>OX453028.1:7347274-8597274 GCA_949699075.1 Asteroscopus sphinx
ATTTCAAATAGAACTGCACTTTTGAAACGATTGACACTAGTTGCACGGTTCCAAATGATGGGTCCTATCCTATGGACAAGAATCTGCAAAAAAAACCTACACAGAGATATGCTCTTTAAAAAAATACGGATTTATTGTATCCGTATTTTTTTAAAGAGCATATCTCTAACTAACTTATTGTGTTAATTCAGTTAATATGAGAATAATAAACAAGATTAAAAATAAGAATGTGCCTTTAAAAAGTAAATAAAAAAATCAAATCAAGAAGGTGAAAACTGGTTTCAGACAAAGCTGGTGACAGTCAAAACGCTTAATAAAGAACAAGCATACGGAACGAGAGCGAAACGGGAGCTCTTGGCAGTCGCTAAGAAATTTGATTAAGATAAATTAGATTCAGTTGAACAAATTTTGTTTGAGAAAGTTAAATTTCTTCGGGCTGAACAAAGTTTCAAACGTTTATAACATTGTTGGATTAATACAAAGTTTATTGTAAAGTGTATGCGGATTTAATATTGTAGGTTAATTAATTACTTACTAAAAATATATCTAAATAGATAATTTATGTATTTTGACGATCTGCAGAGGATCTGCAGTGCTATTCTCAAACGTCTAAAATGTTTCCGTATCCGAAATGAAAGTTGATCGGCAAACGAAACGAATCGATTTAAGAACCGAACGGATTCGGAAAAGCTATTCATAGTTCTCTATCATTTTCACATCGACAGCTTTCTGACAACAAATGGCTTTCGGAAGAGTTTCTGTAAATTGGCGTCTTAGATTCATGTACATCTGTCAAAAGTTCTTTTTCGATTTCGAATTTGCGAATAGCGTTTATAGAACGCGTTCAGTATCTTTCCTCTCGGATTCTTAAGATAACCATATTGTTATCAATAAAATAACGTTTATACGAAATTAACATTGATTTATTTTAGAGATAATTAAAGAGTACACGTCCGTCACTGATAGAGGGGGAGGTCGAATGCCTAGAGTTGCGGGTACATCCCGGGCCCTGCTCTTCCCTGCATGACGTCATGAAGCTGCCTGCGTTGGCTCATGTTGCTAACAATATAGATAGGTAAATATATTTTTTTGTGTAAATGGATGCACTTGCACCCTCTTGCACAAAAATGTTTATGAAAAAACTTTTTTGCTAAGGGAGCTTCCCTTAGAAAAAAAGTATTTTCATTCATCATCAAACATTTTTGTTCCAGCAACTTAGGCGTCTTGAGGTTTTGTTGAACATTATTAGTGAATTTAGAATCATAAAATGTATATAGACGCACCCCCCTGCTACAAATCCAGCCAGCGCACGTGAGGGCTCCCTTAAAAATAGTTCTATATCATGTATGTAGTCTGCCAACCCGCAAAAAGCCAGCGTGCATGACAATGGCCTAAACCCTCCTCATTGAAAGATCACGAGATTTATTTATAGAATTATTTACTTAATGATAATGCCGTACTTCCCACGCTTGGGTTTTCCCAGTTGTTGTCATGCCATCATAGAACATATACTGCTGCCCACATCCCTTTTGCGTTATCTAAGAGTAATCTGTTCCAGAGATACATGTTACCAATTAAAGTTTTTGGAATGGGAATTTTCTGGCCTTGCCACATAAAATAGATATTGTACGGAGTGATGTAAAGTAATAGTTCAGGAAATATTATTTACACCGATTTGACTGACCTTTGAAAAACAATAGAACTTCACTCTATTTAACTATATTTACGGGATTTTTCGCGCACAATGAAATCAAAACAACACGAACATTCAGACTAACCTCGACGTTTCGGCCAAGTTTCATTGGCCGTGGTCACGAGCAGACTTTCATTCGTTCATTGTGCGTGAAAAGTAGTTCCGTAAATATAGTTCAATATGAATGAAATTCTCGAAAGTTTAAAAACTCTAGTCTACTCATAATATTCCACTCTTACGCGTTTTGATAACACTTTTATCATCATCAACTCAGCCTATCGCAGTCCACTGCTGGACATAGGCCTCTTCAGAGTTGCGCCACGACACTCGGTCCTCTGCCTTTTGCATCCAGTCCCCTGCTAAGGAGGTGAATTTCATTCCTTGCCTGTGTTTCCCAACAGGTGGTCTTTAAGGCACGAGTGAATGGATTTTTGATCGGCAAACGTCGGCATTGTAGACCTCACGATCGCTTTACGTCACGTGAGGTTAGAGTTGCCAATCGTTAATTTCCGCCGAGACTTGTATAGAAATTTTCTCTCATTTGCGAGGAAACAATACACAAATTAATCCAACAGTATCTAATTTTCATTCGCGCCAATTCGTCCGCGCACGGTTCTTGTTCTATTCTCAAAGCTTTGGAACAAAAATATACGCAATTAGCCTTTATAAAGAAATGAAAAAAATATGTACCTACCTTAAAACATCTAATTTATGTAAGTGTGTACTTAAAAACCTCGGTAGCATAATTAAATAAAACTTTTTAACAAAAAATTGAACAGACGAAAACAGAAACTGAAAAGCGAAAAATAACTAATTATGAGTCGGCGCCAAACAAACTTTTAACAAGCAAAGTGCGTGCAAGTTGCAAGTGGCCGAGCGGAGAACGCATTTTTGGAAAGTTATTGTTTATCGTTGAAAATTTCACGTTGTATTTGATGTTAGGTACGATGTTTTTATTATTTATTTAAAGTAATTTAATGATCTTCGTTGATTGTTTGTTTGTCGTCGACTCATAATTAGTTATTTTTCGCTTTTCAGTTTCTGTTTTCAATTTTTTCGGTTTTATTTTTAGTTTTAGTTTTTTCGGTTCAATTCTTTGTTAAAAAGTTTTATTAAAAAAAAATTGTGGCTAAAATCTAACTCCAAGTCTCCATTATGTTGAAGTGTCTAGAACTACATTTATGTGTGCCAAGTTTCAACAGAATCGGTTAACAGGTAAGAATTCAGTGGGTGAACAAGCACTCATCCCCTGTTTTCCTACCTTTAGGGGTGGATTTTGATTTTGAAATTTAAATGGGCCCAACTTCGAGGTATCCCTATCCTTTAAAAAAAGAATCATCAAAATCGGACCACTCTGTAAAAAGTTATGCGTGGACATGCATAAAAAAAAAAAAAAAGATTCGCGTCGAATTGAGAACCTCCTCCATTTTTTTCGTCGGTTAAAAATTAAAAACTGTCCAGCAATTTATATTATTGTCGTGTTGGGTATTACTGGCCTGTTATTTTGTTGCGTATGGAAAAGAGCTGATTGATATATTTTTTTTTTTAATAATGAACCAATTTCCGAGCAAGTGGGAGAAAATATTATTATGTTATTATCTTTTCAATAATACCTAGGTCTAATTTTTGTATCAGTTACAAGATTTTTTATACAAAATACAAGTCGTGTACCTTATTGTGTGAACTTGTGAAGTAATAAGAGTCAAACATGACGAAACGTTAAAGTAATTTCGTAAGGTCATGCTGTAACTCAAAGTTCACAAACTTTTGGCCAACTTTTGACGCAATCAAAATCTTGGCACGTGCTTACATTCCTATCGTAACATTTAATCGCTACGCAACAAAATATTAAGGGTGGTGTTCATCAACCTTAATTCTCTGATTAAACAACCAACTACTCGAAAAATGTTCTAGAATTTTAGGTAAATGGTCGCTTAACCAGAGAATTATCATTTCTGAATTCAAGCTTGAGCCGTTCTAAGCAACACACTAAACTTATCGCGGCGTACACGCTCATAAACTTTACTCGTGTGTTTTTAGTCTTTATTACAAAGTAAGTAAGTTATACGCTAAGTATAAACACAAAATACACGGAAACAGAAGATCCATTTGGGATATTTCTCAATCCTCATGGTAGGTAAAACGTGATGGTCTAGTAGCCAACAAACTTCTCGTTAAGTAGTATGTATATTTTACAATTATGTTTTTTGTTTTCAATGGAATTGTTGCCAACGTTGATTGAAAATGCAATTCAAGTTTTTGGGAGCCTAATTTTTGGGAGGTTAATCATGTAATAATTATTATAACCTCGTGGATCATGTGATCTCGGAGGTTAAGCTATGTTTGTCACGATTTTTTTGTTTTACGATTGATTTTACGATTAACAGTTTGTTACACAAGACTTCCCCTATTTATACAGTATACTTAATTACTTATACTAGCCTATGATTACGAGATTTCAAACAGAATAATCAAAACAACATTATGACTAACGACGTTTCGGCCAAGTTACATTGGCCACATTGTTTTGATTTTTTTGATTGCGAAAAATCCTATAATCATAGTCTAATATGAGTGAAATTCACCCACCCCCCCGTATTTGACGACCTCTGTGGTCTAGTGGTTCGAGTGTCGGACTGCTGATCACGAGTTCGTGGGTTCGATTCCTACAGGACACAAATATTTGTGTGATGAACATGAGTGTTTGTGTTGGTCTGGGTGTTTCTTATGTACTATAAGAATGTATTTACAAAAAAAAACATCTATGTATTATATCCATTGTCTAGTACCCATAGTACAAGCTTTGCTTAGTTTGGGACTGGGTGATGTGTAAAATGTACCAAAAATATTTATATTTATTTATTTATTTGTCAAGGAGAGTACACTTGAACTTACACACTACACACACACTACACACACACACTACACACACACTTGTACACTACACTTGGAGAGTCTTGGCTATATTTTCTCTGCTTGAATAAAAGAAAATCATATTACTTTTTATCACATCGGAGAGCACGTTAAGCTGTCGGTCCCGGTTCCCATACGAACATCTATGGCAGTCAGAAGCCTGAAAGTCTGACAAGTGGTCTAACCTCCGAATATCAGTATTACCTGGTAACTGGGTTACGGGAGTCTGATGGCAGTCTCTCCGTGTAAAATACTGATGTTCAGCCGCATCTTACCAGATGCCGACTGGAAGCCAACACCAATGTAGTTAGGAAAAAGGCTCTGAGGATCTTGTTACTTTTTATCGGTGTAAGTGAATAGGTGTATTTAAATCATAGTTATCAATTGAACCTTCTGTAATAATCTGTTGTGTGGCATAATCCATTTAAGTTGTAGCTACAGTTGGTTAGCTACCTCCTTATCTAAGTTGTTGTTTATTTTGAACTAGGTACATGTACTAAGTGGAAAGACTGTAGGGATTATGTAAAGGTTTGTGACAAGAGTAGTGATGACTCGAAACATGTTGAGCGAAAATAAAAATACTTATCGCTTTATAAGCTGTACGGTTTGTTTCTCTTTTAAATTCTAGTATTTCTTTCATCAATACAACCTCTTAAGGGGTCATTGTACTCATCAGTATGAACAACTTTCACTATGGGATGAACGTTGATATCGCGAAATAAAAATAGCTGTTCCCTATATTTTGTCGAACACAAATAAATAAATAATAATAAATAATAAATAAAATAAATATCTTTGGGACATTTTTTTTACACAACACCATCTAGTCCCAAACTAAGCAGAGCTTATGCTATGGGTACTAGACAATGGATATAATACTTACATACTTTTTTTTTCTTAAATACATACTTATAATACATAATGAACACCCAGACCAACACAAACACTTATATGTTCATCACACAAATATTTGTGTCCTGTGGGAATCGAACCCACGACCTCGTGATCAGCAGTCCGACACTCAAACCACTAGACCACAGAGGTAGGTGTAGGGAACAGCTGTTTTTTCGCGATTTTAGGGTTAGTCCTATAGTAAAAGTTGTCCATACTGATGAGTACAATGACCCCTTAAGAGGTTTTCAGTTATTTCAATAACACGTTGTATGTTTCATGGGATTGGCGTATACCAAAATAAATAGCACTAAAGTTGTTGCCATCCGTTATTTGTATTACTGTTAGTAAAAGAGAGGGATAGTTAAAAATAAGTTGAGTTTGTGAACAAGAGAATCAATTACAGTAACGTATCTGCATAGTATTAGAAAAAACGCAAGAAATATGCGTTTTAAGCAAATTCTTTAAAAATTTGTTAGTGGAAAATGATAGTTTTATTCAAGCCGAAGTTACAAAATTCTGTAGAATTTACATTTATTGCGTCTAAGGCTAACAATAGCCTTTTTTCCCGCCGCCGCGGCGCCACGTTGGTTAAACGCTAAGAAGTCGTATTTTAACGTCCTGGAACACAGTTATCTTTTACTATAAACTGTTTAAAAATAGCTCATAATATTCGGAATATATTCCCATTGATACAAAAACAACTTTTTTGAAAAATATCTCCGGTCCCGCTAAATTACCAGTTTAAAATGCATATTTTCTAACCAGAAAATAGGATTTTTAAACCTCTATTTTCTCCTTAAATACATAAAGGTTCTAAAACAACATACAACATAAAAATTCAGACGTTTACCAATTCAATTAAATTAAAACATGAAAATAATTAGAAAGATATCTTAACATAAACTTTAAATCAAAAGACTATCATATTTCCTTGCACTCACGACGTGGGCTCCTGGGCTCAGTATCAGGATATCTAAGGAAGTAATGGAAATTTCTACAGGTCTTCCTATGGAATAGAATGAGAACGCCAAAAATCCACTTCTCGTTGCTGTTTCCGTCAAAAATAGTAAGAGGGCTCTTAAACCATCTCAAACATAAATAGGAGGTAGTTATGCCCCTCATAAAATCCACTCACTGAATCCGCAAATCGAAGGTTCACATTTTCACCCACACGAAAGCCACAGGAAATTAGTTTCTACCCACACTGGCTGATAATATTTTCATACGCTTTTCAACGTCAAAAATTCTCTACATAACATTTTCCTAAGGCGACAATAAATTTCAAAACCGATCGCCCGGGGCATATTGCCTGAACCCTGGACATCTTTTCAGGTTACCCTCACAAAATCCTTTTAGATTATATTTTTATATCTAAGGCGTAAAAATATATCGGCATTAACTTTTGGACGCGGTTTGCTCGTAAGTTTTGATGAGATTTTAAAATGTAGGAAATTGAGGGTAGAGTGAAAGTTAGTTTTAAGGTGACTGTGTGACAGAAAAGCCAAGAAATTGCGAAGATTTAGATAAATATAGATACTAAATAGATGATGACTTCCGTGTTGTGCCGGACGTGAAGAATTGCACCATCCTATATCTTCTCATGGGTGTCGTAAAAGGCGACTAAGGGATTCACCAGAGGATGGGCAGCAGCGTTCTCTGAGTATTTAAGCAACCAACTGCGATCGCCAACCCGCCTGCCAAGCGTGGCGATTATGGCATATATAGGTACAGCTGTACAAACTACTTGGGGGAGGCATATGTCCAGCATTGGACGTCTTTCGGCTGAAATGATGATGATGATGACTAAATAGATGAAGTAGTCAATACCTTGCTTGAAATTACTTTCATTTGGTCTGTATGGTGTCCTATACACAGACATAAAAAACCGGCCAAGTGCGAGTTGGACTCACGCAGTAAGGGTTCCGTACCTCTCAACGACCTGATACCCCATAAAAACTGATTTAATTTACGAGAGTTTATCAAAAGACATCAACGCACAGTGCGCGAAATCTGAATTTTTGCATGTCTTTCTTACGCAGGTACCACCACATATGTCTATGTTTGTCTTATTTTTAGAATTTGTTGCTAAACTACATAATATGCACTATAATCTGACCAAGTTTGACGCTGGTATATATTACGGTTTTGAAGATAGAGCAAAAACAAAAACGTTGAAAAAAATGCATGTTTTTTGAGGTTTCTTGTATGGGGATTCCCTTTGGTTTTAGACTTTTTTTGTTTTTAGTATTTGTCGTGATACACCTCATAGCAACACATATTCTGAGAAAAATTCAACCGGATACCTATTACCGTTCAAAAGATACAGCCCTGTGACAGACAGACGGACGGACGGACGGACGGACAGCGTAGCGAGAGTAATAGGGTCCCGTTTGTCACCCTTCGGGTACGGAACCTTAAATATAGACGAAATGCTGCGAACAATCATAGTAGGTACCATTTAGGCAACAACCTAGGTGGTATTGCAGTTGTTATCAGGTGTATATAAGAAAAGAGGTAGACCAAAGAAAAGGTGGATGCATTGTGTGAAAGATGATATGGATAAAAAGAAAGTGAACACGGAGATGACGGCTGATAGAGATGTATAGAAAAAAAAGACATGCTGCGCCGACCCCAAATAAATTGGGATAAAAGCAGGAGGATGATGATCAGGTGGGCCTGCAGCTCGTTTCTCCAACCTATACTATAAAAAAAAATGAAAAATGTGAAGCTAACAAAACCTTGCTCCTCCGTGTACAAACCAGTGCTCACACACACACGTGCACCTCAAACCGTGTTCACCCCTCTCAGTACACATTTCGCGGCATCGTCAAGTAAGCATCGCGAAACAAATATCCTTCAGGTGCATGGTGTGTGCGTGAGCGCTGGTTTGTGAGCAGTTTTGTTAGCTTTACTATGATTGTTCGCAGCACTTCGTCTATATTTTTTACTATGTCTGTGGTTCTATACGCCATATTTTACGGGTTATATCGCAAAAAAAAACCTGCTTTATCATAAAAAATGCTAAAGTCGTATCTGTAGTAAGAAATTACAAATTACTAAATACATGCTGAATAAAAAATTTGAGGCTTTCTAACTCTAATAATCACCAAAACTAGTGCTTAAGAGGCTTGTGAAAGGAGCATTATTTGTCGTTATATGCTATTTTTCTTCTGTTTGTGGTCGTTTTTAATTACTTTACCGTTGCCTATTATGTATAAGTATATATACATATAGTATTTACGTATTACAATTTATATAATATATTTTTGTTTTTATTTTATAGTATTAGTACAGTATTTTATTTCATTATTAAATTATGTATCTAATTTGCACCTCTGACAACCCCATTTTCTGTCCAGTTCATTCTTGTCCATCCTAAGGTTGCCTGGAAGAAATCGCAGTTCGCGATAAGGCCGCCATTTGTACAATAGTTTAAATGGCACAAACACACACACACACACCCCAATACACTACAACATCTCACATCCACACATACATTTAATAATCACACCAGTTCAATAACATCACACACCCTCACATTCATTAAACTGTTACACCAATACATGACACTATCGTACGCGCGCACACAGTATCTGCTCCTTATTTAAGTATACCTGTCAAGTTGCCTGTTAAATGTAAATTGTACAACGCTTCTGGATGATGCTGACAGCCGTCATACAGTTTATACTAGTGCGGTTGTCATCGTTAACCTTATTGTCTAGTATATAAAATTACAGTGTACAATGTTTGTTTAGATTATAAGGTATATACTGTTACTTTATTTTTTGGTCAAATAAATAAATAAATAAAAAATATAAAAAAACAAAATTCAATAATGCATATTCAATGTAATGTATTTTATGGTGTACAATAAAGCATACATAAATAAATAAATAAAACTAACAAAAAAACTTTGGAAACAGAACTGTAAGAAAAAACAACCCATCGATTTTCTTTCCATATTTTGTTCAGAAAGTCTCCATCGAGAATGGCTTCGGTAAATTTCCCGATAAAGTTATTAAGGTGGCTCCCGGTAGGTACCGGGACTGGCAAGTGTTCCTCTTTTTATGATGCTATTACCGTTTACGTGGCCTGAGGTGTATCGAGTTCTTTACTCGTGTGCTTTGCTTAGGTAGAAGCGACTTACAATGTTCGATTTATCCATTGAAAAATTTCTACATATTTTTGCCTGGGGCGTAGAAAATAGTTTAATGTAAAAGCCATGAAACATAAAAATAAATACATGGAGTTAATTTTTAGAGTTCCGTATCCAAAGGGTGCCAAGCCTACCCTAAGTGGGATCCTATTAATCTGCCTAAACCACCGCCGTTTATCGGTCCATGTGTCGCGTCGCGTCTGTCTCAAATTTACATGCTCTTTCAAAACGTTAAGAATCGTTCCAAAATGTTGGTCTTATGGAGAAGAGCCGGCAAGAAACTCCATGGAAATACTCTTTTCATGTTAAATAGTACAAAGGTATGTTACATTAATTTGTTTGCTATGATTGTTTGTTCATAAAAGAACTACCATACAAACAAATTTATAAAGAAATTAAAAATGTTTTTGTTAGAAAGAGAGTTTTTTTCTGTCACGGATTTCTTAAAAATGAGTAAACAATTTGTGACTTTTTAAATTATATTATCAAACTATACAAACAATTGAGATTTAAAATTATACCGTAAACATGTAATTAGAAATAATATGATATGACATGAATTATAAAATGGATGTAGATAACCTAATGTTAAAAATGAATTATTAGATTTGAAAATGTATGAAACGTATGTATAGCTAGTGCTGTGTTAGACTATCCAACAATGTTTGTATGCCCTATTTTAGGCGGAATATTATGTACCAATACAATTTTTCACGCAATTTACGCAAATAAAGGATTGAATTGAATTGATTTGATAAGAATTGTGTGAAAACAATGTAGGTAAATGAGTGAGACAAATTCACTGAAGGTAACTAATTAATAATGACAATTATTATGTTTAGGCTCAACTATGATAGAAGGGAATACCAATTAGTCAATAAGAAAGGGAAAACCCATAAGTCTGTCATAAGACTGTATCTTTTTAACCGTTATAGGTAGTCACTTGAAATTTTTACAGAATATTTATTTATTATTTGGAAGACCAACAGCAATTACATTAGTATAACAATGTTAAATATGATACAGTCTGCCAATAATAGGTCTTCACGAATAGTGACTGAGTACAGTAATGTGCGTGGATATAATACTAAAAATATATGAATGAATATTAAAATAACTAAAATTATTGAAAGAAATCTAGAGTAATTGCTCGCTAATATGTGGTACTATGGCTTCTATCACGGCAAATGTAACAATAAATAAATCTAAACCCAAAACCCCATGGGGACCCCTACATGTAAAAATAAGGCAAACATAGACATGTGTGGTGGTACGCGCGTTAGAAAGGTATGAAATATTCAAATTTCACCAACAGTGCAACATTGCGCAGCATGCAGTACACCTTTGGTAAACTCTCATGAATTAAATCAGTTTCTACGGGGTATCAGGTCGACAGGTGGTACGGAACCCTTACTGCGTGAGTCCGACTCCCATTTGGCAGGTTTTTTATTAGTTTTTTATGTCATTTTACGCACGACACAGTTTTATACGACGAAATTTTTTGTTTACGCAATTTGTGTACCTAACTTGTTCATAATCACCAGGAGACTCGATGGTGATCGACTGTGATGGTTTTTATCAAAGACATTTGTATACTGACGGTTTTTATACTATGTAACATTTTTACAAAAGAAAATATTTAAAACTCAATTTGGTTATTATGGTTAAATTCAGTACATCAGCTAATCGTGAATAGATCTTTAAGGTTCGTCTCGATTAGTTTCCGTGTGTAGATTCACATTGACTTTACCTACAAAAATAGTGAAAAAATACATATTCATTATCCTTTCATCTTTGTAAATAGGAAAAGTAACTAATGGCACTCCAAAATTGACAAAAGAAATTTAATACTATTCCCATTTCATCTAATCGAAAGCCTTCAGCTTGTAACCACTTCTTTTTATTTGTAACATACCTATCATGTCATATTATAATCATCATATATAATTTCAAAACAATACCATATTGAACAATCTTATTATAAACAAACGACACCATCCGATTCAGATTTCAACACACCGTGAGAATGCAACGCATGCATAACCGGAATATGCACACGGCACACCTGACTATTTGCTGACTTGACAATCGGAATGGAACATTACCAACATTTTATTTAAAAAATATATGAAATGATATAATTCTCATGAATTTTCCTGTCTTTGATCTGATAAAACGAAAGAATTCTACTATCTACTAAATAAGATACTCTCAAATTCATTAATAAGAATTTTGTAAATTAAAAAAAAATATTATGTATATATTTTTTTTTTTTTTTTGTTATAATTTCTTGTAGAAAACTCTGTGAAGAGAAGATAAAATAAATTCAAAAACTACTTGACGAGATATTGAATACTGAAAAAAAAAAATGATTTCTAGAAAACCTTATACAAAACATAACAAATAATTGACAAGCAAATTCACGATTTAATTTAACTGAAACAAATGCACGGTTAACAATACCGCGCAGCGAAATTTGAATTCATACGTACCTACATCAGACAAGACACTGGAAATACAAATTGGAATGCATTATTTAATTTATTAAAATAATATTTAAATACGAATTAATATTTTACGCCTTTATTAATGTGTAATACCTAGTTATCTACTGTTACTTATATCCTTCAATGGAAAACAATACCTATACTACTCAATTTAATATTATTTCAAAAAATTTAGTTTTTATTGTCAACAGGCATGTTAGTTCAATAATTAAATCTATATTTTGTTACACATTTCACTTCAGATAAGTAAATCTACGTAATAATTTAAAAGATAGGTACATAAAACCTATACAACTTAGGTTTAAAACCTATATAAAAAAAATGTCCACGGCATTTAAAAGTTTAGGTGGATCCACACTTTCATCACAAAGAACTCTGGAAGAGCGGTTCCTAACGCTGCTTCTTCGTAACGCAACTATGGTTCATCAGCCATTTTAAACGAATATTTACTGTTTTCGGTGTTACCTATTCTTGATCCTGGACAGTAGGCTGGATAACAGTGAGACGGCTATCTGGCAGGGCAGCGGAGACTCTCTCACGCTGTTCCCTTGACGCCAACATCTCCCGGCTGCAAATTACTCCACACATCGGGCACGTACAACACCCAGAACCCAGCAATACAGCCTTGCAGACCATTCATAGCTTCTCCGATTTCAGATGCTCAGGGCTGCCAACGCGGCAGCCCTGGCAGGGTCGCCATGTAATGTGTGGCGTATGGGTGACAAATCATGGAGACGTGTTATACGTTCAAGTCACTTTATTGTACTCCCTTAACCTAAGCTTACATACTAATACAGTACATCAGCGGTTCTCAAACTTTTTTGGTCACGGAACCCTTTTGACAAGCAAAATACTTGACGGAACCCTACAATAAAACAATAGTTTTTAAAAGTGTATTCTTTATTATATAAGCATAATAAAAGTACAATGTAACAGTTACTAATTATTACTTACTTTAACCACATGCCAAGTACAATAATAGAAGATATTAAAAATGAAAAAATCTTAACTAATGGGAGGTATGAAACTGTTTTTTATTTTTCATCAATTGGTTGACATCAGGTTTGATAGAAGACATTTGAAGTCCCATATCAGGTTCGGCATCCAGTCTATTGCGATATTTTGTTTTCGTGGCTGCATAGGTTGAGAATCCTGTTTCGCACAAATATGTTGTTGGGAACGGGAGAAGAATATTCAGAGCCATTCTGCCAAGCATTGGATATTCATCACGGATTCTGCACCAAAAATCGTTGAGAGGCGTCGTTTTGAACAGTGACTCCATACTTGTGTCTGATGACATTTCTAAAAGAGATTCATATATCTCGTTTGACATACTTTCGGGCTTTTGCAAGTTGGGTAAAAAAGGATTATGAATCCATGAATTCAGCTTCATTTTTGTATTATGTTCTTCGGGAAAATACTTTACAAAAGATGCGCGCATCGAAGTGAGATATTGGACCAATTCTTCAAACACATCATCTTGAAACATTTCCGAGTCGTTATCGCTAACAAACTCACTGAGTGACGTAAAGCTTTCTATTTCTCTCTTACCAACGCAAATAATCCAAAAATCTAATTTTCTTTTGAAGGCAGTTATTTTGTTATAGGCCTGGAACACTGTTGTCTGTTTACCTTGCAATGATAAATTCAATTCGTTCAGTTTTTGAAAGATATCCGCCATAAAAGACAATCGGAACAACAAAGTTTTATCATACAAACGGTCTTTCAAATTAAAAGAAACTGTATCTGCTGAAAGAAACATTTGTAACTCGGCTCTAAGTTCAAATAGCCTTGTTAAAGTTTTATCCCGAGACAGCCATCGCACTTCTGTATGGAGCAGCAGTGTTTTATGTTTGCTGCCATAATCTTCACACAATAATGAGAACAATCGGGATTGTAGTGGTCGTGATTTGATAAAATTAATTATTTTTACCGCTTCATCCATAACTAATTTTAGATTTGACGGCATTTGCTTCATCGCAAGTGCTTGTCTATGCAGAATACAATGGCTGGAACTACAATTAGGCGCTTTACTTTTTATTCGTGATACTGCTCCTGCTGTTTTACCTGTCATCGCCTTGGCCCCATCTGTACAAATGTCAATGCAATCGTTCCAACTAAGATTATTTTCTTTAAAAAATATGTTTATTTTATTAAAAATTTCTTCCCCGGTAGTGTTTGTGGGCAGCGGTGAACACATAAGCATGTCTTCTTCAAAAGAACGTTCATATGGATATCTCACGATAACCAGCAAGATAGCCAGACCAGTGACATCAGTTGACTCATCCATTTGCAAGGCAAATCGTGTTTTTTGTAGACGTGCAACTAGTTCTTGTTTGACGTAGCTTGCCAGATCATGGATTCGCCGTGAAACAGTATCGTTTGATAGCGGTACAGTAGAAAGATGCTTTGCAGATTTTTCATCGAGCATACATTTTGTTATGTCTAACACACATGGCTTTATTAAATTCTCAGCGATAGTGTGCGCTTCACCTGCTTGTGCAATGCGATAGCTAACTAAATATGATGCCTCCGTGGCCTTTTCATTGATAGTTTGTGTTACATGCATCATATTTTTTTGACTTTCCAATAACTGTTCTTTTTTACGAACAAAAAATTCTTTATTCTTGTCTTTAGACTCGGGGTGTACAGTTTCTAAATGTCTGCGTAATTTGGCAGGTGCCATGGAACTATTAGGAAGCAGTTTACTACATAACATGCAGAGAGGTGAGCCGTTGGAATCAACAAATCCGAAACTGATATATGATTCATCATACTTCCTTTTTTTCGTCTTTGAAACCGTGGAGCTTGACGTCGTGGCATCATCGTCTGGATCGGTAATTGCTGTATTCTCCGCGCGTACTGCTTTTGAACATTCAGCGTCATTAGAAGATGTCGTTGCAACACGTTTAACACCTTTAAGCCAACGTTCCATTTTTCTTTATTAATAATGTTACACGTCAGGATGGTAGGGTCAAAATAATGCACAATCGTTACTGCGTTTATGAGACAAAGTTTAGTCCAAAGAAGAAATGTACAAAACTGATACAATCAGAATACAGCGGGCAGTAGAACTTACAAGAAGGCAGCAGGCTAGCCAGCTTGTAAGTAGGTAGGTACGAACTTATCGCTCCGAACGCTAATCGTCAACTGACTGACGAGGCGCGACTTTTTTTATATAATAGCGCTTTTATACTTAGTCCTAGACTCGAACTCGAACATTCTCAAAAATACTCGAGTAACTGCGCCTTTGATAAACAAAAAGCGGAAATAAAAATATAAATACAAAAAAATGCGTTGTAAACAATCTCGACTTTATGCTTTTGAAGATAGAGCCGAAAGTCGCTTGTTCACAACTATAGCGTCTAATTCAGAGGCGGCTTTTATCAAAGGGACTGCGCGCTCACAAGTATACGCGCGGCGGGCGGATTCAAAACGTTCGACCAGTGACCAGAGAGAGGTGTTTTGATTTTTTTTCTAAATTCTTGCGGAACCCCTACAGGGGTATCGCGGAACCCTAGGGTTCCGCGGAACACACTTAGAGTACCGCTGCAGTACATATACGGAGTAAGGCTAACTACACACTACAATTACCACCCGATTTTTATTAACGGTCTACAAGTGCCTTATGCAAACACAGCCAAATACCTTGGCATTACACTTGACGCAAAGCTGCGCTGGAAAGCTCACGTTAAAATGAAAAGAAAGGAACTCGATATGCGATACAAAAATATGTATTGGTTACTCGGTAGGAAATCCTGCCTATAAATACCTAACAAATTATTACAATAAATACAAGCAATATACTCATGCCGATTTGGACGTACGGAATCCAACTTTGGGGCTGTACTTGCCGGAGTAATATTAAAATCATTCAATCATTCCAGAATAAAGTACTCAGGGAAATTGTCAACGCTCCCTGGTATATAAGAAACGACGACCTCCATAGTGACCTTAAAATGGAATTAGTCACCAAAATAATAAAAAAAATTGCTGAAGCCCACGAACGTAGATTTCATCAACATGTGAATGTCAAAGCCATCCAGCTGCTCGACAACACGGACATAGTGCGAAGACTGAAAAGAACTAAACCTTTTGAGTTAGTGTAGTGAACAATAGTGAACAAAATAGTGCTACTGTACATATAACACATGAACAAAGTGTTTTTGTATTATATTATCAGACTCTGAGTAAATGCAATGGACATTATTCTTAGTTAACAAACATATACAACGTAGAAAAATAAGTTAGATTACGTTTACTTATTAGTCTTGTAGGCTAGATTGTAATGTATTATTAAGAACCGTGTTCTTTATAATCAGGGGAAAAAAAAAGTTTCCGTGTATCAGGTAGTCCCTGCATGACATTCTCCACTTTTCCGCTATCAACTGTGGGGACTTAAAGTGACTAGAAAAGCATGTAATTTTGTGATTTAGAAAAAAAAATCCCAATCGATTCTCCTCGTAATTCTGAACAAACCAATTTCTCAAATTGCGTAAAAAAAATTACGTTGTGTAAGTTAAAAGTTTTGTAATATTATGATACATTTTTTTATAACGAAATAATCGAGTGAACACACTGAAAGTTTTCCCAGGACCTGAGTCTAGCCATTCAATAGACTAATAACTAACAACTATACTACTGGTAATCTTAGGACAAGGCTATGTATTTCTCCTCAAATTATTTCTTACTTATTCAAGTAAATTCAACGGAGCATGAAAGGGCCCACTATTTCAGAAATACTGTCCTTTTATTGCTGAAACCATTCATTCCAGCTGACGAAGTTTTGGTGGGATTTAATATAATGTTCGTTAATAAAGAGTATAACACAAAATGGTGTCGACGAAAATAGCGAAATAGTCTATTAAAAAGATAAGGGTGGTAAAAGAAAACCTGACTAAGAGTACAGAATATATTAGCTAACAAGTATAAATACCGGGCAAAACGATTAATAATTAATAATAATTAATGATTAGGGACAAAAGTGGGCAAGGATATTAACATTGAAATAAGTTTGTTGCCCACAAAGACTTCAAAAATGATCTGAAACATTCTAAAATCTTTGTGGGCAACAATCTTATTTCAATATTTATCTTGTTAGGAAAGCTTTTGGCATCTTGACACCAGAGATGATGCTTAAGATCCATAAAACGTTTATTAGACCAATCTTAGAATACGCATTTCAGGTCTGGAGCCCCTATTTTGTTAAGGACATTGAACTTCTGGAGAAGGTACAGCGCAGCTTCACTAAAATACCAAGGCTACTTAAGAGAAAACCGTATGAGGAACGCTTGGAAGTTTTGAAGCTCACAACTTTAAAGGATCGCAGGGACCGTGGAGATCTAATTGAGACATATAAAATCTTAAATGGACATTACAACCTTCAGGATTTCGATGCTCTATTCATACGAAACAAAAACGTCCATCTAAGAGGTCACCACCTTAAGCTGTGCAATAGCCTTTCAAATAATAACCCTCACAAAAATTTTCTAGCCAACAGAATAGTTGGAGCGTGGAATAAGCTCCCAAAAGATGTAGTCTCAGCCCAAAATGTGATTCAATTTAAAAACAGACTTGACAAGCATCTTCTAGAACTTAACAAGAAATAAAAGTGGGGATAAGCAGGATACAGGCACTTATCAGTTGTTTCAACTGCTGCCTGTTTATTTATAATAATAATAATAATAATATTAAAATTAGCGCGACAGACCCGTGGTACTACCAATTTGTCCTACTGGTAGTACCACGGGGCCGAACTAGGGGCCGTGGTACTACTAGTAGTACCATAGAGACATGGGTAGTTCGCGAACGAAAGAGAAAATGAACTAGTTCACTTGCTATGAATCTATCTATCTCTCGTTCACCCGCTCCCAAAACGTATCAGTGTATCCTCGTCGTGTGAATGTATCTTCTTCTCACGAGTCATGATGGCGAAGTTTCATCGTCGTCTTCACCAACCTCACTTCATGAATGCAATAAAATCTTTCAAAATAATGTAGGTACTCTACTAATTCCATACGAATCACAATAAATTAAGATTTTTTTGTAATAATAAACTACATAAATCAGTTTGATACGCTTAGCCTTTTTATCAATTGAATTAATACTGTCTTACTGAACTACGGATAAAAAGATAAGTGAACACTGAGCTCTTCCGAAAGATAAACACTGTGGAAAGAATAAAACTTTTTAACAAAAAATTGAACCGACGAAAACAGAAACTGAAAAGCGAAAAATAACGAATTATGAGTCGGCGCCAAACGAACTTTTAACAAGCAAAGTGCGTGTAAGTTACAAGTGGCCGAGCGGAGAACGCATTTTTGGAAAGTTATTGTTTATCGTTGAAAATTTCACGTTGTATTTGATGTGACGTTGTTTTTATTATTTATTTAAAGTAATTTAATGATCTTCGTTGATTGGTTGTTTGGCGCCGACTCATAATTAGTTATTTTTCGCTTTTCAGTTTCTGTTTTCGTCGGTTCAATTTTTTGTTAAAAAGTTTAATTTTTCATTTTTTTGTGGTTATAATCTAACTCCAGGTCTCCATTATGTCGTAGTGTCTAGAACTATATTTATGTGTGTCAAGTTTCAACAGAATCGGTTAACAGGTAAGAATTCAGTGGGTGAACAAACACTCATCCCCTGTACTTACTACCCTTAGGGGTCGATTTTGATTTTGAAATTTAAATGGGACCAACTTCGAGATATACCCTATCCATTACAAAAAGAATCATCAAAATCGGACCACTCTGTAAAAAGTTATGCGTGGTCATACAAAAAATATATATATATATATATATACGCGTCGAATTGAGAACCTCCTCCTTTTTTCGTCGGTTAAAAAATCGTTCAAGAGCAGGATTCGAACATGCGACTCCTGGCTCAGTACGCCAGTGCTTTAGCCACTAAGGTACCGTGAACACTGCTCGTGGTATCGAATTTAACTTAACGGTGACGTCAACAACATCCCATTGACCATGTTGCGTTAAAATTAATAAAATAATTAGTAAGGGTAGGCACATCTATACGACTTTGAATTAATAAATAAATAAATAATAAATATTTTCGAGACATTTTTACACTTCACCATCTAGTCCCAAACTAAGCAGAGCTTGTGCTATGGGTACTACACAATGGATATAATACTTATGTACTTTTTTTTGTTGTAAATACATACTTATAATATATAAGAAACAACCAGACCAACACAAACACTCATGTTCATCACACAAATATTTGTGTCCTGTGGGAATCGAACCCACTACCTCGTGATCAGCAGTCCGACACTCGAACCACTAGACCACAGAGGTCGTAACTGCAAATTGGTAACTGCAAAGTTAATCTGGTCAGTTGAGGAACACGGTCTGTTACTTAATGGGATGTTGTTGACGTCACCGTAAGACGAAAGTGGAAGTTAAATTCGATACCACGAGCAACGTTCACGGTAGCTTAGTGGCTAAAACCCTAGCATGCTGAGCCAAGAGTCACAGGTTCCCATCCTGCTCGTGAGCGATTGTTTCTTTCCATAATTTATATCTTTATAAATACTACCTTTTCTATTATCTTTTCTTTTAGAATACTACTTTTCCAAATAGATTGTAATTTATCAAGACATTGCCTATGTATCCAATCTCTATTCCAAATTTTAAGATTATCAAAGACATTTCCAGTATAATAACTCTATGAAGATTATTTGTATATATATATTATATACTGGGTGTAAGGGGAACGCTTCCTAAAACGACGATAGGTGCTGGTGATTACCGATACGAAACTACAACAAAAAACCGGCCAAGAGCATGTCGGGCCATGCTCAGTATTATAGGGTTCCTTAAGTAGGTGTACAAACGAATCAAATCGAATATTAATCATGACTATTTTAGTTTTTGCAATAATCGGCAGCATTCGCGACTCAGAGCGTGTTGTTAGTAGCGCCATCTAGCGATAAATTCAAGAAACCAAAGAAAGTAAAAAAAAAAACAAAAAGTCTGTCATGTCAAAGTTACTTTTTGTGATTTTTTCAAATAGAAAGTAGCTAAAGGAGCATTATTTGCCATGACAATTTTTCTCTAAGGTCAATGACCTTTGAACTAGGACGTTTTAAGTATTTTTCAGTTTTCTGTCTATAACTCAAAAATTATAATCACATTATACTCGAAATAATTTTAAAAGAGAGTTTTCACAAAGGTCTATCAATGTGGAAGATTATAAGTTTCTACGTTGCATAGTTTAGAAATGGCAGGGGGGGGACACATTGCAAGCCACTTTGGCGGGCTATATTTCGCAGATGGTACACCTGATAAAAAAGTGATGTATCAAACATTACCTTCATTTTAGTAGACCTATTCAATGATATCCCACACGAGGGGGTGCAGCGAAAAAATTATTTTTTTCCCCTTTTCACATGTATGGGCGCCACCCCTAAAGAACGTAAAAACTATTTTTATATTCTTTTAAAATTGAGATCTATATGCAGACTATTTTTTAACAAAATTTAATTTACTTATGTTTATAACTGTAGAAGTTATTAAGCTGTAAAGGATTAGGACAGACGGACAGACGGACAGACGGACAGACGGACGGACATGACGAAACTATAAGGGTTCCTTGTAGGACTTCGGAACCCTAAAAATGCGATTCTTTTTTTAGATATTTTCATATATATATTTTTGCATTTTTCATACATAACCAGCTTTGGGCAGTTAAATAAAACTCATACATAATGAAAAATGCAAAAAAATAAAATATAAAAAGAATCGCATTTTTTTTTGTGGTTTCGTATCAGTAATCACCAGCACCATCACCTACTATCTTCGTTTTCGGAAGCGTTTCCCTGACACCCTGTATATTTATGATACCTATATGTGTAATATATTTTGTGCTATTTATTTATTTTAGTTTAGTAGTACGCCACGGACTGCCCCCATTATCTAGATCTTACGTGTTCTTTGTCCATCCAAAGGTTGTCTGGAAGATATCGTTTTTAGCGATAAGATCGCCCATGTACCCATAATTTATACGTTGTTCCTGTTTACTACTATTTTCATGGTGTACAATAAAGTATATTATATCTATCTATCTTTATAAGATTATTTGTTCTATGGTATAAGAATAATTGCTGACAGAAGTATCCATACTTCAGGACGCCTTAAAATGTCAAGTGCCTGTATCGCTTAAGACTTCTTATTTTTAACTCCATTGATTATCTTCTGACGTCATTCCGAAGGGTTTCTGCTGACTGCGGACTAATCTCATGCTAATCCGTGTCACACGATTATGTGCCTTATCTGTTTAGGAATAGAGCTCAGACAAGCCTTTTGAGTGTAATTTAGTTTCAATTAACGTCAGAGAAACGAGCAACGTTGGGGACTAACTCAATTGTCTTCAGATATAATAAATAGCTAATATGGATTCATTGACAGTATTTAGGGATCACAGGCCAGGTGGACCGACGACCTAAAGAACGTGGCTGGGGGGGACTGGATGCGGAAGGCAGAGGACCGAGCGTTGTGGCGCAACTTGGGAGAGGCCTATGTCCAGCAGTGGACCGCGATAGGCTGAGTTGATGATGAGGGATCACAGACATAGTAAAAAATATAGACTAACGGCCAAAATTAATATCCAATCTATCCACTATTTGCCCTACTAGAGGTAGGAATTTGACATAAGCTCCATACAAAATATGTCAGATTTCTATCTCCAGTAGGGTTATTCGTGGATAGATTGGATATTAATTTTGGCCGTAAGTGCTGCGAACAGCCATAGTGAAGCCAAGAAAAACCATGCTCCTTCATATACAACCAGTGTTCATGTACACACCATGCACCTGAAGGATATTTGTTTTCACGATGCTTACTGGAAGATGCCGCGACATGTGAACTGAGAGGGGTGAGCACGGTTTAAGGTGCATGTGTGTGCGTGAGCGCTGGTTTGTACACGGGGGAGCATAATTGGCTTCACTATGATTGTTCGCAGCACTTCATCTATATTTTTTTTTTATATGTCTATGTTAGGGATTTAATAATTCTTAGAGAGGCTGGTTAGTAATATGCTTAGTTACCAATCATTAAGGATTGGGTTTGATACCCGGGTCGAGTAAAGAATTATTGGATTTTTTATAATATAATTATTCTCATTTACAGCTTGAGGTTTTGGAATAGTTTGTCTATTAGCTGGACTATGAACAAACTGAAAACCTTTTAATAGTAATTAAATAACAAGACATCTACATATACATACCCACACATACAACATTCACACCATCCCAAACACCCACACACCACTACATAAATAAAATTACTATACAAATTCACAAGCACTAAACGACACCAGCAGCCTGGCCATATTTTTGGCATTTTTATACCTTTAATAATTTTACTTCAAGCAAGTTTGTATGTATGTACTTACCGAATATGTAGCTAAGTCTATGTACATAGGGAAGGCACTGTCTCCTGGGATACAGGTTAACCTAGTCCAGGAGGCAGAGCTCATTTGTTTTGTAACATATTTGGTTGCTAATTATTTTTTTTATTATTTATTTATTTATTTATTTATTAAATATAAGCACACAAGGATCTTTGGAAAAAACCAGCTGATGTAGTCAAAATGCAGAAAGCGGAAGGAGAGTTAATTTTCTCATTCGTATATTACACATTTTTTATAGAAATAGCATGGTGAAACGAACTTAAGGGCCACTAGTTGTTAAGCGGTTACCTTTGCCCATAACAACTGTATACGACATATAGTTGTTGCCTAAATTCAAACTCAAAATGTTTTATTTCAAATAAACCTAATTACAGGCACTTTTGAAACGTCAGGCTGTAATCGCACGGTTCCAAATTGTGGCTCCTATGGAGAAGCACCGGCAAGAAACTCAATGGATATAAACTTTTTAAAATAGTTAATTGTTTATTACATCAAATTCATTCAAATAATGTGAGTACAATGTAAATGGTATTGCAAAACGCATTAGCCAATCTGAGACCTAAAGATGGAAAGTCTCGTGTGATCAGGGTTGCCAGATGAGTACAAGTGGATTATCGTACTGATGTTCTAAAATTATCGTATATCAAGGAATTTGGTGAAATATTATCATACACAGTGCTGAGCTACGAACAAAAGCAATGATTTTCAACATCAAAATTATCGTATTTCAGCGTATTTCAATCAATTTTGTATCGTACCAGAGCCAAAATTATCGTATATGTACGATAATTATCGTACGTCTGGCAACGCTGCGTGTGATTGTAATTTCACCGGCACTCGTACCCTTCACACCGAAACACAACAATGCAAGCATCACTGTTTGGTGGCAGAAGTAGGTACGGTGATAGTACTTACTTTGTCAAAAAAGCATAAAATAAATCTTCCACGCAAATTGTAACACAGTAGAACATTACTGTCGAGGCCTGAAATAAAGGAATTGACGTATTGGCCGATGCCGAGTACTTCCAAAGTGATTTTAAAGTAAACGAGGCCGTTACTTGCCATTTCGGCCGAGACTTGTATAGTACTTTTCTCTCATTTGCGAGGAAACAATACACAAATTAATTCAGCAGTATCTAATTTTCATTTGCGCCAAATTGTCTGCGCGCGGTTCTTGATTTATTTAAAAGATTTGAAAAAAAAAAAAATGCGCATACTGCCTTATAATAATTAATGTCATGGACCTAAAAACACCTAATTTATGTGTATACTTAAAAATCTCGCTTGCATAATTTCTATTATTGTTGTGTTGGAAACTGCTGGCGTGTTTTTTTGTTGCGTACGGAAAAGAGCCGATAAATGTATTCTTTTTTTAAAATAATGAACTAATTTCCGGGCAAGTGGGAGAGAAACTTCTTTTATATTTAAATAAATAAAAAACACACAGATAAATGAGATATAATAGTCAAACAGTATTATTTAATAATCAGTGTACAATAAAAATTACATAAATCAACAAAAATTCAAAACTTTGTACTTTCAAACTCTACATTTTATGCCTATTCTTTATGTTGTTAGGAATTGTTGGAATAAAATGGCAACACTGCGCTATGACACCCCACCAAAGTCAGCCATATTGATAGTCGGCCGTTGGTAGGGACATGGGTAACTCAACAAAAATGCGTGAGCTGCAGCTCAGCTCACGGTTCAGGTCAGTGAGCCGGAGCTGTGAACCGGCTCACAAATCAGCTCAATTTGTGTATCTGCCTACTTCGAGTTATGATCTGTGATGCGAGTCGCTGAGCTTAAAGACCGTTCGATCTGTTTGAGCTGCGCTCGCTCGCTGACTCTGCGACTCACCGCGGATCTGTCGCCGCTCCAGCTCACCGGTTCAAACAGGTTTTTATCTATATAGACATATTTTATCTTCCGTGCAACAAAAGTTGTCGCACAGATAGATACTATTCTTTGAGCTGTGAGCTGCGTATTTTGTCATTGAGCTGCAGCTCAACAGCTCAAGCTTATTGATCTGTATATTTGAACCGGTTCTGAGCTGAGTTACACACCTCTAGCCGTTGGAGCGGGTAGCGCAAGCGCACACTTCACTACGGGTTGTTGAACAAGACGGATCGTATAACCCGACATGACTTGTCCTTTTATTTTGTAATATTATTATTTGACGACGTCTGTGGTCTAGTGGTTCGAGTGTCGGACTGCTGATCACGAGGTCGTGGGTTCGATTCCCACAGGAATCAAATATTTGTGTGATGAACATAAGTGTTTGTGTTGGTCTGCGTGTTTCTTATGTATTATAAGTATGTATTTACAAAAAAAAAGTATATAAGTATTATATCCATTGTCTAGTACTCATATCACAAGCTCTGCTTAGTTTGGAACTAGATGGTGCTGTGTAAAAATGTCCCGAAGATATTTATTTATTTACAAGTAAATCACAGTGTACCACATAAAAAGTCTTGATAGCTTTTTTACAGCAGCCACTGGATCCCACCCTAGATATCAGCCGGTACTTATTTACGACTTATTAAACCATGTGATTCTGCCAGAGATCTTTCAACTCTTAAATTCAATGAGTGGAGGATTTACATGGAGACAAAGAAATTCCAATTTGGGTACGGAATCCTACAAATAAATAAGTTGATGAATTTTTTTATACCACGTTTTTAGGGTTCCGTAGTTCTACAAATAACCCTCATAGTTTCGTCATGTCCGTCTGTCCTAATCCTTTACAACATAATAACTTCGGCAGTTACAAACATAAGTACATGTTATTTTGTTAAAAAATATTCTAGATAGATCTCAATTTTAAAAGAATAAAAAAATCGTTATTTCGTATTTTAGGGGTGGCGCCCATACATGAAAATATTTTTTTCGCTGCACCTCCTCGTGTGGGGTATCATTGAATAGGCCTACTGAAATGAAGGTTATGTTTCACACATCACTTTTTTATCGGGTGTACCATCTACGAAATATAGACCGCCAAAGTGGCTTACAATGAGTCCCCCCCTGCCATTTCTAAACTATGCAATGTAGAAACTTATAATCATCCTCGTTGGTGGAACTTCGTAAAACTCTCTTTTAAAATTATTTAAAAGAGAGTTTTACGAAGATTTTTTTAGAGAAAAGTTCGTTCGCAGTGATAGCGGGTACGGGTGCCGGTGAAATTACAATCACATGAGACTTTCCATCTTCATGTCTCAGTTTGGCGAACCGACTTGCGGTGCCATTTAGGCAACAGCCTAGGTGGTATTGAAGTTGTCATGGGCAAAGGTAACCGCTTAACATCAGGTGGGCCTTTAGCTCGTTTCGCCATCCTATACTAAAAAAAAAAAAACAAAAAAAAAAAAGCCGAGTGGTTGAACCCTTCCACGCAGGAGGGTGCGAGTTCGATCCCGGCCCGCACCTCTGACTTTCCGGGTTCATGTGCGGATCAGAATTTGATTATCACTTGCTTTAACGGTGAAGGAAAAACATTTTGAGGAAACCTGCACACCAGAGAGTGCTCCATACAGTTCTCGATGGTGTGTATAGTCCACCAACCCGCAGTAGGCCAGCGTGGTGGACTAAGGCCTTAACCTTCTCATACCGAGAAGAGGCCCGTGCCCAGCAGTGGGATGGTAATGGGCTCGGTCATTGACCTTAGAGAAAAATGATCTTAGCAAAGAATGCTCTTTTGGTTACTTTCTATTTGAATAAATCATAAAAAGTACCGATATGTTATGTTGACATGACATACTTCTTTGGCCCGCTAGATGGCGCTGTATAACAACAAACTCTGGGTTGCCAATGCTGCCGTCTATTGCCAAAAAGGAAAAATTAAAATAGCCATTTTCGATTTGATTCGTTTGTAATTACACCTACCTTCGGAACCCGGTAAGGTAAAATACTGAGCATGGCCCGACATGCTCTTGGTCTGTTTTTTTAAACAAAATCGAGTTTGCATTGTCATACAGTTCTGAGCTATGTTTAAAGTTTCAAGTCTCTGGCTCATCGGGAAGTTAGTTTAAAATCGATTGCAAAATTTGTACCGAACAGACAGACAAGACTGCAAGCGAGTTTATAAAAACGTGGTAGAATTGATATTGATACCTCTTAAAGCTTTAACAAAACTCTGTAAGCCAAAAGATAAATAATGTTCTACATAGATATTTCAAAAGCCGCATAAAATTCCAATACTAAGCAATTCCAAATCTAAAACCAAAATAGAAAGGTTTATACTTGTAAACTTTCAGACCTCCAAATAGACTTGGTAGGTCTAATCTGAATTTTCGCTACATTGAGATAGTTCCAGTACCTACAAATAACGTTATTTAGGTCTTCGTCGTTTCCCTTTAATGTTTTCGAGGTAAATAATTTTGAATTTACCAAATGGGTGGAAACTTTTATAAATTGAAGTGTTGGAACTGTGACGCTGTAATTAAAAGTCCTTGGGAAACGTTTTAACCACAACGTCATCGGCGTATTACTGCCCTCCTCCGGTTTAGAACATTTTCGATAAGCAGTTTCTGACCGATTCGGTTCGTTATCTCGTTTCGTCTACGGTTCACGTAACGAGAGAAAAGAGATAACAATCCGGTCGGTAGGTCAACAACTGCTCATCGTTTTTATTTATTTGTATGTGTACACACAACAATATACGAAAGGAGACAGCACTAAAAGTATTTAAAGAAATAAATAATAAATAAATATTTTTTTATTCACAAAAAGTTTTACATCAAATATCTGTAAAGTCCCTCACTTCTGAGCTAGGTACAAACCTGTGTTACAGAAGTCAGTGTCTTCTCCCATTAGTGAATAATAATTACAAAATTTGTGATGTGGACTATGTGTTGTGTTTGTGTGAGCGGTGTTCGTGCAGGTTTGGTGTGGGTGAGTGTGAGTATGAATGTGGAGTGAATATACATGGGCGCAGAAAGCAATAACATTTCTGTTTGTACATAATCTAGTTCTAATAGCCAATTCTTAATCTTAGTTTTGGTTTCACGACCTAAGAGAGGATGTATGTTTGTTATTTTATTTATTTTGTCATATAAGTATAGACCTAAAACTCTGTTGCCGCCTAGCAGTAGCTGTGCAGAACAAGTATTAGATTTAGTACAAAGATACTGCTTATTTCAATGAAACTTCTACCAGAAGACCTGCGAGAGGAGAAATTAGTATATGAAATGTAGATGATGATAATGTGTTTAAAAAAATATAAGAAACCTAAAATAATAATTTCTTAGGTTATCGCGATCACTACACATTATAATAAAAAAACCGGCCAAGTGTGAGTCGGACTCGCGCAGTAAGGGTTCCGACCTCTCAACGACCTGATACCCCATAAAAACTGATTTAATTTACGAGAGTTTATCAAAAGACATCAACGCACAGTGCGCGAAATGTGAATTTTTGCATGTGTTTCTTACGCAAGTACCACCACATAATTATGTCTGTTTGTCTTATTTTTAGTTGCTAAACTACATAATATGCACTATAATCTGACCAAGTTTGACGCTGGTATATATTACTGTTTTGAAGATAGAGCAGGAACAAAAACATTGAAAAAAATGCATGTTTTTTGAGGTTTCTTGTCCTTTTGAGGGGGTCCCCCTTTGTTTTTAGACTTTTAGACGGACGGACGGGCGGACGGACGGACGGACGGACAGCGTAGCGAGAGTAATAGAGTCCCGTTTGGCACCCTTCGGTTTCGGAACTCTAAAATACAAGTTTAACCGAATGATATCGCATATATTATTTAAATTGGTCTTCCTGATGTTTCGAAAGCTTTTCAGCGTACGTGGTCGCAGGTAGACTAAGATGACAAGCGTCTATATTTTTTTAAATATTTTTTTTAATGAATAATATTGTACGGTAGATTATAATATTTTTTTAGAAATATCTGTAAAGACGCTTGTCATCTTAGGACTTAGACTACCTGCGACCACGAACGCTGCAAAGCTTTCGAAATGTCAGGAAAACCAATTTAAATAATATACGCGATATAATCTTTAATATTACATGAATATTATACACATTAACGTTACATTAGGAAGACTTTATGAAAATTGTATGACATTATTTCTTAATAATGTTTCTATTTTTAAATTTAGTTTTTGTAACTTTAGTCGGTGTGTATCTCTTTTAATTTAGTTTTTATTTATAGGTTTCGTAATCTTAAGTCTCTGTGTCGTAAAGCTTCATTTCTTTACCACCCTGAATATTGTACATCTTATGGATATGTTACAGTGAAACTGTTTTATTTTTTAACATCTGTATTTTCAATTACCTGTGACAAACAATAAAAATCTATTCTATTCTATTCTAATCCGGTTGTTCATTGCTCCATATATTTTGATAATCCATCTTATCGAAAACTATACGCCACCCAATAAATGTTGCTGTAATGCCGAAATGGAAGCTATTGTTGTTGTGAGTGTGTGTGCTGCGCAATTGCCCTACTGGACGCACAATCTTAAGTTTTCGCATGCCTGCTAAAGGCGAGATGTGCTATTGAACATGTATTCAATTTTTAAGAACTTATGAACAATATCTTCTGCGAATAAATTACTTACTCACTAAATTTATTTTATTATAAACCTAAAATAGTTGTAATAAAGCAAAGGATACTTAAATGAATACATATAAATGATATATTGGTAAATATGATATAAATATTATGCAATGACAAATTAAGAGGAAAGGTAATGCTCTTTAACTCGTCTTTTGAATCATCATAATCATCATTTCAGCCGAAAGATATCCACTGCTGGATATAGGCCTCCCCCAAGCATATGTATGTTGGGGGGATATGCCATAATCGCCACGCTTGGCAGGCGGGTTGGCAATCGCAGTTAGTTGGTTAAATACTCAGAGAACGCCGCTGCCCATCCTCTGGTGAATCCCTTAGTCGCCTTTTACGACACCCATGAGAAGAGATAAGGGTGGTGCAATTATTTACGTCTGGCACCACACGGACGAATATAGTACGAATATAGTCTTTTGAATATAGTTTGAGAATTCTGTTTGTTAGGTTCGAGCATCACCAAAACTACTGGACCGATTTGGATGAAATTGACATATAGATAGTCCATGTCCAGGATTAAAATACAGTTTTTTTTTAGTTGTCGTACCACTTGGCGAAGCCAAGGTTAATTATAATTATGTCACTAGATTTCACGCTACACAAAAACACAACAACAAATGGCTCTCGCAAGGGTTTCTATAAATTTTTCGTTGAGTTTCCGAATCCGTTCGGTTCTCAAATCGTTTTCGTCGTCGTTTTGTTTCTTTTGCTGGTCAAATTTCACTTCGAAAACGGAAACTTTTCGAACGTGTGTGAATAATACCGCTGGTCCACCTTATGGGGGTGTAAAATTATTATTTTCGCATACATACTTATTATATACATGGTAATTCGAACATTATTTTGACAACTTTCTTCGAGATAAATCGAAATTGCTGTACTGGTCAAATACATGCAAGCAGCGGCCGGCAATATTTATATGAAAATCCATATCTGTCCTATTTAGCGGCCAAAAAAATTCTATGAAAACTCATATCTGTCGTGTAATTTAAAAATGGAACGAACTTTTTAATCTGAAAATAGCAATCAAGGAGGTTACTTATCAAAGATTTGATTTATATTTCGAACTGGCTTGCAAATATATGTTTATAGTAAAAAAATTACAAATTAACATATTTGATGCGTGAAAAATTATTGTTGCTCGTCATTGATTCTAGAATATACATAGATACTACTTAGTTTGAATTTCCGTGCATTATTTGAGAAAAGAACTGAACCAACCAGGCATTGATGGACTCACGTATGTGGGCCGAGGAATATCAATGCTCCTGTTGCCGGCCGCGGCAGTAATGTAGTACCTATAATTATCATCATCATCATTTCAGCCGAAAGACGTCCACTGCTGGACATAGGTCTCCCCCAAGCATCGCCACAGCGACCGGTCCTGCGCCTTCCGTATCTAGCGGATTCCCGCGACCTTCACCAGGTCGTCGGTCCACCTTGTGGGGGGCCTGTCCACGCTGCGCCTTCCAGTACGCGGTCGTCACTCCAGAACTTTACTGCCCCATTGGCCATCTGTTCTGCGAGCAATGAGCCAGTGTTGTACCTATATTTGTTATTATTTTATGCCTCTAGTGTATTTATACCGTCTACAGAATTTGATTTGAATTTTGTTTGTTTGTTCTTTACTAAGGAAGGGTCAATAAATATTTTCTCTTCTTCAACCACGAAAAATAAATATGATAAGATCTACCCATTCATAAAAAAATACTTTATACGTGGGCGTAAAGGTTAGAAGGGTTAATTCCGAATTTTAAATGGAGCATAGAAATACATTTGTGAAGGGCTACTTCATTTTACTTGGAAGATAGCAAATTCAATTCGCATAATTAAATACTCGTTGGGTAATGTTAAAATTCGTTTGGATAAAATTATTTGAGTGCCATTATATTTAAATAACGGGCAGATGGTGTTATTAAAAAGGTGTCAGTCTACCTTTTTGAGAAATTAGGGATATTACGAAGTCGTGAATGGGCTACATTCAGGGATGGACAGGAACTGCCTACGGCAGGAATTTTGTTCATTTTAGGCGTATCTATCAGAGAAATGCTCCTTCTACAATGGGGAATTGGGATGGCGCAAGGAAAAGAAGATATAATATAATAATTTCTTAGGTTTTAGCGATCACTACACATTATAATAAAATAAAGTATTATTAAGACTGCCTCGTTGGTGTAGTGGTTGCAAGCGCGACTGCTGAGCATGGGGTCCTGGGTTCGATTCCCGGGTCGGGCAGTGTTATCGGGTTTTTTCATTAGGAAATTCTCAGTAGTAGCCTGGAGTCTGGATTTGTGCCCGGTCAATGGCAATAGGCTCGCCCTCTATTACATGGGACTATAACATAACTGGCGAAATGTCGGAGTTACTATACACCTTTGCCTACCCCTTTGGGGAAATACAGGCGTGATGAAAGAAAGAAAGAATCATTTATTTGCGTAGAATACAGGTGGTACCAGATATAAAATTGGTGGTTTAGGAACAGTGCTATATTCTGATTGTATTAAACATGCAAAAATCTAGTATAGATGAAACCAATTGAACTATATGATGATGATCATGATATCATTGATGTTATGTTATGTTATATCTTTAGAATTCGTTTCGCATGCGTAAAATGCGTTAAAATAATAAAATAATTATGTTATGTTGTTGTTGTTAACGTACACGGTGTAATCCTGTCAAAATTGTTTTATACTAAGATATTACAATCTGTTTTTGTTTATTCTAATATTTCATGTATACTGTTTTTAAATTTCTTTGTCTTCATCAATGATTTGGTCTCCTGTAATTGTAGGAGCACATTTCATTGTAAATTCAAATGTATTCACTAATTTAGATGCAAAATATTTGTAATGTAGAAATATTTTAAATATTTGTGATGTACTAATAGCACAGAGTACTAACGTACAGAACGGCCACTCACCGCCCCCCGCAAATCCAAGATTCCTCGCCCGGACCCCGCACCCGCCTACAGCTTGCCGGCAATTGGTCTGCAAGATTGCTATGGATTTCAATCGCCAGTCGCTATACAAGCACGCCATCTCTGAAAAGCGCTTGGAACCCAGTCGGTATTACGAGCGGCGAGCATCCCTAACTTACACGTGTGTGTGCGTTCGTAATGTTCGTATAAGATGTAGTCTTGTGTATGTAGGTGGTGCTAGTGTTTATATTGTATTGAGTGTTCGAGGTGTGCTAAATAATAATAATTGTCCCTGTGTTACTTAAGTTGTTTGTAATTGTGTATCCTCTGTTGGAGATCCAAATAATAAATAGATAAAATGAAATAGTCTATAGTATTTTTTTCATTATTGTGTTTTTCCAGTTTTTACAGTAATTTCTTTCGCCCGACACAGGGGAAGCAAAGTAGAAATCTTGATTTGGTTAGTTTTAAACTTTTGATTTGATAAAGAAATCCGTCTAGAAATAAAAAACTTTCAGTCTTACAATGCATGTAATTTGCAGAATATTTTTGAAGTGAAAACTACTTTAGTGAAAACTTATTTTTTTTTTCTTTCTTTTTCTTCTTTTGCGTTGAGCGATTTTAGGTAGGCGCAAAACTAGGTAATAGATCTGTGACGCAAAACTTATGAGTTCGCGTCACCCTACGAATAAAGACTAGCTTAGCTTCTTAAATCGTTGGCGTCGCCCTACGTCATCGACATGCTCAACATGCGACCAAAGCATAGACATTATTATACTTACTGACGTATGACCAAAGAGGATCCATGCATAGCTTCTTAAATCGTTGGATCCATTTGACATGCTAATGAAGTTTTCACTTCTGTCGGCAGTCCCCATGACTGCCAATGTTTTTTTTTACACACAGTTTAAAACTTTTAAAAGATTTTTCGGTTCATGTGCGGATCAAGATTTAAACTAAAATAAAAAATATTTTCAACGTTTCAGATGCATTTTCGAACTATATCTTAAAGGAAGGGTTGCTAGATCAAAAAAAACCGCCGAAAATATTCCGGATATTTGCCAAAGAATATGGACTTTTTCTTAAAAAAAAAATTGTGGCAAATCGATTGCTTGCGTGAAGCGATGCATTTTTGATACGGGTACGGGTGGATAATGTTGAAGTAAAGAGATTCCGGACAATTTAGAATTGCCCCCGCATTCCGGACAAAAGAATAAATTTTCAGACGTCTGGAAAATTCCGGACGTATGGGAACCCTACTTAAAAAGCTGTATGTAATTATAAAATAAAACTTTTTAACAAAAAATTTAACCGACGAAAATAGAAACTGAAAATCGAAAAATAAAATGAAGCGTTTAGTCTTTTCCTAACTAAACAATTTAAATAACAATTATGAGTCGGCGCCAAACAAAAAATCAACGAATATCATTAAATTACTTTAAATAAATAATAAAAACAACATAACATCAAATACAACGTGAACTTTTCAACAATAAATAATAACTTTCCAAAAATGCGTTTATCTGCTCGAACACCTGCAACTTGCACGCACTTTGCTTGTTTGTTTGGCGCCGACTCATAATTGTAATTTAAATTGTTTAGTTAGGAAAAAATTACCCAAAAGCTTCATTTTATTTTTCGCTTTTCAGTTTCTATTTTCGTCGGTTCAATTTTTTGTTAAAAAGTTTTATATGTCCTGTACTCGGATCTAAGAATAGAGGGAAAACGTACAATGTATCAGCCGCTTTTCTTCTCGAGTAATTCATAAAATGTAACTGTGAGGAAAGAATTGATACAAAAATAGTAAAATGTATTCTGCTTGATATTTTCTAGAATCATGAATACCTACGTAGAATTTATACTAGAAGAGATATTGTATGATACTGTAAATTGTACCAGTGCCAATATTGTGTAGTGTGTGATTGTTGATCAGTTGCCGAATAGTGTAACTCACTCGCGATCGCAAAATAAAAATCAAAATAATTTATTTGTAAAACATAGGTAAAAGTTAAAAACTTGGTGGAAAATTAGAATATTAAGTCACACTATGTTTAACCTTGAAAGGCATACAAATTACATAGTACCTATAGAACACAGCATAGCATTTTTATTATTAATAAGCATTACATAAAATTAAATTATTTATATTTTTAGGTTATATAAATCATATAATAATTATTTCAAAAACTTGCGTTTAGTACGCAATACTTAACAACACGGATAAAACATAACAAATAAGTCGGACATCAAAATAAAATTACAATATTACAACATTTTCAATTATAAACCATTCACATTTTATCATCAATGTATTCTTTGATAGAGTAGTAAGCTTTTCTTTGTAAAAATTCTGAGAGCAGTTTCTTAAATTTCTCTATATTATCTGTCTCCCTGATATTTTTGGGCAGAGACATGACATTTACCGCTGTAAATGTCATGTCTCTGTTTTTGGGTAATTTATTAAAAAAATTTGGAGCCATACTTATGAAACTCTTTGAATATAGGGCTGTTTTATGGGGTTTATTGCAAAGAGTGTTTTTATGACGTTTATTATTGGTGGCTTCAAATAAGTCAGAATGTTTCCTAATAAACATAGCCACTTCGAATATATATAAAGATGGTAGGGTCAGTATGTTAAGATCAATGAAATACGGTCTGCAACGATCGGTAATCTGCAACTGGGACACTGCTCGTAGACATTTCTTTTGCGCTTTAAAGATTAATTCTCGATCTGGAGAGTTTCCTCAAAATATAATGCCATAGCGTAATGTTGAAGAGACGTATGCATGGTAGGCTGTTAAAACTGTTTCACGACTTGCAACTTTCTTAAGATTATGTAGTGCATAGTGGTATTGATTTATCTTTTTTATTGTGTTTTCAATATTATTATGTTTACGCCATGTCATTTTTTCGTCTAACCAAAGTCCCAGAAATTTTGTGTGTTCTTTTTCGTCTATTATTTTATTTTTGTAATGAATATTCAATTTTTGTTGTATTATCCTCTTTTTGAATGACAAAATATGAGTTTTATCTAAATTAATCTTAACATTGTTATCACTAAGCCAGTTTATTATCTTGCATAAATTTTAAGTTATCTCCGTTTCATAAGAAACCTTGTCAAGTCCAGTAAATAAAACTGTGCTGTCGTCAGCAAATAAGGTCATAGGGTGTTGGGTAACCTGGGGCATATCATTGATATATACCAGGAATAGTAGAGGGCCAAGTACGCTTCCTTGTGGCCAACCGTAGTTTGTTTGCTTTTGTTACGTCAGGTATGTTATTTCAATATTAGTTAGCGGACAGATCTTTTTTATTTTAGTAATTTGTTTCCTATCATTCAAGTATGAGTTAATAAGGTTTAGCACATTACCTCGGATTCCATACTTCTCCAGTTTAAGTGCTAGAATCTTTCAATCAACATAATCAAACGCCTTGGTCATGTCCATGAACGAGGCGGTTGTCGGTATACAATCATGTTAATTTTAATGTTCATTGCTCCGTACATTTTGACAATCCGTCGTATGGACAACGATGCAGGATGCAATGAATATTGCTGTAATGTCAAAACGAAAGCTATTTTCATTATGATTGCGTTACAAAATTACATCCCAGCTGGGTGTAATTTTGGCATTTTTTTATATCGGCACTTGTACAATTTACATTATCACACAATATCTCTTCTAGTGTAAAATCCGCGTTGTTATTCAAGATTCTAGAAAGTAGAAAGCAGAATATATTTTACCTACTATTTTTGTATCAATTCTTTCCTCACAGTTACATTTTACGAGTTTTTAGACAGTTACGCAATCAATAACTACATTATAGAAAATTTGATAAACTAATACAATTACAAAAATATGTCATCAACTACATAATATGAAGAAAAGCAAAAGTGAGTCTCACTTTAAAAAAAATATGGTTGAAGTGATTTTGAAAGGTTTTTCAATCATTTAAAAAAAAAGTCTTAGAGGCCCACAAAGGGTCTTGTTTCTTGAACAAAGATCGATTAGAAAAATCCATAAATGAAAGTATAAGACACTGACATGATACTTCACTACTATGTTAATAATATTTCACTTTCAATTAGCGAAATAACGCCATCCTATCTCAAATTGCAAATCAGAAAACTCCATTTAATCTAGACAAAGGCAAAAGAAAGAGAGATTTAATTTGTCAAGCAGCCCATTCACTCCGCAAGCACACCAGAACAATGGTATTGTTAATGAATAGCCTTCTTTAGGCTACACTTAAAACGCAGATATGTTTTCTTTTTTCAAAAGATTGCTGAATTAATGCCTTTGCCACAAAGTGTCGTATATTCTGCAGTATTCTGTGAAAAACTTTCAAGATTATTTTTTTGAATTTTCGTTTTTTTTTGGTTTCGTGTTACACCTGCTTGTTTTTACATAAATGTGGGTAATGGTTTTTTTAATCTATAGCGCAATGGCGAAAGTGTTGAGCTATTAAGACTTCTGCAATTTCATCGGATCAGGAATTAGATAAAAATCACTCTTGTGAAATACATAACGCAGTTTTGTGAAGAATCCTTCTCATTTTATCTTTATTACTGAATTTATAAAGTTCTATATGTGTTTTTGCATATACACGGCTATATGTGTTTCTTTGCCCATTTTACAGCCATAAGCTCCGTGTAAGAATTACACAACCTAAATATTGTGTAGGATCTAGTGATGCATCCCTCACTTGTGAGCCTCGTTTGAGGTCCTTGCCATGGTGAATTGAAAGAGTTACCTACTCGATTTGTAACATTGAACCACCTCACTCCTCAGTCATTTGTCGTCAGTCACAAGGCAAAAGGAAATGGATGATGAACCATGGACGACTCGGGAGAATACCCGAGTGAGCGAAGTAAGAGCGTTAAACGCCGGAATGAGTTATATTTTATGTAACCATGAATGAGGAAGTGAGGTGGCGAGTCGCACCAGTGTTGCCATATGCACCGTAATTACGGCAAATTTGCCGTAATTTTGGCTTTTATTTTTATTTCTGCCACTTACCTTACCTAGTCATAAATTACGGTGTATGAAAGTTACCGTAATTTTTAGAATCCAACCTGCAACTGGTAGTTTGCCAAAATTTTTCAAAATTTGTGTCCCTTTACTGTGCTACTCAAGTCAGTGGGCACCTAGTAGCATGCGAAATTTAAAATTACTTGCGCTTTTTGTATGTATTTTAAATTGTAGCTCTAATTCACATTGTATGTTGGTATATTGATCAGAATGTAATTCGCGGCAATAATAACAATATATCTACTGAATCTTGGGGGAGACCTATGTCCAGCAGTGGACTTCTTTTGGTTGAAATGATGATGATGATGATCTACTGATATGAATGCTCATAAAAACATTAACCTAGCTCTATAAACTCGATAAAATCGATAATTTGATAGTAACTTTATATTGTGGAGCTTATAAAGTATGTTATACTACTACTAGTAAATACCTACTACTACTCACTATATTATTACGATATTGTGATTATTGTCGCGAAAAATAGTCCGATCAATAGGTGTATAACGTGAAATAGAGCTACAACTTGCAAAAAACGCAAGAAATTTTGAGTTTCTAGGGTTACTACGTCGCGATCAGCAATATTGCCTTCAATTTTGGCAGAAAAGTCTGAATATTTATCACCGTAAATATGCCGTATTTCTTTAAACTGATTTACCGTATTTCTAGTAATTTTGACCCACTGTGCGCCGTATTTTCGTTTCATCTATCTGGCAACACTGCCTCGCACATACAATACAGCGCTCGATGGCGACGATGGCGAGTGATGCCATCGAGCACCGCCTAACCTCAAACAAGAGGCGCCTCGTAAGTACCTCACGAGGTAAAACGAGGCCCTCACTCATCTTCGTACGTGGGACACTCAGAAAGTTTTGCGAAACTAAAAAAAATTGTTCTATACGTACATATATTTTTATCAAATCTTTTCAAAGTACTTTCCACCAGCCTCTATACAAAGATTCATGCGCCTAAACCAGTTTTCAAAACACTTTTTCCAGTCCGCCGCAGACACCTCGTTTACAGCCTGCTCGAACGCAGCCAGCGCATCTTCCGGCGACGAAAATTGTATCCCTTTGAGCTGATTTTTTGTTTTTGGGAATAAAAAGAAGTCACACGGTGCTAGATCAGGGCTGTAAGGAGGGTGACCCAGGAGTTTGACTGGCGTGCTGTCCAGGAAGTCCCTCGTTTTGAGTGCGGTGTGCGCAGGTGCATTGTCGTGGTGGAGCAGTAGCCCGCGGAGCCCTGTGTTTGGTCGCTTGTTGCTTATAACAGAGAAAACTTCTGGCAAACATTTGGTAGTATACCATTCGGCATTAATGCTTCTTTGATCCCGTAAGGGAATTGATACCAAGTGGCCAAATTAAAAAAATTAAATTAAATTAATTAAGTCAAATTAAAAAAGCTAGCGATCAAAATCTTACCCCCGCTTCTAGATCGCTTCACTTTGGTAGGCGTTGGCTCATTTTGAAACACCCAAACAGTCGACTGGCGCTTGGTTTCTGGGTCGTATTGATAAATCCAGGACTCATCACCTGTAACGATGTCGTAAACACGCCGAGACGAGCCTGCTTCAAATTTGTTAAGCATATCACGGCACCATTCCACCCGGGCCTGCTTCTGAGCATCGGTGAGGTTGTGCGGCACCCAGCGTGATACTATCCTCCTCACGCGAAGATGGCTGTGTAGAATCTCGTGAACGCTTCCCGATCCAATCTTCAATATGTGTTGAATCTCTCCTGATATGTAATTCGCCTATTGTCTTGGATTAAATTTTTCACTGCTAGCACGTTTTCTTCGGTAACAGCCGTCAAAGGGCGACCGCTTCTTTCGTCATCCCCCAAAGTTGGTCGACCGCGCTTGAATTCGTTATACCAACGATACACGGTTGCCTTGGAAGGGCCTTCATCCATGAATGCCATTTGAAGTCTATCGTACGATTCATCCGGTTTCAGGCGACACTTGAAATCGTATAAAATCATAGCTCTAAAATGTTCCCGGCGCAGATCCATATTTCAGTGAGACACAATACTTTGAATTAACTCGCAAAAAATGTGGAGGGAAATTTTGAAATTGGAACTTACTTATTTTTACCTAATCATATTTTCGAAAAACATTATAACTGGCCAGTCTCCCATATATAAAAACTTTTTTTCGCAATACTTTCTGAGGGGCCTGGTATATAATAAACGAGTTATTCATCTCTTCAATTCAATTCAATTCAAATAGCCTTTATTAACAAACTAGTTAACTATTTTACATTAAATATTATGTATTGTCGACATCGGTAATCTGTTTGTTTTGCTTTCCAGCATAGGCCTCCCCCAGATCTTTCCACATTTCACGGTTGTGAGCTAAATAAACGAGTTATTCATCTCTAGTAGGATCTATATTGCCGACTAGTGTATTTTATTACAGGCTAATGTGCAAAATGTAAAAAATTATGAAAAAAAAGATAATTAAAAAACCGAAGTACCTACCTGACGTGTGAAAAGAACTGTAATTGTTAATGTTTTGTTCTGTTATTTTTAAGTAGGTAATTTTCACTAAAATGTTTATCGGTTTATATAACAATAAATTTTGTAATAACTTCTTAGGTTTTCGCGATCACTACACATTATAAGTAATAAAACAAAGTTTAACCGGATTAATCGCGTATATTATTTTAATTTGTTTTCCTGACGTAATGATATTGTGAGTGATTAGTGCGTGCATCGAAACGATTTTAATTAATAATATTGTGCGGAAGATTAAAATATTTTTTTAGAAATATCTGTAAAGACGATTGTCATCTTAGTCTACCTGCGACCACGAAATGCTGCAAAGCTTTCGAAACGTCAGGAAAACCAATTTAAATAATATACGCGATTTAATCCGGTTAAACTTAGTTTTATAATAAATTTTGTGTCATATAAATAATTCTTTATGTTAGGTTAGGTTAAAAAACAGCGCCTTGCATAAATCGAGTACCTATATATAAAAGCTGGGCGTTTTTTAGAAAGCAGTTTTCTATCTATACCTATTGTTATTTTCTCTGTAACTTTCCAATATAATCAACGTTTGCACTCACTGGTATTGGTTTTAAAATCGAACCAATATTTTAAAAGAACCGTGAAAGAATAATTTTCTTTTACGTATATTATATTTCTTTTAAATTTGTTGTGTTCTGCACTATGTTTCTACATTGAAAAGAAAACAAAAGAAAGTTGTATTTTGAAATGTATATTACATATACATAAAGTATCAATTGCTTAGTATTTTTTTTTCTATTTAAGGGCACGATATGAATTCTGGTTGTAAGTTCGAATTTAAAACAAATAATCGGTTTATTTTATATTAAAAAATCGAACACTAATACTTTATTGTCAGTAATAAATGTAAGCTATTCAAATTTAATTAAATCCCTACAATAATTTATTTTAGTTCGTAATTAAAAGCTATTTAACGAGTAATTAATGGTTAAAGCGTTAATGACTGTATGTTACCATTAGTACCTATAAAATTAAACAATTAAATCGAAGATTTAGTATTGGGTTATTTTAACTGAGGACATTAACGTTATGGATGATTATTTGCCCGTTTATAAATCCACTGAGTGTTGTGAATAAAATCTAGTTTCAAAAAGCGGAAAAATTTACGATGGAAAGCACGACGGCGCCGATGACGCGCTATTTATTTATTTAGCGAGTACTCGCAAGACGAACAAGACGGCAAGACGGGTTGATGACGTGGTCCAGAAAGAATGGCGTGAAACCAAAAAAATTGCGTGAAGCCAGAAAGAATGGCGTGAAACCAGAAGGAATGGTATGAAGCTAGAAAGAATTACGTGAATCTAGAACCAATTTGCTCTAATCTACTACCAAACAAAAAAGCTCCGGGTGATGACGCAATTACCATTGGACTTTTAAGAGCAGATGAGGCTCCGGTCCTGAAGGAGCTAAATAGTCTGTTAAATTCCATCATTCAACAGAGCTCTACACCGGAGGCATGGAGTGAGAGTGTGGTGATTCTGTTCTTCAATAAAGGAGACAAAACCGTGCTGAAGAACTATAGTGCCCTTTTCTCACTCCTGAGTCACGTGTACAAGCGTTCACGAGGGTCATCACGAATGATCTCTACAGAAGACTCGACGAATTCCGGCCACCAGAGCAAGCTGGGTATTGTAAAGGCTTTATACAGAAGACTGAAGAGTAAAATCATCAGCCGCTGTGGATGGCATTTGTGGACTACGTGAAGGCCTTTGACTCCATTGAAAATTGGGCAGATCTAGATGCTCTTTAACAATGTCACATCGACGAACGGTTTATAGAGGTGCTTAGATGCCTGTACAACAAAGCTGTTAGTCTTATCTCCTCTAACTGACTTTAAATTATTCCATTTGTTAGTGGTGCCCCTTTTTAGGGTAAGTCCTCCTGACTGACTCACTAGTCGAGCTATATAAAATCACGTGTATTATTTATTTACCACATAATCCACATTGTCTCAAGCTACTTTAAATAAAGGCTAGAATTTATAGCCCAGGATCAAAAGTATATGACCAATTTATGACCAAAGCACATTCAATTTATTATAGTTGCAAAAGCTAACTGCATCATCAGAATCTAGGCGAGGCCAAGCTAAGCCACAATGTAGAAGCAACCTTCAATAACATGCTGTGTTTATAAGTGCAACCTTGTTAACTTACGGCCATAATTAATATCCTATTTACCCACATTCGCCCTACTCTCTTTAGTAGGGCGAATCGTGATATTAATTTTGCCCGTAAGTGTTTTTCCTATGTTAAGTAGTTTTCATGTTTTATAAAATATCGTTTCTGTGGAGTTTCTAAATAATTTGTCAGTTTTTTAAATAATTTGGAAGCGTGTGATTGAAATGTTGATAAAAGTCCTTGTTTAGGTCTCAGACGAATAAAAAAGGAGGATGGAATCTCGCTAAGAAGGTTTAGGAAATAATAACTACTATAATTACTATAATTATTTTACTATAATTTCGAAAGCATTTTAACACACTAGATATATATTGTTATTTTATTTGTGATACTACGAAAGTGACTACCGTCACACGAGATTTGTTGCGTAATCGCGTAGTCAAAATAATAATAATGTCATGTTAATAATAATGTCCTCCCGGCCGAATTTCGGTCACGGCGGCCAATCTCAACGCCATCTGCGCGGGACATATTATAGTGCACAACTGTGTGCGCAAACACAGGTGCACTCTCTATTCCCTCACTCTCATAATCCGAAGGGACGGCAATTCGACACGACCAGAGAGAGATCAGGCGCAGGACCGACGGCTTTACGTGCTCCCCGAGGCACGAAGGGGTCTCGATGTGTAACGAAACGGTCACCCATCCACAGACTGACCGCGGCTAGTTAAGCTTAACCATGCAGATCGTAAAATCCACACGGTCGCTACTAAGCCACGAGCCGGCCTTTTTGTCTTACTATGGGTGTGAATGTGTGCGTATTCAGGTAGAGCATTGGGTGAGAATGACAACATTATGTCACCCCGCCCGCACCATCGTGCATCGATATAATGAATAAGAAAAACTAATAAAAATAAACTGGAGTTTAACATGGGAAAAGGGGGACCCGGGTAGCTGGGTCTACCCGGGTACCAAAAAAAGAACTACTCGATACCCGGGATAAAAAAACCGGGTACGCGAAAATGCTAAGCCGAAGATGGAAGCATTGATACTAACCATAGTAAAATTGTAATTGTGTGTAGCTTACGGTGACGAACTCGTGGCTAAGTAAAACTGCGACGATGGCAAGATTTGTGAGGCTAAGCAGCACTAGATACGGTCAGTCCTTTGTTGGGGGACCGTTTCGTTGCACATCGGGGCTCCTCCATGCCTCGGAGAGCACGTTATAAGCTACCGGTCCCGGTTATTATATGAATGTTATTTATAGTTTTCGTTACGGTTAGTCAGAAGCCTGAAAGATGTTGGAATTACCCAGTAACTGGGTTGCGGGGGTCTGATGGCAGTCTCTCGGTGTAAAATAATGATGTTCAGCCGTATCTGGTTAGACTGGAAGTCGACTTCAACATGCTTGGGAAAAGGATCGGAAAAAGTAGAATTGTAAGTAGCTTACGGTAACCCGTCTTCTTACCTCGAAGAAAAAATGTGCTAAAAACTTCAATAGCCGACCTATTGCTTATGACTTTTGGCTTAGTAGTTACCTATTTGAAGATACATCTTCTACTTCAAAATTGGTGCGAAATTGTCAAAATCTATTTCCAAAATAAACATGAAAAAAACTAAATCTATATATAATCTAAATCCTACTCTCTATTTCAATACAACTCCTCATAATCCTTTTTCCTTGATTCTTTATGATCTGATAAACCAATTTTCCTCTAATTTCTCGTTTCCCGAAAATGCCCCGAATAAACCCCGTGAAAATTCCAACATACTTTTTGACAAACTTATTTTCAAAGCGGCTTATTGCGCAGATAAGGCGGCATTCCGATCAGATCGATAGGACTCTATAGAAAAATACGGGTAATCCAATAACCGAACACTTTATTGAACCTATATTCTATTGGTGGTATTCAATACAATGATCATAATCGGCATGATTGGCGAATTCAATTGAATACAATATTCATTTGGTTAAATTAATACCGTTTTAATGTGTCTCATTTTGATTTACTTTTATTAATACTTTGTTTGTGCTGTATGTGAAACTTTTCATAGTAATATGAAAGTTATAGTTGGTATTAAATAAGTTTATTTGTAGTCATTAAATTGTATTCAATCGGTTTTATCAAATAAAATCGATCGAAATATATTATTACTTAGGTATCTTTAGTCAGATTATTATTTAGCCAGGAGTCGCAGGTTCGTATCCTGCTCGTGAGCGATTTTTTCTTTCCACAATTTAAATCTTTATCTTTAGTCAGATTTAAAATCCATAATTTTTTTGAGATAGTAAATTAAGTAAGTGCTTAATAAAATATGCCTAAAATCTTTTAAGAAATTTCTTATTAAAAGAATTACGGAAAAGTAAACGAACGTAAATACGGTTTGAAATTGACACGTAATACGTAATATTTTATTAGCTACAGCTCCTTAAACTTCTGTATTAAAAGACCACTATTTATGTTCTTTAATTTCAACACGTATCTAATAAAAAAATTAAGTATACGTTTAAAATGAAAATACGCAAAATGAGGATGCAAAATGAAAAATCTGCGTCCGTAATTTTTGCCAATAAAATAAATTACCGAACGTCGACTTTTACCCTAAAAGTCAACCCGTGTGATAAAATATTAACAAAACTCAATATTAAAAGTCAAGTACTCACCTGTTGTCCGCAATAAGTCGCCCACCTGATGCCACAAACACTCCCCTTGCAATAAAAAAATATACGCGCGGTCAATCAATTACCATAAATCGCTTAAAAAAACGAAAATCTAACAACTAGGTATGAAGAATAATTTACTGTGATCGTTTTAATTTATTAAATCAACGTCAAAAGTTCATAGCTGAAGCGCGTTCGAAAATGGAAGTCGGTGTTTGGATTTCAAAATTATTGTCCGTTTCTTGCAATTTGTCGGAAGGAGACGTGCGCGGACCACGCAGGCCGTCGAGGGTTAGACTGAAATGTGGGCTGAAAACAGGGGCCGTAGCTACATGGGTCTACGAGTGGGTGTCTTTAGAGAGAGAGAGGGAAATATGTTGATCTTGTTGGTTCAAAAGGGATGGGTAGAAAGTCGTAGGGGAGCACCGTCACGTACACGACTCTGCGTGCCAGGAAGAATTTGTAGGCGTTCTTAATTGTACCTTTGATTGAGGTTTCCGAATTTAATAAGTTGTCTTCGGTGACGTTCTGTAATTTGAACCGAGGCCAAGGATTGCAACATGATGAATAGATCTCGTCGGACATTTAATTGGACAAAATGTGATGTAGACTTACGATTTACGTGATTTCTTTTGTCAGTGTGGTTTGATTTTGTTAGAAAAATGAATGTAGGGTGAGTTTGAATGGTAAAGTTTCTACAATAGGGGTTTAGGTAGTATGATCTTTTTCTTATTCGTTTTTTAGGGTTCCGTACCCGAAGGGTGCCAAACGGGACCCTATTACTCTCGCTACGCTGTCCGTCCGTCCGTCCATCCGTCCGTCCGTCCGTCCGTCCGTCTGTCTGTCACAGGGCTGTATCTTTTGAACGGTAATAGGTAACTGGTTGAAATTTTCTCAGAATATGTGTTGCTATGAGGTGTATCATGACAAATACTAAAAACAAAAAAAAGTCTAAAACCAAAGCGGGTCCCCAGACCCGCTTTGGTTTTAGACTTTTTTTTGTCTGTCTGTCACAGGGCTGTATCTTTTGAACGGTAATAGGTAACCGGTTGAAATTTTCTGAGAAATTGTGTTGCTATGAGGTGTATCACGAAAAATACTAAAAACAAAAAAAACTCTAAAACCAAAGGGGGTCCCTGTACAAGCAACCTCAAAAAACATGCATTTTTTTCAACGTTTTTGTTCCTGCTCTATCTTCAAAACGGTAATATATAACAGCGTCAAACTTGGTCAGATTATCGTGCATATTATGTAGTTTAGCAACAAATACTAAAAATAGGACAAACAACACACGTGTGGTGGTACCTGCGTAAGAAAAAGATACAAAAATTCACATTTCGCGTACGATCGTTGATGTCTTTTGAAAAATTCTCGAAAATAAAATCAGTTTTTACGGGGTATCACGTTAATGGGTGGTACGGAACCCTTACTGCGTGAGTCTGACTCACACTTGGCCGGTTTTATCTTAATTTCTTCTAGCACTGAGATTCGTACAATTATATTGCTAATACGTAGGTAGTGGGTGGGTAGCATCAAAGAAAGTCAAGATGCTTTCTAGGAACAGTCTTATGCACCGACTGAAATCTGTGTAGGTCACAGACATAGAGGTAAACGATCTTAGTCAACCTGAATGTTATCTAATTATTTAAATAGCTGCTGTTTTTTTAGGGTTCCGTATGCAAAGTGCCTGTCCGTCCGTCTGTCTGTCACAGGGCTGTATCTTTTGAATGGTAATAGGTAGCCCTTTGAATTTTTTACAGAATATACTGTAATACTATCTCCCCTATTACGAAAAATACTAAAAATAAAAAACCAAAGGGGGGACCCCCTTTGATTTGAAAAATAAAAACTGAATCTAACTAAGAAGGTAAGGTAGGCAAGAGCCTTTTGGGATACCTACTGATAAATGAAAAAATAAAAAGGTTTTTAAATGCATGAAATTCTGAATAATAGTGTTGCCCCCTGCTGCCTGTAGCTACTGACCGCTGTTGAGTTGGCGCCTAGCTAGTGAGTTGGCGAGTCACCGTCTGCCAACACATATCAATTTTTTTGAAGTTGAGAGGCAGACGCCGTTTTCTTCCGGCCAAAGAAGTTAAACCCAGTCCATGAAACACCCCTTCCCATAGCTCAAACAATTTTAGTTCCCATATTTCGCAATAGTTCTGCACCTCCCCGGGACGGAATATGATTGTACTCCTACAGTGCAGCTATGGACTGTCCCCAGTTGGTGCCCCATCCCATCTTAGATTAAATTTCTGAAAGGGGCGACTGCGAGCTGGACCTGTGTCCTCTGGCAAGCCTTCCAAAGGTCCGGATTTCTTCCTCACGGAAGATATGCCGAGATATGTTAAAGAGATAAAAATAATAATAATAAATGTTTTATTTTTAGAATTATTGTAACTTTTCCTACTGAATATTTTGTAACACGGTGCGACTTCCATTCCGTTTGATAGAAAAACCGATACTTCTGATAATACAATTGTATTATTTTCAGTTGAATTCTCTTATAAGTAGGTTATGTAATTAGGGTAAAATTCTCAGAAGTAAGAAAACGTTATCAGTTTGAAGGGGCTTTATTTAGGTACAAGACTCAGAGGGTTGATGCTGTTGAGGGTTGAAGGGCTCGTGGAATTATGAGAATTCGTTTATTTGTAACATAGAAAAGATTAACTAACATCTTTGTCTAAAAATATGTCCTTGAAGTAGATAGATAGATAGAATAGATAGAATAGATAGAATATTCTTTATTGTACACCATTAACATTATTGAACTTAGGATTAACACGTAAAATAAGGGCACATTGGCGGTCTTATCGCTAATACCGATATCTTCCAGACAACCTTTGGATGGAAAAGGAAGACGTGAAAAATAGATGGCAGTATGTGGTGCACTTTCATAAAGTTTACTAATATATGATTTAATATAATAAATAAATAAATATTTACCTACCATAGAAAATATTACATGTATAAATATAGAAAATAAATTCTAATATATATCCATAAATACATACCAAATATGTACAATATATACAAGTAAGTTAAGTTTATAAGTACCCACCTATAATCGCCTATCTGAGGAATTAGTATGACATTTTGACATTCTCTTCTAGTATGGAAAATCTGACAATACATCTTTATTTCTCAGAGAAGAGTTAACAGATAATTAATGACCGGCTGTAAGTTAAAGTTTTAAGTTCCGTGTGGTGCCGGACGTAAATAATTGCACCACCCATCTTCTCATGGGTGTCGTAAAAGGAGACTAAGGGATTCACTAGAGGGTGGGCAGCAGCGTTCTCTGACTATTTAACCACAGAATATCTAATAGTACAGAACGGCCACTCACCGCCCCCCGCAAATTTAAGATCCCTCGCCCGCACCCGCTGTCTGACGGCAATCGGGCAGCATGATTGCAATGGATGTCAATCGCCAGTCGCTATACAAGCACGCCCTCTCTGAGAACTACTGAGAAGCGAGTCGGCATTACGATCGGCGAGCATCCCTAACCTATACGTGTGTGTGCGGTCGTATACAGACGTAATCTTGTGCATGTAGGTGGTGCTAGCATTTATATTGTATTGAGTGTCCGAGGTGTGATTTAACCAAGTCGCGGGAATCTGCTGGATGCGGAAAGCGCAGGAACGGTCGTTGTGGCGATGCTTGGGGGAGGCCTATATCCAGCAGTGGACGTCTTTCGGCTGAAATGATGATGATGATGATGATGATGATGTAAGTTAAAGCGAAAAGCGTTTTTTAGGGTTCCGTACCTCAAAAGGAAAAAAAAACGGAACTTTATAGGATCACTTTGTTGTCAGTTTGTCTGTCTGTCTGTCTATCTGTCCGTCTGTCCGTCCAACTTTTTATTCCCGTTTTGATCGAGAACGGCTTAAGATATCAAACTGAAATTAATATCAAATAGGTACCTCATTGCCTCGTTGTTCTAGTGGTTCCAAGCGCGACTGCTGAGCGTGGGGTCCTGGGTTCGATTCCCGGGTCGGGCAAAGTGTTATTGGGTTTTTTCAATAGGAAATTCTTAGTAGCAGCCCGGAGTATGGATTTGTGCCCGGTTAATGGTAATAGGCTCGCCCCCTATTACATGGGACTATAACATAACTGGCGAAATGTGGGTGCGGGCTATAAACCTCGGCCTACCCCTTCGGGGAAATACAGGCGTGTTGTTATGTTATGTTATGTTAGGTATCTCCTCATCCCTATCTATTACCTCATAGTCGGCTAGTAAAATGTTACGGTCTTTCAACGATTTTAGGTCAATGACTCATTAAAACCTATAGGGTACTTCCAGTTGACCTATGATATTGAAATTTGGCATGAAGGCCTTCCTTCTAGATCTTTCTAGTAACAAAAATAAAACAAACAAACAAATTTATTACACAGAAAATTGCTATTTATTATTGATCAGCGAAAAACTATAACAATTTTATGTTGCTATTGGTTTCTATAGATAAAATAGCTATCGCAGATTTTTTCAAAATTATTTTACAGTAAACTTACATTATTATTAGTTTTTTTATGACGATCGTTAAGACAATTTATTACTTACTGAACTTATCAAAGTCGTAAATAAAAACAAAGAAAGCTTTTACCTACCTACCAAACAAAACTTTTCTAGATTGAAACCACAAGGTTATATTACATTGTCTAATCGTACTCTGACATGGGCGTACCCAGCTTTTGACATGGGGGGGGGGGGGAATCAGGAATCTATTGTAGATATTAATTTTACATTTCAGGCCTTTACACAGGTAAGTCGAGCAGGCGGTGCATCATCGCCAACAGTGTTCAAGCACGATTAGACAAAAAAAAACAATTACTTACGAAAAAATAAAAATAAAAGATTCAGCAAAAACTCAATTTCTGCACAATCAGTAATTGTAAGGTCAACAAAAACAGCTCGTAAAGTAAGATAAAAGATTAAACTAGCTATAGTAGCTAGCTATAGTAGCAAGCTATAGTAGCTAGCTATAGTAGTAGTAGAGCTCCTTTGTGAAAGAGCTCGTCCGGGGAAGTACTACAACCGTACCTACTTCTCCGCCAAATAGTGATGCTTGCATTGCTGTGTTTCGGTCTGAAGGGTACGGGTGCCGGTGAAATTACAATCACATGAGACTTTCCATCTTCATGTCTCAGTTTGGCGAACCGACTTGCGGTACCATTTAGGCAACAACCTAGGTGGTATTGCAGTTGTTATGGGCAAAGGTAACCGCTTATCATCAGGTGGGTCTTTAGCTCGTTTCGCCATTCTATACTATAAAAATATTCATGAGAATTATTCATGGTAATTTAATTACTATGTCCTTTCAAAAAGTTGGGCATCTATACCGGTTTTACCCTAATCTAAAATCAAATAACAATTATACCAATTAATGTTATGTTATTGTATATTTCTTTATTTTTAACGCCTTGTTGACTGGTTTGGTTGGGTAGATTAACGGCCAAAATTAATATCCAATCTATCCACGATTTGCCCTACTAGAGGTAGGATTTGACATAAGCTCCATACAAAATATGTCAAATTTCTATCTCTAGTAGGGCTTCTCAATATCGCCTATTTTCCAATATCGGAATTGGACCCGATATTGACCTCAAAATATCGGAATTCCGAGATTCCGATATTGAGACACAATATTTTTAAAAGCTACTAGGACTTGATTTAAAATGAAAACCTAATCTTGTTTGTAGAGTAAAAAGTGGATATTATGCCAAAAGTGTTGCTTTTGTAAACTAATGGGTCTTTATGATCTAATAAACCTGTACGGCCTGTCATCATCATCATCATTTCAGCCGAAAGACGTCCACTGCTGGAAATAGGCCTTCCCCAAGCATCGCCACAACGACGTCCTGTGCTTTCCGCAGCCAGCGGATTCTAGCGACCTTCACCGGGTCGTCGGTCTACCTTGTGGGGGGCCTACTTACGCTGCGCCTTCCAGTACGCGGTCGCAACTCCGGAACTATTCTGCCCCATCGGCCATCCGTTCTGCGAGCAATGTGCCCCGCCCACTGCCACTTAAGTTTCGCAATTCTTCGGGTTATGTCGGTTACTTTCGTTCTCCTGCGAATCTCCTCATTTCTGATTCGATCACGCAAGGACACTCCGAGCATAGCTCTCCATTGCCCTTTGAGTGACTTTGAGCCTTCTAATCAGGCCCATTGTGAGCTATCACGTTTCAGTACCGTAAGTAATCACTGGCAACACACACCAAAGACTTTCGTCTTGAGACACTACGGTATTTTGGATGAGATGATATTGCGTAGCTTCCCGAACGCTGCCCAAGCCCAACCGAGTCGGATTCGACGATTGACCTCTTTCTCGAAGTTGGACCTACCTAACTGGACAGTTTGTCCTAGGTCTTTGATTAGTCAAAGTCCTAGGTATACATAATCGTCAACAACTTCGAGTGTAGATTTTCCGATATTTACGGGAATGGGTGCTATATGGGAATTCGACATAACTTTTGTCTTGTCCATATTGGTTTTAAGACCCACTCTATCGGAAGCTCTACTGAGGTCATCGAGATTTGTACTGAGGCCCTCTATGATCTCACCTATGACTATATGTTGTCGGCAAACCCAAGGTGAGTGATATACTTGGCGTTTATGTTAATGCCTAGCTCTTTCCAGTCCAGAAACCTGAAGACATCCTCCAATGCAGCAGTGAACAGTTTCGGAGAGATCACATCTCCCTGTCTCACACTTCGCTGCAGAAGGATAGGTTTTGAGGCTTGGTCCTGTAATTGTTTTCATACAAACACTTTAACACTTTGATGTACAGATAGTCAATCTGGCACCGCTGAAGAGACTGTAGTACAGTCCAAGTCTCGGTCAAATCGTAGGCTTTCTCGTAGTCCACAAACGCTAAACAAAGAGGCACGTTATACTCTTCGGTCTTCTGTATAAGCTGCCGCAGCGTATACCAGGCCCCTCAGAAAGTATTGCGAAAAAAAGTTTTTATATATGGGAGACTGGCCAGTTATAATGTTTTTCGAAAATATGATTATTTATAAGTAAAAATAAGTAAGTTCCAATTTCAAAATTTCCCTCCACATTTTTTGCGAGTTAATTCAAAGTATTGTGTCTCACTGAAATATGGATCTGCGCCGGGAACATTTTAGAGCTATGATTTTATACGATTTCAAGTGTCGCCTGAAACCGGATGAATCGTACGATAGACTTCAAATGGCATTCATGGATGAAGGCCCTTCCAAGGCAACCGTGTATCGTTGGTATAACGAATTCAAGCGCGGTCGACCAACTTTGGGGGATGACGAAAGAAGCGGTCGCCCTTTGACGGCTGTTACCGAAGAAAACGTGCTAGCAGTGAAAAATTTAATCCAAGACAATAGGCGAATTACATATCAGGAGATTCAACACATATTGAAGATTGGATCGGGAAGCGTTCACGAGATTCTACACAGCCATCTTCGCGTGAGGAGGATAGTATCACGCTGGGTGCCGCACAACCTCACCGATGCTCAGAAGCAGGCCCGGGTGGAATGGTGCCGTGATATGCTTAACAAATTTGAAGCAGGCTCGTCTCGGCGTGTTTACGACATCGTTACAGGTGATGAGTCCTGGATTTATCAATACGACCCAGAAACCAAGCGCCAGTCGACTGTTTGGGTGTTTCAAAATGAGCCAACGCCTACCAAAGTGAAGCGATCTAGAAGCGGGGGTAAGATTTTGATCGCTAGCTTTTTTAATTTGACTGGCCACTTGGTATCAATTCCCTTACGGGATCAAAGAAGCATTAATGCCGAATGGTATACTACCAAATGTTTGCCAGAAGTTTTCTCTGTTATAAGCAACAAGCGACCAAACACAGGGCTCCGCGGGCTACTGCTCCACCACGACAATGCACCTGCGCACACCGCACTCAAAACGAGGGACTTCCTGGACAGCACGCCAGTCAAACTCCTGGGTCACCCTCCTTACAGCCCTGATCTAGCACCGTGTGACTTCTTTTTATTCCCAAAAATAAAAAATCAGCTCAAAGGGATACAATTTTCGTCGCCGGAAGATGCGCTGGCTGCGTTCGAGCAGGCTGTAAACGAGGTGTCTGCGGCGGACTGGAAAAAGTGTTTTGAAAACTGGTTTAGGCGCATGAATCTTTGTATAGAGGCTGGTGGAAAGTACTTTGAAAAGATTTGATAAAAATATATGTACGTATAGAACAATTTTTTTTAGTTTCGCAAAACTTTCTGAGTGTCCCACGTATATGTGGTCTACGGTGCTAAAGCCTTTTCGGAATCTGGCTTGTTCGGGAGGCTGAAAGTCGTCAAACCTACGCGAAAGACGGTTCGTAATGACTCTCAAAAACAGCTTGTAGACATGGCTCAGAAGTGAGATGGGCCTGTAGTTCAAAAACAATAACAAAAATTGTCATAAATAAGTGAAAAACAAACTTTATGAGCAATAAAAGCAAACGCATTTTCTCACTAGCACTTTCTGGCCAGTCTTCTAACTCTGCCAAGGGTCAATATTCAACAAAAATAAGATTTATGAATGGAAAATACATTACAAATTAGGTCTCCGTTCGAAGTACACCACTAGTCTTTGCTTAAACAATAACTTGCTCTCGGATTTTTTGATGTTCTCATACATTTTCTGGAAAATATTGAGATATCGGAATTCCGATGTTTTACTTTCTAATTCCGATATTATAAATACGTAGAAAATGTAGCGAGATTCCGATATTTCGAGATCTCGAAATCTCGGAATCGAAGCCCTAATCTCTAGTAGGTAAATCGTGGATAGATTGGATATTAATTTTGGCCGTAAAACTGTTACCGACAGCGACCGGCGCGCTAGATCAAAGTTGATCGTAAAGTAATCCCCTCTCCCCCCCTACAAATCCATATCTACAGATCTTAGATGTATCATCATTCATCATTTCAGCCGAAAGACGTCCACTGCTGGACATAAAATGATGTATAATTAGTTATTAATTTGTTTAATTATCAGTGCACACACATCTTGTCTTACTAGTTTACACAGCCCACACATACACACACCCCCTCACGCATACACGCCTCCACTCCTCACAAAACATCACAAATAATACACAAACCCACTCAAGAGTATGCTGAGATTACCTAAAAATTGTTCACTTGTGTTGCTTTAAATCATATTCTATATATTTCATGTCTAAAAACTGTCTCTTAAGATACAGGTAACCCTAGTTTGGGAGGCAGGGTCAGTAAAATTTTGTACAGATTTTGCAACATACAAGAATTGTAACCCAACAGTATTCTACTTTTTTTGTATCACTCTAATATTTCTTGTAACTTCTGTAATTTTTTGATGAATAAACTATTTAATTTAAAAAAAAAAAATAACAAAAAAAAAATACTGATCATATCTTATTTTGATATACCAACAGGCTAGGAACACGTAAGACTGAAAATCAACAACAAATGTATTCATTAGAAACTAGTTGTTGGATAAAAAAAGTTATCGTTTAATATCAGTCTTTGACTTGTACAAATAAAGTACCAATTAATAATTTTCATTTCTAAGCGAATGCCTGAATTTCATCTTTTGCGAAGTCAAAATTACATTAAGTAAACTTATTTCATTAAGTTGGGGTAGAATTTCTACAATGAACATAATAATACTATCAGGCCACGGATGAATAAAAAAACCGGCCAAGCGCGAGTTAGACTCACGCAGTAAGGGTTTCGTACCACCCATCGACCTGATACCCCATAGAAACTGATTTAATATACATATACGAGAATTACGAGAGTTCATCAAAAGACCTCAACGCACCGTGAGCGAAATATGAATTTTTGCGTCTTTTTCATACGCAGATACCACCACATATGTCTATCTTTGCCCTATTTTTATTAGTATTATAGTATTTGTTGCTAAGCTGCATAGTATGCACTATAATCAGACCAAGTTTAACGCTGGTATCATGTATTACCGTTTTGAATATAGAACAGGAACAAAAACGTAGAAAAAAATGCATGTTTTTCGAGGTTTCTTGTAATTTCTTGTATGGTTACCTTTGGTTTCAGACTTTTTTTTGAGCATTTCATCCTATGCGCAAGGGCAACAAACCCACGTGCCACCACGGGAGAGGGGCGCGGGGGCTACGTCACGCGACCGGCAGTAGTAATGTGACTTTGACAATGGTGCCGATTCTCTTGTCACAAAATTCTCTAAACTAGACTAAAAATCACCTAAATTTAGTTTAGTCCTGTCAAACGACGTTTTCTATTCTGAAATTCACTTTAAAACTAATTTTTGGTATGACAGGACCAAAATTAGTTTAGTTATTCAACTTAGTAAAAATTAACATTTTGCTATTCTGTAATTGACGTTTTTCACCTAATATTAGAAATGTCAACCTAAATCAGACTATTTTTAGAAGGCATCAAAATACATGTCGACTATAATTAGTTATCAACAACTAAAATTGCAAAGCTTATTTTATTCATTTTTATAGTTTTTAGGTAGTTTAAAATAAATAATGGATGCCTACTACGTGGTTGCAGCTGTTGTAGATTCAGCAGAAAGGTAAATTGTTCATAGAAACATACAATGAAATTTATAATTTCGATAAGAAGAGGTACCTCTATAATAAAGGATAAGAAGTACATAAATCCATACAATGGGAAAAAAAATCTATGTGACATTTAATTCTATCATTTTATGCTAATATGTGTCCCTAAAAAGCCTGAATTCACAAATTTTCCCTCTTTTGGGGAGAAAGTCTCCAAGTTTGTAATCCTGCGTGGTACTTTTTAGCTTATATTCTAATTTATTCAACTTTTTTGAAAAATTTCGTGGCCTGGGTGCTTGAACTTTTTAACCACGTCTTTAAAAATGGAATTTCCAGCTTTTTAAATTAAAGAAATAGTTTATTATTGTGATTGCCCATGGAATTCAAAGGTCCTTGCATTTTTTGCAAATAGCTCTGTTTCTCGTTGTTTAAGATATACATATGATACGCTGCAATAATAACAATATATCTCCTTTGATAGGTACTCTTAGGCCCGTATTACAGAAGGTTCCTCGAGTACAGTTTTAACTCCAATCACCTGATCACTACTTAAGGATAGAATCGTTACATGAGTATCGGTCTTATTCCAGAACGGTAATTATTATAAACTTTAACTCAACAACATAACACACGAATTTGACCTGAATTAAAATAGAAATCTCTACTCAAGCGTAGTCTGGACCACACCAGAGTGATTGATTACAGATCAAATCTGTGATCAATAAATCTCTGCTCGAGGAACGTTCTAAAATCAAAGCTCAACTCAAAACTAGTTTTAAACAGTGATCAACGCTTGAGTATCGTTCTGTAATACGGGCCGTAGAAAATAATAACCTAGCTCTTTAATCTGATCACATTATTCCAATTTATATATTTTATTGAAAATATAAAACAAAAATGTACTTTATTTCGTGACATGTTTTTTTTTTCTTAATTTTAATGATAAACTAATAATTCCAAATATAATTATTATTTAATTTCCTTCTGTTTTTGTGAACTTTCGGTCATTCCATTCACTCTTTAATATTTTTTTTAAGATGTACTGGTAACACCGCCAATTCAACTTAGATGCGTCAAACTCAATTATTAGAGCTGTCAACAAGTTTTCTAAAATAAGAAAAAGATAAACACAGAATAAGTTTTATGATTTTCTAAACTAAAATTTGTAAATTTTAGTTATAGTTAGGTTTAGGTGGGTGTACAAGAGAATCGGCACCATTCTCCATGAATTTGAGTATACGGTGTCTGACTAACGTTCATAATTAATAACCAATCTATCCACGATTTACCCTACTGGAGATAGTAATTTGATATATTTTGTATGGAGCTTATGTCAAATAGGCCAGGCCAGCCTTAGGCCAGCGTGGTGGACTAAGGCCTTAGCCTTCTCGTACCGAGAAGAGGCCCGTGCCCAGCAGTGGGACAGTAATGGGTTGGTTATGTTATGTTATGGATCTTATAAGCAAGATTCAACCCAAGTTGGACATAATAAAACATGGTCCGCAGTATCAAGCCGTGCAGATATTTAACAGACTGCCAAAAGAGTTAAAAAGTATAGTTTACTCGAGCACATTTAAAAAACAGCTCAAGGCTTTCCTATTGGAGAAATGTTTTTATTCAATTGATGAATTGTAGTAATGAAATTAGGTAATGAATGTATATTTTATTTTTTTAGATAATTATGTAGGTATATTAATTGTTGCATGTAATGAAATGGATAATGTGAATTGTTTATTATTATTTTTTTGTTAATTTAATTTGTATAATTTCAAACACAATGAAAATTGTTTCTGAATAAATAAATGAAATGAAATGAAATGTTATTCCAATCTCTAGTAGGGCAAATCGTAGATAGATCGGATATTAATTTTGGCCGTAAGGGTGGTGTTTATCAACGTTAATTCTCTGATTAAGCAGCCGATTACTCGAAAACGTACTAGAATTTTAGGTAAACGATCGCTTAACCAGAGAATTATCGTTGGTGAACTCAAGCCCAACCTTATTTATTATGTCAAGGCGCATATAGCAGCCAAGTGGCGGCAAGGCAAAGGCAAGTTTAATCAGAAACTATTAACTCTGTAATGTAGCTGTAGATAGAATAAATGCGAAAAACGGCAACTTTTGGCACTTTTTGCATCTACAACTACAGCGAACTATAATTTAGAGATTTAATATTTTTTGATTAAACTACATTACCTGCACTTCAATTGTTAAAAACGAATTTTCGATAAATGATGTATTCAGCGAGTAATCATTATTTTACTGATGGGGGCGCCACATAGCTGCTACATGCGTACAGTCTAACAAAGCAATTGGTATACAGGGTAGAGAGATATAAATGAAGTTTTCTCAGAAGATTATGGATTTTTTCGAGTGAAATATCATTTTAATAACGGACAAAGTTAAACTGTGTTTACACAAAACCCTAATCAAACCATTCTATAATTACTACCTGCGAAATCTTCATCTATATCTGGTGACCCTGTATACTAATTGCTTTGTTAGACTGTACAATTCGCCAAGGCAAACGGAGCGAAATCTAAATATGTAAATTATGGAAAGGAAAATTCCACCTGCCTGACTATAAATAATAATCTATACTCACTAATATAATCACTAAAACTATTTTTAGAACTGACCTATAATTTTCCATTTTCATGAAAACTCGTCGAATTTTCCTTCCAGTATGATGACGTAATTTTAACACGTCACAAACGGCCGCTGTAAAATTGAGTGAATGAAGGTGCAACTGCATTTTATTCTGTCGTTCTGCAGTAAATGTGTGACCGGTAGCTCTCTTTCTCTCTTTTGTTCTCTTTTATGAACGATGAAATGGTGATGCATTGAATTGAAAAAGTGTGTAATTTTTTTCAAGAGTTGTTGGTTCATGCGAGTGTAGGTAATGAATGTATGGAGTTGAAAATGAAAAACGTATTTTTGATTTATTACACTGGTCAACACAAGTTTTGTTTCCATTTTTTTTTTCTGTTATTGGGTATTTATATGGCCCTGACTATGAAAAAAATACTGAGAGATTGCTAACAGCTATACTTTTTGAAATATAGTTTTATTATTTTGACAAAAAAATACAGAAAATTATTACATTATGTTAACAAAATTTCTATTTCGCTCCTGCATTGTCCGAAGCTCCTGATGGAATATTTCACCCTGCTCCTCACTAAAATTTACCAGATTTTGTAGAAAACGGTCTAAATGCGAGTGCAGGAAGTGGATCTTTATGCTCATGTTGCACCCTAGCTCAGTTCAAAAAATGCAAGTTCAATAGCATGGACTCAACAAGTTCGATGTGGTCGTCAGATTTATTTTTTTCTAGGAAATTACCCATAACCAAAACAAATGAATTCCAAGCTTTGGATTACTGCATCTCTTTTTCCACTGGACCATAACCCTAGACATACCACACATTTCTGGCATACAATATGAGGAACCCATGGCTTCTTGTCCTGATTACATGATTTTATTTTAACGTATTGTTGATACGTAGTTTTTACAACGTCCGATATAGGTTTTCGATATTTTGCAAATACATATTCACTACAAATATAGAAAAAACAATCGGGATTAAGCACACAACATCTTCTTAACGAAGGCATATCGAAAACAACAACAAAATATATTTCAGTGTCCAATAAAAAACGCAAAGTTAAGTTAAAATTGTAAATAAGGGTAGTTAGCTGTAACTCAAAAACATAATCTGTTAGAGAAAAATTGTTGACGTATTTAAAAAATACGCACCAATTTGAGATAGAAACAAAAAAAAAACACAAGAAACAAACAAACATTTTTTTATTGTTGACCAGTGTTATCAAAGATTTAACGAGGCAGGTTTTATGTATTTAGGGTAAGTAATTATTAGTGGAAATTACAAATTACGTTAAGCTAAGTCGATTTTATGCCGATAATTATTGAAATCTATGGACTTATGGCTAGGGTACATGGGATGGTATATGACACACACATATTTAAAGGAATACATCGATTAACAGTTCATCCTGTATAAGTAGGTAGTTACAAATCCGATTACAATCAATGTAATCCTCATAACTAAGTATCCTTCAAAGATCAAACGTTGTATCTTCGGCCCTCTAGAGAGCAGAGAGGACGTACAGGAGGAAATACAGGGAAACTAGTCATTAATCATCCAATTTGATATGCTCCAGTAGCATTAGGTGCTTGTTGGGAAATAAAATAGATTGTAATTGTGATTTTCAACTCCATACATTCTTTACCTACATTCGCGTGAACCAACACGCTTTAAAAAATAGCTTACATCTTCAATTCAATGTATCACCATTTTACCAAAAAAAAAAAAAAACATTAAAATGAACAAGAAAAAAAAAAGAATAAAAAAAACCAAAAAAACTCTCTTTTTTATAAAAGAGAACAAAAGAAAAAATATAATGGCTCCGGTCACACATTCACTGCAGAACGACCGAATAAAATGCAGTTGCACCTTCATTCATTCAATTTTACAGCGGCCGTTTGTGATGTATTAGAAATACTCCTTTCTGTTCTCCATGGAAATACGTCATCACATTATACTCGAAGGAAAATTGGACGAGTTTTCATAAAAATGAAAAATTATAAACGGCACAGACCAAACCCTGCAGAAAGAGATATAAAGTTCATGAATTCTTTTTAAAACTCTCTCCTCGGTTCTGCTTGAATATAATCTGGCTAGCTTACGTAGGCGGTAATCTAAGGGCCGCAGCCTCAGTTCCTTCGCTATTATTTTCACTTAGTTCAGAAAACTTTTTAGCGTATTATCCGTTCTCACCCCATTCTGTTTCCGTGTTGATAAAATCTTTAATTGAGTTGTTGGAGGTGACGGTACTAATTTTATATGCAGTTAGGATACAACATGAAAAAAAACCTGCAAAGTGCGAGTCGGACTCACGCAGAAAGGGTTCTTTACCATCCGTCAATCTGATACCCCATAGAAACTGATTTAATTTACGAGAGTTCATCAAAAGACAGCAACGCAACGTGCACGTAAAATGAATCGCATCTCTTTCTTGCGCATGAACCATCACATATGTCGATGTTTGCCCGGTTTTTAGTATTTGTTGCTAAACTACATAGTATGCACTATAATCAAACTAAGTTTGACGCTGGTGTGTATTACCGTTTTGAAGATAGAGCAGGCACAAAGATGTTGAAATTTATCATGTTTTTCGAGGTTTCTTGTATGACCACCTTTGGTTTTAGACTTGTTTCATTTTTAGTTTTAGTATTTTTCGTTATAGGAGTTATAGCAACACATTCTGAGAACATTTCAATCAGCTTCCTATTACCGTTTCAAAGATACAGCCCTGTGACAGACAGACGGACAGACAGCGTAGCGAGAGTAATAGGGTCCCGTTTGCCACCCTTTGGGTACGGAACCCAAGGATTCCGTACCGCCAATAGAACTGATACCCCGTAGAAACTCGTATCCCGGGAAGATAAAAAATTCCCGAGAGATGTGCGATAACTATTTTTGTGATAAACCGAATTATACGCGGGCAAAGTCGCGAGCAAAGGCTATTTTTAAATAAATTTATAGTCAAATTACCTACGCTTTTCCTCGCAATATGGCACGAATGGCGCATATTCGTTTATGAACACTGAAATGATAATTATATCATCAATCTTAGTTGCGCGTCGTTAACTGTGACAATAAACTATTTTTCTTTCTTTCTTTCTTTCAATCTTCGCATTTCGCATTACCGGCTCACGCGGTGTTACGGAAATGCAACTGTCACATTTGTGAAATATGAATAATAATAAAGTCACTTGTGCAGTGTCAATTCCTTAAGGGTAATGTTTCTGGCGAAATGTGGGTGTACTATACACCTCTGCCTACTCCTTCGGGGAAATACAGGCGTGATGTTATGTTATGTTGTTAATGTAGCAGCCAAGTGGCGCCCCCATCAGTAAAAAAAAATATTAATCGCTGAATACATCATTAATCGAAAATTCGTTTTCAACGAATGAAGTACAGGTACTGTAGTTTAATCAGAAACTATTAAATCTGTAAAATATAGTTCGCTGTAGTTGTAGATAGAAAAAGTGCGAAAAACGCCACTTATGAAATTTTCACTTCACTTTTTCTATCTACAACTACAGCGAACTATATTTTACAGATTGTGTGTGTGTGTGTGTGTGTTACAAAATGTGGGTATGGCAAGCCCATAGACCAGTAAGCCTCTAGATGCCGGTTAGCTGGACATCCCCGGTCACAACGCATATACTCTACCACTGCATATCACACGTCCCTCCGCCAATCGGAACGTCACTCAGTCAGCGAGCGGCACCAATCATAAGAAATCATACCACCGAACTTTTGAGCCGGCCAATCATAAATTGTTTGCATTGTTAAATAAACTAAAGCATCTCTTTTAACATTGGTCTTAGAAAGTGATATTCAAAATAATACTTAGTAGTTAATATGTAGGGCTTGCCCACAGACCAGTAAGCTACAAGACTCCGCATAAACAAAGTTTTGTATTCGAACGCAGTCGTAATTTTTTTTCGATAAATGATTTATTTAGCGAATAATATTTTTTTACTGATGGGGGCGCCACTTGGCTGATACATTCCCCTTAAGGCCGCAAACACACTGTCGGATGCCTCGCTTAGCACCTGGGGGTCTACTCGCGTTTTACGAACGACAAAATGAAGTACGAACTTTCGTTCCGACTAATACCTATGCAATAAAGATAAGCACATAAAACAGGCACAATTAAGATAGGTTACGTTTCATAGTCATAAACAATATACCGGGGATCAGAGAAACAAACGTCAAAATACGATCATCGCATGCGATGAGGGAACGATGGTTGACCGGAGTAGCAAATCGTGCGATGAATCGTACGATTTATCGAATATCGTCAAACGGGAGTAGACCTACTGGCGTCTAGCGAGACGCCAAGAGAAAAGACACGTAAGTACGAAAATATACAGGTGACTAGCGAGGGTTTGATTATAAACGAGAAAGTTTGTGAGGATGTATATTTGTTACTCTTTCACGCAAAAACTACTTTATGGATTTTAATGAAATTTGGCATACAGATAGAACATAACCCGGATTAACAAATAGGCTACTTTTTATCCCGGGAAGATGAATAGTTCCCGAGGGATGCGCGATAAACGACATCCACGCGGGTGAAGCCTTGTGCACTGGCTAGTACTATAATAATATGGTCTAGTGGTCGCAAGTACGACTGCAGAGCGTGGGGTCCTGGGTTCGATTCCCGGGTCGGGCAAAGTGTTATTGGGTTTTTCCATAAGTCAATTCTCAGTAGCAGCCCGGAGTCTGGATTTGTGCCCACTACTGCCAATAACCGGGCACAAATTCAGACTCCGGGCTGCTACTGAGCCTACGCTCGCCCCCTGTTACATGGGACTTGTAACATAGGTAACTAGCGAAATGTGCGAACCATCGTCGACCGCACCATCGCTTAACAAAAAAAAACCTAATAGAACAAAAAATATTAAAAAAAAAAGTGGTTGTTACTATACACCTCTGCCTACCTACCCCTTCGGGGAAATACAGGCGTGATGTTATGTTTGTTATAACATTAATTTAAATGATATAGGCTCGATTCTCAATAGATCTCGGAAACCGATCCGATGTATTATCGACGAATTTATCAAACCCACTATTCCGTGAATTGAAACTAATTTGTTGGCGATGTGTTAACTATAAATTAACGAAGGTTATCATGTTAATGGTGAATTTACGCTCCCCACACAGCTGCCGAATTGCGTAACTCACTCGCGATCAATAGGATTTCAATGTTCATTGCTCCGTGTGTTATGACAATTCGTATTATCGGCAACTATGCAGTACTATGCACCACGCAATGAATATTGCTGTCATTTCAAAATGAAAGCTAATGTCAATGTGAATGCATTACACAATTACCCCGCAGATTGGATAATCGATTGAAAGATTCGATTTGTCCGATTATTCTACGAAATAATATGCATAGATCTTCACGTTGTATGTAAAACGTATGTACAGTAACCCCGGCTCCACACGTTGGCCTGAACGTTGGGGTCAACGCTATTCGCCACCGTGTGGATCGCGGGAAAATGGCGTTGGCCCGAACGTAAAGGCGAGCATTGGCAGTTTTTATCAAAGGAATTATGCGCCAACGTTGGCGATGCGTCCAACGTTGGCGGTTTGCTCAGTCTTGCCGCAGCACTCATGCAGTAAAGTGCATTGAATGAGCTTGTTCCTACGGTCACCGCGTCTTGAAAATGTGATCCGCGTGGATGGACGCAATAGCTATAGAATTTCAATAAAAAATCTTAATGTCTATAAAAAAATATAACTTGAGTCTCGTGACAGACGTCAAATATGTTTATTCTTTTCTACGAATAAGCTTCTTAAATCGTTGATTCTTTTACGTATTTTGACATTATCTGTACGTATTTGGCATCTGACACCACAGATCATGGACGGGTGGAGCCGCCGAAGAATAAATATATTTGACATCTGTCACGGGACTCAAGTTATATTTTACGAACTGTAGCTTATTAGAAGTCATAGGACATCGGACCCACTATTTTATTTTGTGGTTTGCCTAACTTATGTACCATAACTTTTAGAGAAACAATATTTACTTACCGTTATTAAAATTGTCTTTACTGATATTGTGCTTATATCAACATAATTTTCAATATCGTGGCCTCCTTTGTGGAGCTTTTATTTATTGCAACCTGAAGGAGGTTCTCGAGAACCTTAGATAAATAGTTCTCTCGAAAACTTATCCGTGCAATTTATTGTGCGGGGGTTAACTGCCCACGTTAATAAGATATTTATGATGAATGGACAACTGAAGATAGATATTCAATAGAAAGGAATTAATAATAATTAGGTACCATTGAATATTTTAAATTTTCTGATATTCTTAGAAAATATTTAATTATAAATCCAAGTTATGCTACGTTTTGGCGTCGTAGATCTCAGAAATAGAGTCGTATATTTTAAATTTTATTTGTGGAATATGATAGTTTTGTTCATAACATAATAATATAACATAATATCACGCCTGTATTTCCCCGAAGGGGTAGGCAGAGGTAGTGTATAGTAGGTACACCCACATTTCCAATTATGTTATAAGTCCCATGTAATAGGGGGCATAGTTCTGTTCATGCCATAGGAATTTTAAATTTTAACATAACATAACATCACGCCTGTATTTCCTCGAAGGGGTAGGCAGACACCACAGGGTAGTAGGTACACCCACATTTCGCCAGTTATGTTATAGTCCCATGTAATAGGGGGCGAGCCTATTGCCATCAACCGGGCACAAATTCATACTCCGGGCTGTTACTGAGAATTTCCTAATGAAAAAACCCAATAACACTTTGCCCGACCCGGGAATCGAACCCAAGACCCCACGCTCAGCAGTCGCGCTTGCGACCACTAGACCAACGAGACAGTCGAGGCAGTCTGGCAGTCAGTCAGGCTTTGAAATATCCTGCACTACGGTGCATGGTGCTGCCACGCGCGCCCTGCCCACATGGCCATTCTATCTATTTCTGTGGTTGGGACGTAGTTTCCGTACTGTATATTATGTCAGTCTGCTCGTGACCACGGCCAATGCAACTTGACCGAAACGTCGAGGTTAGTCAAAATGTTTGTTATATTTTGATTTAATTGTGCGTGACAAGTCCCGTAAACTTAGTTCAATATGAGTGAAATTCGCGAAAGTTTAAAAACATCTATTATGTTTACTGTAGTATCAGCGTCAACTAGCGTAACCACAGATAACGGAATTTAAGGAGATCTGGCAAGCCGCCTAGTTTGCATGGAGTCCTAGTGTTGCAAGCTCAACTTACGCAACTACGCAAGACACGCATCAATAAATTACAACAAAAAGCAAGCACACATGTAAAACACGCACACTTGTATCTTTACGGCATTTTGGAAATAAAAGGTAGTTCTCTCTCAAACTAGTGTACAATACTCACTCGGCTGCAAGTGTCGGTGCACTAGGGGCAGTGTATGCCCGCTGTGCATACAACGTCAGCCTTTACGCGGCGGCTCTCGCGTCCTCTCTCTAGTATTCCGTGGCTCTAAGAGCGCAACTTTCATCAACTCAGCCTATAGCAGTCCACTGCTGGACATGGCCTCTCCCAAATTACGCCAGAACACACGGTCCTCTGCCTTCCGCATCCAGTCTCCCCGAGCCACCTTCTTCAGGTCGTTGGTTCATCTGGCGGTGGGGTGCCCTACGCTGCGTTTGCCAATTTGTGATCTCCACTCAAGGACTCGTCTGCTCCAGCGGCCATCGGTCCTTCGACAGACATGGCCAGCCCACTGCTATTTCAGCTTACTGATCCTACAAGCTATGTCGGTTACTTAGTGTAACTTTAATTAACTTCAACATAAAATACTTTTTTCATAGGACCACACTTTAAATTGATCGGAGCCAATTAAAACTTTAACCTTTTTATAAACTTTATCCTTTTAATATTCTGAAAGTTTTAATATAATTTCAACCGGCTTTTATAATAGCTAGTTTTTTTACTTTATAATGCTAATAACTTACCTGAAGTAAAAACAAGCCTCATAAAGAAGAAACTTTTTTAAAGGATAGTCATTATTATTATATTTTTATTTTCAGTTTTGTCTGGAATTTTGTCTTATGTCGGTGGGTGCTTATTTATACCTTTAAAAGTGTTTGTACGGTCGATTGTCAATCAATCAATCAACTCAGCCTATCGCAGTCCACTGCTGGACATAGGCCTCTCCCAAGTTGCGCCACAACGCTCGGTCCTTTGCCTTCCGCATCCAGTCCCCCCCAGCCACGTTCTTTAGGTCGTCGGTCCACCTGGCAGGGGGGCGCCCTACGCTGCGTTTGCCGATTCGCGGTCTCCACTCAAGGACTCGTCTGCTCCAACGGCCATCGGTCCTTCGACAGACATGGCCAGCCCACTGCCACTTCAGCTTACTGATCCTACAAACTATGTCGGTCACTCCGGTTCTTCTCCGGATAATCTCGTTACGGATTTTATCCTTCAAAGAAACTCCAAGCATAGCTCGCTCCATAAGTCGCTGAGCGACTTTGAATTTGTGGACTAGCCCAACTGTCAGTGTCCACGTCTCGGCACCGTAAGTCATGACTGGCAGGACGCACTGGTTATTTATTTATTTATTTCCACAAAAAAAAACAAAATACATACATTTGGCAGATACAGTGTAGAACATAAACCAGTTTAGGTTTTTCTGTAAACCTGCACCTTTGTCTTCAAACTTTGCGGTATAGGCGACGAGAAGACTCGGCGAAGTTTGCCAAATGCCCAGACGGATCCTTCTGTTGGCTTCTTTCTCGAAGTTGTGTCTACCAAGCTGAATTGCGGTCGATTGTACAAACATTAAAATAATTTTCCATGCCAGAATCGAACCCGCCTGATCCGTATCGCAAGTTAATCGTCGCAAAATTTAGATTTTGAAGTTAAGTTTATAACATTGTAAAATAAGCTAAGTAGGTACCAAAAACATTGTTAATTTAAGTCTTTAAAAAAAAAAAAAAAAAATTTGAGCAGAAAAACACACTAACAAAACAAAAAAGAAAACGATGATAGCTGCAAGAGTATAAACTGCAGCGCAGCTACCAACGCCCTTATCAAGATACAAGTGGTATAATATTTCGTGCATAACAACAAGTGAGTTAAATATAAAAAGTAAAAATTTACAATATATATATACAAAACACAATTTAAAATAAATTGCGAGTGATTCTAAAGTAAAGACTGTATGAGTGTTGATGAGTGTAAGAGATGAAAGGATGTGAGTGTAGGTGTGAATGTGTATGGTGAGTGTATGTTATACTAGCACTAGTTCCTCTGTTGCGTCATAATTTAGTGACTTTAGCCAGGAGTCAAGTTTCTTTTTACATTTTATTCCTGGTCAGTGAGTAGATGTTTACGCTTTTGTTCACTTTGTTATATATTTTTGAACTTATAGGTTTATAATGACGACTTGCAGCTACGGTTCTACGAGGCTCTATTTGACATACTCTATCTGAACGGCGGCTAGTACTAAATATTTTTGGGTCATATGTTAATTGGCTGTGCTTGCGGAGAGCAGTTTGTAGTATAAATAGCTGTTTCACAGTGAGGACCTGGCAGAGGGAATACAAAGACGCCGTCGAGAATCGGATCGGCTTCCTTGCTAGCACTTTGAGGACAGCTCTCTGCGCCTGCTCAACCCGTATCATTGCTGTTTAACCAGCACCTCCCCAGACTGATAGGCAATATCCGAGCACAGACTGAGCGAGCGCAAAGAATACAGTTAATAGTCAACTGAAGTCTGCCGCACCCCTAAGTAAAAAAAATAATATAAATGTGGGTTTTCTCACACGTGCTACAGTAGAACCAATTTGTTGCTTCCATTTGAGGTTATTATCTAGTGTGACTCCAAGATATTTAATTACATGGGTATTTTCTAATTGCAGGACAGCCTTTATTTTGAACCCTGATATCATAGTCCAGGATTGAGTTGACTGGTGTTGCTTCCAATATAAGTCTACCTCATGTTTCAAAGATTAAATAGTAAGTTCCTTCCAATAAATTATCATCTAATTTCCTCTAAACATTTATCTAAGCGCTAATAGCGACTTAACAGGATTCCCGAGTTATTCGCACAAATACCTACTAACATTCTGCCATGCCAAGAATTAGCGGAATCTTAGTGGAATTCACTAACTTAGCACACTACCTACGTGCCGATACCGAACCAGTTTCAGTGAAATTAATCGCTATACTTAATAGTTATTGCTCTGTTCGTGGTTTCGGAAAATTTGATGAAATAAGTGGGTTTTTTATGTCTACCTAATGTACTTGCGTTTCACCTCGCGATGGTGTGGTCTACGATGGTACACGCTTGCCCAGCAAAAACCTCTGCAGTTGAGCCTTGAAGACCACCGGATTATCATCATTATTTCAGCCAAAAGACGTCCACTGCTGGAAATAGGCCTCCCTTAGCACCGCCACAAAGACAGGTCCTGCGCTTTCCGCATCTAGCGGATTCCCGCGACCCTCGCCAGGTCGTCGGTCCACCTTGTGGGGGGTCGACGAGGTACGAGGTACGAGGCGAAGCCAAGTACTTCCCAAGTGATTTTAAAAAAAAACTTTTTTACTAAACGTGGCCGTTAATTGTTATTTCGGCCGAGACTTGTGTAGTACTTTTCTCTCATTTGCGAGGAAACAATACATAAATTAATTCAACAGTATCTAATTTTCATTCGTACTAACTCGTCCGCGCGCGGTTCTTGTTCTATTTTCAAAGTATTGACAAAAAAATGCGCATCAAGCCTTTATAATGATAAATGTTTTGTACCTAAAAACACCTAATTTATGTGTGTAGGTACTTAAAAACCTCGGTAGCATAATTAAAAAAATGAAAACTGTCCAGCAATTTATATTATTGTCGTGTTCGATATTACTGGCCTGTTATTTCGTTGCGTACGCGTACGGAAAAGAGCCCATTGATGTTTTATTTTTTTGCATAATGAACCAATTTCCGAGCAAATGGGAGAAAAATACTTAAAACAGTGACGAATCGGGATAGGTTTTTTTTTATAACGAATCGGAACCGTGAAGAGTCGGGACTAACCCTTTTAACTTTCCTTTGGGATACAGATCTTTACCAAAAACAGGATTTCAAGCGTAGAATATATTCATTCATAGTGCATGTGATATTTTCGCTATACAGATGTTTCTTTAAAAACGTTTAGTGGAATGTTCTTTTAAATTTTTCTTACTTAATGATATAGTATCAGTATTCCACATAAAAGTCACAATTTCTAGTAAACGAATGTCGAAGATCTTCCGAAACGTCAACGGATTTATAAACATTATAAAAAAGAATAATCACCCCTCCCATCTACACCTTTCAACCCAGATTAACTCGAATAACCCCCCTCTGAGTATCAATGAGCGGTAATATCTTCCCAGAACACCTCCTGCCTGGCTTCTGCCACCCCACATGGCCCTTTTTTGTAAAAGTTGAGATATTAAAATTATTCTTATGTCAATATTTACAGGGATGATAATTCGGTGTTACACCCTTCTCAATGACAGAATAAGTACGGTTGACAGTGTCATGTGATGCTTCGGAGTTCGTTATTTTGTGGATTTTTTGGATAACCAGTACCAATTTTAATAAATTATAATATTGTACTAACCTATAATCTGAGACCTATTTACCGAGGTCAATCGTCGAATCCGACTCGGTTGGGCAGCGTTCGGGAAGCTACGCAATATCTTCTCGTCCAAAATACCGCAGTGTCTAAAGATGAAAGTCTTTGATCAGTGTATGTTGCCAGTAATTACCTACTTACGGCACTGAAACATGGTCGTTCACAATGGGCCTGACAAGAAGACTCGAAGTCATGCCTCACGGGCAGGATTCGAACCTGTGATACCTGTGGCCTGATTCACAAACGTTCGAAAAGTTTCCGTTTCCGAAGTGAAATTTGACCGGCAAACGAAATAAAACGACCACTTCCTGCGAGCACGAATGATGCAAAGCATTCGAAACATCAGGAAAAGCAATGTTAATAATAATACACGATGTAATCCGGTCAAACTTGTTTTATTAAGAAATAAAACGATTTGAGAATCGAACGCATTCGGAAACGCTATTCATAGTTCTTTAATTTTACCACGAGTGTTTTCCGACGACAAATGGCTCACGGGAGAGTTTCCATGAATTTCGCGTTGCGTTTCCGAATCTGTTCGCTTCTCAAATCGTTTTGTTTCTTAATAAAACAAGTTTAACCGAATTACATCGTGTATTATTATTAAAATTGGTTTTCCTGACGTTTTGAATGCTTTGCACGCTGCAAAGCATTCAAAACGTCAGGAAAACCAATTTTAATAATGGTTTCATGGTCGCAGGAAGCGGTCGTTTTGTTTTATTTGCCGGTCTAATTTCATTTCGGAAACGGAAAGTTTTCGAACGTTTGTGAATCAGGCCACTGGTTCGGTACACAAGCCTCCCTAGCTAAGTTGACAATCTACAATCACTACACAACTTGGCTAGAGAGGTAGGGCTTTATCCGCTATGCTGTCGTTAACTCAACGAATGACCGAAAAAAAAACGACCAAACGAATTTATCTTCCACTTGGTAACGTTTTTGGGTTGATTGACAGTTGATTTATTCACTTTTAAACTAAACTTTTTGCTGAGATTTAAAAATAAACTGTAAAGTAAAAAGCACTAGTGCGATAATGTAAAATAAAATGCACGCGTGCATTATTAGCTACATTATGAACCTAAACGCGGTGCAATAAAATCCACTTTACGAGCGTGTTGAAATATATATTGCCACTTAATCTGTGATATTGCTTAGTGAATAAATTAAATTAAATATCCTTTTCCTATTTCCCATGTCAGTTTTCTCTGAACGGAACTTCAACTCAAACGTATTCCCTCCCTCCCTTATCATACAGTTAGGGAGCACGTTCCTCTCAAATTACTAGGACATACATTAACTAAGACGGTCCTCCTCCCCTCTTGTGTTGTGGGGGCTGTAACTCTCGAGAATTACCTTTGAGCCAGTTCCGATATTCTGAGTGAGCTGAGCGCTGAATCAAAGATATTTTTGTAAACTTTCATAATTAAAATAGCGCGTGATTATTAAGAAAAATAGCAAAAACAAATTAAGCTGAATGACATGGAAGAATGAAAAAAGGTGGACGGAATCTCGCTAAACCATAAGTGAAGCACCTATAGTAAGTCGGCTCGCTTTAAAGTAAGAGCTGGCACGCACCGTCGTCGCACACATTCACACCCACAGTAAGTCTAACAGCCGCGTTACGCAAGAAATCTCTTGTGACGGTAGTCGTTGTCGTAGTGTCACAAATAAAATAACAATATACCACTGGTGTGGTAAAATGCTGAGAAAAATGCAGTGCTTCAATATCTTATAGCGAGATTCCGTCCACCTTTTTTAGGGTTCCGTACCCGAAGGGTGCCAAACGGGACCCTATTACTCTCGCTATGCTGTCCGTCCGTCCGTCTGTCTGTCTGTCACAGGGCTGTATCTTTTGAACGGTAATAGGTAACCGGTTGAAATTTTCTCAGAAATTGTGTTGCTATGAGGTGTATCCCGAAAAATACTAAAAACAAAAAAAAGTCTAAAACCAAAGGGGGACCCCCTTTGGTCTTAGACTTTTTGTTTAGTTTAGCAACAAATACTAAAAATAAGACAAACATAGACATATGTGGTAGTACCAGCTTAAGAAAGACATGCAAAAATGCATATTTCGTACACTGTGCGTTGATGTCTTTTGGTAAACTCTCGTAAATTAAATTAGTTTTTATGGGGTATCAGGTCGTTGAGAGGTACGGAACCCTTACTGCGTGAGTCCGACTCGCACTTGGCCGGTTTTTTATTTATCCGTGATTTGTATTTCTGTATTAAATAAAACTCTTCTCTAACGCGGAAAAAGTAGAAAGACCATTATATTGATCATCTCTGTCACCTGGTATCGTATCTCCACAACCAGAGTCACTCAAACAAAGAGAAAATCTAATTCTGTGAGGGAATCAAACCCGGGATTAAGCCAGCAACTGCGCATAGTGACGTTTCTATTGGTCGTAAGTACAGTCAATGACAACAATCGATGTAAACAATTTTTCAGTTATTGTTTGTCTAAATTAATAATATGTAATACTTTCAATAATGTCTTAGGTTTTCGCGAACACTACACGTTATAATAAAACAAACATCAAGTTTAACGAACCGAACGCTGAAAAGGGTTCGAATCGTCAGGAAAATCAATTTTAATAATATGTATACGCGATGTAATCCGGTTTTACTTGTTTTATTATTACTTAATTAACTTTTGTTTTAAAATGTACTTCTCTGTACTCCATCATTTCAGCCGAAAGAGGTCCACTGTTGGACATAGGCCTCCCCTAATAGGGCGGATATACCATAATCGCCACGCTTGGCAAGCGGGTTGGCGATCGCAGTTGGTTGGTCAAATACTCAGAGAACGCTGCTGCCCATCCTCTGGTGAATCCCTTAGTCGCCTTTTACGACACCCATGAGAAGGTACTTACTTGCTAACAATGATTACAACTAAAAATTAACTCCTGATAAAATTGTTTTAAATATGTTTTATTTTCAAGTAAGGATGAAACAGACTGAAATAATGTACATATTAAATAAAATACACCTAATAATTCTATAAGCCTACATATATACAAATGTATAATATTTACAAAAAAATATATAATACAAGTACAAAATAAAATTATATAAAAGGCGCGCTTAGTCGTCAAAGTATTCCTCCACATCGCTGTCATCTGAAAAAAGTGCCCAGAAGAGTGGCAGCGTTGCCACGTTGAATGGCAACGCTTATTATTTGGCCAAAGAACAAACCAGCTAGGGCAGGTCACGCGAAGTGTCGACCAGCTTCTCCTACTTGCTCGGCATAAAGCAGGTATTTTTATTATAAAAAAAGAATAAATCAACCGGCTCTTTTCCGTTTAAGTTTGAAAAAGAATAAGAACCGCACGCGGGCCAATTGGCACGAATGAAAATTAGATACCGTTGAATTAATTTGTGTATTGTTTCCTCGCAAATGAGAGAAAAGTATTATACAAGTCTCGGATGAAATAGCAATTAACGGCCTCGTTTAGTTACAAAGGAATCGGCTAGCGCCTCGTCCTTTTAAAATCACTTCGGAATTCCGGCTTCGCCTCGTCCTTTCAACATTTCTCGGCCGTCATTGCTTTATTTTAAGCCTCGACAGTAATGTATTATTATCGCCTTTGATCGTTGACTGTACTTTCTTTTATCGCTTCACTTTCAGTAACTCACAACCCTTATACAGAGTGGATATGACAATACGACATTAAATAAAACCACGTACAGAGTATCACGTCCTCTGACCGTATCCAATAAATCAATCAAATCCAGTTAATAACTTAGCCACAGGAAATTATTTTAATTTTATTGATTTTGAATGTAGGACCATTTTTCTAGACAAGGATCGTTATGTCCGAGTCTATATGATTTTAAACTCTCTTCCTCAATTGTTACAGTCGATTACAAATGGTGTTACTTATTATTTCGATGTTTTAATATTTATTTTGTTAAAAAATTTAGTTTTTTTAATTTTCGATAAACAACTTATTTATGTGTTTAAAATGATTGTATAGACTAGTAATAACCGTGTTTTCATTTATTGTCGTATTGATGACATGTATATGAATCCACATTGTGTTGTACTCAGGCATGATATTTATTACTTAGTACTCTCGTACAATGGTGAATTATTTGCTCTCCCGACAACTAGTCTATGAATGAAGTCCGCCCACGGAGTTACTTGCATGGACGATATCGGTTTATTTGCGTACTATTCGCAGTTATTCTGGAATTTGTTTGTATCTGTGTGTGCGTGCGTCAAGTTTCACTTAGATTTTAAGTAATAATGAAATTCTGAATTCTAAAAATAGATGATCACATTTTCGTTAGCGTAGATTTGAGAAGGAATATAACATACACGGTGAATTTTCGTTGGTTTTTGAAACGAAAAGGGGTCATTGTACTCATAATTATGGACAATTTTTAATATTGAAATCGCGAAAATAAAATCAGCTGATCCTTATATTTTGTTGATATGGATATACTCTTGTGCGATAAGACCGCCCATTGTACTTATTTAATCTTTCTGTAAACTACTGTCTTTGTATTCGTTTGGTGTATGTACAATAAAGAATATAATACAAATAAATAAATAAATAAAATTCGCTCACGAGCAGGATTCGAACCTGCGACTCCTGGTTCGATACACCAGTGCTTTATTCGCTAAGCTACCGTGAACTATGCTCGTGCTCCGCATGCATTATTGCGTTAAAATAATAAATATTAGTGACTTTGTTTTAATCATGATTATCATCATTTCAGCCAAAAGACGTCCACTGCTGGACAAAAGCCTCCTCCAAGCATCGCCACAACGACTGGTCCTGCGCTTTCCGCATCCAGCGGATTCCAACCTTCACCAGGTCGTCGGTCCACCTTGTGGGGGCCCACGCTGTGCCTTCCAGTACGCGGTCGCCACTCCAGAACTTTACTGCCCCATCGGCCATCTGTTCTGCTTGAATTTGTTTTATTTATAAAGTTTAAGAAAAAAATTGTTCCTCTCTGCTCTACAAGATTCTGACATTTGTCGTATCAGCTAACTCGGCGTCTTATCGCAATTATTATATGATGAGATTCTGTAGTTTGGATGTACAGAATCGACAAATTTTATGTTTTTTAGCCTCGAGCAACACTGTAAAAAAATGACGGTTATCGCAGTATTCACTTGGATTTCTCAAGGTATATAATTATATTATAAGGTGCACGTGCTAAATATTAAAGATATAATGGCACTGACACACTTGCTTTTTATTTAAGAGTTCTAGTTTTTTTTTTTTTTTTATTATTTTTCCATTTATTCTTTATTTACACTTATCAATTACATTTTTAAATATTTTTCAAACAAATAAAAAACAAAAAAAAACATTTAAAAATATAAAAAATAGTAGCCTACCGGCATCGGGAACAGGGTCCAAGCTACCGGTGGTCAGGGCCTCAGAGAGAGGAACCTCCTCACGATACGCGCCGTGTCAAGAAGTACCGCTTTCTGCATCAAGCCCTTGACCCAACCGCCCAACGAGAGCCTCTGTAGGTGTTGGTCGAGGCTCTTTGCAATAATTCCATTTGCTGTTACGACAATCGGCACGATGACTGCTGAGTCAATATCCCACATGTCGACAACCTCGTGTGCCAAGTCCAGATATTTAATTTCTTTATCTTTTTCGGCCTTCACGAGATTCTCGTCATGCGGGACGATAACATCAATAATCATCGCGCGGTGCTCTGATCGACCTATCACCACTATATCAGGCTTATTGTGTACAATAGTCCTATCAGTGATGATAGACCGATCCCAGTACAACGTGGCATGACCATTTTCGAGAACTGGGTCGGGCACATACCTGTAGTATGGTACTTCGGTATCCACAAGGTTGTATTTCAAGGCAAGTTGCTGCTGGATAATCCTGGCCGCCAGGTTGTGTCTGTGCAAATACTCGCTGTTAGCTAGACGAGAACAACCAGAAATGATATGTCGGATGGATTCCCCGGGACAGTGGCATGCCCGACATATGTCAACTGTGCCGTCCTTTACAATATATTTCCGATAGTTATTCGTCATGATAACTTCGTCCATAATCGCACAAACAAAGCCTTCGGTTTCTCCGAAGAGGTCACCGAAACGCAGCCAGGATACGGACGCTTTAAAATCTACATCGGGCCCATGAAGAGCCCGATGTAGATTATTATTATTTTTATTATTATTCTTAACGGGCTTGCGTTTGACCACCACCTCTCCTGAGTTATCGTACTCATACATGATTCGATAGATAGTACATTAAATATTCATATATTTAATTAGGGTGACGTTTGACATATTATTCGGTCCCATAAATGGGTCCAAACGGAACTTACGGTGGTTCTTATGTCGGGGGCATTTTAGGGACCGCTACGAACTATACGGTTAAATCATTCTTTCGCGAAAGTGCTAAGACTACTTAAGACCTACCTACATTGTAATGTACAGGTACTTTTGACTTTATATGCCTGGCTGTGGGCTCCCTTCAAGTTATCTCGTGGGCGAGTTAGCTTTACAACTTACTTCTTAGTACTAAACTCTTAAGCACTAAAGCTCCTGAAGGATGAATTTCAGATGTATTTTTAGAATTTTCTAGATATTTACAATTCTCAAAGGGGAATGCAATGTCAATGAATTTTAAGGCACGATCTTTATTTGCTTTTGAAGCTAAGAATTTTGGGCACGTAGTAAGAAATATCTTTCGCTTAATTTATTTTTTATGTGTTGTTATTTTAATATAATTTCGAATGGTTGATTTGAAAATCGTGCCTATCTAACAAGAAGCATTAGAGAACTATAGGCTTTGTTAGGGCTGCCATCAGTCTGGGTTGCCCCGGATTTGGCCTAGTGTGGAAGGGCGTCCGGGGCAGTCCGGTGGTGGCGGATTTTCAAGAAGTATCCGACGCTCGCCATATTATCATAATATTGCTGATGCTCGCGTCATGCTCGTGAACGGGTGCCGTCTGTCGAGACACTCGGGACAGGTCTGCTCCTACATAATATGGAAACTCTTTTTAGGTTAATTTCTAAAGGAAATATTCTTACTTTTAAACTCTTGTTTATTTCTGTCAATAACCTACATTATACTCACATTATTTGAATTGAAATTGATGTAATGATGAAATGTATGATGGGAGAGAATGCCTAAGGCATTAAGTCCGCCTATGTACACATGTTGCATGAAGTTTAAATAAATAAATAAATAAATGTAATAAACAAACCTATACCTAACCTATTTTAAAAAGAGTATATCAATGGAGTTTCTTGCCGGTTCTTCTCCATTGGATCCACAATTTGGCTTTTCAATTTGTTGTAAATTTTTAAGGGTGTCCGGACGTCCGGAGACAAAACGTAGTTCTGCCCAAAGTTTTGGAAGTATTTGTTGGGCGTCAACAATTTAGGTTATGGCAAGCCTAAGCTTTGTTGACTGGGTACAGTACTCTATCAGACATATTTTGATGACCTCAATCAAACACTAATATAGCACTTTTTTTTAGTATAGGATGGCAAAAAAAGCTAAAGGTTCACCTGATTTTAAGCGGTTTTATTTGCCCATAACTATTGCAATATCAGCTGGTTGTTGTAATTCACATTCGCCAAACTGAGACATGAATATGGAAAGTCTCATGTGATTGTAATGTCACCGGCACCCGTACCCTTCACACCGGAACACAGTAATTTAAGCATTAAGAGAAGAAATAGGTTAGTTGCAGTAGTAGTACTTCCCCGGACGAGATCTAACTACTATTAATAGTAACTAACTTCTTTAAAGAAGATTTAAATTGTGGAAAGAAAAAATCGCTCACGAGCAGGATTCGAAATTTTAATATAATTTTTGAAGGATTTTTTTTTTCTTTCCACAATTTAAATCTTTAGATTTCGCTTCGCATGCGTAAATACGTTAAAAATAATAAAATAATTCTTTAAAGAAGTTCTGTTGTTCTTTACAGAATACGTAATAAAACTTAAACCAATAATGAAAAAACCCCCGACACAAAAATTATATCTATCTGCAGTAATTTGGTGAGGAGTTGGGTATCCTGCAGATTCCAGGTGATGCTGCAGCATCAGGTCAAGGTAACCATGTTCTTGCAATATCATTGAAGTAACAGGGATGTGAGCAACTTCCACAGGTCTGATCAATAGTTAATAAATAATAGTAAATAATTCTAAATTTGGCGAGGAATTTAGAATTACATATAGATACCACATAGTCAGCCCACTACTGTCCCACTGCTGGGCACGGGCCTCTTCTCAGTATGAGAAGAATTGAGACCTTAGTCCACCACGATGGCCTAGTGCGAGTTGGTGGACATTATGACTTAATAGTCTTAGTAGACTTTTGAATAAATATTTTTATAGCATTATTTACTATTATTTATTTATTAATTGATCAGACCTGTGGACGTAGCTCATATCCCTTAAACAACTAGAAAAAAGTTAATGATCATCAAAGGGCTGAATAGATTGTCTTGATCCATAGCTAGAACACTCTCGATCAAGTCACCTTTCAAACAACAAAAAAAGCTAAATCAAAATCGGTTCATCCATTTGGAAGCTACGATGCCACAGACAGATATACATGTTAAACTATAAAGTTATACAAAGTCTTTGACTATAACACTCCTCTGTTTCCGTCGGGGGTTAAAAACATATCTTTTGCCTTTCCTAAATAGGTAACAGTTTTCTTCCCATCTAGATATAATAACTTCATTTATTGTCTTTTGATCAGTATTTGTTCACACCTCGACAATAAATCAATTTTGATTTACAGTACCAGTTGGTATCGGCAGATTTTTTCTCTTTTACACAATGTGTGTGGGCTTTACAGGGCTGTCGAAGCGTTGAATTTCCAGATAGCGCGGCGAAGTTTTTTTCGCGAAGTTTCCAATTGTGTAGGTGAGTCGATTTTTTTGAGAGATATTTTAAGGTACGAGTATGATGTGGTACAGACCGTTTACATTAACGGTCGGTAACAGCCTCGTTGTAATAATTATGATGTTCCTGACGTTCCTCTGACTGTCTTTAATTTTATTGAGAGGTACTCTGATTTTGATTTTGTTTCGAATAATTGAGTTGATTTTACTTTTATTTTATTTTTCTGACATAATTTATTAGATTATATTAATGCTGATTCCTTTATATAGTTTTTAATTTCAAAGTAAATGTAAATCACATTGACTTTGATGTTACTTTCAATGTTTGATTTATTAGATTACCATTTGATTTTATTTTCTTTAATTATGTAGTGGTGAAACTATGTTAATTTTTTTTGTATTGGAAAGATACGATTTTAGTTTTGGAGTTTAATGATTTATTTCGAGGCTTTTATGTTTGTCCTTTTCTCTTTATAATGGTATTTTCTTTTGTAAGTGATACTCGACCCAGGTTCTCAAGATACAGACTTGCCTACTTTGAAAACCGCTGTCAAGCTGTAACCAGTGCTTTTTGGAAATAAATAAATTTATTATTTATTATTGTTATAAAAAAACGTTTATCTGTGCATTTTCATGTACATTTAGAAGCGTTTTATCTGTGCAGTGCTCATTGAATAGATGTGATGTTATTAAGTATTCTTATATATTTCGATGGAACTGCCAACTGAATCTGTCTCCAATGCTTTCCGCATACTAAAAAACTTTTTAACAAAAAATAAAACCGACTTCAAAAACCTTAACTAAAAAGTAAAAAATAATCATTGTATGTATTTTAAAATCTTAACATAAACCAACATTTCGAAGACGGCGCGTGATTGACCCTTTGCGTCATGTAATGTACAGTCGAGCGCAATATCTATAGTAATAAAAACAGTTTATGTTAACGTACATGAAAATCACGCGCCGCCTCCAAAATGTTGGGTTATGTTAAGATTTTGAAATACATACAATGATTATTTTTTACTTTTTAGTTAAGGTTTTTGAAGTCGGTTTTATTTTTTGTTAATTTTTTTTTATTTCATACTGTTTAGTGGAAAATTGCGAGGGTTGATTCATAAATGTTTATATAACCAATTTGAGATAAAAATTTTTAGTAACCTTTGCTATCCCACTGCTGGGCAAAGGTCTCGCTCATGTTCTTCCAAAAGTCCAATCACTATCGTGAAAAAAAAAAACACGCATATCGGCCAAGAATTCTCAGAAAAACGAACCAATGAGCAGATCATCTAGATAGGCGAAGCTAAAATATACTTATTTATTGAAGCTGGTTAAAAAACTACTCAACCTAAGTCAATAAAATTTATATGGGACCACCGCGCGGGCTTCTTCTACCAAATAAAAAAACAACCACGTAAATCGGCCCACAAATCTCGGAGTAATCGGTGTACATACAAGAAAAAAAAAAAAAACCCGCCGAATACATAACCTCCTCCTTTTTTTGAAGTCGGTTAAAAACCACACTAAATGAACGTGGTGTGCGTTGAGTCTGCCAAAAGAACAGTACACCAGTGTTTTACGGCCAAAATTAATATCCAATCTATCCACGATTTGCCCTACTAGAGATAGGAATTTGACATAAGCTTCATACAAAATTTGTCAAATTTCTATCTCTAGTAGGGCAAATCGTGGATAGATTGGATATTAATTTTGGCCGTTAGCCGCTTAGCTGCCGTAATGTTTATCATGAGCTGGAGATACTAATTATAACTCATTTCATGTATGCTGTTAAAAAGACGAGACGAAACTAATTGAACAAGAAAGTCTTCGGATGGCATTAACTACATAACAGAATTATAATAAAACAAAGTCTAACCGAGTGTATGTTTTTATCAAGTCCCAAACAGCACGCAAAACTGTAAAAGATATTATGAGTGATTACTGCGTGCATCGAAACGATTTTAATTAATAATATTGTACGGTAGATTAAAATATTTTTCAGAAATATCTGTAAAGACGCATCTTAGTCTACCTGCGACCACGAAATGCTGCAAAGCTTTTGAAACGTCAGGAAAACCAATTTAAATAATATACGCGATTTAATCCGGTTAAACTTTGTTTTATTATAATGTGTAGTGATCGCGAAAACCTAAGAAATTATTACCTAATAGAAGTTTGGAAAATAGGGCCCTTCCCTTCCATTTGCATTGCACTGAACCAGGACAATGCAGATTCATATATAACCAGCCAAACGCGAGTCGGACTCGCGCATTATAGGTTGCGTACCACCACACTTGTCTGTGTTTGCCTTATTTTATGTTAAACTATAGAGTATGCCTCACAATCTTACCAAGTTTGACGCTTGAATGTATTGAGGCCCGTACAGACCAAACGCAGGCCAGTAGCATCGCAGGTTGAAGGCAGGCCCGCGCAAGTTGTAATACATGGAACGATATGAAACACGACACACCAAATATTACCGCGGGCCCGTTGGCGAACTGCGCCGCTCCTGCTCTGCTCTGGACCCGCCGGTGACAAACCAGGCAGCGCAGCGCGGGCAGCAGTGGCGCGGTTGCGTTTTATCACTATGGCCGCCATACTAACTGGCCACAACGGAGCAGGACAGGGTGGCGCGTCAGTGTAACGTAAAAGTGTTTACGAGGAGGCAGTTGTATATTGTATTTTTTTTTATAGCATAGGCGGGCAAACGACCAAGCCGATCACCTGATGGTAAGCAATCTCCGCCACCCATGGATATCCGCAACACCAGGGGAATCACCGATGCGTTGCCGACCTTTTAAAAAGGCGTATGCTCGTTTCTTGAAGGCTCCCATGACGAATTGTTTCGGGAAAACCGCTGACGGGAGTTGGTTCCACAGTTTTTCTGTACGAGGCAAAAAATGAAGTGAGAAACGTACAGTAGTTGATCGCCAATCATCAAGATGGTGAGGATGGAATTTATATTTATGGCGAGTGGTACGATGGTGGTTGTATTGTTTGACCACCGACACAACATGTCATACTAATAGCAGTTCTATGGCGGGCCCGCCGCTAAAACGATTTAAAACTGCCTGCCTTTCAGTGTGACGTCTGCCGCGCTGTTCATGCCCCGCACTGCTTCTTACCTGCTTTTGGTTTGTTCGGGCCTTTACTGTTTTGAGGCAAAAAAAAGAAAAGAAAGAAAGATATAGCGTTGAACCCTAAAATTACCATAACCAACCCTAGTAAAAATCGAAAAATGTGTACAAAGTATTAAAAAACTAACCACGTCTTCTCATCAGTCCACAAGGCCGTTGCTAATTATTTTCCGTAATGACTTTTTTCAGTCCAATGCCATTTTTCATCTGCGGTCCACGCCCAACTCGTGGACTGACATCAAACTAAATGAGGTAATTTATCATGAACTAAAGAGAACTGGTGGCATTGGTGTGTTAATTCAAAAAATATTATGTGGAAAAGTTGTAATAATGGTGGTTGCATTTACTTTGAAAAAAAAATGCGATATAAAGATATTATAAAGATATAAGCAATTGAGATATGCTTCGCATGCGTAAATGCGTTAAAAATAGTAAAATAAATTAACTGAGTGAGTAACTAAAACATTGAGATATGACATCACAAAGTTTACGTTTGACTTAATAAATGAAATGCAAATTGTTGCGGACGCAAGCCTGAACTTAATTAATGTAACTGAAAACTTGTGCTAACACAGCTGAAACGTTATGCACAAAGTAACAAGGGCATGAAATCTAGCTATAATCACACTATAGCTAGGTACAGATCATCAGCCAATCACAGTTTGATGAGTCATAAACCATGAACAAATCACAGGTCATAAGCCATACATAACTACAACTAGCTATGACTTGTAAAAATGTTGGAAGAACAGAGCAGCCGCAGGGCGCACTACGCGCCACTTGTGCCCCGCTTAATACTACTTAAGCGGGTGAATAAGTGGCATTTTGTTGACCCTACCTTTATCGCCAACTATGGCGACCTGTTTGGCAGCGCTTTTGCCGCCAAACAACCTGACGTCCCCGACTCTCCAGAGTCGCCCGATACCCCCCCACCCCTAAGGAGGAATAGGCGCCCCGCCCGTTCCGACAGTGATGAGGAGAGGCCGAGGTCTCCGCGTGGTCCGCCTAGGCGTTCAGCCAGCCTGGACCATAAGGACCGTACCCCCTCACCTCTCCCCACCCCAGCCCCCACTCAATACCCTGATCGCTCCCCAATCCCATCAGACCAAGAGATGTCTTCGGACAGTGAGGTCAACTCAGACGAGGCCGGTGCCTTTACCACGGTAGTGGGCAAAGGTAAAAAACGCAGCCGGAAAACAAACAAGGCCGAGGCTCTCGCCTCAAAATCTTTAAAACTTTCCGAGGCAAACTCTGCCCCGGCCCCTACCCCCCGTCCCGCCTCTCACTCCTCCTCGCAGGATAACAGGCCCCCCTCCCCTCAGGAACATACCTCACCTTCCCAGAAGAAGGTGCCCATCCCGCCTCCCTTATTCATCCAGGATAAGGCATATTGGACCAGGATATCCGACTGGTGCAATCAAAATAAGATTAATTTCACTAGTGCCCGCCCCACACAGCAGGGCATTAAAGTAGTTGTCCCCACCCCCACTGATTACCGCAACCTTACCAGGTTGCTACGCGAGCGTGGTGTGTCTTTTCACACCTACGCACTCCCAGAGGACCGACTCCTTAGAGTTGTGATCCGAGGGATTCCGTCCGAAGTCAGCTGCACGGAAGTGCACGCCGACCTCGATCGTCAAGGGATCCCGGTTGCTATAACCCACCGTATGTTCCGTGGTAAGCACGGTGAACCCTACAACATGGTCCTTGTCATTTGTCACCCTGGCGAAAACGCCAAAAACATCTACAAAATAAAGACCGTATGCAATTTATCAGGCATCACGGTCGAGCGCCCCCACAAGTCAAACCAGCCTGGTCAATGCCACCGTTGCCAGCTGTATGGTCACTCCCAGCGTAACTGCTACGCAAAGCCCAGGTGCGTTAAGTGCCTAGGCGATCACGGGACTACCGAGTGCGAGCGTCCCAAGGAGAGGGACCAGTGCACGGAGCCCCCTAGCTGTGTCCTTTGCCGTAAAGCCGGGCATCCAGCAAACTATCGCGGATGCCCCAAAGCCCCCAAAATGCGCAACGCCAAAACGGCAAAACGCGCCTCCGACCGCGTTGCGAGGGAAGCCCACTCCTACGCAGCCCCCTTCCATTACCAACCACCAAACCCTAGAGGCCCACTCGGGCCCTCCTCTAATTTCCACGGCCCACTCGGGCCCAACCCCTGGTTTAAGGGTAATCAAAAGCCCCAATACCCACCTCTTCCGACCTCTCGTCTCGCGCCCCCGGCCTCAGAGCCCCCCGCGCTGATGAACTTACCCATCCCCGCACCTTCTCTCAGGCCCAAAACTGCACCAGCAGCTAAAGCCCCCCCCCCCCCATGAGAACCCCCCCTCCGGTAAACTACCCCGGCCTTCTGCCGAGAGAACACCTCGAACCCCAGTCAGGGGAAACCCGTATTGACGCCTACTCTAGACTTTGGGCCTTTACCCAAGGCATCCACGAGCAGCGCCTTCAGGTACTTACCAAGTACCAAGACATCTATAGAATACTTAATTCCAATTATAATGTATAATACGGCCCCACCCAAAAGATTCAAACCCCGTTCCCTAAATTTAGGCTTCTTTAATGCCAGAGGCATTAGTGGTCAACGCGATGACGTAGCTGTCTTCTTGCGTGAGCACCAACTTGACATATTACTCGTTCAAGAGTCCTTTCTCAAGCCCCACTGTCGTAATCCCAACATAGCCAATTATAGGCTGATTAGAAACGACAGAACGTACACCGCACTAGGCGGAACGCTAATCTATTACCGCAATTCTTTATATTGCATCCCCATTGACCCCCCAGAGCTAGCATGCCTGGAGGCTTCAATCTGTCGCCTAGGCATGACAGGGCACCAGCCCATCACCATAGTCTCGGCCTATAGGTCCTCAAACAAACCCGCGAGTCTGCTCGAGGACGACCTAAAATCCTTACTCGATCTTAGTAATTCTGTAATTATAGCAGGCGATCTAAACGCCAAACATTGCTCATGGAGCTGTGTCTCCAATAACACCGCTGGTGTTCAATTAGAAGCACTTAGCGACAGACTTTCCTTTGACGTCATCGCCCCGAAGCGTCCCACTCACTTTCCCGACACAGTAGGGCAACGGCCCGACATCCTAGATATAGCCCTCTTAAAGCGCGTAAACCTCGGTATTCGCTCTATCGAGGTAATTCAAGAATTAGACTCAGATCACCGACCTGTGATCATTCAACTGGGTCCCCGAGGTGGTCCCTCGGATCCCGGTACTCCACCCTTAACTAAAACAATAACCGATTGGAGGAGACTAGAGGACCGCCTCAAATCTACCTCATCCCCCCAACTAGATTCAATCCCTGACTCCATCGAGACAGTCGCGGATACGGTGGCCGCGATCACCTCGCTCACCAACCATGTACAGTCCGTAGTGGGCGAATGCTCACGGCAGGTTCCGATGCTGGATGACCAGCGTCTGAAACTGCCGGACGATGTAAATGAGTTGAGGACCGAGAGGAACGCGGCCATCCGTGCCTATGACGCTTTTCCCAACGAAGCCAACCGTGCCCATATGCGCTCTTTGCAGAATACTGTAAAAAGACGTGTAGCTCAGGTACGGGAGGATCGCTGGGACAAGGAAGTCAGCGAAATCCAACCGTCTCATTTAGCCTTCTGGGCACTTCAACGCAAACTCAAATGCGAGACCACGGCAGCTATGCCCCCCCTAAATCGACCCAATCAAAGACCGGCCTTTGATGATGACGAAAAAGCCGAATGCTTAGCCGACAGCTTGGAGTCTCAGTGCACTCTCAGTACGCTTCCCGTAAGCCAAACCCACCTTGACAAGGTTAATTCAGAAGTAGAGCGTAGGTCAGCCCTCCCTCCCCCCCCAATAGATGACCCTGATGACCCGCTCCCACCGATCACCCCTGACGAAGTTCTCTCTATAGTCAAGGATCTTAAGCCCAAAAAAGCCCCCGGCGCAGACGGCATCACCTATAAGGTGTTGAAACGTTTCCCTGCCACCCTAATCGCTCTAATGACCGTCATCTTCAATGCGGCATTTAAAAACAACATCTTTCCCCAGGCTTGGAAACAGGCTACGGTAATCGGTATTTCAAAACCGGGCAAACCAAAAGCCGAGCCGAGTAGTTACCGGCCGATTAGTCTCCTCAATGTCTTCGGTAAAATCTACGAGAAGCTTATTTATAAGCGACTCAAAGATTTCGCCGCAACAAAGTCCGGTTAAGCAGAAATGGGACTTCGGTCCCACCGGCGAGAATCCATTCGAAAAAAAAAAAAAAAACCGCATTTTGTGTGGGCAATATTTCATTCGATCGTCACTCGTTCTACGCTTCAGATCAAGACCTCAACCTATGAAGAACTGATCCTGATGTCCTGAACCCTGAAGCCTGAAGAAAGAATAACGTATTAGTCGCCTAGAACAGAGCTACGTAGGAACGAGTGTACTTTCAATTTTAATACATATGGCAAGTGCCTTTCAACAGATCGTTTGTTTACTTTCATGATCCTTGGATTGTCCTCAACACAAATATTGAAAATTCAAATGTTTTTGTTTCAAATAAACCTAATTACAGGCACTTCTGAAACGTCAGGCTCTAGTTGCACGGTTCCAAATTGTTGTTCCAAGTTCCCATGGAGAAGAATATTTTTATTATTTTTGTTATGATATTTTTATTATTTTCCCATGGAGAAGATTATTTAAAAAAAATGTACACCATGAAAATGTAATGTAATGCATTTGTTAAATACATCTAATAAAAAAAAAAATGTGTGTATAATTATGATTATACACACATTTTTTTAATGAACAAATGTAGATGGAACGTGATAGGCACACTTACGGTTTATCTGAAGATCTGAATAGCAACTGTACAGAAAAGAAATTTCCCGGGAAAATTATTTTATTGCGAAAATTTTACGTTCTTTTTTTTCAAAAATTGAATATTGGAATAAAAATTGGATCGTGATCAAAAAGTCATTCTCTATGATAAATAATATAACTATATAAACTTTAAAAACTCATAAATAGGTACCTATCAGTCGGAAAAATGATTTAAATAAAACCAAGTTATAAAAAGAATATTGATTTTTTTTGATTTTCAAATTTCTTTATTATGACATACAAAAACACAAAATAATGACAATTAGATCTTATTCTAAAAGCATCATACAAAGAAGAAAGATGTTTTGTACAGGCTAAGACACCTTTATAAAACATTTAAACATACATAATGTAATAAAGACTACGATGTTATTGACATGTTAACACTAGACTAGAAACGTACCTGGTGTACAGTTAGTGCGAGGTTTAGACACATACGACACTATATAATGCAGTTACGCATATAAAACAATAATTTTTTACATTATTGGTCAATTAAAACTTCAACTTGTTCAACATAGTAAGTAAGGAATGCTAAATATAATGCAAGTTAATTTCGTTTGTTGTAGGTGATTAAGTTTTTGATCTACAAGAATATTGCTGAGCCGAGATACACAAAATATTAAAAAGAAAACTGAAATACCAAAAAAATATTGGTCAATGAGATTTAACGTTCGGCTCTGTGGCGGAAAACTACCCTTTCAGGCTTTTTCGGCCAGAGGTCGGCTCCGAAGAATAAGAAATACCCCTTCTATTTCACACACCACTGGCTCGATATGAACCGCTCTATTTCCCACAAATTTTCTTCTTTACAAGTATTGATTTTATATTAGAATATACACTTAGGGACATATTTAGAGGAACACAAAAAAACGCACAAATACAGCTTTATTGGTGTTTATTCAGCTTGTCATCAGGATTACATACATGCATCAGCTCTTTAGTGTGGGCCTCTTCTCAGAATGAGAAAGTAAAATCCTTAGTTCAAACTGGCCTAGCGTGGGTTGGTGGACTAAACACACCATCGAAACTGTATAGAGCACTCTCTGGTATGCATATTTCCTCACGTGATAATCAAATTCTAAGCCACACGTAAATTTGAAAAGTCAGAGAATAAGGATTGATTACCTAACACCAAAATTACCTGTGTACACAAATAAACATTTTGATTGATTGATTGATTAAAATTAATAAATCAAACTATATGGATTTTAATGAAATTTGGTATACAGAAAGAACATACCCCGGATTTACATATAGGCTACTTTTTATCCCGTGAAGATGAACAGTTCCCGAGGGATGCGCGAAAAACCACATCCACCCGGGTGAAGCCGCGGGCATAGGCTAGTATAAAATAAATTCCTAACAAGCCTAATTGTTTTCAGTTCTTCTTTATAAGTTTGCAAGTGAATGAATGCAATAACCACCACCCAAAGTACAAGCTCTGCTTAGTTTGAGACTAGATGGTGCTGTGTAAAAATGTTCCAATTTTTTTTTTACTTTTATTTATTAATGCATTTTTCTCGGGTAATTTATTTACACTTAGTGGCAGCACATCAAACTGACAAGTGTCACGCTAACAGCCCGCTATTGGCTCCACAGCCGATGACGTAGTCTTAGGCCAATCACGTGAAGAGAACACCTGGTGAAGCATATTATTATACTATGGTGGCCTAAATCCTCATTGTGAGAAGAATCCCGTGCCCAGCAGTGGGACAGTCATCATCATCATTTCAGACAAAAGACGTCCACTGCTGGACATAGGCATCGCCACAACGATCGGTCCTGCGCTTTTCGCATACAGCGGATTCCCGTAACCAGCGAGGCCTATGCCCAGCAGTGCTGTCCATTGGGGAGGGATATGGCATAAACGCCACGCTTGGCAGGCGGGTTGGCGATCGCAGTAGGTTGTTTAAATACTCGGATAACGCTGCTGCCCATCCTCTGGTGAATCCCTTAGTCGCCTTTTACGACGCCCATGAGAAGAGAGAGAGTGGTGCTATTCTTTACATCCGGCACCACACGGAACAGTGGGCAGTAATGGGCTGATTAAGTATGTTGTTTAAATACTCAGAGAACGCTGCTGCCCATCCTCTGGTGAATCCCTTAGTCACCTTTTACGACGCCCATAAAAAGAGAGAGAGTGGTGCTATTCTTTACATCCGGCACCACACGGAACAGTGGGCAGTAATGGGCTGATTAAATTATGTATGTTGTTTTCAGCTCAGAGGAGGACTCTGTCTATTTTCCAGACATCCATCTGACAGAACGGGGCTTATCCTTTGCCATGCCATTTATAAGTCATTTATAAGTTTGATGAATGAGTATTAACATCCAAAATCATATCTCAAAAACTTTTCTAATTCAAAAATCGGTTAGCGAAAATCATTGGGAGAGTATCAATCATGAGAATTTGGGTCTTATCCGAGGGCGATCGCAAAACCAATTTAGTATTTGGAGCACCCCCCTCCCCACTTCGCCTACGTCGTGTGGCATAGCTACGTAGTATAGGATTCATTCTGAAGGCACCAGTTGCTCTATGAATGGGCCCATTCAATACTGTGGCGGGAGGGGCGCATGCGTCGCATCGATCTGTCGCCACCGCGCGAGAGGAAGCGCCGCGCGTTTTCCAATGTTGGCTGAGTGTCGGAAAACGACACGGAGTTTGGGGTTTTAATTTTTTGGTGGGTTACTTATCGTATATAAAAACTGCCTCTTCTTCTCCTATCGTGTCATGATACGAGCTAGACTTCAATGAAGAAGTAACAAATGAACTGAGCCGAGTGAATGACCGAGCTGAAAATTGGCTGGTACAACGCAAAAATAAACCGTAAAAGCAAAGCACTATTAGGTTTTTCTTGGACAATATTAGGGGTCCTCCAATACTACTGACCTTTTTGCTTGTCGAGAAATATTGTTAGATATAATACAAATAAAAATAAATCTACTAAGATATAATTTAAAACAAGTTTAACCGGATTATATCGCGTATATTATTTAGATTGGTTTCCTGACGTTTCGAAAGCTTTGCAGCGTTTGTGGTCGCAGGAAGACTAAGATGACAAGCGACTTTACAGATATTTCTAAAAAAATATTTTAATCTACCGTACAATTTTTATTAAACTTGTTTTATTATAATGTGTAGTGATCGCGAAAACCTAAGAAAATATTATATAATTTAAATTCAGTAAAAAACAATAGATATAAACCTTGGTACAATTATAATATGTTAATTTGTAAGTTATGGAAGAGTCTCCTAAAACAGGCACGGGTCTTAAAACACTAGGTATGTAGTACAAATCTATTTTGTATTTTTTTGCCGATTATCCAAAAATTCTGAGCTGAATATGTCTGACTGTGCACATACGTTCCCAGATTCGTTAATTATTCTTTCGAAAATAGGTACACTTCTCCATTTGATGGATTTCTTCTTTCGGTAATAGGCTCAGGCCCTGTCAACGCAGCTGGGTTGATATCAATTTGCCTTTTTTTTTTTTTTTTTTTTTTTTTTTTTGCCGTGTGGAAATCCTCATGGACGCACTCCACCCGGGGTAGGCGGAGCCAGTGTCGGACTCTTACCGACTAAAACCACCACGGTGTTCCTTCAACTACCTTAGCCGGGGGCGTGGGAACCCGTGAGTATTCACACAACCACCCCCGACAGGTCCTGGCCCGCCACAAGCAGGCGAGCCCCTTCTCCCCGTGCGGCCTAACGTCGGCCGCACCCTCCTAGGTGGCGCACACGGAACACTGCACGCCACCTCACCTCATGGGCCTTTACCAGCTGCGCCAACTACGCTGGCTGTGCCGGCTACGCCAGCTGCTGGTCGGGCAGCAGACTACCCCGAGTCTGCTGCTCGCAGGCCCTACCTCCCGTAATTTTTTATAGAGGTTTTCTTCCTCGCGGTCCGGGCGGTGAAGCCAAGACCCTCGGTCCCAAGAGGCGCGAGAACACTACTCAGCAGGCACTCCTGGGGTTACGAGATCGACGGGGGCAGGGAAGGACAGTCCCCCCCGCTGCCTGCCCAGTGGCAGAGTGAGTGCACACCGGGCCCGCCCCTGCTCCTCCTCCTCCACTGTGCCCTCTGCCGTGAGGGACACGTGGAGCAACTCCCTACTGGCCCAGAACGGGCCCCTCCCGCGCCAGAATATTCGCCACAGGCAATAAAATCCCCCGAAGGTTAATCCCTCGGCAGGATTTTATTTCCCGTGCGATATCAATTTGCCTGTGAATTGAAGAAATACAGATAACATGTTCCTATCAACATTACACTGCGGAAGTTTAAACAATAAACAGGAAGGATTTAAAAAAAAAAATAACAGTTGATTTTTTTAATTTCAAACTATGTATTTTCTATAGTTTCTTAGAAAATATTGTGAGGAAAGCTGGTCGTAAGGCCTCGGGTGGAAATCCTCATGGAGACCCTTCGTCTGGGTACGGCGGATGGGTATGTCGGACTCTTATCGACTAAAACCACACGGTGGTTCCTCTGGTATCCTCTGCACTAAATAGAGGAGCTCCGGGAACTCCATTGGACCGCGCGGCCGCGCGCGCGTGCCGCGTTTGCTGTGCCTTTGGCTCGACCCGGAAAAACCCACAGTAGCACGCGACCACCACGGTCGGTCGTTCCCAGGGTCGCTAAATAGACGCCTCGAGTCCCCACAGTCATAGCCTCCACGATCCCGAAGGTCCCTTGCCAGATGTGACGGCTAGGGATGCTGCCCTTCGCCCTATCTGGGCTTTGCGCCAAGGCGGTTGCATCCCCGGCGCCTCCTTCTGCGAGTGGGATCGGCCCTCTCCCGATCTCGCTCTGCGGCCTCCTTCTGAAGCATAACGGTCTCGCAGAAGGAAGCCAAGGCACTCCAAGCCGTCGGATCTGCCAGCATAGCCGACACTACTGCTGGCAGAGAAAGATCCTGCCCGATCCAGCTGACTAGGTCCCGAGCCCTATTATTTTTTACAATCTTTGCAAATAAATCTTAAAATGTTTTTGTTCTTTTTTTTTCCTACCCTGTATGAGAAGAAACATTTGTCTTGCAGTAAAACAATAAGAAGTTGGTATTATTATTACATGTATTTTTCCGACACGCTGACCAAATGGAAAATCGCAACCATCCGGAATGTTACGTTTTTGGCAAATGGTGTATCTATTTAGACATAGGCTTAGACACACACATACGTTGATGCACTACTACATGCATACAGTTATTCAGAAAGCTTCTATTAATAGCAGCTTCTAAAATTTTAGTTATAGATATAATAAAAAGAATATGTTTTTAATGCTTGTTATTGGTAACTGGGGTAGGTTTCAGAGTCACGATACTTATGATATCAATTATATGACATAATATTATTATGACATAACACGAAACAACATAAAATCTAAACTTAAAAAACACCTTTTAGAGGAATTAAAACCTAATAATGACTTATAATTATATAGCATTAAAAAAAAAAAACATGCTGTATTTTTGTAAGAAATTTGCTATTGAGAAGTAATATAAATTAGTTGAGGGTATTTGAGAATTTTTGCATGGGGCGAGCGAGCGCGATGCGTCGTGTTCACCCACCCACATCTTGTTGTAATGAATGTCGACGGACCAAGCGGTGTACAGAAAAACCTAAACTGGTTTATGTTCTACACTGTATCTGCCAAATGTATGTATTTTGTTTTTTTTGTGGAAATAAATAAATAAATAAATAATTAAGTATGTTACGCTATTTTCGTCTACCGCTGGACATAGGCATTTTCAAATAAATTTACGGCATAATTGCTGGTTTTTCATCCTACTTTAGAATTTTTTAAAGTGCTCTAGTATTCTTTAGATACATAGAGTATACTTTATTGTTTGTATACTATAAAAATATAACATTATTATTAAATATATTTTCTTTGTACTTTTTTTTTATCTAGAATCTTTTTTTGTATTTAGAAATCAAGACCTTACAAAAAGTATTTATATTTTGTGTGGCTCCGACAGATGGTCAAAAGAAAATAATGTATCTACCACAAATTATTGCCAGTACGTAAAATGCAAGTTAAACAATTTTATTGCCATGTCTCAACTAGGTACGTTATAAATAATTTTATGAATTTTTTTTTTTTCATTTACTACGTTTTATTATAATAAAAACATTGTCATCTAATTCTGAGCTATGCTTAAATTTTCAACTCTTTTGCTCATCGGGAAGTTAGTTTAAAATCGATTGCAAAATTTGTACCGAACAAACAGACAGGAAAGAAAGCGAGTTAATAAAAGCGTGCGAAAAATTATTACTATCATCGCCATATATTTTTGTGTCCAATATGTTGAAGGAGTCAAAACCAACCAACATAAGAATTCTTATATTTTACTCTTCAGTGCATATCCGATATCCATAGTAAGAAAGGATGGCATACTTTGGAGTCCTTGATCCTAATTGCCTGTGAAGGCTGTGAACTGCAATGGAAAGATGTAGATGAATATTTGTAAGTATAGTTTCATCACTCAACCTATCGCAGTCCACTGCTGGACATAGGCCTCTCCCAAGTTGTGCCACACCACTCAGTCCTCTGCCTTTCGCATCCAGTCCCTCCCAGCCACCTTCTTGAGAACATCGCTGCGTTTGCCGATTTGCGGTCTCCGGTCAAGGACTCGTCTACTCCAGTGGCCATCGGTCTTTTGACAGACATGACCAGCCCACTGCCACTTCAGGTTACTGATCGTAGCTAAAGGTCACTCCGGTTCTTCTTCGGATAATTTCGTTACGGATTATATCCTACAAAGAAACTCCAAGCATAGCTCGCTGAGCGATTTTGAATATATGGACTAGCCCAACAGTCAGTGTCCACGTCTCGGCACCGTAAGTCATGACAGGCAGGACGCTTTTTTTAGAGGCAGAGAAAATGTCTACCGTATGCCACACTACCCGGGGGGCAGCGTGGTTATGTGAGGCTCGCACCATTGACTTGTACCTATGGACCTGTAATACCTACGAAATAAGCGTGGTATACCTACAATATTCGGGCCACCGTTATGGTGGCCATAGCTAGGGAAGTAAGTAATCAAAACTAAAAAGTATCGATATCGATGCTCGTGCTTCGTACTAGAGATGTGTGCTGATTAAAATCATTTTCAAGTAGTAATAAATAATGCAATTATATCAAATACTAAGTTCGGCTGTCCCTAGGACATAAAAAATCAAGCTTCTAAGCCAAGGCAATCATACGGCTATGTCACATTTTGATACTCGCAAACTCACATAAAAAACCTATAAGGTACTTCGCATTGACCTAGAATCATGAAATTTGGCCAATATATCGAAATATCTTTTTTTTTTTCAATATATAGAACTCCGATTGTACATTTAAAAATATCGATATATCGAAAATCTGATATTTAAAAAATATCAACAGCCCTAGTTTGTTTACTTGACAGCTCATGTACAGTCAACAGCATGACAGTGGTAACACTGCAATTCGAAAATCGCCCTTACTGCTTACTAAATAAAGATGCTGCTAATGTCAAAGTGTTACCACCGACGTGCGGTCGACCGTACTATGGGCCACATTGCGGGGTAAGCGGGGTTGCCACGCGGCGTAGGTATTTTGACATCCCGTAAAGATGTTGCCAAGCAGAGAATACACAAATAGCATGCGATCTCTTTCACCAGACGACATAACACGTTGGTTAACAAGAGATAAAGAATAGTTTCATAATTCAATAACGATTTAATAGATATTTGTATAAACTAGGTGGATATAGAAGAATATGCCGCTTCCATAGGTATCTTAATTCAATGGGCTCGCACCCACTAAAACTCCGGGCTAAAACTATTAAAAACTGACTACTGACTGAACTAAAACTGTTATACAGTTTGTCGGGTTTTTTGATCCTGAATAAATGATTTATTATTTATTTTTATTTGTGTAACTTCATTTATATTTAATATTTTTCACCTCATCGGTGATGATCAACGATGTCCAGCCGTTGAATTGTGATTTTGTGAGTGACGAAACGAAAGTTGCGTCTGATTGGTCCATTCACAGAAATAAATAGATATAGAATGGTTGTAATCACAATTTTACTTGCGATTCATGCGTGGCAACTTTCGAACAAACTACGCCTTATATATTGAAGTCATTAATTTTTAAAAATTTACTTTAATCAAATGTACTTTATAGCTTTTGTTGCTGCAGTTAGAAACAGCACAATAAGGCATTTTTGCGGGTTTTTGTAACAGTATTTAAAGAAACAAGTCATAAGGCGTACTGAGAAATGAACTGCACTATAGTGCAGAGTGTTGGCACGCGCGCCCTGCCCACTTTTCCATTGTAGTGGGTCCAATCATGAGAATATTCACTATTATGTGTTACCGGTAGTTTGAAGTATTATTATTTATTTATTTATATGTGCTTTATTGTACACCATAAAAAACATTACATTGAATATGCATTGATTATTCCGACATTCTATAGAAAATCTGGGCACTATATTTAATACAATTAGATATAATTAAATTAAAATGGCGGCAATTCGTTTCTAGGCTTCGTGTTGTGGTCAAAGTTTTCACCTAACCTATATGTCACCTTTTTAGGGTTCCGTAGTCCTACAAGGAACCCTTATAGTTTCGTCATGCCCGTCCGTCTGTCCGTCTGTCCTAATCCTTTACAGCTTAATAATAACTTCTACAGTTATAAACATAAGTAAATGAAATTTTGTTACAAAATGGTTTAGATATAGATCTCAATTTTAAAAGAATTAAAAAATCTTGATAACGTATTTTAGGGGTGGCGCCCATACATGTGAAATGGGGGTGAAATTTTTTTTTTGCTGCAACCCCTCGTTTGAGGTATCATTGAATAGGTCGACTAAAATGAAGGTAATGTTTCATACATAACTTTTTTATCAGGTGTACCATCTGCGAAATACAGCCCGCCAAAGTGGCTTGCAATGTGTCCCCCCCCTGCCATTTCTAAGCTATGCAACGTAGAAACTTATAATCTTCCACATTGATAGACCTTTATAAAAACTCTCTTTTAAAATTATTTCGAGTATAATGTGATTATAAATTTTTGAGTTATAGTGAGAAAACTGCAAAATACTTAAGACGTCCTAGTTCATAGGTCATTGACCTTAGAGAAACATTATTATGAAAAAATAATACTCCTTTAGTTACTACCTATTTATAAAAATCACAAAAAGTAACTTTATGTTATATTGACATGACTTCTTAAATTGACTGCCTCGCGGTCTAGTGGTTGCAAGCGCGACTGCTGAGCGTGAGGTCCTGGGTTCGATTCCCGGGTCGGGCAAAGTGTTATTGGGTTTTTTCATTAGGAAATTCTCAGTAGCAGCCCGGAGTCTGGATTTGTGCCCGGTTAATGGCAATAGGCTCGCCCCCTATTACATGGGACTTACAACATAACTGGCGAAATGTGGGTGTACTATACACCTCTGCCTACCCCTTCGGGGAAATACAGGTGTGATGTTATGTTATGTTATGTTCTTAAATTTAGCTTCTTAAATTCAGCGCTAGGTGGCGCTGGTTGCAAAAAATAAAATAGCATTGATTAATATTCGATTTGATTCGTTTATAATTAGGAACCCTTTACCCTATAATACTGAGCATGGCCCGACATGCTCTTAGCCGGTTTTTTTTATTGTTTTAATAAGTTTTTTGTGAAGGGCTTTGCCTCTCAATCCCCCAAGTCCAGTTTTACGGCTTAATTTTAACCTGGGGCGCAAGATAATCATCGAATTGATAGCAGTATATCTATTGCAGAGGTATTTTATAGCATTTCAGAATAACTACACAATGCCGGTAATATAATGTTCACAAACTGACGGTTAGACATCGTTACATTATAAATTATCGAATATATTTGCGTTTTATTTTGAATCGTATCGTCGGTTCATAATCTCTCGACAGTTTACAATCTCGCTAGATTGATTATAAATTAACGGTGCTTACAATTTTCCGGTGACTTACAAACAAAATCTCATGCTATTATAGTACATTATGATACAAGTGAGCTAAGTTGACTATTATACTCGAGGTTGCAGCCCGAGCCGTAGGCGAGGGCGTAATGGAGCCGAGAGTATAATAGTTAATGCTCACGCGTGTCATACGACGTTTTTCAACACACTTGCGAGGAAAAAAACATAAATTACACATTTTAGACAAATATTGAATTTGTGAAAAATGATAAAAATGGCGCGCGGAACCCGCGGTGACACAGCTATGCGCGCGCAGGTGGTCGAAGGAAACCGCCATACAGCCTAATATAAAAATATTATAAATTGATTTTTTTATTTATAACACAAATTTCTTTATTTATTTATTTATATTAATTTATTGACAAAAATTAATAATTTGATGAAATGAAATGTTTATATAGCATATTTTAATTAATACAGTTGATTTATTCCCAAAAATGTCTAATTTAGTTCAGGCATAAAAACTCTTTGCTGCGATTTAAAAATAAACTGTAAAGTAAAAAGCACTAGTGCGATAATATAATGAAAAACCGGCCAAGAGCATGTCGGGCCATGCTCAGTATTATAGGGTTCCTTAAGTAGATGTAATTACAAACGAATCAAATCGAATATTAATCATGGCTATTTTAGTTTTTGCAATAATCGGCAGCATTCGCGACTCAGAGCGTGTTGTTAGTAGCGCCATCTAGCGATAAATTCAAGAAGCCAAATTTAAGACGTTTGTCATTTCAAAGTTACTTTTTGTGATTTTTTTAAATAGAAAGTAGCTAAAGGAGCATTATTTGCTATGATAATTTTTCTCTAACGTCAATGACCTTTGAACTAGGACGTTTTAAGTATTTTTCAGTTTTCTCTCTATAACTCAAAAAATTATAATCGCATTATACTCGAAATAATTTTAAAAGAGAGTTTTTACAAAGGTCTATCAATGTGGGAGATTATAAGTTTCTACATTGCATAGTTTAGAAATGGCAGTGGGGGGGACACATTGCAAGCCACTTTGGCGGGCTATATTTCGCAGATGGTACACCTGATAAAAAAGTGGTGTATGAAACATTACCTTCATTTTAGTAGACCTATTCAATGATATCCCACACGAGGGGGTGCAGGGTTTTTTTTTTTTTTCTCCATTTCACATGTATGGACGCCACCCCTAAAATACGCAAAAACGAATTTTTTATTCTTTTAAAATTGAGATCTATATGTAGACTATTTTTTAACAAAATTTCATTTACTTATGTTTATAACTGTAGAAGTTATTAAGCTGTAAAGGATTAGGACAGACGGACAGACGGACAGACGGACAGACGGACAGACGGACAGACGGACAGACGGACAGACGGACGGACATGACGAAACTATAAGGGTTCCTTGTAGGACTTCGGAACCCTAAAAAGCACGCGTGCGTTATAACATTATAAACTTAAAAGCGATGCAATAAGAGCCACTTTACGAGCAAGTGTGTTAAAAAAATATTTATTCGTGCCTGTTTGCTTACAGATTGATATAAAATTATCATTAATTTGAGTAACTCGACGTTAGCTGCGTTGACCGTGCTCACCATAAGAATCAATGTGTGCATATACCACACACACATACCTTCTTTTTTTTTGTTTTCTCCCTCCGTCTGAGGAGGGCGGAGGGGTATGTCGGACTCTCATACCTACCTACATCAGAATAAATTAAAGTATGATTATTATTTGTGAAAGTTCAAAAACTATAATTAGGCTGTGTTTACGTGACGGCGGCGCGTGTAAAACCTGCATTGGTATTTTTATAGAACGTGTGTGCTCGACTGCTCACGCATTTTCTATTCAACTTAGTCACGTAAACTCAGTCTAGAGGTTATTATGTTAGCAAAGGCACACAACAGGCAAATTATTGTACTTTTCTGATTGCAAGTATTTTATCCTTTGTTCTGTGTGGTGCCGGACACAAAGAAAAGCATTGCATTGCTGTGTTTCGGTCTGAAGGGTACGGGTGCCGGTGAAATTACTATCACATGAGATTTTCCATTTTCATGTCTCAGTTTAGCGAACCGACTTGCGGTATCATTAAGGCAACAGCCTAGGTGGTATTGCAGTTGTTATGGGCAATGGTAACCGCTTAACATCAGGTGGGCCGTTTAGCTCGTTTCGCCATCCTATACTATAAAAAAAAACACCACCCCATCACTTCTCTTGGGTGTCGTAAAAGGCCACTGAGGAGATCACCAGAGGATGGGCAGCAGCGTTCTCTGAGTATTTGTTCAAACAACTGCGATCGCCAACCCGCCTGCCAAGCGTGGCGATTATGGCATATTCCTCCTTTTGGGGGAGGCCTATGTCCTGCATTGGACGTCTTTCGGGTGAAATGATGATGATGATGATGACGTGACTGCCCAAAAAGTTAGTATTATGTTTTTTTCGCTTGGTGTAGGCATTAGGTACAATTAATGTATCAAAAACCCTGTTGTTCCTGTGAGCTACGTTATTGGAATCAATATTCATGCGTAAGGAAAGAACTCATTTAGAAAACAGTTAGTAAAAAAAACCAAAAACCCGACTGCATGAAAAAAAGAACTGAAAAGATGTACACAAGACGTAGTTTAAAATTAAAATTTTCAGTAGCAAATCATAACACGAAGTCGGAGGCTATGCATATTTGTGAATTACATAGTTCGTAGGTAGCCTCCGACTTCGTGTTATGATTTGCTACTGAAAATTTTAATTTTTAATAGCTACGTCTTGTTTACATCTTTTCAGTTCTTTTTCACGCAGTCGGGTTTTTGGTTTTTTTAACAAACTTTTTTATTTCTAATTTTTAGGTTTTGGCTTCCCTTCCTTTGGTTCTTGTTATGGCATAGGCCACCAAATAAATACACCCAATCATTTTATTATTTTTACCGCATTTAAGAAATAATGTTTCTTAATAAGATATCGCTGACGTCACCCAAAGACGTATAGTGGAGGATAATGTCGATACCACGAGCAGTGTTCACGGTAGCTTAGTGGCTAAAGCACTGGCGTACTGAACCAGGAGTCGCAGGTTCGTATCCTGCTCGTGAGCGATTTTTTCGTCCCACAATTTAAATACACCCATTAAATATCATCACTATATACAATAATACATAATTTAGGTTTACTGTATTTATATTTATTAGCTCGTTTTTACCCGTGGCCTCACTATCGGGACCCATCCGAAAACCAGCGCTGCAACATTTCGGTGTTGTAGCATATGCTGAGATGGGGGCCTTTTTTAGTCTCATACAGGCATATAAATTTTAAGTTTATTGTTAATACACTATTTTTAGTTTTTTTTTTTCTCGCCTGTACCGAGACTGAAATAAATATTTTCTTTCTTTCTTTCTTTCTTTATATCTTACAAATCTAATATAAACATCGTTCAATTTAGCAGAACAATAGTCGAAAATGTAGGTACATTTGCACAACTTTCAGGTTGTGTAATTTTTAAACGGAGCTTATGGCTGTAAAATAATCAAAGAAACATCATATTGATTTTAAAAGACCTATTCAGTGATACCCCACATAGTATGATACGCAAAATTTATTTTTTGTCTCTACCGCCATTTTGCATTTCATGGCCGCCATTTTGGTTTAAATAAAATAAAACCTAGCTTATAACCATTGGACAATTTAGCCGAATCGATTGACACCTCATTCATTAAAATCCATCGAAGCATTGAGATGCTTCGAGGGTATAAAGAATCCCACATACATACATACATACATACATAGATACAAACATAGATCCCTGTCTATGTAGTCGCGCCAGTCGGGTAAAAATAATGAAATTAAATATTAAATAAGTAGTATTAGATATTCTGTGGTTAACGCATGTAATAATCAAATTTTGATTAACATATTTATGAATGCATTTTTTTTTTGCAGGACGGGTTCGTTCTCAGACCCTGCTGTATGGAAGGCAACCGCTAGAGCATTACAGCTTCATTGTAAGATTACTAGAAAGAAAAAGATAAGAATACTTAAATATTTTTCAAAAATTCTTTGCTATTGTCTATGAGTGTCAAATTGAAAAACTTTGGAGTCAGAGAAGATTATTACAACATACCAGGCCCCTCAGAAAGTATTGCGAAAAAAAGTTTTTATATATGGGAGACTGGCCAGTTATAATGTTTTTCGAAAATATGATGATTTATAAGTAAAAATAAGTAAGTTCCAATTTCAAAATTTCCCTCCACATTTTTTGCGAGTTAATTCAAAGTATTGTGTCTCACTGAAATATGGATCTGCGCCGGGAACATTTTAGAGCTATGATTTTATACGATTTCAAGTGTCGCCTGAAACCGGATGAATCGTACGATAGACTTCAAATGGCATTCATGGATGAAGGCCCTTCCAAGGCAACCGTGTATCGTTGGTATAACGAATTCAAGCGCGGTCGACCAACTTTGGGGGATGACGAAAGAAGCGGTCGCCCTTTGACGGCTGTTACCGAAGAAAACGTGCTAGCAGTGAAAAATTTAATCCAAGACAATAGGCGAATTACATATCAGGAGATTCAACACATATTGAAGATTGGATCGGGAAGCGTTCACGAGATTCTACACAGCCATCTTCGCGTGAGGAGGATAGTATCACGCTGGGTGCCGCACAACCTCACCGATGCTCAGAAGCAGGCCCGGGTGGAATGGTGCCGTGATATGCTTAACAAATTTGAAGCAGGCTCGTCTCGGCGTGTTTACGACATCGTTACAGGTGATGAGTCCTGGATTTATCAATACGACCCAGAAACCAAGCGCCAGTCGACTGTTTGGGTGTTTCAAAATGAGCCAACGCCTACCAAAGTGAAGCGATCTAGAAGCGGGGGTAAGATTTTGATCGCTAGCTTTTTTAATTTGACTGGCCACTTGGTATCAATTCCCTTACGGGATCAAAGAAGCATTAATGCCGAATGGTATACTACCAAATGTTTGCCAGAAGTTTTCTCTGTTATAAGCAACAAGCGACCAAACACAGGGCTCCGCGGGCTACTGCTCCACCACGACAATGCACCTGCGCACACCGCACTCAAAACGAGGGACTTCCTGGACAGCACGCCAGTCAAACTCCTGGGTCACCCTCCTTACAGCCCTGATCTAGCACCGTGTGACTTCTTTTTATTCCCAAAAATAAAAAATCAGCTCAAAGGGATACAATTTTCGTCGCCGGAAGATGCGCTGGCTGCGTTCGAGCAGGCTGTAAACGAGGTGTCTGCGGCGGACTGGAAAAAGTGTTTTGAAAACTGGTTTAGGCGCATGAATCTTTGTATAGAGGCTGGTGGAAAGTACTTTGAAAAGATTTGATAAAAATATATGTACGTATAGAACAATTTTTTTTAGTTTCGCAAAACTTTCTGAGTGTCCCACGTACTTTACGTTTTCTTCTAGACATTGTTTAATGAAAAAAGTTGGGTTGTCCATTCTTAACGTCGAGATAAGAGATTTTTCAGGAAAAATATGTTACTTAATTTTTTCCCTGTTGAATTTTTCGTTTTTTTTAAGATCCTACAAGTTTATTTATTTACAATATTTACAACAAACATGAAATATAAATAAGAAAAAACCTAGTACAAAATAAAATGATACAAAAAGGCGCGTTTAGGCGTCAAAGTATTCCTCCACACCGCAGTCAGTGCCCAGAAGACTGGCAGCGTTGTCACGTTGAATGGCAACTGCCAACGCGCCCCGCGCTCTCGCAACAGAACAGGCCATGGTGTCCTAGGCTGTCAACAGGTTCACTGCAATGGCACCGGTGTGGAAAAACAAGGTGCGCCCAAGCGTGGGCACGTAGCGAGCCGTAAACTGGTGTCATCCAATATATTACCTATGTTGGATGACGGAAGTGTCTGAAGCCAAAGGCCTGCCTCCCATTCCCCCACAGCCAGTAGACGAGCACGCTCAGCTGTATTGGTTGACGTATTACTTATATTATTCCACACCAACTTACAGAGCGGCTCTTCCCACTGTCTCTGGGGAGATGGGTTGACAGGCAAATCCGTATTTGGGCAAGCCATTTTCCAGGCTTTTACAGCGTCGATCACGTACGGCATTAGACTGCCTCGTTGGTGTAGTGGTCGCAAGCGCGACTGCTGATCATAGGGTCTTGGGTTCGATTCCCGGGTCGGGCAAAGTGTTATTGGGTTTTTTCTTTAGGAAATTCTCAGTAGCAGCCCGGAGTCTGGATTTATGCCCGGTTAATGGCAATAGGCTCGCCCCCTATTACATGGGACTATAACATAACTGGCGAAATGTGGGTGTACTATACACCTCTGCCTACCCCTTCGGGGAAATACAGGCGTGATGTTATATTATGTTGTTATGTAATGTTGGTACATTTAGCTACTTATGTTACCTGGTACCTGTTAGTCAAAAATATCCCCAGGTCTCCAGAGTATTTTATATTAGAACATAGCTCATAGGTACCTACAATCATTCCATCATCATCATCATTTCATTTAGGTATCTACACCTATTACCTAGCAGAGATATTTTTTAATAAAAACGAGCGCACCTTATTCTTACTTGTATTTGTCGTGTACATGCACAATGCGTTAGCATTTGTATGTGTGTGCGTAGAGCTGAGATGATGTGAATGTGAGTACAAGCCGGCTAAAACGCGTTGCCTCTGATGCGCGACTCCACGACTCGAGCTCGCGCACTCGGTAGCATTTGCGGTTCCGCGTACGCGCACGTAGAGACGTAAGGCCTGTGGTGAGGGGAAGGGAAGAGACGAAATCTATCTCGTAGCGCTGCTATGGTGGACTCTTAAAGTCAACCAGTTACGAAGGTAATAGTTTCCTGGTTAACTAAATCTCAAATTCCTTGTAAAAAATATTAGATGTTTCTGATTGCCGTTTATTATTATTATTATTATCAGCCTGTAGTGTCCCACTGCAGGGCAAAGGCCTCCCTTCCCTTTTTCCACTTGTCCCTGTCTTTTGCCTTCTGGGGCCAATCCTTCAGATAGGAGTCAAGTTCGTCCCGCCATCTCCTTCTGGGCCTGCCGCGTTGTTGTTTGCTGCTGTCTGGAACCCACTGTGTGGTTGTTTTCGCCCATAGCTCCTCCGGCATGCGGCAGATGTGACCAGCCCAGTTCCACTTAAGCTTGGCAGCTGTTTGGCCTACATCAGCAATTCCTTAAAAAAAATGTCACAAAAAACGGCAAACAGGAACATCTACCGTCAAGAGATTGAGATTTACAGTATTGAGATTAGTTTATTTTAAACGTTTTTAATTACGAGAATTGGCCTCCTGATCTCTTTAATTTATCGGTTTCTCTTCGCAGTAGTTCATCGTCACAGAGTGGTCGTGGTTACTTTTGGGGCCTTCCCGACTGGTTCGAGTTCTGAACCAAATCAAGTTAATGTCAATTCCTAGAGAAATGCAGTACGAATTGACACTAACTTGAATTCGAATTCGATTGATACAGAGCTCGATCCAGTCGGGAGAAAGGGCCCTGGTCTCGAAAGTTGAGTAGCAGCTCTTGCTATGCGTCTCCATTTGGCTCTATTAACGTGAGCACTGACGATGTATCCATTCGGACGTAATTTTAATGACTACTTCCAAAAAAGCTCGACTTGTTCTAAAGATAACATACGTTTTCAATATTCACGGACAGATTTTGGAATGCGGCCACGCCATTCGGGCTGTTGGATGCATCGTCAGTGCCCACCTTTATTGGTGCTGCGAGATCGTTGTGTCATGGTGAAGTGCGGTTGAGTAATGGTCGTGATGAGGAATTTACCAGTCCAAATCAGTCACGATTATTTGGTGGTTCAAAATCGTATCCACCAAAAAAACATAATTGTTTGCATTCTAATTAAATTACACAACATTGTTCTACAAAACACTTTCATCTAACAAGCAACTAACAGCAATGTTATATCAAGTCAAAGGCTCAAAAAACTACAAACAGCTTTGAAAGCTTTTATTCTTTTAAGTAACGAAGACGTGACGAACTGCGTGTCACTTGCAAGCGCGTTCATACAATTTAAATGTTACCATTTGCTTGTTACGTCTACTTGTATGTGCTTTAGGCTGTGAAGATAATGTACTTAATTAATAATTAGTAGATATCCCACAAATTCACAAAAAAGATTGATGTGAAAGTATGACAAAAAATATGTCGGTTATTTGTTGCTAAATTACGCATTAAAAGCTACACGCAATGATATTTAAAAGTATAGATATGCCATACTCTAACAAAACTAACGAAAAAAATGTTCCTTACGCAGCGGCAACACAATACACATAAACTAGTACAAAGTATTAGTGGTATTACTTCAAGTTACTTTCGCGTCATAATCGGAACACTTTCTGTACACACACGACGGAATTTCAGTTTTTTTTTGTTACCGGTCATGCTAGGCGCCTTACTTGACGCGGATTAATAGAAAAAAAATCCTAATAAGGACGTTTTCGAGTCTTCAGTTGCGAGTGCAAGTAACATATCTGTACTTTTAAATATCATTGGCTGCACGGGTTTCGATTTATTTATTTATTCATTAACAATTCAATTCGCATTGTGTCCGAATATCAATTACAAACAATGTGTCAAGAATATTTAGAAGTTATACATTAATAAAATCTGAATGAATACGGTTCATAAAAATACCACAATAATAAAATTTAAGAGGGAAATACAATGTCAAATGATTTAAAATAACACACAGATAGGTAAACCATATCCTAGATTCAGGGTTCATCATCATCATCATTTCAGCCGAAAGACGTCCACTGCTGGACATAGGCCTCCCCCAAGTATCGCCACAACGACCGGTCCTGCGCCTTCCGCATCCAGCGGATTCCCGCGGCCTTCACCAGGTCGTCGGTCCACCTTGTGGGGGGCCTACCCACGCTGCACCTTCCAGTACGCGGTCGTCACTCCAGAACTTTACTGCCCAATCGGCCATCATTTCTGCGAGCAATGTGCCCCGCCCACTGCCACTTAAGCTTGGCAATTCTTCGGGCTATGTCCGTCACTTTCGTTCTCTTGCGAATCTCCTCATTTCTGATTCGATCACGCAGGGACACTCCGAGCATAGCCCTCTCCATTGATCTTTGAGTGACTTTGAGCCTTCTTATCAGGCCCATTGTGAGCGACCACGTTTCAGTGCCGTAAGTAATTACTGGCAACACACACTGGTCAAAGACTTTCGTGTTGAGACACTGCGGTATTTTGGACGAGAAGATATTGCGTAGCTTTTATAGATTCAGGGTTGCCGGCCAGAAATTCTCCGTGTGCCCGACTACTGTTAGTCCTTCTGTGTCCGTCTGGAGGGAACGGTAGTTGTTAGACCGGTGCATCCTGGGAACGGGCAATAAATATCCTTTCGAGGGTAATTATCCTTCGGGGGATCTTATTGCCTGCGCCGAATATTATGGCGCGGGAGGGGCGTGATCTGGGCTAATGGGGCGTCCCTCTGAAGTTAGCAGTGGGCACAGTGGAGGATCAGGGATGAGGAAGAAAACCTCTATAAAAGTTGCGGGAGGATAGGCCCTGCGGGCGGCCGAGTCGGGATAGTCTGCTGCCTGGCGTAGCTTACGTGGCTGGTATTGCTGGCGTGGCTTGTGAGGCTAGCGAGGCAGGCGTGTCTGGCATAGCCGTGACATCGGCGTGTTAGCAGCGTCATGGAGGGGCCGTGAGAATTTTTTTTTACTAAGAATTTCCAGTGACTCTCTGTGGTGGTCTTTACAATTTGGTGGGCATCTAAATTAGCTGTTTTTAGACCTATTTTGTCCCAGGGTCTATCTGAAAAACGGCTTCACGTCAATAGTTGTTACTCATATATGATTTCAGCCATATCTCGTACTTAAACAACAAATACTAAAACTTATCAATAATCAGTAAGAAAAAAAGTTATAAGCAATAAAAGCATAAACATTTTCTTACCAGCACTTTCTGGCCAGTCTTTGAACTTGGCTGTACATTCAAGGGTTACAATATTCAACAAAAACAAGATTTATGTTTGGAAAAGATACGCACAACACCAATTTAAAAGTCTTCCAACTGTGTACCAATTTTTTTTTAATGCAATGTGTCGATTTAGTTCGTTAAACTTTTATGTTGAGGTATCCGTTCGAGGCGAACCACTAGTATATAAAATGCGTACAAGCTTCGCTTCTGTCGGGCGTCCCGTGATGCCACATGTTTTTTTTTGTAACGTTAAAAATACTTATAAAGGTTTTTAAAGAAATGAAATCACAGTATAAAAGGATATTCTCGTTTAATTCCTAGAACTCATGAGGTAAACAATACTAAACTATATCATACCAATTCAAACAAACGGATCGTATTCGGACACTACTTACAATTGTGTAAAATGTTCATTGAACAAACGGATCGTATTCGAACACTGCTTACACTTGTGTAAAATATTCAGCGAACAAACGGATCGTATTCGGACCCTACGTACACTTTTGTAAAACATTCATCAAACAAACGGATCGTATTCGGATTCGGACACTACTTACACTGTGTAAAATATTCATTGAACAAAATTTTGTACCACACATTCAGTTTTTTGTAAACAAAAAGGCTTTAACACTTCATTCCGTAATACTTGCAGACAAATACTGTATTCGTAGGGAGAAATCAATTAATTTAATTAACGAATACTAAAATTAAAGCTACGTATTCTAAAATACATAAATACGCGATTAAATTATATTTTTTGTTTTATATAAAAAAAGATGTGAAAGAGAAACTTAAAAAAGAGTGAAAAACAGAGAACATAAAATTAGATAACAAACAATAAAAATAGTGAGTTTAATGCCGATTCGTAACTGAGCCAATTATTTTTATAATCTATCTCTGTTAAAAATAAACCGAGTTAAAAGTTTAGACACAAGGTTGGATGATTAAAACCGACCTTATTCTATGACACTTTTTTCAAGGTTTATCAATAAGAGAGTATGCCTTTAGCTGCCTTATTTAAATAGATGTTAAGACCAAAACGTTTTAAGATATTTCTTAATTCAATGTGACTAATTCTTTATGGCACGGCCTATTCTGATTAAAATTAAATATAAATGAGAAGATTCTAAACGTAATGCGAAATGAAACCAAAGATGTTCCTGTGAGATGGCCTTTATAGTTCGTAAAATATAGCTTTAGTCCTGTGATAGATGTCAAATACATACAAATAATGCTAAAAATACGTTAAAAATTTACGTATTTGACACATGACTCAAGCTATTTTATGAGCTATAAGTTACTAATAAGCCAAAACGGTCAAACACTAATCTCTATTTACAGGAGTCAAGTTTAAAAAAGTATACCTTTAGGTATTTCATTTGTTAAATGAGTGCTTTTATAAGATTAAGACATTTTGAATAAAAATCATAAATTAAGTAACATATTATTTTAATATTTAAGTAAAATTAAGATTGCAGATTGCTTTTTTATATTTGAATTTCATAGTATTACCGGTTTTAAGATAAGAGACACTGTTCTCAAATATGAACTTACTAAAGTAATCTTATGGATTTGAACTCCTGAAGATAAAAGTAGAATATAAATTAAAAATAAAGTTATGCTCAAAGAAAATGATGTAATAGGAACAACTGAACAGAGCTTATTGCTACAAATACTGATACATGCTAGGAATAGGGTATAAACAGTTTTGGTCACAAAAACGGTTGGATCTCGAGAACCGACCATTTTCTAAAACTAAATGGCTCAAACGGATGCCAGGAATCAAATATCAGGAATGCAAAAGGTGTTTTTTAGAAGGACAAAAATATATATCTAATACTGAAATTAAAATGTGTTACAGTTCTGGCAACCCTGAGCCTTGCATCTGTGTGGGTGTCACTGTGCGTCAATTCGATTTAACGGAGCGTGCGTATGCGCACTCACACACACGCAAAACTTAAGTCTCGTTGCGAGGATTGCAACAATTACAATTATTATTACTTAAATGAAAGTTTTATGGCATTTTATGGCTACCTCATGAATCACAAACATTAGCACTCGATTTTTTTTCTGTACACTAATGTCCTAATGATTTTTTTACATTAATATTTTTTTCCAATATTTCTGTAACAATTACATTTTATTAACATTATATTTTAATATATAATCTAATCTTATTTACAAGTTGTATTTTGTTATAGAATTGACCATTTTTATTAAACATGATTTTTTTATTAAATATATTTTTTCAATTGTAAAACTAGTATGTTTTGGAATAATTTCTGATAGTGAGGTGTTGTTTGTCCACTGTATGAGTTGGTATTTTAGAAAAATGAGTATTTTTTCTATCAGAATTTATCACAAAATACGATATTGTCATGACTTTTACCCTTCAGGCACAAAGTGGTGTTCTTAACCCAAATTTTATTGCCTTATATTTTTTTATAATTTCACGAAGTTCTACATTTAATAATACTATTCGTAAAAATGTCTTTTTCATGGGGAAGTAATAAATATAAATATTTTATATAAACTAACAACTAAGATTGGTCAGGATTTAGGAAATACACACTTTTAAATATAATTGTACCTGTATTTAACCAATAGCCTTTAGAAATATATTTCTTTAATTCGACTAATTGTCATCGAAATTTAAAATGAAGACTATTCTAGAAAAATATTAGCTGCCGCAAAGCTCGCAATTTCCAAAGAATATTGGTAAAACAAGACAGACATGCATGCAGTTGCATCTACAGGTTATTCACATTATTTGTTCATACATTTGTAGGAAAATAGACTAAACATACGCCCACAATTTCCATAAATCGCTTCAATAAAATTCAACAATAGTTTTTAACTAATTTTGTTTTGGCACAAACATATTTGCCACTACGTTTCGTTCCGGTTTTTGTGACTAAGGCACAAGTTTTTGAGGGAATCTGCACTAATAATAATTAGATAGATTTTTGTAGAATAAGGGCTGAACATACGACCGACGTCTAGTCATACTAACATTTAGTCGTAAGACTTTAACAGACCTTATGCCTTAGTTGTGCCATAGTCAAATTTGTTGATGGCTAGCTCAATCTACTATTTTTAAAAGTCAAGTAAAAAATTCTACGGTTGACCCTTTAATTTTCCTAAGACACTAGGCACTTTTGAAGAATATCTAGCCTGAATTTTCAGACAGAAAAGGGTTTTTCAAATTCACATTTATCAAATCCATGTTTTTTGACACTATCGAAGTCACTTTTTGCAAATAAAAATATGTGTTCTTCAGGTCAGTTGGTACCGCTGGTGGAGGGTCCAAGGTTCGCTTCCTGGTGTTTGTACTTGTGTGACGTCATTTGGGATAGGCCGAGGACTGCAAAACCACATTGTAAGCAGTGGTAGTGGGTTTGCTTCTTGCTGTGGATGCATTGAGGCTCGAAACCACAACCTGGAAACATTTTTTATTTTATTAGTATATTTACAAAAACGTTACGTAAATCTAAAACACGCTGTAAGTAGGTCTGGGTATCGTTATTATCTATACCTACTAATATAATAATACTAATCTACACTTATATTATAAAGAGGAAAGATTTGTATTTTTGTGTGTATGTTTGTAATGAATAAACTCAAAAACTACGATGCCGATTTCAAAAAAAAAAACACCATTTGAAAGCAAAAAAAATGTCATGTCCACCCGTGCGAAGCCGGGACGGGCCGCTAGTGATATTATAAAGAGGAAAGATTTGTTTGTTTGTTTGTAATCGATAAATTCTGAAATTACTAAACCAATTTTCATAATTCTTTCACCATTAGAACGCTACTTTATCTAGAAGTACCATAGGTTATGTATTATTTTAGTAAGCGGGCGAAGCCGCGGGCAAAGTCTAGTTAAATACAAAGAAAGAAAAAAAAAACTATTCTATCTACAAAGAATTCTATTTTCATACATAATAAATACATTGCATTGCATTTGGCAAACTTCGCCGAGTCTTCTCGTCGCCTATACCGCAAAGTTTGAAGACAAGGGTCTTCAACCAGTGCGTCTCTGCGCCTGTCATGACTTACGGTGCCGAGACGTGGACACTGACAGTTGGGCTAGTCCACAAATTAGCGAGCGAGCTATGCTTGGAGTTTCTTTGAAGGACGAGATTATTCGGAGAAGAACCGGAGTAACCAACATAGCTTGTCAGATCAGTAAGCTGAAGTGGTAGTGGGCTGGCCATGTCTGTCGAAGAACCGATAGCCGCTGGAACAGACGAGGCCTTGAGTGGAGACCGCGAATCGGCAAACGCAGCGTAGAGCGCCCCCCTGCCAGGTGGACCGACGACCTGAAAAACGTGGCTGGGGGGGACTGGATGCGGAAGGCAGAGGACTGAGTGTTGTGGCGCAACCTGGGAGAGGCCTATGTCCAGCAGTGGACTGCGATAGGCTGAGTTCATGACATAATACATAGGATCACGCCTGTATTTCCTCATAAGAATAGCCAGAGATATATAGTACACCCACATTTTGCTTGTAATAAGTCCCATGTAATAGGGGCCAGCCTATTGCCATAATTTCAGGCACAAATTCAGACTCCGTTAATTCCGATACCGAGAATTCTATAGACAACATATTATTGAAATAACTGAAAACCTCTCAAAGGGTAATTTTACTCATCAGTATGAACAACTTTTACTATGGAACCAAATCTGATATCGTGAAAAAAAAACAACTGTTCCCCTACATTTTGTCGTTTTATTGAACACAATGTTACCTCTAATGTTATGTTTGGTTACATTATGTTCATGTCATAATGCCCTGGATTTCTAAAGTCATAACTCGTTTATTATAATACTAGCTGTGCCCGCGACTCCGTCCGCGTGGATGTCGGAAAATAACATCTTGTCATAATTATGAACACAATATCTTCAAATATATACATATAAGCGCCTACACAGACGATTACACTATTTACCGACCATACTATATTTTGTTTTTACAACCAACCGGCTAAGGTGATGGAATTTCATGGAATTAGCCCTAAGCTCCCTCATTCTGAGAAGACGTTCGTGCCCAGCAGTGGGAAGTAATTGGGCTGATAATGTTATTCTATAACACTAACCGCATCTCTTCTTATGCTGAGAAGAGGCCCGTGTCCAGCAGTGGGACTGTAATGGGCTGGTAATGTTATGTTATTCTAGAATACTAATAATATCCAGTTCATTAACTCTTCTCATTTTGAGAAGAGGGCCATACCCAGTAGTGGGACAGTAATGGGTTGACTACGTTATGTTATTCTATATTTTCTAGTTTCTTAACTCTTCTCGTTCCGAGAAGAGGTCCGTGCCCAGCAGTGGAGCAGTAGGTAATGAGCTGATTATGTTATGATAATCTATTACACTAACAATATCCAGTTCGTTAACTCTTCTCATTCCAAGAAGAGGGCCATGCCCAGCAGCGGGAAGAGGGCCATACCCAGTAGTGGGACAGTAATGGGTTGACTACGTTATGTTATTCTATATTTTCTAGTTCCTCAACTCTTCTCATTCCAAGAAGAGGGCCATGCCCAGCAGCGGGACAGTGATGGGCTATGTTATGTTATTCTATATTTTCTATAATACTAATAGAATCCAGTTGTATTTTTAGGAACCTGCAACCTGCATCCAGCCAACAATCATGACCTCAACTTTGTATGCAACTTAATACAATAGAGGGGTCAAGCTGTATCGCTGGATCTACTCAACCGATTCAGATAAAACATACCCTATATTTTAAGTTAGACTAATACCAATACAAATGCTAAGTTTCATTACGATCCGTTCAGCCGTTTTCACGTGATGAGGTAACAAACAGACAGACAGACAGACATAATTTTTTTAAACGATTGATTCGTGTTCTATAGCTTATTTCTAGTCCCCCTAGCCGGTTTTCGCGAAAAAAAACTCAATGTACAGACTTTTCGACCTTTACAGTTTTATTATAGTATAGATTTAATTTATAGTATTTTATACAAGTTGTTGATCTGTAACCGTGCCATATTTCTAGAGCAAGTCATAAATAATGTGCTTAGTCATCTAAAAATACCTAAAAAAATCTACGATTTAAATAATCGTATTAAATATACCCAAATTTGGACTTAGAAACATAGCGAGGGTTTGGGAATAAATCCCGAACGACTCTGAAAGTAAGTCATCGGCGGCATTGTCAAAGGGTGGCAATACCTGCAAATTGTTTTGATAGTTTCGCACGCGTCGTTTTTGTGTCGCACGCGACACACGGAGGAAATTTGTTTGTTTACAAATAGGTAGGTATTTTAAATGAACTTTTTTTTTGGTAATGGTTTTTTATTGATTCGTGTTCAGTATCAGTGGTATAGTCACCTCCTTAAATATGGCACGAATACAGATCAACATGTTGTATTGTCTTGGTGCCTGAATTAAATTAATTATTATTATTAATTATGTTTTTACTACAAGAGCAACATTTTTTTTTAAATAATATACACGTTCTCACCTTTGCTTGGCGGGAACTTCTCAAACCCAGCCGCCTGTATAGAGTCAAGTTTCTGATGCTGCCGACGATGGGCCACTACTTTGTTGGTGTCGGTGCACACGAAGTCACACTTGAGACAGTGGAAATGGGATGCCTTGTTTTGGCCTGTTCCGGGTGAGAAAGAAATGTCACACTGAGTAAGGTTCTAAATTATTGGTCCTTTAATATGAGGACCAAAAAGATGATAAAAATGAGGGAGCAGATGAAGACATTGAATTAAAACAAGTATATAATGAAACAATGAGACTAAAAGATGAGACGGTATTAAAAGCCAAAATAATTTATAAAAGTATCGGTCGAGAGAGAGATAATCCTGGTTATTTTATAAAGAAAGAAAGGGATTTTTAAAATAATCAATCATAATTTAAGTAAATTAACAAAACTAAATTAGCAACAAGAAATATAGGGATTTCAAATATCAAATTATCTTTACTTATAAAATATTAATTTCAGGAGGGTATTTGTAAGTTATATGTATACTAATGTGGGTACGTACGAACGCAATAATTACCGAATGTTGAAGCGTGAGGGCACTCTGGTCGCTTGCAGTACACGTTGGCGCGGTATTGCTGGAAGTCACCGCCCATCAGGGTGTCCAATCTGGAAATTAAATGGTTATATTATCATCTGGACACCATACTTTGCTAGGGTTGTTAATACCAATGAGATATATAAGAATGTCTGGTCCGAGCCATCTTAATGTGCTTCAACATCGAAGGCCTTTGTTCTCAAAGGCAAGCGCAGTTTTTGTCCCATTTGATTTTGTGAAGCTCATCAATCAGCTTTAATAGAAAGGATAATAAAGATGCCAATAAATATTTGAAATAAGTAGTTGCGATTGTTAATCTTCTTGAAAATGGAGAAGAGAAATACTATTTACCTTTCGTGTCTGGCTGTATGTTGAACGAATCTGGTCTTGTCACAGAAAGAATAGCCGCAATCTTTTCGCGTGCAGTGGAAGTGAGTTTGATGCTCCCTGCAAACACAGAACCATAAACTTTATACAATGATCATCTTAAGAATATGGTGGTTAAGTGATAGGCTGTTGACGACTTTGATAATGTGTAAAAAAAAACACTCAGGCACATAAAGCAATCAGGTAAAGACAACAAAGCTCTACTGCATTTTTTTATATTTTAATGGGCTTGCGTTTGACCACCTCCTCACCTGATTTTAAACGATGATGCGGTCGACGTTGGTTCACGCTTGCCCAGCAAAAACCTATTCAATCGAGCCTTGAAGAGCACCAGATTATATTTCTCGGGAAACACTGACGCCAGCAAGGAATTCCACTCTTTAGCGGTACGCATCATAAAGCTATTAGCAAATCGATTCATGCGTAAAGGTGGAATGTCTACCATATAACGGTGGCGCATCGCTGTGCATCTCATCGTCCGATGATGGAAAGGGCTTGAAAGAATTAGATTGTGCTATTCCAACGCACACTCGCCGAAATGCATCCGATAAAAACATCGATGGGCTAGCAGCTCTGTCTCAGCAATATTGATTTGACTCGGAAAATTTACGTAGAATCATATAACAAGTAAAAATATTGGCAGTTCCGAAGATTTACCCTTCCAAAGAAAGTTTAAGCTAGACTTGGTCATAAATCACGTTAAGGAAAGAACTATTGTTAAACCCAACTCACCTATATCCGCAGTGTTGATAAGCGCAGTCCTCGTTGAACCTGAAGCGGAGGTACCCCTCAGGGATGGGCTCGTCCTTCATGACGCGCATGTGAGGCCCACGCGTCGTGTGGGTCCGCCTGCTGACAATACACACAATGTTAATATGGAGATAAATAGAAATAAAGGATTACATTTGTATAAACTAAGTAACTAAATAACTGTCGTGGCGCAACTTGGGAGAGGCTTATGTCCAGCAGTTGACTGCGATAGACTGAGTTGATGATGATGAAGTAACTAAACAGTCCGCTGGACCTGTCATTAGAGTTATGAAAGCTTAGAAATACATCTTAAGCTGGACCGAATTAATATCTAGGTAGATGGATAACTGCAGTTCTCCGTAACAAGTGAAGTTTCTTCTACTACTAACGAAGTTGACTGTGGGAGAATTATACCTCTACTCAGATTATGCTAATCAAACAAGTGATGAAATTAACTTAAATACAAATTTTATAAAGCTCTCGTCAAGATTTCAACGTTTAACAATACTTTACGTTAAAAAACAAATTAGTAATATTCGGATGATTTTTAGAATATTTCTACTCACGTTTTGGCTATCATTTCAGCCTCCTTGTCAAGTCCTGGTGGGAGGCCGTGGCCTTGCAGTAGACTCTGCTCCAGAAGTAACTCTGGAGGGTACAGCATTGTTGGGTACAGAGGAAATGGTGATCCACTGGAAAGAAGAATAAGAAATTAAAGAAGTTCAGGTATTGATAGACACAAATTTTGATAATTATAATAATGGTGTGTTAAGTGTTTTAAAAGCATTAAACATTTTGTATTCCGCTTTTAAACAAGCTTGTCATCATTTAAATTCTAGGACTAACGTTGGTAATCTAAATAGAATAAAAACTGGTTTTGATATGTGATTTATAAAATTCGTTTTATTGTTAGGATTTAGAAATCAAACGTGGTAAGTAATCAAATTTTGTAAGATGTCATCAATTAGTTTCACTAATAAATCTCAGGTCCTACTGAACCGATCGGTTCCCAGACATAATCGAATACAATTGTTTCTGCAACTCCGGGACTCAACATGTTTATCGAGTCTTAAAATTTGTATCTAAATGGAATCAAAGTAATTCTACTTACCCTTGTGAGAATAAAGCAACTTGCGCCAGTCCTGGGAGACCAGCTAAGGAGGCAGTGTACTGCTGTTGCATCTTCAACTGTTCTTGCAGACTTCCTTTCCTGCCACCTGCCAAGTACTGCTGTAGAAGAAGGCTTTGCACTGCTTGAACCTGAAAGAGAAGATGAATATTAATAATGGAAAATGTAAGAAGATGATCCGATTTTAAAGAAAATTTCGAGTAAATACACTTTGTATTTCAGACTTTAAGTGAGGTGCTTGTGGCCAAGTAACAACCGCACGGATTGTATGATCTGTAAGGTTAAGCTACTTGCCGCGGTCAGTCTGTGGATGGGTGACCGTTTCGTTACACATCGAAGTCCCTCCGTGCCTCGGAGAGCACGTTTAAGCTGTCGGTCCCGGTTGTCACACGAATATTTATGGCAGTCGTTACGGGTAGTCAGAATCCTGAAAGTCTGACGACTGGTCTAACCTACGAATGTCGGTATTGCCTTGTAACTGGGTTGCGGGGGTCTGATGGCAGTCGCTCCGTGTAAAATACTGATGTTCAGCCGCATCTGGTTAGACTGGAAGCCGACCCCAATATAGTTGGGAAAAGGCGAGGAGGATGATGATTTCAGACTGTTAGTTTTGAGTGAAAGCGTATTGATATCAAAGAAAAGTAAGCGAAAATACATTAAATTGCAATAATTACAAAGTTATTTCATAGCTGGTGTAAACCCTAGTAAGTTCATGCCAGTTACAAAATCTTCTTAATATAAACGCATTATAGGTACTTCTGTTTTACTTATCTATAATAATTACTGGATATTAATTTTGGCCGTAGGATACAAAGTAAATAATGTTCCTTCAAATTTTTTTCTGGTATGACATTCCAATATTCAATAACGCGTTTCAACGTGAGTCCTATATGGTGAGTTCTAGCTAGATTAATTTGTGCCCGGTCAATGGCAATAGGCTCGCCCCCTATTACATGGGAAATGTGGGAGTACTATTACACCTCTGCCTACCCCTTCGCGGAAATACAGGCGTGCGCGTGATGTTATGTTATGTGTTAATAATTACCTGATCGGCAGGATTTGGAGGTCGATGGCTGTGACTGTGACTGGGGGAAGGCACCTGACTGGTGGACGATGATGATGCAGTTGAGGGTAGTATCGAAATCTCAGGATATTCCCTTTCCAATGTCTCCTGTGCGCAAAAATACAATCTTAGTTGAATGGTAAAACTATGACACTTATAAACGAAAATCAATGACCATCATCAAAACTAAAGCTTATACAACGTGTATCAGAAATGCGTGGTCATATTTTAAGAGCTCATTCAGGACATAGCATAGAACAACTTTTACAATGGGACCAACCCTGAAATCGCGAAAAAAATATCAGCTGTTACTTACTAAATCATCGATGTCGCTCGACAAAATATAAGGATCAGTTGATTTTTTTTTCGCGATTTCATGTTAGGTCCCATAGTAAAAGTTGTTCGATAGCATCCACTCAATAATCTCTTCAAATATGACCACGCATTTCTGATACACGTTGTATACCCATTTTTAGTGACTCAACTCTTCATTTTATAAATCAAAAACTTTAACTTAGAATTCTTTTCCACAAATAGTGCAATGTTCAAAAGCCGTTATAACAAACCTTTTTTTAAATCATGTTGAGGGGAATGTAGCAAAAAAATTAATACTCGCTGAATACATCATTTATCGAAAATACGTTTTTAATAATTGAAGTACAGGTACTGTAGTTCAATCAAAAACTATTAACTCTGTAAAATATAGTTCACTGTAGTTGTAGATAGAAAAAGTGCGAAAAACGGCCACTAGATATAGGGTTTCGCACTTTTTTCTATCTACAACTACAGCGAAGTATAATTTACAGAGTTAATAGTTTTTGATTAAACTACAGTACCTGCCCCCCTAGCCATGTTGACAATCTACAATCGTCAATGCTATAGAAAACAATCCAATACATGGGAATGATATATCTCAACGAATGACTTCTTCGTTGACATATGTCATTTCCATACATTTGGGCTGTACTTCAATAGTTAAAAACGAATTTTCGATCAATTTTAATGATGTAGGTATTAAGCGAGTAATATTTTTTACTGGTGAGGGCGCCACTTGGCTGCTACGTTCCCCTTAAGGACATTTCCTACATTTAGTTGTACACGGCTAATGAGACACAATAGCTTAGCACAATAGAGATTCTTTATTGGTTGGCAGGTGCTAGCGGATTTGCGCTTGGCAATGGGTTAATATAATTTCTCTCACCTTAGTAGCAGCCAGTCCAACAGGCCCTGGCTCCATGGTATTGCTGTGTTTCTTCACCATGTGACTGAACAGCAACTTCAAATCCACATACGCTTGACTGCAATGAGGACAGTGGTAATGCAGGTTCATTCCCGTCGAATTCTTATTTAAAGGACAGGTTTGGTCATGGCACGAAGGTGGGATGGTTGGCCCTGTGACCTTGGGAGGTTCAAAGGCCTTCTTCTGGTCGTAATCAATTCGAGGCTTCATCTCCTTTGATGGAGAAGCGTCGTAGATGCTTCTGGGGGATGAAGTGTTACTGCGGAGGTGTGATGACGGGTAGAAGGTTCCCGTCGCTTTTACTACTAGAATAAAAATGATTTCAAGATCAGTTAAAGGTATTATGGTTCTCTATTAAGAAATAATTGATTTTACACGTAAGTCCAATTAGGTAACTGTATTGATGGAGCATTCTTAGAAGCTATTTTAAATTGTTGCATAGAAAGACACTCACCGGACACGCTATCCTGTTCTCTTTCAAACTCACTCTTGATAGAGAAGTTAGCAGGAGTAAAAGATTCATTTGGCTCCTTCATTGAACTGATACTATCAACCGACGCCCTTTCCTTCAATGAATAATCTTTGGCTTCCTCAAACTGCTTCTCTGGTTCTATTTCAGTTTTAATCACTGGAGTTCCTCTCCCATGCTTGTGAGTAGCCAACGCTGAGTATTGCGTCAAAATTGCCGGGCAATTATTGCCTTGAGCGCAGTGGAAGTGGGATCGTAACTGGTTTTTGAAACAGCTTTTTCCTCCACATTGATCAAAAGACACGAAATAGTCGAATCCTTCTAATAGAGGGATTACGCCGTGAGCTTCTCTCATGTGGGTTTCAATGATGAGGTGGGTTTCGCTAGCGAAGCTGCAGTCGAAGCAGTGAAGATGTAGGCGTGTCATACGGAGTTGGCAGCTGGGGTATGAAGATGAACAAGTATCTGGACTGGTGAACACTTCGAAGTGTTGGAATTTGATGCGCTGTGGAAAGAAAAGGGACATGAGTAAAAACAGGCTTTTCGTATACGATTGACGATTTCAATACAAGGCTTTTGACTTTGGTAAACTTACAGGAAATTCCTCGATAGTCGGAATAACCGGAGAAGATATAATTGGTGGTAACTGGTTGCTCTTAGGTAATTTGAACGACGTAAATATGGCTTGAGGAGTAATATTGTCAGTCCAAACTTCCACGACTCTGTTCTTTGGAGGTCTTCCTCTTTTTCTACTAAACATTTCATCCAATGAGCTTGAAGGGTTGACTTGCTGAGGAACCACTCCAGGACTTGGTCCTAGATTTAGCTGAGCTTGCAAGTTTGGTGTCAATTGCGAAGACAAGCTTGGCGTCATTTGGGCCAGCTGCGCCAAATTCGGGGGGAGGTTCGGCAGGCTTGGCACTTGGCCGAGTTGAGCCGCCATATTTGGGTGTAACTGAGCTGACAATTGCGGTGTAAAGTTTGGAGCGAATCTCGACGCTAAATTTGGAGACATAGGGCTCAGAATCGCGTGCTGGCGATGGTGCTCTAAACGTCTGAAAAGATGTTCTTCCGATGAGAGGATGACTGCTCCACAGTTTTCCCAAGTGCAGTGATAATGGGTGATGTCCCTGATATGTTGGCAGGCTGAATTGCCGCAAGGGTTGTTGCGAGTATACGTTACGAAGTAGGCTTCGGTCACCTGGTTCTGTTGCTCATGTTCCATTACGTGTTTCACCATCGTATTGTGGCAACTGTGGAGGGGAAAGAATAATATTTAAATACCAAGTATATGTTTTTATTAATATTAAGGCTCTCTAACTCTTCAGGACCCAGGACCCTAATTCACGTAATTTTATGACGCGCCGATAAAGTTGCAGTGACGCTGCTGTTCGTTTCTGACAGCGGTCGCCGTAGATAAGAGAATACGAAAAGCATTGTTTTGATCGAAACTTAACTGCAACTGCACTTCTTTAGTTACGTGAATTAGCCTATTGATCACTCTGCAAATATATTTTAAATTTTGTATCCATTTTGAATGCAAATTCAATCATAATAACGTATTCTCTGATTTATTGAACATATTTTTTTGGATAGTTTTCAAGCTTACCTGTGAGCCATCTTGCAGCCATCGGCTAAGCAGTGGTAGTGTTTGTTGAAAGCGCTGCATTTGTTGCATTTATCTTCAGCCTCTTTGCCACCATTGAAGGTTTCTATGTATTTCCTTGACGCCTCTTCTACTAGCACTGGGTTCTGTAAAAATACATTGACCAATTGAAAAACTTCTGTGAAAAACGAATACCTATCTTTGCTTAAATTCTGCTTATTTGAGACTTAGCGGTTCTCTTCTAGGAAACAAAAACTTAAATACAAATGTTTCGCTTCACGTCATCATTCTATTAAGTCTAATACAACACAAGTGGCATAAAATCCTTCAATTACATACCCGCCACGTCATTCCATAACATAATCACTTCATTATTATGATTAAGTGTAAAATTGCTACTTACAAATGGATACGGGTAGTCTGAATCCATCATTGGATTGGACATATCATCATCAATATGAAGATTTCCTCCAGGAGAGTACATGCTTAAATCTGCACCTTGCTGCATTAGGGCGCTTTGGATGACCGATGTTGGGAGCCTGTTGGAAAGAGTTCAATTAGTAATGATATTCCTTAAACGTATTTCAATTGAGAATTGTGACTCAGTTAGTGACGGCAATGCCATTCATGGAATTGTGTTTGGAATAAATATGTGTGATATGTTTTGCCAAGTAATTTAACGTACGTGATTAGGTGCATATCTTATTGTAACATCTGTTTCAATAATGAAACACATGATGTTACGGTTTTTCGAAATGTTTTGGGATTCTGTACTCAAAGGGTGCCAACGGGACCTAATTTCTATGCCTACGACGTCTGTACGTCCATCTGTCCATCTGACTGTAAGTCCGTTTGTCTGTCACAGGGTTTGTATCTTTTTAGCTATAATAGGTACAGTACGACATAAAAGATAAGACGCGTCGTCAATATTTGTTCTCGTAAAGTCGATCGACGAAAACACCCGAAACATGAAAAAAAAAAAATCAACCTTATGCAATGCCCAAGGTGTTAAAATTGTTTTCCGTGCCGTCTTTTTATATTGCGCTCACATGCTTCCACATAGTACATTGTAATAATATACTGAAACACGATTCCGTACTCTACAGGTAGCGGCAGAGACTTTTGGCGCGTACCGATGGTATTTATTTCCCGAGTATTTAAATTGTGTCATCTGCACAGGTACATCGGTGGGCCATATAACATTTGTACTACTATAGTCAGTTGAATTTTTTTAAGAATATATGTTACTAAGAGGCCTCTGTCATTATGGAATCTTTTAATGAAACTCGACCCTTTATGATGATAAAAGACAAACCACAGCATCATATATAGTATTTTACTTACCCGAAGCTCATTTCCTGTTCCTTCCTCTCATGTTTTCTCTTATGAGTGAAGATCTGGCTGCTGGAATGCAGCACGTAGTTGCAGTGAGGTCTAATGCAGTGGATGTGGTTGCAAGTCTTGCTGAACCGGCAGTCGCGGTATGGACAGGCTTCGTTCTTCATGTACTTCTTGAAGCCATCTTTGGATAAAGCTTCGTCTTTTATGTGATAGGTTTTGTGTTTTTCTGTGGAGATTTGATTAGTTTGGTTAGAATTGTTGTGTGTTAATACAACAGTATTAATAATATTGAAAAACAGCTATCAGCTCAGCCTATCGCAGTTCACTGCTGGACATAGGCCTCTCCCAAGTTACGCCACAATACTTGGTCCTCTGCCTTCCGGATCCAGTTCCCCCTTAGCTACTTTAATCAGGTCGTCGGTCCACCTGGCTGGAGGGCGCCCTACGCTGCGTTTGCCGATTCGTGGTCTCCACTTAAGGACTCGTCTGCTTCAACCATCCATCCAAGCCATCGGTTCTACGACAGACATGGTCAGCCCACAAAACAGATAAGTAAATTTTAACATAACATAACATCACGCCTGTATTTCCCCGAAGGGGTAGGCAGAGGTGTAATAGTACATCCACATTCCACATTTCGCCAGTTATGTTATAGTCCCATGTAATAGGGGGCGAGCCTATTGCCATTGACCGGGCACAAATCCAGACTCCGGGCTACTACTGAGAATTTCCTAATGAAAAAACCCAATAACACTTTGCCCGACCCGGGAATCGAACCCAGGACCCCTAGCTCAGCAGTCGCGCTTGCGACCACTAGACCAACGAGGCAGTTCGTGCAAATCACCTCTCGCTTCTTTTTCAACATCAAGATCTTTTGTAAATGAATTTTTGGATTGTTTTGTAATTCTGTCAGTTTTTGTTCTACAGATAGCTCCAGTATACTTACTTGAATATCTACCTTAAAACTAATTAATAAATACAAATAAACTGTCAGATTTACCATACTCACCCATGTCAGCTTTATTCTTGAAGGTATAGGTGCAACCAGGTCTTCTGCAATGGAAGTGCGTGGTCCGCTGGCCAGCAAAGACACAATGAGGAGCAGCACAGCTTTCAGTGGCCCTGAACCTCTGGAAACCCTCCTGAAGGATAGCAGAGTCCTTCCTGTGGTAGTTGGCGTGCATCTGCACGTCTGATGTTGATATGTATACCTGAAGATAGATCATGTATTCTAATTATATATCGTGTTAATGATAGCGTTTTCGATCGAATGAACTTATCAGTAAAACCATAATGGCAATTTTCATCTTTAATTGTCATGTTTTGATTTGATTTCTGGTGCATTGGTTAACTTTTGAACTTTTTATGTCGGATTTCTCGTTCTGGGTCTGTATATTTATTTCTGCATATCATTTGTTTTATTAAAGACATCCAAATCTAAGAACTATTATAGAGGCTAATGTTAATTTGTAGAAGTATCTATTCATTGAATTAGTTAGCAAAAGTTTCTTCCTGTAATTCGTTTTTACTTAAAAGCTATTTTTATCTACGCATATGACGGCATGGACCGACGACCTAAAGAACGTGGCTGGGGGGGACTGAATGCGGAATGCAGAGGACCGAGCGTTGTGGCACAACTTGGGAGAGGCCTATGTCCAGCAGTGGACTGCGATAGGCTGAGTTGATTGATTGATTGATTGATATGACGGCATACTGTGCAATGCTATGGGGCCTTCGCTGATTTTATTGTAAGTTTTTTTTTGTAATAAAAACAAATTTGGGACATTTTACACAGCATCATGTACTCCCAAACTTAGCTGAGCTTGTACCTACTACTAGACATAAATACTTAGTTTGTGTCGTAAGTGAAGACCAACAGACTAAATATGAGAAATTAATTGAAACTATGATTACTATAATAGGCACATAAAAATTTGTCTCTTAGTCTGAAATAAATGATTTTATTATTATTATTTTTATTATAAATAATTGAAGATATAAATAAAATTGTTGAAAGAATAATTCGCTCACGACCAGAATTTGAACCTGCCACTTTTAGTTCAGTACTCAGTGATTTAAGCGTCAAGATACCGTGAACTCTGTTTGTGAACATAAATAATTTTCATTTCGTTTTCATTTCTATTATTCGTTTTATATTATTCTGCTTTATTTGTTTTGGGTATGTAGTCATTGAATGCTTTTGCTGGCTTGGCACCCGCTCGTCACTTGGGGTTGACACTGAAAATCAGCGCTGTGTTGTGACTCACGTTACAACACAGCATCATGCTGAGTGTCAACCTCATTGCCGCAGCTACGACATGCACCATATAATTAAGTTTAAGTTTAATTATTTTTTATGTGTACCTACCGCATGTCGTCTTGTTGTGGCAATAAATCATTTTTCTTTCTTTCTTTCTTTCTTTCTTTATTTCATTTATTTATTCAGAAACAATTTTCATTGTGTTTGAAATTATAAAAATTAAAAAAAATTAAAAAAAAAATTAATTAATTAAATTAATTATGTTTAAAGGTTTCATTATTCCTAATATCAATATTTAAACTTAGAGTCAGTTACTTTATACCTCAATATATGGCGTTGTACGTTCAGTCTGAAATATTGTTTCGATACACAGATTGAATGGATTTGGAGCACTGACTAGTACCTAGTAAGTTGGTGTACCATAGGATTTAGTACTATGTTTTTGGAGGTCTGTGTAGATAGATAGATAGATAGAATATACTTTATTGTACACCATGAAAATAGTAGTAAACAAGAACAACGTATAAATTATGGGTACATGAGCGGTCTCACAAATGTGAAGGTACACCCCTTAAGGGGTTTCGTGTTCCGTGTGGTGCCGGACGTAAAGAATAGCACCACCCTCTTTCTTCTCATGGGTGTCGTAACAGTCGACTAAGGGATTCACCAGAGAATGGGCAGCAGCGTTCTCACAACCAACTGCGATCGCCTACCCACCTGCCAAGCGTGGCGATTATGGAATATTCCCCCTCCCTTTAGGGCAGGCCTTTGTTCAGCAGTGGACTACTTTCGGCTGAAATGACCCCTTAAGGGGCTCTCTACAACTCAGTGGCGCCCGGAACAGTAAAAATATAATAACACGCTCAGTACAAAATTAATCAAAAATCTGGTTCTACAGAACTGTAGCAAAGGTGCCTACTGTAGTTTAATCAGAAACTATTAACTCTGTTAAATATAGTTCGCTGTAGTTAGATGAAAAAATGCCAAAAGTGGCCGTTTTTCGCATATTTTTTTACTGATTGGGGTGCCACCGAGCTGTAGGAAGCCCCTTAAACTTAACTAAATGATCACGGCAGCGATGCTTTGAATTTCAAAAAGGAGCACTACATTAAAATAATTACTTTTACATATTCTAAATACTAAGGTGTTTTTTAAATGTTCTATAGTAGGATTTCACTTATATCATGAATGCTTTTACAGATACAAATTTTTACAAGCACAGATAATATAGTAAGTTGCAAGCATACTCATCTGTTTGCGCCATACACTACGTAGCTATATAAATAATGTAACTACAAAGAGATCGATATAATGTTTCCCGTATGTAAGTGTAGTAAGAAGCGACTCAGCGATTATATCAGGACTCAGGAGGAAGGGCAGCATCCTGGCTTTGTGCTAATATCATCACACTGCGATCATCAATATATTTTCCATGTATCGCATCCTTAAAATAACTGTAAGGTACAGTTTAATCTATTCGGAATATAACATTGAATTGGCCTTTAAAATAAAAAGTAAATCCACAAGAAAACCTAATCTGTATTGACGTGAACTTGTGTGAATTTACAAAGAACGCTGATAGGTACTTGACGTGTGATTAAGATGATGATAAATATGATAACGATGATGATAATTGTGATAATGATGATGAAAATTATGTCGGTGAAGATGACAATCAAGCTTACCTTATCACAGCCATCCTGTATACAATGGTAGTGGGTCTGGCTGCGATTGTGAGGGCATTCGGTGAATCTCTCTGAGCAGTCATCCAAGGGAGAATACCTCATGAAGCCATGGGCTAATGACTCGTCGCGTTTCTTGTGCCACTGGGGAGAAGATAAGTTTTGTTAGTATATTCATTTCAACAAAAAGACCTTAGATCTTACAAGATTCTGAAAAACATGGTAGATCTAAATTGGTAAAGAATGTGACACATTGATTAAGACGGTAATGTCGGATTGCAAGGAATCTAAATAAATGCTTTTTGGATTGAAAATTGTTTTAATTTGCGAAGTAAAGTCCTAATACCAACAAGTGATACAAAACTTGTAAACGAAAAGCATCTAGCACTTAAATTATGGATGGATGGTAAAGCTTACCTTGAAGTGTCTGATCATTTCTTCTTTCTTGCAGAAGACCCTGGCGGTGCAGTCCATGCAGTGAAAGTGTTCTCGGTAGCCCAGGTCTTTGCAGTATGAGGAGCCGCATTCCAGAGTCGAGCTGTATCTGGTCGGAAAATTTAGACTCGATTATACGTCTTGATTATAAGATCTAAGGCAGGCAAATATACGATATATTTGGACATACTGTTGTCTCATTGGTAAGGTTATTGCCACCTTAGATTTTGTTCAATACAGTTGAAAATACTCTATACAGTAATTAAAATCATTACACAAATTAATATCCATGTGTATTGAAGCAAAAAACTACACATCACGTCATCCTGACTTCTGATAACAATTTAATAATTCAAAAAATGATCACGAGAAAAATTCACGCTCCACTGTACTTTATAAAAACTGACAGCTAAATTATATAAAGAATAATTTCAGTAGCTATACCTCTTAACATATCTAGAGTAGTCGACCGTCGTTTGCAAAGAATTCTTCCGTGCTTGGTCCAAGTGATTCAACGCTGAGAGCAGACCTTAACAAAAAAGAAAAAACGTTGATACAAACAAAAAACTATATTATGCTAATACATATCGAAACAATCATAACTAACGATACATTCATCCATTCCTTTTCCGTCAAACTTATTCTTTTGTTTGGAACAGCCAAATCACCTCCATGCATCATATTCAAACGAACAATGTAGTGTTTTCATCATATTTTAAAACTAGCGAGTCTTTTGGTTAGGTTCCGTGAGCGTTAGCGTTACTCGCTTCATAGTTGGAAGTTTTTAGTTCAAAAACAACTTAAACGTCGGGCGGGTTGTGTAAGCGGCCCCTCCCCGTATCAAGTTTTGGAGTATCAAATAAATTATTATGGTAATTAATCAATGTTTTCTCCTAGTCACTGCGAGGCGGCCCATTGTGAGTGATCGTTGACTCTCCGTCTATGTACACTGCTGCACGAAACTGTTTTTGTGTATCGATTCGTTTTTTTACACGAAACGAGATCTTATCTTTTAAATAGAAACGAATGTGTGGATTGAGAATCAAATGTTAACACGTTGAAATTTTTATTTGGAAAATCGAAGCGTTTCTTATTGATGTTACGGTTAAGATTAGTTTAAATTCGCTTGATAAATGAGTTCGCGAATTTGCGAATAAAATAAGTTTTCGATTAGCGTCTCGATATGGATATGTTTTAATATTTGAGTCATGGTATTTAAAATTACTTTCGAGATTGTACTTAAAAGGCATGTTGAAAGAAAAACCCTGAGTTTTGAAATTGTAGTAACATAGTTGATCCAAATTTAAGTCAGCTAACTGTTTCCGACTTCCTTGTCTACAAACACTTCTGTACTCATCATTACAAGACATACACGTATGTATTGTATTGAAAACTCGCGTGTAAAGTTTTAAAGAGAATTAAACTAGAGACGTTACGATGTTGAAATACCGTCGCTTTTTTACAAAATCGTTTTTGAAAGACGAATTAATACCTATACTTATGTAGATTAGAGCTCACAACACAATGGATGTTAACATGTAGCTAGATAATTTGTGTGTTACATAAGTCGCGCATGAATCGTGATTGTAATAACGGACAGGGTTTTAGTGAGAGCAGGTTATTATTAATGAATGAGGGGTACACTTGCTCGTTTCAGGGTTGGCATTTGTGGTGTCAAGAATAGAGGCATCGCTGAAGACAGAATAGATATCGAAATTAAGAAGAGCTTTACAGAAACATTTGCTAAAGCATTAGCTTTAATTCTGAAACTGACAGATTTATTTGATACACAACAGTACAGAACAGTATACTTTGTGAGGTTTGAAGATTCTGGTACAACAGCCCTAATAGATTCGGATGTAATCGAAGTTAATAGCTCACGACTTGTTGGTGATAGTGCGAATGTAGAAAAACAATTGTAAATCGATAGTACGTCGTGTTTATTGCCTCTAATTTATGGAGATTAGAGATCAGATTAGAGCCAAGTAAGATAGTTAACGAAAAGAGTAAATTATAACACGGATTTAAAAGAAGAAAATAAAATAGGTGATAAAACACGAACAAGCAATAAAAAAACTAGGGCAAGATGTTTAAATGTAGCAAATATTTCAATTGCAATAAGCGTATTAGTAACATTCAAAAAGAACCTTAACACAGTTATAACCGACGCAAAGTTAGATTAAACTTAGAATAAGTTATAAAGACGGTTGAAGTCGACAAAAAGTTATGTCCCGTTAAGATGATTTTATGCAAATTAATCTGCTCCACTATAAAAAAGATTGATTTCTTTCTTCAAGTAAGATCTAGGTCCCAACTTAAAAGAGATTGCAGTATCGCGAAAATAGCCAGAGGCTGCTAACCTACCATTAACTTTTTCTCAAATTATTTTGATAATTTAAGCACCATTTTTTTGGGAGTGGCACTGGCAACTTTGTACTCCTAATTAACATGCCCACATAAATTTAATATCGCTGGAATATTAAGAATATACGTGGCGCCTTAAAATTTCAGATACCGATGAAACCAAAAAGACAATGGGTGTTCGAATCTGATAAGTACCGACATAATAAACATCCATAATACGGTGGTAGGTTTTTTAGGAAATTTCGTAAGATATTGTGCCGGTTCATTCAGCCGAAACAATGGGTTCTCATAATGTCCTACATAATGGGTTTTTGAACTCGCTCAACGGAACCACGAGTGATCGAAAGTTCTTAGTACTGGGATTTATGATTCCAAGGAAATTGGGTGGGTACTTCCTTTTGAATTTGATTGTAGTTGACAACTGAATGCTGTAAAGGTCATTGTAGTTATAGATGGGTTAGTCACTTCTAATACTTTTTATAAAGGTAGTATCAGGAATAATAGTAGTAGTGAATGATAGGGGAACAGTTGGAGGAATAACTTAGTTAATTTTAGAAAACATTTTTCTAATTGTCTAAACTCGTACTAAAGAAAGTCATATCGGTGCCACTGAGACCCAACTGAAACTACGATTTTTCTTAATTTCTGGAACGGAATGCTACTCAACGAAGCTACATAATCAATTTGCTTCGGTCTATCTAGGATCAGTTTTTTACAGATCAGATGTAAAATAAACAGATAAAGTGGATACAAATGTACATAATGACTGTACGGATCAACGTGCGACTCCAGAAATAATCATGACTATACGAATAAAAACAACAAAAAGCCAGAAATGAATGTTGGCAAAAAATAAAGAACGAAATCGATATAATTCACACGTTTCTAAAGATCCGACGGATGAGCGAAACACATTGCTTGGCTTATCTTTTGAAACTATTAAAGCAATTTGCATTACTCATTTCGATGATGCTAAAGTATTCCGCAGTAGCCTTTTACAGAAATCTTTCTAGATAAGTTGTCTGGTTCACGAACTTTGATAAATAGTTTTTGACGCCCCCAGATTAGTAATATAGCTAGTTTTATGTTTGGTTCCTTTGGCCAAAATGGATTTGTTAATCAATGGTATCATTTTTATAACCGGCTACTAATAGATCCATAAGCTTATTTTAGTAACGTATATAGGGGCGTCTCCTGTGCAAAATTATGGGGTAAAGATTCTTTATTATTCGTTCAGGTGCAGAGAATTTTAACCAATAACACTCTATAAATAATAACAATTGGTCATTAACGATAATAGTCAACGATTATGATGAAAAAACTGTCATCAATAATGTTATTGTTTCTATAAACACAGAATTCTATTATACATTTCAGGTGGGTAATAAGCAAAAAATCATACAGAACATAATATACGTGAGTGCACTCAATAATTTTTAAATTTCCTGAGACAGCTGTGACCCGAGTATGCTTGGGAATCCACATAATCCTTCTCTGGCATTTAGTTAAGTGGAAAACGAATAAATGTCAGTAGGTACTGTTCTTTTTCGGTCACCATTTACAGTTCTATGACTAATTGAAATTAAAATGTCACTTAAGATTTAGATAAACGGATTTGTATGGCCGATTTTAGAGTGTTGTTTGTAGAATATTGGTTTGAAATGGTTTCGATCGATCAAATATGGGATTTCAAAGGATTTCCTAGAATCACTTAACATATTTTTGTTATGGACAGTTTTTGTCTTTCGTGATATCAATACGTCAATTATTTTTGATCGGCATTTTTTGCTATAACACCGTTAGCTACTTGTTTCAAAACCGAACAATCTATAATCATAACCTTTGAATACTGTAATCAATCTACTTGCCAAAACAACTTTTCCCTCATTGTTGATCACCAATCATTTTACAAATTAAAAACGGATACTTTCAAAACGCATTTGATACCTCTCATTAATTATTCCATTGTCTTCACATCGACAATCAGATCATCGTGCAAGAGTTCAATAACTGCATCAATTTCTTGCATCAGTACCCGTCTTCCATCTAAATTGACATTTACTCTCTGCAAGTATGTCTAAAATGTAAATGCGGTTACTACACACACCAATTCACGTGTGTTTGCAACTATTTTACTAAAGTAGCTGCAAGATTCTAAACTTTATTTCAACTGTATAAGGAAAAACTGGATTTGTCCAACTGCAAATTCAAAACGTCTTTGGGAATACATGTCCAGTTTAACCTGATATGTAATGTTGATTACTTTATTAATGTTTTTATTGAAACGAGAGATCAAGTTAAGTTGGGTTTCGCGGTCAATGTGATAGTACATTAAAGTGAGGCTGTATCGTATAGGAGGTAATGAGGCGGGGCGATGGGTGTACGTACGGACAAAGATCTGACTATTGACATACACGAGATCATCTATGTATAAGTATCTACTTAGAATTCTTAAGCTTATTAACAAGTTATGATGTCGAAGACTTGTTTTGTGACTTAAAATATTAACGGCCACAAAAACTAAAGATGAAATACTTATGTTGTGGTCTTCAATAGATAATGTTATTGAATACAGTACACATATGGAAGTTCCCGCGTATCTAATTGAATAAAAATATGAATCTCACATCCCAATTTGTACAGAAACGAGATGAATCATATCATTCCTTGGAGCGTTACGTCAATTGATGACCAATTTAAGTGTACTGTTGGAATCATCTTTTGAAGCAACTCCAACCTTTATGTCCAGGAATTATGATTGTAAATTGGGTGTTAAATGATTAACAAGGACGTATAACACGTTTGTCATATCCTAAGTACTTTTTATTATAATATTTCGTTTCGAGATGTACAGATAAGGGGCCAACGTGTCTAGTTTAATTTTTCCAAGGTTCGGCTCTTATTGTTGGGGTAGCATATACGTTTTAACGTTTTCCTGTACCGATAGAATATTTATCAACTTTATTCTTTATTGTTCTGTATCTTTGCATCTTTTTGTTGTTACCTATGTTATTGTCATACAATTTTAGCGTTACATATTTCTAAAGTTCGATTTTCCTTATGATTTGTTAGGCAGATAAAAAATAAATAAAAACTCAGAGTTACATTTCTCGGAACACTTTGTTAAACTTCCCAAAAGTTAAGTTGTCAATCAAAAACCTAATGATAACGGTGAAATCTGTAACTCGATCTAAGAATCTAAGAATCTTATTAAGACCATCAGTAACGTTATAATTGCCGTGTATTGTGTACAGTGTAGTTAAATGTCCATATTAAAGTTAGTAATGATCATTAATTACTTGCCAATATGATTTCAGACGTTTACACGGGGCAGGCGGTCGTAAACTTTAGTCGGCGGATGAAAGAGCCGAGATAATTATGAACGTACGCATGCGTAGATCAAATCGGGATCCATCGATCGATAAGGGATCTAGATATGTTGCACCGGCGATCACTTGTTCCTATTACGTTTGTTGATGGCAATTTTATGTGCAATGTAACGCCGGATGACGTACGCATTTTGTTACATGGTGATTTGTTTATAGATAGGTATTGATTAAGTATTGATTATCTTTTATTAAATCTATATTTGATTGGTGTGTGTTATTTGCAATAATGTTTAGTGTCATCACACAATACTTCCGCGTAGTGCATACTGAATCATAAGTCTAAATTTCAATACTTTTGTAATTTTCTTCTTTTTTTTCAGACCAATTTTCCTGCAACTGTATTTATTACTTCTTATGACATAGTTTTTTTTTTTTTTTTTTGCTATAATTGTACTTACATACATACATACATATTATCACGCCTGTTTCCCATTGGGGTAGGCAGAGACTATGGATTTCCACCTGCTACGATCCTGACACACCTCTAATAAAAATCACTAATCACTATTCTATAATTGTACTTATAATGTCTATATCGATAGAAACAGATTCGCCATGAGCACACTACACAGGGCCATAGATCTTCGTCTTTGTTCGGCCATCTCCGTCGTCCGTCGCACGCGCTGATTGGAGTAAATGATTCCGCATGATCTTGTTTGGTTTTGTTCTGTTTACTCTGTCTCACTTGATGGTCTACAGTTTTGTTTTTAGTTTTATACGAGCAGTCAATTAGAGCGTACGTTTTTGTTTTAAAGAAAGCTTTGACATAGATTTTTGGTTGCTGCCGAGGTTGGGTTTAGAGATTTCATTTTAAAATATTTTTTTAAGCATTTTTTTTCTGTAATTTAGCTGTCAGTGATACAGAAATTTATTGAGCTAAAAGCAATGACAAAACTAGTCGTGTGACACAATAATTTCCAGAAATCTAAGTTAATTTAGGAGTTTTAATACTTGAAAATTGCGGGGAAAGAAAATATTGTTAACGGAAAATTCATATAGACAAAAAACAGAAGCGTCAACGTTATATCATTAGTAAAGAAGGAAACGAACGACATAAAACGTAGTCGCATGCGCATAATACCAAGTGCACGTTCAGTTCTCTCAATACCCGACTGGTCTAAACTTCGGGGCGTGGTTTACAATACAAAATAGGTAATTGGCTTGCGAATCGAATATTTTTGTGCTGCTAAATGTACGTCATCATCGCACGAGCGATGCGGTCACACTATATATAAAGATGAACGCGTCATTGATGGGATTATGGTGTTGGAGAAACATTTATGGTCACAATGTCCAGACAATTGCAATTGTTTTCGAATAAGGATAGTTTTCAATGAAATAATGTGTTTTATATTGTTCCTCCTACCTTACATCATTCGGAAGTAACGTGATACTAGAAACTTAAAAAGATATATAAATGGCGATGAATAGATAATAAAAAAAACTGGGGGAGCAAAAAAACTAAACATTGAACTGAACTAACTAGAAGCATACACCTTTAATAATGCTATTGAACCAATTAAAATTGTAAATATAACAATTTTGAAATTACCACATAATACTTCAAATACCAATGGTGCTGCTATTGTAAATAACGACAATTATGTGTCCACAAGGTGGGCTATCTCACTACATTAACAAGCACTAATTGGAAGAAAAAAAAATTAAAACTAATAACATAAAGGGGGCAACATCTTGATGGATAGACGAGAGCCGAGCTTCGACGTCGCGGATCGATTATGTGGATTAATGCGGCGATAATCGATACTTTTTGCTCTTATTTCGTATCGATTCTTTTTGTTTCGACGCAGGTGATATCGACTGCTCCGTGTAGGTACCATTCGTATGTATTATCTTTAGTTTATGGATCTCATTATCGATTTAAAATATCAAGATTGTAATAAATCTTTTGGAAATTTTGTTGTTTCTTTCGTGAATTATAGTTTAGATGCTCAATGCTTGTGTTCATTCTGTTTGTATTACATCTTCTTCTACATCGTCTCGTGTCCTGGCCTTGCATTTAAGATCATTTTATGAAAATACTACTGTCTGACTTCAGCAACTTTTAATGGCTTTGAAGACGAAGTGAAGAACAGTGCGAAATGGAGAGATAAATCAGGGAAAGCTGAACTCATCACCATGTGAAATGCTGGATTAAGAGAGAGTGGATCTAAAAGGATGTTGATATCCTATTTTCTAAACAAACATGACAAAATACCAAAGAAGACATATCCTTAGCTTATAAATATAATCACAAGAACCAACACAGATGGTGATATCAACTTTAATTGACGGTTTATAGAAAATTTGTTAAGAAACTCACTCAGTACACATAAACATCCAGCTTGTCACAATTTCTATGCAATAAAGTATAAGTTGAAATACGAAAATCCCTCTGCAATTAAACCTTCTGCAGATCTCAACGAAGATTCATATAAATGGATGAAAGCCAATTCAAAATAAATCATAATATGGAAACACGACACGTTTGGACTGTGAAATCTAAATAGTCTGTTTATCAATGACAAATCATAAAGTTCCCATATGTGTTATACAGGAATTCCCGATGGTCTAGGTAATTTTCTATATTTATGACGTTTTATTAATGTGGGAAGTGAGTATAGACTTGAGTGCAGCGCAAGAACTTTTCACCTTATAATAAAACAAAGTTTAACCGGATTAAATCGCGTATATTATTTAAATTGGTTTCCCTGACGTTTCGAAAGCTTTGCAGCATTTCGTGGTCGCAGGTAGACTAAGATGACAAGCGTCTTTACAAATATTTCTAAAAAAATATTTTAATCTACCGCACAATATTATTAATTAAAATCGTTTCGATGCACGCAGTAATCACTCACAATATGATTATCTTTTACAGTGTTGCGTGCTGTTTGGGACTTGATTATTTTAAGGACTGGGTTCCAAACAGGTGGTAGCTGCCAACCATCTTCTCTATTAAAATTAGGATGTTTTATAATCAATTGCCTCACGGAGCATTCTAGGTACATATCGGTTTTCCTTCGCCAGAACTTGTGGTTTATCAAATCGAAGAAAATGGTTGGGTTTGTCTAGGGCATGTTCACACACTGCAGACTTTGTGGAGCGTCTGTTTTTGACGTCAGCTATATGTTCTTTAATTCTAGTGGCTATACTACGCTTTGTTTGCCCTATGTATGATAACCCACAATCATAATCAATCTTATAGACCTTGTTTAGTTGTTTCCAATTGAAAATTTCCTTCATGAAGTTGCAGCGGCAGCACAATACACATAAACTAGATCAAAGTAAGTAAGTTGGTTACTTTTAGTTACTTTCGCGTCATAATTGGAACACTTTTTGTACACACATGACGGCATTTTAGTTGTTTTTTGACAACGGTCACGATGGGTGCCTTACTTAAAAGAAAGAAAGAAAGAAAAATATTTATTTGACACAACTGAGACACACACAAAAGAAAGGATAGGTATACATGAACAAGAAATAGATATAGTGAAGAAGTAACAAAGCGAGGAAAAAGTCATTGACAGTCATGCGCCATGTGTGTCTCAGAATTGTGAGAAATGGGTGTCCAGCTCAGCATATTGCTCGCGGATTAATAGAAAAACGTCCTAATTAGGACTTTTTCGAGTTTTCACATTGCGAGCGCAGTAGCATATCTGTACCTTTAAATATCATTGCTTGTATAAGTGAGTTTTTAAAATAATAATTATAATAATTTAATTTCATTTGACGACGTATCTTTTCATATGAGGTACTACAGCACGACTGCCTCGTTGGTCTAGTGGTTGTAAGCGCGAATGCTGAGCGTGGGGTCCTGGGTTCGATTCCCAGGTCGGGCAAAGTGTTATTGGGTTTTTTCATTAGGAAATTCTCAGTACCAGCCCGGAGTCTGGATTTGTGCCCGGTCAATGGCAATAGGCTCACCCCCTATTACATGGGACTATAACATAACTGGCTAAATGTGGGTGTACTATTACACCTCTGCCTAACCCTTCGGGGAAATACAGGCGTGATGCTATGTTATGTTATGTACTACAGCAGAGGACCATGATAAGATAATTGGACGACAAATTATTCTAGATGAAGCAGCTATCACTATTACAATTTTGACTGTATTCACTTCCAAAGAATAGCTGACATTTCGAAAGCTCTACAAAGCTTTTAATCGCAACAATAATATAATAAAGTCCCTTTCCTCATTCTACTTTATATGCAAAACTATGCATGTTTTATTGGCATTTGAACGATACGGAGAAAAAAATACAAATACACCTTATGCATGTTCATTTCACAAAAATGACAAGTGACTCTATCAAGGCAACTAGGTACATAACCTGTCGGTTTTGTTGCATGTTATTACTTTGAATAAAGATTTATGTCAAAATAAATTTTAACAAGGTCTAATAAATAGTGGTATAGCCTAGCGGCTGAAAGCTTGCCTTCCATGCAGAAGGGTCAGTGTTCGAACTCCGTCTTTTTGAATTCATGTGCGGATCAGATTTTAATTATCACTGCACCTGCACACCTGAGAGTGCTCCATACAGTTTTAAATGGTGTATGTGTAGTCTACCAACCCGCCGCAGTAGGCCAGCGTGATGGACTAAGGCCTTAACCTTCTCATTCTGAGAAGAGGCCGGTGCCCAGAAGTGGGAGAGTAACGAGCTAATGATGAAGGTTTGATAAGTAAAACGAGAGAGGACGATACTGATAATGTTGTTTAGAAACTAAACTAATACCTATAACCTTACTATGTCTCTTTCTAACAAAGCCCTTTAGAATATTTTAGTGCTTACTAAATTAGTCCATTTATTGACCATTTATAACTCAAGAACGACTGGCCCGATTTTAATAAAATTTGGCATACAGATAGAACATAAACCGGATTAACATATAGGCTACGTTTTATTCTGGAAAGATGAAATGTTCCCGAGGGATGCGCGATAAACGACATACACGCGGGCGAAGTCGCGGGTATAAGCTAGTTTCACATGAAAGCTTTTCTATGGTGAATTTAGTCACTATTTTCCCTGCATAGATTAGAATCTAGTCGGATCGAATCGGACGGAAAATATTAAGAAATAAATAAATTAAATGAATAAATATTTTAGGACATTTTTTAAACAGCACCATCTAGTCCCAAACTAAGCAGAGCTTGTACTATGGATACTAGACAATGGATATAATACTTTTTTGTTAATACATACTTATAATACATAAGATACACCCAATCCAACACAAACACTTATGTTCATCACACAAATATTTGTGTCCTGTGGGAATCGAACCCACGACCTCGTGATCAGCAGTCCGAAACTCGAACCACTAGACCACACTAGTCACTAGATTAACAGTTGTTAGTATTTTCCGTCCTTTTCCAATGACGTTTGTAAGAAAGAGATATCTATAATGTTATTAGAATACAATCAATGATAACAGTCATATCGAAGCAATAAATATACCTAAATGAAAATAGATACATTTAATTTTATAAAGGTATACCTCTAAGAATGTTTTAGTGAAAGAAATATGAATAAATAACTTTCAAGTGTGTACAGGAATGGAAGGATAAAATAAATAGACAACGCAAAAGCAAAGAACTTGTACCGTAAAGGTACCTTTTACCTTTTATAACATAAAAACGACCACTAAGGCGCGTCCGGGTCATATAATGCATTATAATTTTATACAAAGATACAAACTGCAAGTCTCAAATGAATATGCAAAAGCGACTTGCATGTAGTGCGATTGAGTTATTGTGATCACTTGCTAGTGTGCGTACAGATCCACGTCGCGATTGTGTAAGGGTTGCGTGAGTGTGCGCGAGCGCAGGTTTGTGTGCGTGAAGCGCACACGCATCCGAAGAAATGCATATTTTATGACGTCTACTCACATTCTGTGCGGTGCCACAAAGAAATTATACGCGCATTAAATCCGTGGAGGTGTGATTTTTTTTTATGCATACTTTTTTTCGCTTGTGACCTTTACGAGAGTTTTAGATAGGTTTTATTTAAGGATGAAGCGAATAAAATGAGCCTGATACGCTTTTGTGTTCGAAAGTTTGGACTGGAATTCCAATTGGAATTGAAAAAACCGTTTGTATTGTTATTTTTATAAATACAAAATAGGTATCTAGTTTCACAAAGATTTTCCGATAAGCTCATTCATCTTGAGTGATCTTCAATGACAGGACAATGTAAGTTTTGCTCAAAAACCCATAACAATAGATACTAGTATTATGATTCGAGATGACAATGCCACATAAATAGTTACAGGTTGCTGATCTCAAAGCTACGAGCTTTGTTACTAAATCACTTATGGAATATTAGTAAACCTTATTTTTTTCCTGATTTTTATAAACGATTTATCATCTTTTTCGATTAATATTTTTTATAGTATCGAATTAGAAAATAAGTTACTTAGTAGGTACAGTCGACCGCATGACAGTGGTAACATATCAATTCGAAAACCGCCCTTACTGCTTACGAAATAAGGATGCTGTCAATGTCAAAGTGTTACCACCGAAGTGCGGAAGACCGCACGTACAACCAACATAACAACACATAACATAACATCACGCCCGTATTTCCCCGAAGGGGTAGGCAGAATTGTATAGAACACCCACATTTCGCCAGTTATGTTATAGTCCCATGTAATAGGGGGCGAGCCTATTGCCACTAACCGGGCACAAATCCCCCCAATATACTACTTGGGGGAGGCCTGTGTCCAGCAGTGGACGTCTTACGGCTGAAATGATGATGATGGGCACAAATCCAGACTCCGGGCTGCTACTGAGAATTTCCTAACGAAAAAACCCAATAACACTTTGCTCGACCCGGGAATCGAACCCAGGACCCCACGCTCAGCAGTCGCGCTTGCAACCACTAGACCAACGAGGCAGTCTAACCAACGACATAATAAAAAATTGCCATCAAACCGTGCTCACCCCTCTCAGTTCATATGTCGCGGCATCGTCCAGTAAGCATCGCGAAAACAAATATCCTTCAGGTGCATTGTGCTTGCGTGAGGGTCGATTTCACATAAAATTGGGTACCACGAATGATTTTACACTAATGAGATCATGACATAAATGAAATGTAAATCACGCTAATGGCATGCATATTTTTATTGGTTTACAAAGTAAGTTTAGCCTTATTTATATTGATGAAGATTACTGTTAACAAATTGTAAAAAAGTTTATCAATTGTTGTTTCGATGTCAAAGGTTTTAATATTGTTCATAAGAAGACTTAATTTACATTTTTAAACCAATAAAAATATCCACATCATTAGTGTTGATTTGGATATCATCTGTGTCACGATCTCATTAGTGTAACTTCATTCGTAGGCCAAAAAAAAAAAAAAAAGTTTTTAGTTGGTAAATTGACCCGTGAGCGCTGGTTTGTACACTGAGGAGCACAGTTTTGTTGGCTTTACTATGTTTGTTCGGAGCACTTCGTCTATATCTTTCCTATGTATACAACAAACTATATTTTTCAAATGGATAACGAATTGGCAAACGCGACTTGTAGTGTCATTTAGGCAACAACCTAGGTGATATTGCAGTTGGTATGGGCAAAGGGAACCGCTTAACTTCAGCTGGGCCTTTAGTTCGTTTTGCCATCCTAGGAATACTATAGACAAATGAAGTTAAGTAAAAACTTGTAAAAAATAAAACATTACAATAATAATGGAACCTGTGTATCGATAAATTATTTTCCATGGAGGTTCATGTTGGTTCTTCTCTAAAGATTAGAACCACAACTAGGCACCGTCACAGATAATATAATAGTACCGTGCAACTAGAATTCATAAATATCTGTTATTAGGACTAATTGATGAAAAAATAATTGATAAAAAATAATTTGCTAATATCGACTCCACTGTTCCTGTTCTCGGGAGGATACGCGAGGCAGCGTCTATGTTAATTACCAAAGACTGCTGATGTGCACATGTGCCGCTCAATGGATGCTCTGTGCAGTGTTCAGCAGCTCTATAGCGGAAGGATTGGCTTCCTTTTCATGCTGACCGGGAGATTTAGCTTTCCGCGTGTTCTTGTTTGTAAGTGGATGTTGGCAATACTGTTTTCAATAACTTCTTCTACTGACTCACAATGGGCCTGATAAGAAGGCTCAAAGTCACTCAAAGGGCAATGGAGAGGGCTATGCTCGGAGAGTCCCTGCGTGATCGAATCAGAAATGAGGAGATTCGCAGGAGAACGAAAGTACCCGACATAGCACGAAAAATTGCCAAATTTAGGTGGCAGTGGGCGGGGCACATTGCTCACAGAACAGATGGCCGATGGGGCAGTAAAGTTCTGACCGCGTACTGGAAGGCGCAGCGTGGGTAGGCCCCCCACATGGTGGACCGACGACCTGGTGAAGGTCACGGGAATCCGCTGGATGCGGAAAGCGTAGGACCGGTCGTTGTGGTGATGCTTGGGGGAGGCCTATGTCCAGCAGTGGACATCTTTTGGCTGAAATGATGATGATGATGATGATGAAGCTGTACTTCTTTTATTATCATGTTATTTAAGGTTAGACCAGTTGTCAGACTTTCAAGCTTCTGACTACCCATAACGACTGCTATATATATTGGTACGTTTTTCTTTAATAAAATTATGATTACTTAAAAGGAATTTGATATTTTTTAATTTCATCGTACACATTAGTGACAAAACTTTGTGATTAACGGAAAAACTAAATACACAAATAAAGGGGAATGTAGCAGACAAGTAGCGCCCCCATCAGTAAAAAAATTAATATATCATTTATCGAAAATTCATTTTTTTTTCATTTTTTTGTCTCCAAGAGTGATGATATTTAATTGATCGTCCGGCGCACCCTGGGCAGTCAGCCTCGCTACCAACTTGCTGACTGGCTAATCTTTTCTCCACGGCATGAGCTGTTATAATTATGTAGCTCATGTCGACACGATAGAAGAAGAATTATTATTCCTACAATTGATAATCCTGACTCCACTATTACAAAATCTGTAGATCATTATATTTTAACCGTTCACTGTTATTATATATAACTTTCCAATTTGGAGTTATAAAATTATAGGACTTTAACACAGGAAATCATCTAAATTAACTAGATAAATAATATTATAGAAACTAGAAGTTATACAGTTAATTACAATTATAAAGACAGTCACTCAAATTAATTTTGAACCGATTTCCGCAAAATTTTAAAACCGATCCTTAATCGAAAATAAAAAATCGGTATATTATCAAAATCAAGTGCTTCCGGCTACAGGCAGTGACTAACTGTCTAATAAAAAATGACAATAATTAACAACTTTATAACTAGTTTGTCAAATTAAACTATTTTTACGACCACTATTATCCATATAAGAATTGTGTTGTAAATGTAAAGAAATCGTTTCAATCGAAATCTAATTTAAAGTACAACAACCTAATCGATTAGAATGGATTAATTAATCGATTAAAATCGTTTCAGCTCAATCTCGCCTAAATTAGAACATACGTAGTAATCACGTACATTTTTATTTATACCGGTTCAGTGCGAGTGGTAACCAAAGAAGTGGTTCCGTATAATTTAACCAGTATTGATAAATGTTTAATGTCTTCATTACGGTAAAAACATGATTGTAACTTGGTGTGTTTGTTAATAATAAGTGTTTTCTTTGAATAATTTTAATATGGTACCTGTGAGCGACATGTGTAACAACTCGCAAGTTATATAGCTCAATAAGGCATCAGTAGTAGGTATTATAACAAAAAAAGTTTTACCGGATTACATCGCGTATAGATTGGTTTTCCTGACGTTTTGATAGCTTTGCAGCGTTCGTGGTCGCAGGAAGACTAACGACTAAAATTAATATAAATAAATAAATAAAATAAAAAATATTCACAAAAAGTTTTACATCAAATATCTGTAAAATCCCTGACTTCTGAGCTAGGTACAAACCTGTGTTACAGAAGTCAGTGTCTTCTCCCATTAGTTTAACACAGATAGTGAATAATAATTACAGTTCAGAAAATTGGTTTGTGATGTGGACTATGTGTTGTTTGTGTGAGCGGTGTTCGTGCAGGTTTGGTGTGGGTGAGTGTGAGTATGAATGTGGAGGAAATATACATGGGCGCAGAAAGCAATAATATTTATGTTTGTTCATAATCTAGTTGTAATAGCCAATTCTTAATCTTAGTTTTGGTTTCACGACCTAAGAGAGGATGTATGTTTGTTATTTTATTTATTTTTTCATATAAGTAGGGAGACCTAAAACTCTGTTGCCGCCTAGCAGTAGCTGTGCAGAAATTGGGAGGTAAGCAGACATCTGGTATAATACGCTTTTTATTATACTCAACCTCAATATCCTATCTATCCACGATTTGCTCTACTAGAGATAGAAATTTGACATTAAATGTATGCAGGTTATGTCAGATTTCTATCTCTGGTAGGGTAAATCGTGGATAGATAGGATATTAATTTTGGCCGTAAGATGACAAGCGTCTTTATAGATATTTAAAAAAATCTGACTTTCAGATTTTTCTTTTTGTGTAGTGATCGCGAAAGCCTAAGAAGTCATTAAGAGCCTTATTACAAAACACGCAATACATCTGTGATTTAAGCTACTATTTGGCGTCGTAGATCTCAGTTATAGATGTTTATTTTTTAAATTATGCTAACGAGGTTTTTAAGTACACACCCACATAAATTAGGTGTTTTTAGGTAGAAAATATTTATCACTATAAAGGTTGAATGCACATTTTTTTTTTCAAAACTGAAAACAGAACAAGAACCGCGCGCGGACGAATGGGCGCGTATGAAAATTACATACTGTTGAATTAATTTGTGTATTGTTTCCTTGCAAATGAGAGAAAAGTACTAGTATTGGCCGAAAAAGCAATTAGTTAAAAAGGACTCGACTAGCACCTCGTCATTTTAAAATCACTAACTCGGTCGTCATTTGCTTCATTTCAGGCCTCGACAGTATTGTACTATTTTTCCGCCGCCACGTTTCAACGTCCTGGATCTGTTATCTTTGACCATAATATTTTGAATATGTTTTCATTGATACAAAATTTGAACTTTAAAAAAAATATCTCCTTTCCAGCTAAATAACCACTTTAAAATACCTATTGTATAACCAGAAAATAGCTTTCCGATCGGGACTCAGTATTGCAATATCTAAGTCAGTAATAGAAATTTCTGCAGACCTTTCGTTTCATTTTTGACGTCTGTGGTCTAGTGGTTCGAGGGTCTGACTGCTGATCACGAGGTCGTGGGTTCGATTCCCACTGGACACAAATATTTATGTGATGAACATAAGTGTTTGTGTTGGTCTGGGTGTTTCTTATGTATTATAAGTATGTATTTACAAAAAAAAAGTACATAAGTATTATATCCATTGTCTAGAACCCATATCACAAGCTCTGCTTAGTTTGGGACTAGATGGTGCTGTGTAAAAATGTCCCGAAGTTTTTTTTTTTTTTTTTTTTTTTCTATGAAATAGAATGAGAACGCCAAAAATTATGGCATATCCCCCCCTTAATTGGGGGAGGCCTATGTCCAGTAGTGGACGTCTTTCGGCTGAAATGAAAAAAAAATGATGAATAATTTTCAATTAAGTAATAATTTTCATACATTAAATATTTTTTAAATAATACTTTTAAAGAGAGATTTTTCGTCAGATCTTAGATATTTATCATATTTTCATGAACTAAAGATTTTTATCAAGCTTCTTTTTTAACAAAAATTTATTTTGAACTACCTACCTACCTTACGGAACCCAAAACACGAACAATCGACAAATAATCCGATAAAAAATCGATAAATATCCATGAACATTCGTAATAAACAAGACGAATATAAGAACACAACGTTTTAATTATTGTAATTAACAATTTTTGTATAAATTATAACTCTATCGCCTCGGGAACACTTCGACTAACACAATTTGTTTAGAGCGAGACCGAGGATACATACTTAACAAGTAAGAAAGAGATGGATGGTATCAGAAATGAAATAATCGGCGATTATTATCGGACAATCGGTTGTCACTTTTCGATAATTTATTTTACGAGTTCAGATATAAATGAGAGTAATTCTTATGCGAAAGTGCTTTTTATTGTTCTTCGAATCTCGATGTAGCTTCGTTGCGGTTTTTAAAATATTGAGTATTTAAAGTTTTTAACTACTTTTTTACCGACTTAAAAAAAAGGAGGAGGTTATTTTATTAGTGTATTAATGTTCCTACCTATAACTATTATTATTTTCAACAACGTTGTCCTTTCTGTACATTCTTTTAAATTAGAGGTGGGTAGCTACTCTAATAACTAGCTAAATAGCGGCTATTCAACAAATAGCCATGGCTACGATATCTGTCAACACGATAGCTAGCTATTGGCTACCGATACAAATAACTGACAAGTTTACGGAGTAGCGGGCAGCCGCGTAGCTGCCGCGCTGCCGTTAGCTGACCAAGTTAAATAGCTATTGGCTATTGGTAGCTAGCTAGCGACTTTATTTTTACGATTTTAAATCTAACCTAGTAGTCAATTAGGTTTAAAATCGTTTGAGACCTATAATTTTGTTTGTACAACAAAAGAAGAAGGGTTTTTTGTTGAAGTTTTTATGGTAGTTTGTAGTTTTCTTAGTTGATTTTAATTTTTATTTTTCCTCAGTTTGGTTAGAGATTTGTAATGTTTTCGACAGTTAAATATGTAGTCTTTAGTAATATGTAATAAATTTAATAATACGTACGAAGGAAAGTAATTTCTTTTCAAGAAGTTCGAAATAAAATAAGCAGGTAAACCAAAAACTAAATCATAATATCTTAACATCTAAACTTATCACGGCGAGGATCGAACTAACAAATGCAACGGGGCAGCTTGAGCGTAACTCAAGACAACCACCTAGCTAGTAGCTACTGGTAGCTATGACGGCTAGTAGCTACGACGACGCTAGGCGCTATCAGTTTTATCCAATAGCCAAATAGCTGAAATAGCTGGTTATCTAGGTGGCTACTCAACCACAAATAGCCAGCTAGCTAGGTTATTAAAATTTTGGCTAGTTACCCATCGCTATTTTAAATAACATAACATTTTTGGTATATTTTAACAGTAGTCAACTACCGGATTGCGTATTTATGTGTTGGCAGCGGCAAATCGGTAACACGTATTAAAAGACATAGATGACATTTCTATTACCTTATTATTAAGATTTCTATGGTAGTTCCCTAGGGATGCGCGATAAACAACATACATGCGGGCGAAGCCGGGGGCATAGGCTAGTAAAATAGTATTGGTAATACAAAAAAAATAAATAGAATAATATAATAATAATAATAATTTGATTGTTGATGTTATTGTCCCGCATGACGAGAATCTCGTGAAGGCCGAGAAGGATAAAGAAATCAGATACCTTGACTTGGCACACGAGGTTGTCGACAAGTGGGATGTTGACTCAGCAGTCATTGTGCCGATTGTTGTTACGGCCAATAGAGCCTCGATCTACGTCTTAGGAGGCTCGCGTTGGGCAGCTGGGTCAAGGGCTTGATACAGAAAGCGGTACTCCTGGATACGGCGCGTATCGTCAGGAAGTTTCTCTCTCTGAGGTCTTGACCACCGGTAGTTTGACCCTGTTCCTGATGCCGGTGGGCTACTGTTTTTATATATTTTTAAATGTTTTTATTTCTTGTTTTTTGTAAAAATGTTTAAAAATGTAAAAAAATATGTAATATAATGAATAAATGGAATAATAATTTAATAGGTAAATCTCGATCGTAGCCTGTATACAGGGATATTTTAATTTCATACTATGTTAATATATTATTACAAATGGTCACAGATGTGTCTACGCATTAATTTGTATGAATTGTCATTGAATTATTCGCGAGACAAGGCGAAGGTCTGATATGGTATTATGGGTTCATGTAGTGACTGAATTATTAACTAATGATATGTGTAAGTACCTTATACTTATATACTTTTTGGGCATTTTTATACAGCACCATCTAGTCCCAAACTAAGCAGAGCTTGTGCTGCTATGGGTACTAGACAATGGATATAATACTTGTATACCTACTTTTTTTTTGTAAGTACATACTTATAATATATAACATAAGAAACACCCAGACCAAACAAACGCTTATGTTCATCACACAAATATTTGTGTCCTGTGGTAATCGAACCCACGACCTCGTTATCAGCAGTCCGACCCTCGAACCACTAGACAACAGACGTCGTCAACAATTTTTTTATTACTTCTGTTTTATTAACTTGCTTTCAGTCTTGTCTGTCGGTTTGGTACAAATTTTGCAATCAATTTTAAACTAACTTCCCAATGAGCTACAGAATTAAAACTTTAAACAGACAATGCAATATTAACTCTTATAACTTTTGTTTGAAAAACGTGTTAGGGTGGTATGCCACTCGTCAAATTTCTTTTTACAATATGACTTTGATCAAAGAAATTGCATGACTTTCATCAAATATAATTTCGGCACCCGGTCTAATGTGAAACACTATTCATAAATGAAGTCGGTGGTAAAAAGGTTTTGAAGCAAAGCGTCATCAATATCATCATTTCAGCTTATCGCAGTCCACTGCTGGACATATGCTCCCAAGCATAGCTTAGGCATGCCTACGACACTCAATAGTAGAGTGTTAAACAGATGTATTTACCTAAACTACTACAGAAGCGTTAGCCTACCAGCAAGAAATCAACATGAATGCAATTGAGAGCGAGTTACACAATTTGGCAGTAAGCCGACGACGACTCTTGTTACGACCAGCAATGGGTCTAATGTACCGATTATGGTTATACTCCGCGATTTAAAAATCAAATCCCAATATAAAGTTAACAGAACACTTCCTTCTGCTAGTGATGTGACCCGTTTGCGACCCGACTATGTCACAATCGGGCCGGTCGCACGACAATAAGTACGACTCACCGGACGGACTCTGAAACTAAACTGTTATAAGTAAATGGGAAACGGTGTTTGTCTATTAATGTAGTCCCCTCGTATGGGGATAATCGGGACAATTGGAAATGGTTGCGGAGTTCCAGATTTATCTGTCGGAAAATTGTCAGCTTTGATTTGGCAGCTTTGTGTTTTTTTTTTTAAACTTGCAAGTGTCAGAAACAAAATATACGTAGACTACTTAGAATAATATATTCGTTGTTATAATTGTCCTGTTAGGAGAAAAAAAATGCTCTCGAGAAACCGATTTCTAAGAAGGTAAAATGCCTTCTTAGAAATCAGTTTTTCGATAACATGCTTCATTACTGCACAATAATAATAATTAAGAAGTTCTCAAAAAATGCCAGGTTAAGAGTTTTCTAAACCGACGAGCATGCACGATGAGGATAATGGACGTAGATGAAGCGAAAGAGGTGTGTCAGGATCGTAGCAGGTGGAAATCCATAGTCTCTGCCTACCCCAATGGGAAACAGGCATGATAATATGTATGTATGTAAGAACAGAGTTACAGATTACTTTTAGAGTTAATTTCAGTAATGAAAAATTCAACATTAATTCTATAAATTGAGAAAATAAAGACTCATTGACAAATATTGTGGTTTTCAGTTGTAATTTATCTCTTGTTAGTAAGGCTATATGTTTTAGATCCTCCCGAAAGACTTCTGCAAAGATACCCAAGTTTTAACCTAATCTAAATTTTACCTTGGATTTATTTCTTTTAAATAAGCCTTAGGCACTTGCTAAGTAGACTTAGCAAGTGCCTAAGTAATTTCCGTAGAAATCTAAATAATAAGGTAATAGAAATGTTATCTACTTTTTTTTTATTCAATTACGGCCAAAATTAATATCCAATCTATCCACGATTTACCCTACTGGAGATAGAAATTTGATATATTTTGTATGGAGCTTATGTCAAATTCCTATCTCTAGAAGGGCAAATCGTGGATAGATTGGATATTAATTTTGGCCGTTAAAGGGCTTGCGTTTGACCGCCACCTCACCAATGTTAAGCGATGGTGCGGTCGACGATGGTTCACGTTCACGCTTGCCCAGGAAAGGTGAGAGGATGGCAGTGAAATATTTCGAGCCAACTGTCAAGTGACTACACCAGTGTTTCTAGCATTCAATGCAAAATAAATTAAGCCAAAAATATATTAAGATATAATAATGTAAATTGCAGCATATAAATATGCTGCAAAATACAATTTTAGTGACTCCGCGTCCAAAACAGCACTGATGATCAAGCAAATGGTTCGCGCACTGGTGTCCTACGAGACACTGCACGCGGCGACAAGTTCACGCGCCTTTACCACTTCTAGTACCTTATTAATTAGATTTCTATGGTAATCCCCCTAGCTTTTCCACTCTTGCCCTACTATTACTAAAAATAGGCATAAACACTCCGTACTCGAGTCCGTCTATTAACGTCACCCCGAGCTCCCTGCGCCCGCGCCGTCAATTGAGTGAATTCGCCTCTATTGAGCAGATTAGTGCGCCGAGGTTTCTACAATTACTGGGGGAGGCGCGGGAAGTACGGATCGCTGATTGTTACCTAAAATTATGAGGAATTCCGGAGTTCTGTGAGGATAAAGGTTTTTATTGTGTTTGAAGATTTATTGCGTTCTAATGTAGCTGGAAAGTCTGTAAGGATTTTTTGCAGTAGATATAATCTGTTTATATCAAACAATTGAGTAACTAAGTTATATGATTGTTAGTAAATGATTAATTTTCATGTGTAACTAGCCCTTAGGCTTCGACCGTGTAAAGTTCTGCTCATCAAAAAAAAAACATTAATATCCAAAGGAAAAGTTAAATATCTTTAATTATTTAATCGAAATGAAATGATGGACTTACACAAGTTCTCTCAAACTGAGCAAGGAGGCTTGAGTCAACAGTTTCACTTAATCAGATCACTACAGCTACCAATACTAATTTTATTAAACCGTAAAGAATATGAATGGTAGGTGTTCCCTTTAATATTTGTCAAAAACAACGTTAATTTAATGATGACCACAGCGCCTACAAGCCGCATTATATCAGTAGTTCTACTCATAGCACCATTTTACATAATTGAGCTAGCCAAGTAGCCACCTGTCTTGTGAACTTTGGAACTAACACGTGATTATCCTTAACACGCAATATCTCTGCATAAGATTAGGTATTATAGGATAAGACCTCATCATCCTCCTCGCCTTTTCCCAATTATATTGGGTTCGGCTTCCAGTCTAACCAGATTCGGCTGAACATCAGTATTTTACACGGAGCGCCTGCCATCAGACCCCCGCAACCCAGTTACTGGGTAATACTGACATTCGGAGGTAAGACCAGTTGTCAGACTTTCAGGCTTTGACTACCCGCAACGACTGCCACAGATAGTCGTATGACAGCCAGGACCGACAGCTTACCGTGCTCTTCGAGACACGGAGGGGTCTCGATGTGTAACGAAACAGTCACCCATCTACAGATTGACCGCAGCCAGCCAATAGGCTGTCAATCACACAAGGTTTATTAACCTTGCAGATCGTACAATCTGTGCGATTGTTACTTCACCACGAGCCTCTAGGGATAGGATAAGACCTTTCCCAGGAGGAAACCTTCAAAAGGCTACCAGCCTCATGAGGAAGAGGCTGGGGTGTGTGGGATTTTTACCGCACTAAAACCACCTCAGTGGCCATCTTCAGCACAATAGAGGGGGGACTCTGGGAACGGGTTATGGGTTACCAGTGCCCCCCTGTGCTACGCCTCTAAAGCACGTCTCAGGGGAGACTTTTGTCTCCCTGAACACCTTTCCGATGCAACAACAAATGGTGGCACGGCACCGTCATCTCTGAGGTATAGGATAAGACCTAACTTACTTAAAAGATGTTCTGGATCTGTTTGTTATAAATAAAATATGCAGTGATAGCCTACTGGTTGAATGCTTGCCTTCCATGCAAGAAGGTCGAGTTCAAACCCGGCCTTTACCTCAGAATTTTCAGATTTGTGTGCGGATCAGAATTTGATTATCACTTGCTTTAACGGTGAAGGAAAACATTGTGAGGAAACCTGCACACCTAAAGTGTCGCATAAACTTCTTGATGGTGTGTGTAGTCTGCCAACCAGCAGACAGCGTGGTGGACTAAGGCCTTAGCGTTCTCATCCAGAGAAGAGGCCCGTGCCCAGCAGTGGGATAATATAAGGCTCATTATATTATGCATGTTATATATCAAGGAATTTGTAAGTGCAAACTTGGTTGGCAGAAGCCTTTGCTCTACAGTGACTGCAAAAGGCAGGGTGAGTTGTTTGAAGTATTAACTATGATTCCTGACAAAGATGATATCAACCTGTCTTTTTAACAGCTTATCGATGAAGGCTACTTACGGATTATTAAAGAAGATGGAAAGCAGAAGATTTCTTCGCAATGTTGTAAACATACTGCAATGGTAGTAGTAGCACTGTGTTTAGTAGTAGTAGAGCTCATGAAGGAACTCGTCCGGGGAAGTACTACCACCGTACTTACTTCTGCCGCCAAACAGTGATGCTTGCATAGCTGTGTTTCGGCGTGAAGGGTACCGGTGCCGGTGAAATTACAATCACATGAGACTTTCCATCTTCATGTCTCAGTTTGGCGAACCGACTTGCGGTACCATTTAGGGAACAGCCTATGTGGTATTGCAGTTATTGTACGGTGTTGTACCGAACTGCTTTACTAATAAGCTGATATAAGATTAAATGATACGATTCCTTTGAAGACCAACAGTTAATTGTACTAAATTAACACCAAAGTTCAGAAAGAAATAGTTCTAAAGAATAAATGATATTGATATGTGAAAACACACGGCGCGTTCGATGATCGGTAGTGAACACAGAAATAGAATGGAAAAGTGGGCAGGACGCGTGTGCCAACACTCTGTACCATAGTGCATGGCATTTCAAAGCCTTTCTCAGTACGCCTTATGACTTGTTTCTGTAAATACACAGACATAGTATTTTTTTTTATTTTTATGGTATTGGATGGCGAAACGAGCTAAAGGCCCACCTGATGTTAATTGGTTACCTTTGCCCATAACAACTGCAATACCACCTAGGCTGTTACCTAAATGGTACCGCAAGTCGGTTCGCCAAACTGAGACATGAAGGTGGAAAGTCTCATGTGATTGTATAGACTAAGTGCTGCGAACAACCATAGTGAAGCCAACAAAAAGCGTGCTCATTCATGTACAACCAGTGCTCACGTACACACCATGCACCTGAAGAATATTTGTTTTCGCGATGCTTACTGGACGATGCCGCAACATGGGAACTGAGAGGGGTGAGCACGGTTTAAGGTGCATGTGTGTGCGTGAGCGCTGGTTTGTACACGGAGGAGCACGGTTTTATTGGCTTCACTATGATTGTTCGCAGCACTTTGTCTATATTTTTTACTATGTCTGTGTGTAAATACTGTAACAATAACCCGTAAAAATGCCTAATTATACTGTTTCTAACTGCAGAAACAAAAGCTGTAAAGTACATTTGAGTCAATATGTAAGGCGTAGTTTGTTCGAAAGATGCCATGAATCGCAAGTAAAATTGTGATTACAACCATTCTATCTCTATCTTTATCTGCGGTAGTGAATTTAATGAAAATGAATTATGAATGTTGGCGGACATGCCAACGCGGTATGTACTTACTATAATTTCGCGATGTTCGGTTGCACCACACAGTTATTATGGCATAAGGTAACCACTTAACATCAGGTGGGCCTTTACCTCGTTTCTCCATGACATAGGTACCTATCGAAAATATGTGGCATCAAAAGAACATTTTCTCTACAAAAACCGCCTATAGGCAATCGTGTAAAATTTACATACAGTTCAAATTATTGCTATATTCTCAAGCTTTCTCGTACCACAAATATTGTAAACGGTAAGTTCGTTGTACTAAAACCAAATATTTGTGTGGAATCGTTAATTAAGTTAGAAAATGTACCAAATGACTGATCATTGAATAAATTAGAGTTCCGTCACTTTTCACGCTTCGGTGTAAGAATGCTGTATTTTGTGGATACCGACAATAGTGTGTTTTCAATGTGTTTGACAGCATATCATTAGGCAGTTTAAAAAGCTCTTGTTTGCATCCATAATGAGGTTTTTAAAAGAAATTGTACCAGGCCCCTCAGAAAGTATTGCGAAAAAAAGTTTTTATATATGGGAGACTGGCCAGTTATAATGTTTTTCGAAAATATGATTATTTATAAGTAAAAATAAGTAAGTTCCAATTTCAAAATTTCCCTCCACATTTTTTGCGAGTTAATTCAAAGTATTGTGTCTCACTGAAATATGGATCTGCGCCGGGAACATTTTAGAGCTATGATTTTATACGATTTCAAGTGTCGCCTGAAACCGGATGAATCGTACGATAGACTTCAAATGGCATTCATGGATGAAGGCCCTTCCAAGGCAACCGTGTATCGTTGGTATAACGAATTCAAGCGCGGTCGACCAACTTTGGGGGATGACGAAAGAAGCGGTCGCCCTTTGACGGCTGTTACCGAAGAAAACGTGCTAGCAGTGAAAAATTTAATCCAAGACAATAGGCGAATTACATATCAGGAGATTCAACACATATTGAAGATTGGATCGGGAAGCGTTCACGAGATTCTACACAGCCATCTTCGCGTGAGGAGGATAGTATCACGCTGGGTGCCGCACAACCTCACCGATGCTCAGAAGCAGGCCCGGGTGGAATGGTGCCGTGTTATGCTTAACAAATTTGAAGCAGGCTCGTCTCGGCGTGTTTACGACATCGTTACAGGTGATGAGTCCTGGATTTATCAATACGACCCAGAAACCAAGCGCCAGTCGACTGTTTGGGTGTTTCAAAATGAGCCAACGCCTACCAAAGTGAAGCGATCTAGAAGCGGGGGTAAGATTTTGATCGCTAGCTTTTTTAATTTGACTGGCCACTTGGTATCAATTCCCTTACGGGATCAAAGAAGCATTAATGCCGAATGGTATACTACCAAATGTTTGCCAGAAGTTTTCTCTGTTATAAGCAACAAGCGACCAAACACAGGGCTCCGCGGGCTACTGCTCCACCACGACAATGCACCTGCGCACACCGCACTCAAAACGAGGGACTTCCTGGACAGCACGCCAGTCAAACTCCTGGGTCACCCTCCTTACAGCCCTGATCTAGCACCGTGTGACTTCTTTTTATTCCCAAAAATAAAAAATCAGCTCAAAGGGATACAATTTTCGTCGCCGGAAGATGCGCTGGCTGCGTTCGAGCAGGCTGTAAACGAGGTGTCTGCGGCGGACTGGAAAAAGTGTTTTGAAAACTGGTTTAGGCGCATGAATCTTTGTATAGAGGCTGGTGGAAAGTACTTTGAAAAGATTTGATAAAAATATATGTACGTATAGAACAATTTTTTTTAGTTTCGCAAAACTTTCTGAGTGTCCCACGTATGGTTAAGAAATGTGTTGAGTTGTGTTAAGACAGAGTGAGTGTTGTTATGTTTACAGAAAACAAAACATGGTTTACATGTTTATAATAAATAATTAAGCCGTTAATGAGATTGATCAATTTCTATGGGTCTTCGGGCCTATATAACATGTTACTGAAATAACTGAAAACCTCTTAATTTAAACATTGTACTCATCAGCATGAACAACTTTTACCATGGGACCTAACCTGAAATCGCGAAAAAAACCTGTGCGGTCGATCCTTAAAATTATTCATATTTTTTGACTGGTTCATTTTGATGCAAAATTTCGCAACTATAACACAAGCATCGATGGCAGGAAACAACATGCATCGTACTGAGATACCACAGGGCCAAAACAATAAATCCCCAGTAAAACGTGTATTTTTGTATGTTTTATTTAATAGTTATCTGTAACTTTGACGTTACCCACCAGATGGTGCTTAAAGGTAAGGTCAGCTGACAACTCTATAACCGTACATTTAATGTACTCTATGTGTATAACGCAAATCTTAGTGTGACGTGACGCTACATTTTCTCCCGAATCACACCTACCGTAAAGTATCATATACCGTACCCATAAGGAACTTCGTCCAAAAAAACCAGGTGTTCCGGGTGTTCCCTACATTTTTTCGATTTATGTGAACACAAATGTAGGGAACAGCTGTTTTTTTTTGTGTTTTAAGGGTTGGTCCTATAGTTAAAGTTGATTTTCTGTTATTTCAATAACACGTTGTATAGGAAAAGCTAAATTGCGTCACCCTAAAACTGATTCAGAGTAGAAGTTAAATTCGATAGGAGCAGAGTTCACGGTAGCTTAGCGGCTCCAGCACTGGTGTCATCATCATCATCATTTCAGCCAAAAAACGTCCACTGATTAACAAAGGCCTCCATATATTTATTTATTTATTTATATTATTGAGGGCCTCCAACAAAAGATATACACAAAAAATCACAAGTGACAGATACAGGATTCTATGACCATATATGCCATAATCGCCACGCTTGGCAGGCGGGTTGGCGATCGCAGTTGGTTGTTTAAATACTCAGAGAACGCTGCTGCCCATCCTCTGGTGAATCCCTTAGTCACCTTTTACGACACCCATGAGAAGAAAGAGGGTGGTGCAATTCTTTATGTCCGGCACCACACGGAACTTTACGTCCGGCACCACACGGAACAAAGTACACACAAACAAAGCACTGGTGTACTGAACCATAAGTCGCAGCTTCGAATCCTGTTCGTAAGTGATTATTATTTTCCACAATTTATATCTTCACGGCCAATATAATAAAATAATTTTCCGTGTGTATTATCAGAATTCTCAACAATACCTAGAATTTATTGTAGGTGTAATATAGAGCCTACATTAACCCTGGGAACGTTAATGGAGCTACCAGAGCCACCTGTCACCTGAGGCACGAACTAACTCCGTTACTTGCATACATCATAGACCGATCAGAAGCTACTGTGTTGAATCATTGAGGTTTCATTGTTTATTCAAAAGTACATTTGTATGCATATTAATTAATTTAGTGTTTGAGATAGTGTCTAGAAGCTTAGGTCCTTTTAAACAATTAAACAATTGATAGATTCTACCCATGAAACTGAACAATCTGAAAACAATTTGATAAAAAAATTTAATTCCCTTCACCTTCCCGTACAGAAAACTGAACTAAACAAGGTTTTTGTACGAGAAGTAAATATGTTTTTCGTCTGACGACATACCTATTTTTCTTAGTTTAAAAAAATTTGTAGGTAGTAGAATCCACCTTTAAAATTTGATACATGTATTGATTTCATCCTGTGTATTCATAATATTTAGGTACGGTTGATCGCACGTCAGTGGTAACAATTTAATATTGACAGTGTCTTTATTTCGTAAGCAGTAAGGGTTGTTTTCCAATTCAAGTGTCACCACTGACGTGCAGACGACTGTACTATAGCAACATTTGAACTTCTCATTCTGAGAAGAGGTTCGTGCCCAGCAGTGGGACAGTAATGGGCTGATGATAATGATGATGATTGCAACTTATGGAGAACTCTGGTTAAATCTGGGATTACTTACTAATACCAAACTAAGCCATATTTTTGGTAGACTTTTCTAAAGATTACAATGATAAAATAATATTTGCCTGCCTTTTGATAAGGTGGAAAATGATTCTATCGACACTAATATTATAAGACCTTGTAAGACAACTGTTCCTGCGAATAAATATCTATTCTATTCTATATCCTATTTCCTACTTATATTATAAATGTGAAAGTATGGATGTTTGTTTGTTTGTCCTTCAATCACGCTGAAACGGCGATTGGATTTGGATGAAAATTTCCACACAAATAGTTTATTATCCGGATTAACATATATGCTCCTTTAAACCCCGGAAACATGCATAGTTCCCGAGAGATGCCCGACTATATATTTCTGTGTTAAGTCGAATTTACGCGAGCGAATTCATGGGCATGGTGGCAAGTTAAGGTTGTGATATCCATAATACTATGGCAACATTTTGTTGAGGACTCTGGTAAAAGCCTTTTACATAAAAACCACTCGCTTTCCATCCTAGATCTATGCCATACGAATATCTATGGCAGTCGTTACGGATAGTCAGAAGCCCGAAAGTCTGACAACTGGTCAGGTCTGGGTGTCGGGTTGATGAGGGTCTAATGGCAGTCGCTCCGTGTGAAATACTGATGTTCAGCCGCATCTGGTAAGACTGAAAGCTAACCCCAACATAGAGACAGAAGAATGAAGAAAAATCATGAGATAAATAATCAATTGACAGTTGATTAGCGTAGCCATTTTTTTCTACATGTAACCTAGTTTGCAATTTAGTTATAATGTTTATCTTGAAACCGCTAAGTCTCGCTAATATTCATGTGGTCCAGTGACATTTAGCAATAATGCAAAACTATCTAAACACACTAAATGACCTGCTTCAGTTACGTAAACTGTTCACTTGTTACAATTTCAGTTAGTAAGAAATTAGTTAGTTTTTAAATTGTAAATTACTAAGAATTTAGTCGTAGTAGAGCTCCTTTGTAAAAGAGCTCGTCCGGGGAAGTACTACCACCGTACCTACTTCTCCGCCAAATAGTGATGCTTACATTGCTGTGTTTCGGTCTGAAGGGTACGGGTGCCGATGAAATTACAATCACATGAGACTTTCCATCTTCATGTCTCAGTTTGTGCGAACCGACTTGCGGTACCATTTAGACAACAGCCTAGGTGGTGTTGCAGTTGTTATGGGCAAAGGTAACCGCTTAACATTAGGTGGGCCTTTAGCTCGTTTCGCCATCCTATACTATAAAAAAAATTTAAAGAAAGAAATAATTTATTTAAGTCGCATATGCAAAAACAACAAAAGGAATAATTAAATGTCTATACAAGACTAAAAAAGGCCTAAACATAAGCTGCAAAACTGAAATGTTGCAGCGTTTGTTTTCGGATGGGTCCCAAACATCAGTTAGATTTACTCATAAAAGGATTTTTGGAGGCAAAGTATCGATAATAATTCGGTAAATGATGGTTACGCCCTAGATTCGCATAATTTAATTTTAAACGTGACAAATAATCCGTAAATCTTTCAAGTTCTAAACATTATTTATTAATAGTCTAACATTTAAGGTGAGAGCTCCAATTATCCTCTCAAGTCTAATTCGAAAAATCGAATTATAATTTATAAATAAATAAGAAGAATGTTTTTAATTTTATTTTTAGTGTTCAATAAATCATATTCTGCGTAATCGGTGTCTAATAACACTAATAAAATTCTTACGGTCCCAACCGTTTCGATATAATTTCGCGAATGATTAGAGAGGGAGGCAATTAAACAGTCGTATAAGTTTTTTGTTAATTTTGCTACTCACCGCTCGCCTGCAGTTTTCTTTCCTGGGAATCGTCTGCATCCATCGAAGATTGCTTTTGAAAGAAACCCTAAAATAAAAAATTGTTTTGAGTTTTTAATTGATACCTGTTTTTCTTGTTAGTGTGCGATTGATCGAGTTTTAGTTTAATGTTGAAGACTGACACTGACTTTTACAGACTGTTCAAATTAATTGCTGATCATTAAAATTTTACTTATAACCAACTTTTTCATCATCTTTTTTAACAGAAAACTGTGCAGCATACTTTTGTTTTATAAGATCCTATCCTACTAATATTATAAACTTGAAAGTTTGTGTGGATATTTGTTACTGTTTCACGCAAAAACTACTGTATGGATTTTAATAAAATTTGGCATACAGATAGAACATAACCCTGATTAATATATAGGCTACTTTTTATCCCAGGGAGACGAATAGTTCCCGAGGGATGCGCGATAAACGACATTCACGCGGACGAAGTCGCGGGCATAGGCTAGTAAGTAATAAAACTGCTTTAAAGTTTTTCTATTCCCACAAAACGATTAACATAATCTTGTTTCTATTCATATCTGATCTAACAATTTTATTGTACAAACAGGCCCATTATCTAACAATACACACCTGCATTTGTAAATTAGCAAGATCCTCTAAATTTTTCCTCATCAGAAGGTTTTGTTGCTCAAACTCCGAAACACTGTTGGCGGCGCTCGAGGTCGCCGATTGTTCCTTATTAACAAAAAACAGATACTTATCATTTTTTAAATCTAACTTTACATTCTATTATAATCGCATACCATTCATACGTGTGCAAATGTTCGGATTATTGTCAATTTCAAAGAATTGTACTTATGAATTTAAATATCATTGAACTGCCTCGAACTCAAAAAAGGAAAAATGGGTATTTAATTTATCTGCCTCGCTCATAAATCGTCTTTAAAAGAACACTAAAGTGCTGATATGTATTATATAATATGAAGATTGGAAGCAAAATAAAATAGGTAAATAAAAATTTGCATACTGTGTTTCTCAGACCATATATCAAGGTAATTACCTGTCCATCAGTATCTCTTGATACGCTTAGATCTAGAGTTTGTTCTCCATCATCAGAACCGCTTCCATCTTCTTCCTGACCTTGAGATCTGTTGAACAGCCTCATCGACTGCTGGTTTATTATTTGTAATGCTCTTTGTCTGAAAAAACATCAATATTACTTTTACAATCTGATATTACGACAAAAAGTCTGAAAGTTTTTTCATACCTCTGAGTTTCAATGTCATTATCAGGTGTTTTCGGTGGGGTAATATTGGTTGAACCCTCATCCTCAGTAGCTGATGAGGATCTTCTCATACTCCTGTCAGTTCCATCTTCCATTCCAGAATCATGCCGTCTTTTTAAACTTAAAGGTAGCTGTGTAAACGGTTTACCTAGAACACAAATTAAATTATGACGGACTTCATCAAATATATACAAAAATCGCAAAATGAAGTTGTTTAATATTTCGGTCGTAAAACTAAGAAGATTATAATAAATTTTACGATGGTGTGAAGTTATTAATTTCTAATAAACTCACCTTGCAACGCTTCTAAAGCTCTAATCTGTCCGCTGATAGCATCAGCAACTTCATTAGATGATAAACCGTAGATTCCCAGTAGTTCCTTCATTGTGTTCATGGCATAATCCCTCAGAATTCTATTTGTAGCATTTGATGCGTCTCCATTCTGTTGTGTCTCGTTCATGTCCATTTGTTCCTGATTTTCTTCTAATCTTTCATTAGCATTTATATCCTGACCCTTGTCCTCATCTGAATCCGAGTCCCTTCTTCTCGGAGGCGAATTAGTTTTTATTAATTGAGATATAGCAAAAGGATTTTTGGCACAAAACGTCTTATTTTGTAAATTACTAAAGTTTAGGACTGTCCGATCTCTTTCGGTGCCCTGATTTATTTGTAAACTATGTATGTACGAATGTTGAAACGTGTCTACTTTCTTATCCTCCGGTAACCTATTTTGGTAATTTGAGTCTATGTTTTCATTGGAATCAGTGCTTAATCTTCTACTGAGGTCGACTGCGCCGCTTTTTAGAAGACTGAAGTTCTTGACACCAATTTTAGCATAATTTCCATCATCTTTCTCCTCTTCACCAATATGTTCAGGGGTTGTTCTATCGTTGCCGTTAACAGGACTACCGTTGCCATCACAGTTTGGTCCATTAGAGTCGTCGGAAAAGGCGGTCGCGTTAGGAGCACATCTGGGCTTGAAATTTTTTCTCTTGTTTCTTTTTGGCATGTTGTAGTAAGGGGACATGTCTCTGCTGTGCTCCTCTTGGTGATCGGATGACTCCTGCCATGACGGTGCTTCATGGTGAAGGTACAATGGTTCCTCGGGGGTAGGCTGTAGTCTCTCGTGGATAGATTCCTGGTGAGCAGCCATCGCAGTAGTCATTGCAGTATTTGGACTCTTTCGAGGACCACAACCTGAAACGAGTCCGTCCTGCGAAGACAAACGAATTCGTTCAGTTTTATATAAACAATCAAATTTAACTCAATACATTTTAGCGTCCAATCATAACAGTGATTCATTTTCGTTCAATTTAAATTGAAACAATGTGTTGAGAAGAAACAATAGTCTTTTGTTGACAATAAGATTAGCTGAATACTGTGGAATGTTTTGAATTTAAATTTTCACTTCATTGTTTGGAAATAATAAAATTAGTTATTAGCACATTTTGTTACCTGGGGAGAGTCTTCATGGATCTATCATTTCCTAATTGGCATAATAAATATTTTAATCAGTCTTCAAGATCAGCCAATAACTGTGCATCATCTGTAACAAAAAAGAAACGCGTGTAAGTAAACATGGTGGTGTGGTGAGTTTAACGGCCAAATAAGTTCGTTTCGAAATTGAGTAAAATTATATATTACGAATATAAAATATACGCTAGATAATGTAGTCTAGTCATTAATTCTATATTATTACTTCTAAAATTACTTTTATAATGAAATAGAGGCCAAAAATCAGCGCTGACACGGAACATATTAAGGCAAAAAATTCTTCAAACAGCAAATTTCGCGTAAACCAATTTGTTGTTGAAAAAACGTTCCGTTTTCTGGCTGTATTGACGTAATACACTGTAATTTAAAAATAATTATATGAAAAAAAAACCACGTCAAGTAACACGCATCGATCAAGTGAGTCGGTATGAAATTAATTATATTCAACATATTAGATCTATTTTCGAGAAAACGAGATTGCTCGGAGCGAGGCGAGAAAAAAAAACGTGTATTCATGTCGAAATTGGTAACGTGGTTTGGGTGTACAATTACTTATTAAAAACTAATACAAAGATACGGCCTTCGCTTGCGGGTCACAATAACTATCGATCTCTCGTTATCGTAAGTGGAACGTCTCAAAATCGGTGTGTTTACCCTACTTTTTGATTTCGGACGTTGCCTTTGAAATGATGGCCTCTCAGTTACATGTGTCGATTTTTATAAGTACCTAACCGAGATATGTAATTGGATGAGTTATTTTTAACTGTTTCCGTTAAGTTCAAGATCTTTTAACTGGATTCATGTTTGTGGAAAGTGAGTTAGAGAAGTAACTAGTATGTTGACGATAGTTATAAGTTTTTATTCAATACATTGACAACAAAGTGTTTATACTTGCTTTGATCATAATTTCTGAAGTATTCAGATAAAAACATCAGCTAACCAACAAAAATAAATATTTCAAAATTTCAAAATCCATTTTACGCCTTGACGCGTTAAATTATTATGACAGAAAACTATCGGAGCTCCCATCCGGCTGTAGCTCCGGTTTTGACATTATAATAAGTGAATGATCTAATAACACAGCACATGTTCAAAAAGTATTGTAACAAAAAACTTCGTCAACGTCTGTTTAAATCATTAGCTTGAAGGAACATGTAAATTTTAAAATGTAGAATTGATATTTTTTTTGACAAATAATAGTTTTGATCGTAACGCCAAATGTGAAAGTTTAAGAAAAACCTGTAACGTTGGTATTTCATTATTTTAAAGTTTTTTGTGCTTCAAATAACCTTTTTTTGTTAAAATTTGCAAACAACATAATGTTAAATGTCTTTTATGGACCTCTCGTACCGAGTGGTTTTCTTTTATTTGCATTAAAAGCCTTTAAAAGTTTTGACAGGTTGTAAACCAAAATTTACGTCACAGTGCCATTAGTAATACCTTTTTTGTTGTTTCAGGGAAAAGATGTGATGATTCAAAAATACAAAAGATATTTTTTTACCGTTTCGTTAATCGTGTAACTCATCATAGGTTTCTCCAAAATTCATTTACAGTTTTGTATTGTCTTCGATAAACTTTGAAAAAGGAAACTAGTTTCCTGTGATTTTATAACAAATATTTAATTGAATTTATGAAACTTGTACCAATCAGACATTTTTTCTCTAATCTCATGGACGATAATCGGGGCCTCTTCCCTTCACTAGGTATGTGACACTGTTGACAGTTGTAAATTGTCGATGTCTTGTGTCGAGCATGTGACGTGTAGAGACTGAATATTATCGATATGTCCATCTGAGTTCCAAATTCGATGTTTGTGATACGTTGTTTGTCGTAACAATATAGTACTTAAATGTTATTTCGTAACTTCTTTATTTTACATGGGGCGACGGATACAATGTACAGTCTCCATCCACCCTAGATAGGTCCGCTAGTAGGCGAGCCTTATCTCACCGTGCGGCCTAACGTCAGCCGCACCCTCAATGCTAGGCCGTCTGTAATTACGACGTTTATATACAACGTGTCATTGAAAAACTGAAAACCTCTTAAGGTGTCATTGTACTCATCAGTATAAACAATACTATGGGACCAAACTTGAAATCGCGAAACAAAAACAGCTGTTTCCCTACATTTTGTTGATTTATGTCAACACAATTGTAGGGAAACAGCTGAACATGAACAACCTAGGAATCATTAGTTATTTCAATAACACGTTGTACGTGGGACACTCAGAAAGTTTTGCGAAACTAAAAAAAATTGTTCTATACGTACATATATTTTTATCAAATCTTTTCAAAGTACTTTCCACCAGCCTCTTTACAAAGATTCATGCGCCTAAACCAGTTTTCAAAACACTTTTTCCAGTCCGCCGCAGACACCTCGTTTACAGCCTGCTCGAACGCAGCCAGCGCATCTTCCGGTGACGAAAATTGTATCCCTTTGAGCTGATTTTTTATTTTTGGGAATAAAAAGAAGTCACACGGTGCTAGATCAGGGCTGTAAGGAGGGTGACCCAGGAGTTTGACTGGCGTGCTGTCCAGGAAGTCCCTCGTTTTGAGTGCGGTGTGCGCAGGTGCATTGTCGTGGTGGAGCAGTAGCCCGCGGAGCCCTGTGTTTGGTCGCTTGTTGCTTATAACAGAGAAAACTTCTGGCAAACATTTGGTAGTATACCATTCGGCATTAATGCTTCTTTGATCCCGTAAGGGAATTGATACCAAGTGGCCAGTCAAATTAAAAAAGCTAGCGATCAAAATCTTACCCCCGCTTCTAGATCGCTTCACTTTGGTAGGCGTTGGCTCATTTTGAAACACCCAAACAGTCGACTGGCGCTTGGTTTCTGGGTCGTATTGATAAATCCAGGACTCATCACCTGTAACGATGTCGTAAACACGCCGAGACGAGCCTGCTTCAAATTTGTTAAGCATATCACGGCACCATTCCACCCGGGCCTGCTTCTGAGCATCGGTGAGGTTGTGCGGCACCCAGCGTGATACTATCCTCCTCACGCGAAGATGGCTGTGTAGAATCTCGTGAACGCTTCCCGATCCAATCTTCAATATGTGTTGAATCTCCTGATATGTAATTCGCCTATTGTCTTGGATTAAATTTTTCACTGCTAGCACGTTTTCTTCGGTAACAGCCGTCAAAGGGCGACCGCTTCTTTCGTCATCCCCCAAAGTTGGTCGACCGCGCTTGAATTCGTTATACCAACGATACACGGTTGCCTTGGAAGGGCCTTCATCCATGAATGCCATTTGAAGTCTATCGTACGATTCATCCGGTTTCAGGCGACACTTGAAATCGTATAAAATCATAGCTCTAAAATGTTCCCGGCGCAGATCCATATTTCAGTGAGACACAATACTTTGAATTAACTCGCAAAAAATGTGGAGGGAAATTTTGAAATTGGAACTTACTTATTTTTACTTATAAATAATCATATTTTCGAAAAACATTATAACTGGCCAGTCTCCCATATATAAAAACTTTTTTTCGCAATACTTTCTGAGGGGCCTGGTATATACATAGTTTAAAGCTTTTATATTTTTAGATTTTACTAAGTCAATCGTGAAGTAAAACCTGCTGAAAAGTACTCAAAAAGCTAACTAAAAAACTAAATATCTACAATAGGAAATAATAAATTTTTAAAGCATTTAATAAACAATATATCAATTTTATCGATAAGCAATTTTTCCTTCGACGCAAACCTACTTCATTTTATTACTCAATTCAAATGAAGTACTCAACAATAATATACTTTTCTCTTACTCATAACATCATTACACCATAGAATTAATAAAGAGTAGCAGCCATGAAGGGCCGCATTGTCCTTAAGACGACTAAAGTTAACCCATTGTGGATGTTAACAGCTACTTTAAAGGCAGAACCGCTCCATTTTGGACACAGCCTTGGCAGGAACAATATCCAATAATAACAATAAAACGATCGCAGTTATGCGCGCGCGCATTATTAATATTGATCGGGATTCAACATGGCGGTCAAGATGGCGTCGCGAATAGCGGAAACGGATTAAATTAAATCTAGATTGGGTGCGATCTAGTTATATTTGTTTAATGATTTAATTTAGATATGTTTGGATTTTGGATGTAGTCGTAAAAAATGTAATGTCATTACTTTTTTTATGTCATGTACCGATTTGTATAGGAGATACTGCTAGATATTACTCAGCTTACAATAAGATAGCCTTTTTTTTTTTTTTTTTATATTCGAGGAGGAAACCTTCAAAAGGCTGCCGGCCTCATGGAGGACAGAGGCCGGGGTGTGTGGGATTTTTACCCACTAAAACCCCCCCGGTAGCCATCTTCAGCACAATAAGTGGGACTCCGGGAAATAATAAGCCTCCGGAGCCCTTCCTGTGCTATGCCTATTAGACACTTCTCAAGGGAGACTTTATTGTCTCCCCTTACACTTTCCCGATTGGATTGGTACACGGCGGCCCGAGACTACTTCGTGCCATCGGCATCCCTGAGGTCATTTACTGGACACACAGAGCCTCCACTCTGTACGTCGTGACCTCAAAGGCTCCCCATTCTCCAGTCGCGTATCGATAGGGCGGGGAGTGCACCTTATAGCCCTATTAGGCTAGGTGCCGGAGAGGTTGCCTCTCCGGCGTCGCCTTCTCCGAGCAGGATCGGCCCTCTCTCGATCCCGCTCCGCAGTCTCCTTCTGGACCATAATGGTCTCGCAAAAGGAGGCTACTTCCCTCCAATTTGTCGTCTCTGCCAGCATAGCTGATACTACCGCTGACAGAGAGAGATCTTGCCCAATTTGATCGACCAGGACCCGCCGCTCAGAGTTCCATGCAGGACACTCTGCGAGTGTGTGTTGGGCGGTATCTTGGTCGCCTCCACAATGGTGGCAATTCGCCGTTGCCTCGCGTCCGATCCTATTCAGGTATTCACCGAAACAACCATGCCCGGTGAACACCTGAGTAAGACGATAGGTGACACGCTCACTTCTACTCAGCCAGGCTTCGAAGCACGGCAGGATGGCCTCAACCACACGCTTGTGCGCAAACTGCGGCCCTGAAAGCCGCTCGCGCCACAGCTCGAGCGCGTGTTGTCGCTCCTGCCGTCTCAGCCTCTCGAACGCCCTTGTGGGCGCGCCTTCGCCACTCTGGCGAATGGTGCGTATCCGGTCATACACCCTCGCATCCATATCTGCCAGTATATCCAGGGGTGGAAAGCGCGCCAAAAGAGTTGCCGCCTCGAAGGATATCGTCCTATACCCTCGCACAATTCGGATGGCCACTTTACGCTGCAGACTATTAAACTTAGCTCTGCTGCGCCGGGCGCCTGACAGTTTATTCGACCACACCGGCGCCCCGTAAAGGGCCATCGACCGCACAACACCCGCATAGAGGCGGCGAACTTCTTCTTGTGGTCCCCCGAGGTTGGGCAGCAGTCCGTGCAGGGCACCCATTGCCCTCTCGACCCGGGGAACAAGGCGTCCGAAGTGCTCTCCAAAGCTCCAGCGGCTGTCCAAGGTTAGGCCAAGGTATTTCATACTCTGGCCCACCTGGACTTGCGCGTCACCAACGCACACCGACACGCTGGGTGGTTGCCTACCTCGTGGCAATTTGTGAAACCATAGCGCCTCGGTCTTTTGAGGCGCTATCTCCAGACCCAGCCCGCGGATCTTGTTCACGACAATTGCCACCCCAAGCTCGGCAAGTCGGATGGTACCCTCAAAGGTGTCCCCGCCGGCAATGACTAAGGTGTCATCTGCGTAGCAAACAACACTCACGCCAGTGGGAAGATCGACACGCAGAACCGCGTCGTATGCGAGGTTCCACAAGAGTGGACCCATAACTGACCCTTGTGGAACGCCGCACGTAATCTCCCTTCGATGGACTTCACCATCCCTACCCACATACTGTATATGCCTGTCGCGAAGATAGGCCCCGACAATACCCTGCAGGTAGGGAGGCACCTGATGGTGTATTAGGGCCCCCCTAATCGCGTCCCAAGGCAGGGAGTTAAAAGCATTGACGATGTCTAAGCTTATCGCCACCGCCACCCCACCCCGAGACACCACCTGCTCCGAGAGCGAACGGACCCGAAGTATTGCATCTACGGTCGAACGTTGCTGCCGGAAGCCATATTGGCTATCGGCGAGGTCAGGACCCACCCGCGACAGGTGCTTGACGAGGCGAGCGGCAACTATTCTCTCAAATAGCTTTGATGCCTCATCAAGCAGGCATATGGGACGGTATGCAGAGGGAGACTCCGCGGCCCTGCCTTCCTTCTTCAAGAGGACCAATTTGGCTTCTTTCCAGCCGGCTGGGAACACACTAGAATGGAGGCAGCTATTGAAAAGCCGCCTCATGCGGTCCCCTAGAGCATCCAAAGCCAACACCCACGCCCGACCAGGAATGCCGTCGGGTCCTGGCGCGGTGTTACGAGCTTTCAGGCGACTAATGGCTCGGTCTAACTCCCCTTCTGTGACCCCTAACTCATCGGACCAATCCGACGCAGTCAGGGGCAGTGAAGAACTGTCCCGGACTGTAGGAAAAAGTGTGTTTACGACTCTTCCCAACAAGCCCAGGTCTAGAGTTTCCGTTAGCGGGGGGACCCACGGGCGTAGCTTGCCCATGACAATCTTATAGGGTCGCCCCCACGGGTTCCTATTCAGCTCCTCGAGGAGCTCATTCCAGGACCGAGACTTCGCATCCGCAATGGCGATGTGGAGCGCTTCCCTAGCCGCCCTGTAAGCGTCGTAGGCTTCGGATATCTCTTCGGCTGTAGCTCGACGTCTGCGTCGGGTTCGAGTGTACCGGCGGCGGGACCTCAGACAAACCAGGCGCAATTGCGCAATATCCTCTGACCACCAGTAGACTGCTCGGCGTATGGTGCATCTGGCCCGGGGCATCGCAGCGTCACAGATCGACGTCATCGTGTCCCGAAACCAGGTTGCCTCCTCTTCCGGGTTGGGCAAGATCCCTTCAACTTCTGTACCCCCAGACCACGCCACGACGTACGCAGTTGCGACAAATAAATCTCTGTTGAGCTTTTTTAGGGCCCAACGCCGCAGCGGCAGGTCTGAACCTCGACGATTTGGACCAGAAGGAGGGATGAGGGCCACATCGAATACAATATGGCGATGATCAGATAAAGTGACCATCTCCTCCGCCACCCTCCATCCAGAAACCATGCGGGCAACAGAAGAAGTCGCCCACGTCAAATCCACGACCGACTCCCCCTGCCACCGAACACATGTAGGAACAGAACCACAATTTAAGAGTCGGAGGTCAAGTGACGCCGCCCAGGCTTGCAAAGTCTCTCCTCTCGGACTGTCCCGGGTGCTCCCCCAGAGTCGAGAATGAGCGTTAAAGTCACCCAGGACGAGCACTGGACGAGGTAAACATTTGCCACGTATACAGTTTGCCACCCCGTCCAGGTATGCCTCGTAGTCGGCGAGGGATATATTGGGAGAGACGTAGCAGCCCACCACTGCCAGAGAACCCCACTCAACCGCAATGAAACCAGGCCCTCTTTCCAAAAAGGAACAGGGAGGCCCACCAGCCCAGTGAACGGCGACAGAGCCCTCGGTGTCCCCAAACCAACGAGGATGGTCCGGGACGTTGTAGGGTTCCGCCACCACAGCTATGGCAACCGACCGCTCCGCAATAGACTGCAGTAACAGGTTCTGCGCATTGCGGCAGTGGTTCAGGTTGCCTTGTAGAACTTTTAAGGCTGGGAATGTGATATTTCCATCACCTCCAGTGGGCAACTTGCCGACACAGACTCGTTACCAGCCTGGGTAGCTGGAAGAAGAGGGGCCTGTTTACCCCTATTCTTTCTTCTCTTCGGAGCACATTTTTTGCTACCCAACTTATGGTCGGTAGGGCGACCAAGGTCCGCACACAATGGACATCGAAGGCCCCGCGCCGAGCACTCCTTCATCTTATGGCCAGGCTCGCCACAGGTGAAACACCGGTTGCTTCGGTCAAACGTGCTAAGGCACTGGGCACGAGCGTGTCCCAGCTCTAAGCATCGGAAACACCTCATAGGCCGAGCAGCCAGCACATCTACCCGGACCGACATCCACCCTACACGTATGCGTTTAGCGGACTCTAACTTTTTAACCGTCTATGTGGCCAAGCCACCACGTTATTAAGATTTTTATTATTTTTAAGAACCCTATCGCAAGAACAAAGTATTACATAATATCCATACATACATAACATCACGCCTGTATTCCCCGAAGGCGTAGGCAGAAGTGTACCTATAGCACACATTTTGCCAGTTATAATTATCATTCCAATATAATAGGGGGCGAGCCTATTGCCATTAAAGGACACACATCCAGACTCCGGGCTGCTACTGAGAATTTCCTAGTGAAAAAACACAATAACACTTTGCCCGACCCAGGAATCGAACCCAGGACCCCACGCTTGCGACAACTATACCAAATAGGCAGTCGAGGCAAAATATTAGAGTAGCTTAATGTCGCAATTCTTAGTTATTTTTTCATTACAACCCGATCAGTTGATTATGACGACTCCATATATTTTTATCTTATCTTTTATATCATAATTACGTATATAAAAGGTTGCACAAGTTTATGTTTTAAATCTTTTTAAGTTAATTACTGTTTTTTGACCTTTGCCATTGGTTTTGTGCAAGTATTTCTGCAAGTATTTGTGCTAAGTTCAATTAAATGACTTGTGGTAGACAATAGGTGTATTAGATTGTTTTTATTGATGTTGTAATAAACTAAATGGGATAGCAATCATGTAATACGGCTGTTGGACAAATGGAAAGTGATAGATACTTATAATTGAAGTACTAGAACATATTCAGTAGCAAATGTGGCAGGTTACGTATGAAATAAAACTAAAAAACATATTTTGATACGTTTTGTGCCATTTTCTTAAGGATATAAGCATAAATCATATATAGCATATTTTTGCTGAACTGAGCCTATTTGTTGCAGCCGCGGTGCACATAATTATACTTTTAGGAGTCTATGATGATTAAAATTGTATATTATTGTTATTGTGTGCCTCTGGCTGTAGTAAATAAACCATTTTTCTTTCTTTCTTTCTTTAAATCCTACAACCATCATAAATGCGAAAGTATGGATGTTTGTTTGTTTTCTTGCCCTTTAATCACGTGAAATGGCTTACAGCATTTGGATGAAATTTGGCACACAGATTGATCATAAACCGGATTAATATATAGGCTACTTTTTATCCCGGGAAAACAAGCAGTTCTCAAGGGATGCGCGCTGAAGTCTTTCTGATAACAAAAAAAAAACGAATTCCGAAACCGGTTTATAAAAACCGAATTATACGCGGACGATGCCACGGGCATAGGCTAGTAAACTATAATTATTTAAGATCTGATTCACTTCTTTTACATATTTTTATAGATACGCGTTTTAATCAATTTTAGAAAGTCGCCAACTAACACAAGCTTGGCTGCCGAGAACCGAGGTTATCTTAAAACTAAATTATAATTACCAAGTTATTGATAAAATATCGAAACTACTAGCAACACATAAAAAAAATAGAAACAACGTATTTCTTTTGAATCAAAATAAACTTACAAAATTGAACCCGCTTACAAAATTGGTTATCCATGAGAAAGTCAACAATAGGTATGATTGAACCACATTCTTAAGTTATTAAAGTTATCGCCAAGGTCTGTTCGTAGTGTACGCATGCATGTTTTTGTTGCAATAATTTGTATACCGACAGCAAAGAAAGATCAACGCAATAAAAAATTAAAACTTGTAAAAAAAATGAAAAGATTGTGTAGGTAGCCGTATGGTATCGGCAAATAACTTGAACATGCGCAGTGAATGCAATAATTGATTTATACGATTCTAACCTTCTTCTATCGTGTCGACATGAGCTACATAATGATAAAAGCTCATGCCGTGGGGAAAAGATTAACCAGTCAGCAGGTTGGTAGCGGGGCTGACTGCCCAGGGTGCGCCGGACGATCAATTAAATATCGTCAGTCGTGGAGGCTCTTTTAATGCACCCCTCTAACCTTTATATCATTACAGTAACATTTGCAGTTGCACCATCTTTGTTCAGGTCTTCAGGTTATTTGCCGACTACTATACCTAAGTGTAAGAAAGGTGAACATTTTTTGCGCGTTTTGCGGTAAGCAACATAATTAGCTAAGTATTAAATTAGAAACTAGACACCGTTGCAATTGCAGAAATTCCAATAATACAGTAACCACACAAATTAATATCGACCATTAACCGTGTTATGACAGATTGAATATTTTGAAAAGGAACAACAAAACATTAATAAAAATCAGAGAGCAACATCTAGAAAAATAAACTTTGACAAGACACGACGACCTCACAATAAGCTTGCCTAAATAAAAATACATTAACCGAAGTAAATGACCAGTATGGACAAAAAAAGGCATGTCATTAATCATTATAGGTACGTTAAAACTTACAATCTAATATTTGTATTGTCGACCGTACCAACTTTGCTTTAGCAAAAAAACAGATCTTGCGCTTTGTCGTAATTTGAATACCATAGATTTCCGAACATTCCTATTCTTATTTCAAATCTAGATAAGTAGAAATATTTCTGACAAAAATTGTATCTTTTAAATTAATCACCAAATTTTTTGTGCGTTAAGCTTTTGTTGCTATCTGTACGTAATAGGATATAAAAATACCTAACAGAGACATTAGAATGTTAATTTTAAAATGTTAATCTGACAGCTTGCCGTTATGATACGCTTGTAATTATTTATTTAATTATAATTAATAATAACTACATCAATTTAGGGGCTCGTGGCTAAGTAGCAACCGCGTCGATTGCAAGATCTAAGAGGTCAGCCTGTGGATGGGTGACCGTTTCGATGCACATCGAGACCCCTCCGTGCCTCGGAGAGCACGTTAAGCTGTCGGTCCCGGTTGCCATACAAATATCTATGGCAGTCGTTACGGGTAGTCAGGAGCCCGAAAGTCTGACAACTGGTCTTATATTAAGATGTCAGTATTACCCATTAACTGGGTTGCGAGGATCTGATGGCAGTCGCTCCGTGTAAAATACTGATGTTCAGCTGCATCTGGTTAGACTAGAAAAGCTGACCCCAACGTAACTGGGAAATGGTTTGTAGAAAGAAAGAAAATAACTACATTTATTTAAATAAATAAATGACGTTTGTACTGTATAATTTATTTAGGAATTTTAGAGTGATATTTGCGATATGATTGTTTCATTATCACTGACATTTACAATGTTTAATTTTTTCATCATTTCACATCAAACAATTTTTTATTTATTCTTTTAATTCTAAAATAATTTTTTTAATCATAGTAATATTATGATTGCTTTAGTTGCTTTTAGATAAATTGGTCTAGTGGTCGCAAGCGCGACTGCTGATCGTGGGGTCCTGGGTTCGATTCCCGGGTCTGGAAAAGTGTTATTGGGTTTTTTCTTTAGGAAATTCTCAGTAGCAGCCCGGTGTCTGGATTTGTGCCCGGTTAGTGGCAATAGGCTCGCCCCCTATTACATGGGACTATAACATAACTGGCGAAATGTGGGTGTGTACTATACACCTCTGCCTACCCCTTCGGGAAATACAGGCGTGATGTTATGTTATGTAGATAAATATGTTCAACGTCAAGGTAGGACATAGAGACACATTAGACTATACTTAACACCTATTTTATTTTACCTTGTTCGCAAATAAATTATTTGAATTGAATTGAATAAAATAAATAAATAAAATAAATACAATATACAAGGTGTTGATTTGTAATCATGCCATATTTCTAGATCTGATGATAAATAATGTGCTTAGTCACCTAAAAATAATTGAAAAATTCTACGATTATTTAATACCTAAATTTTCACTTAGAAACATAGCGAGGGTTCGAGAATAAATCCCGAACGACTCGAAAAATAAGTCATCGGCGGCATTGTCAAAGAGTGGAAATACCTGAAAATTGTTTTGGTGGTGTTGCACGCATTGTTTTTGTGTCGCACGTGACACACGGGGGGAATTTGTTTATTTACAAATAAGTAACAAAAAAAAAAATTGGTATTGATTTTTTTACTGATTCGTGTTCAGTATCAGTGGTATAGTCACCTCCTTAAATATGGCACGAATGCAGAGCAGCATGTTGTATATGTACATCCTATCCTACTTCCTACTTATCTACTACTATTATAAAATTGTTAAATGTCAGTTGTCTGTTTGTTTGTTTGTTTGTTCCAGCATCACTATAAAACTACTAGACCGATTTTGTTGAAAGGGTTTGTGACTAAAAACTTATGATTTGACTTAAAAACTGGTATGTATTTTACCTCGCTACGATGACGGGAACCGGTGATTTTTAATTATATTTTTCTACAACATTTTGCATACATTAAGGTGAATAAGGCGCTCATATCCAGCTGTCATTCGCACGCATGCGCTCTAGCGCGCGCCTCCATAGAGAAAATACGGCTGCTAAAGATATTGCATTAAAAACTTTTTTGTCGGGCTGAATTGTATAGAGTAGAAAAAAAATCCTGTCGTATGTGGGTGGTGCCATCTTGGAAATGCAGTCTTTTGAGCCAACCGAAAATCAGAATCTTTTGACTTACAGACAAGGACCGGAAGCTACCTCTAAATTGCGATTTCTCTAATTTTTTGTATGAAAAGCAATAAAATTTAGAAGTACCTAAACGTTGTTATATTGTATCCATCTTAATATACGAATAAGCATAAAGTTATCTTGGTGTAACTAAAAAAATACTATTTTCAGTCTACAATTTTTAATTACCTTCTTCTTCAAGTATATTATCTTATCTTCTTAACTATTATAATCTTAACTATTATAAAATTGTTAACGTTTGTTTGTTTGTTTGTTTGTTCCAGCATCACGCTAAAACTACTGGACCGACTTTGATGTTTTTTTTTTTGTTTGAAAGCTGATGATCTGACTTAAAAACTGGTATGGGTTTTGAGAAAGAAAGAAAGAAAGAAAAAAAGAAAAAAAAAAAATTCGTGGGTTGCGTACTCACCCGACAGATCGAAGCTTCTATGCATTTGCACGAGCGGATAGTAATGTACGATGGAGTGGAGTGGAGTGGAGTGGACAGGAGATGGGACTGGGGATGGGACTGGGGACGCGACAGGGGACGGGACTGGGGACGGGACAGTGGACGGGACAGGGAACGGAACATGGGACGGGAAATGGGACGGGACATGAGACGGGACATGGGACAGGACAGTGGGACGGCACATGGAACTGGACATAGGATGGGACATGGGACATACGACGGGACGATAGTGATAGAGTGAGATAGTGGGGCAGTGGGACAGTGGGACAGTGGAACAGTAGGACAGTGGCAGTGGGACGGTGGGACAGTGGGGTAGTGGGGCTTGGGGCAGCGGGACAGCGGGGCAGTGGGCCAGTGGGGCAGTGGGATAGTGGGGCAGTGGGGCAGCGGGGCAGTGGGGCAGTGTGGTAGCGAGGCAGCGGGGCAGCTGGGCAGCGGGGCAGTGGGGCAGCTGGGCAGTGGGTTACCGGGGCTGCGGGGCGGCGGGGCAGCGGGGCAGTGGGGCAGCGGGGCAGTGGGTTACCGGGGCAGCGGGGCAGTGGGGCCGTGGGATATTGGGGCAGTGGGGCAGCGGGGCAGTGGGGCAGCGGGGCAGTGGGGTAGCGGGGCAGCGGGATAGTGGGGCACCGGGGCAGTGGGGTAGCGGAGCAGTGGGGCAGCGGGGCAGTTGGGCAGCGGGGCAGTGGGGCAGTGGGGCAGTGGGGTAGCGGGGCAGTGGGGTAGTGAGGCAGCGGGGCATTGGGGCAGTGGGGGACAGTGGGGCAGTGGTATAGTGGGGCAGTGGGGCAACGGGGCAGCGGGGCAGCTGGGCAGCGGGGCCGTGGGGCAGCGGGGTAGTGGAGCAGCGGGGCAGTGGGGCAGTGGTGTAGCGGGGCAGTGGGGCAGAGGGGCAGTGGGGCTGTTGGGCAGCGGGGCAGCGAGGCAGTGGGGCAGCGGGGCTGTGGGGCAGCGGGGCTGTTGGGCAGCGGGGCAGTGGGGCAGCGGGCAGTGGGGCAGTGGGGCAGCGGGGCAGCGGGGCAGTGGGGCAGTGGGGCAGCGGGGCAGCGGGACAGCGGGACAGTGGGACAGTGGACTGGACTGGAATGGACTGGACTGGACTGGACTGACGTGGGTTAGCAGAATTTAACGCGAGCGGAGCCGCGGGTATAAGCTAGTAATATTATAAACGTGAAAGTTTGTGAGAATGTATGGATGTTTGTTACTCTTTCACGCAAAATCTACTGTATTGATTTTAATCAATTTGGCATACAGATAGAACATAGCCCGGATTAACATATAGACTACTTTTTATCCCGGGAAGATGGACAGTTCCCGAGGGATGCGCGATAAATGACATTCACGCGGGCAAAGCCGCGGGCATATAGGCTAGTACCTAATGTAAATCTCACGCAATTTTTCCTGCAAATATTGTGAAGTACAATTATTAAGCTATTGCATAGCTTCTATCGCGGGCCTTGAGCGTGGAGACCGAATCCAGAAATTCCGTAACGAAAATAATCTAACACCCCCCACTCCGACCGGCACAGCGGTGATACTTTTTAGTTTTGCCATCTATCAATGAATAGCAAAACTTTTAATGACTTTTTGAAATATCACGCTTGTCTCTTTAGTTCTGCAAATCGCCTCTAGGTGGCATTGGTTGTATCGACGTTACTGCGCATGCGTAATCCCCCTCTTCGCCCCGCAATCTGGTGACTCATGCCTGCTTAGAGTTTCGGCGTTAGGGCACCTCCTCTTTGTATTTACATAAAAAAATTTATGCAATAGCTTTACCGCGGCAGTCTCCGAGTGCCACACGTCTTTTTATTTATTTATTGATAACATAGTAATAGTTCAGATCTAGGTGACTACAAAATAATAACAAGTTTAATCAACCGTCTAGATTTAATTTAAACCTAACACATGAGAATATCTAAAATCAAATGCTCGAAGCGTGCGATTTTTAATCAATAAAAACAATATTTATACCGAAGCTACCCACGATTTCTATAAAACACTTAATTATATTGGAGTTAACAAAAACTTCGCCTCAAGCTAAAACACATAAATATACCATAGAAAACTTGCCGATTTCGTGATGATAAAAATGTATACTACTGTTTTTCTATGTCTGTCTATTTGTACTAAACCATTTATGATACTAACTGACGCTCACAGCTTCTCTCTCATGATGTGTCAATAAAAAGTATCCAATGTGTTAGTTTAAGACATGGACTATCTGTGTGCCAAATTTCATTCAAATCCGTTGAGCCGTTTCAGAGTGATTGTAGGACAAACAAACAAACATCTTTACTTTCGCATTTATCATATCAGCAGGATTTACAAAAAAAAATAAAAAAAAGGTTAAGGTATTTTTTGTGTTGCAATTTGAAAATAGCGTGACTCATTATTTTTACAACTTTATTATTGGAGGATAAAATTTCTTAAATACCAAAGCAAATTGGTGATCAATAAAAATAATACCTGAGTTATATATACATAATAAAAATATACATAATTAAATCATAAATAGTTCTTACGAATATTCAAAAAAACTTGTTTAAAAGCAGGCGGAGTCGCATGCGCAGCTTATAGAGTCGTGTATGGAAAACAGATAAGACATACTAGTTGCGCCCACGCCGCTAACTCGATCTAATTAAATTATAATATCGATACGAAACCGATTGAGTCGATTGCTTTTCTGATAAAGTTTTTGTAATTGAGATTTTTAAAGAATATCCGTGTAAGAATTTAATTTAGAAAGCTTTAACAGTAATTTGGTAAGCGTAACATGTAATTTGTTTATCTTTGACGCAAATCGTAACTAGTTTTATGAGAGTTTCAAAATTAATATTAGCTTTAGTGATTGCAAGCAATTTTAATTTAAGTATCTAAAAAAAACAAGCATCAATTTAACTTTTTTCCTTTTTACGTAAGACACATCACTACAATTTCTTTATCGCATATCCATCTTATCTTAAAATGTAGTCTGTCAAAATAAAAAAAAGAACATTCTAATTTCAAACATCGTGCATCGTCTCCATTCGACTAAGTTCGGGAGCGAAGCGATAATTCAAAGGCGCGTATTCCAAGTGATCGTTATAGGCCGTAAAGTCACCAATAAACGATAAAAACGATTAGCGGGCATTTGAATATTCAAATGCCGAACGCCGCTTCCAAAATGTGAATGAAATTTGTTACCGGCCAATTAGAATGAACGTTGCATAGAGAAGACGTTTTATTATTTTGTCCAAAATATATGTTCCTTGTTTAAACCTTTTTAAACTCAATGTAACAAATCCTTTGACTATGGATACCTTCCATTATCAAAGAACAAATCAAACAACCAATGTCAAATATTTGTGTGATCCAGTCGTAGACGGAGAATGTAGGTAATATTCTCCGTCTATATATGGATCTAGTTGTTCGAAATCTGGGTATTTGTGCATGTGAGATTTGTTTTGTAAACGGCAAAGTAAACGCGCTAACTACACAGAATACATACTAGCAACGTTTTTTAAAGACAAATATAATGAAAATAAAAAAAAACTAATCTGCCACTAACTGGGTTGCAGGCTAGTTTCTTGTTGTTTAAGTAAAATACTGATCGCTTTAAACATTTATCTAGACCTAAAACAAAACAGTCTAGGTAGTCCTACAAACAGTCACAGTACAGCCCTGGTAAATAATACAATAATTTTAATGTTTTTGAAACTGATTTTGTCATAAAAATAAAAATACTGAAGTTTTCTTATCAAAATAATGTTACTTTGAATATAATGTATTGTAAGTAACAATAAATGCAATACAAACACATATCACGTGCGCACAGACAGAAAATATTTTATAAAATAAAATACTTTTTATGTAATGCTCGTTAACGGTACTACGTCTCGTAGCGTCTACGAGATTCGTAGCTCTACGCGCCAGAAGCGGAACTGCGCACACACAAGCTTTCTCACTTATTTGTCGAACATAACAGATTGAAACTTTTTTAAACAGACTACTTTTATGTTATAATTGAACTATTGATATTCTTTTTAAGAAAACCGCTGTTTTTATTCGTTTTTAGAACTATTCGATATTTGAAATATTCTCTCAGTAATTTAGTGCAGCTTATAATTAATTACTTCGAGATAATAATTTACCTTTTAAAGAAATCAAGTTTCTATATTAAACGAATGTTTTTATACATTTTTGGAAAGAGTTGAGAGTGAAACATTAATCAATGTTGATATATGGGACTGCGCAGTAATTAACCTCAGAGGTTCTAATCGGCTTACTGTACCGAATAAGATGGAGTTGATAATCAATGTGTCAACGTCCAAATTGGCGAGTGTTAAAAGTTAAAACCAGTAGTTAAACTCTATTTTGTTAATTTGTTCAAGTACTACTGGATGTAAGTTTGTTAATACTGAATGAAGTAAAGTAATTTTGATCATTCATAAAAATATTATAACATGATTAAGTAGTTATAAAGCTGTTGCGTAATGTTTATTAAAACTATAACCAGTTTTTAATAGATAGTTTGTTATGAAAGTACTCTTAAGTCAAGTACAAGAACTTGAGAAAGTTTTTTGACAAGTTTTGACTAGTAAGTAGCCTTTGAAATCATATAATCAACTTTGCAAAAATAGTTGAGCCACATCATGTTAATTATCAGCTACTGCCCGAATAGAACCTCTAACAGTAGCCTCCCTTACACATAACACAACACGAGGCATACAAAATAAAAAAATAAAAAGTCAACGTTCTAAATTTAAAAAAAAAAAAAACGTTCGAATTATGATTTAAAACGTGTTCCGGTGAAACTGGCCGTCGGATATATCTAGCGGCATTATAAGCGGTAATGAGTGTGCACGCGAGCAGTAAGGACATTAGAATTTACTACTTAGAAGAAAATACGACAATGCATTTAAATAATTAATAAATGAAGTTGGAAATTAGAGAGAACGTAAAATGAAATCCAGAAATAGAGTATATTCCATTGAATTATAAGAAAATGTCGGAAAACTTCCAGAACACGCGAGAAAGAATGATTTATAGCGTTGTAAATTTTCTTTCAATCAATTTCGAAATGTATATAGATAAAATACATTAGCTACAAAATATGAAAGCACTTTTCATATCCATGATACAGTTCAAAGATAAAAGCTTCATCAATATAAAAAATTCCGATGTCCGTTTCGCTCTCGTGTCTAACGAAGATAGTGTACTTTATAATAATATAATGTTTCAAATATTTCAAGGCTAACCGTTCTCAGCTGTCAATCATAATAAGCTATCTGACTCTTTCTCACATACATATGTCAAGTTATCTCTCTCCTACTCTACCGTACGCGCCCGATCGTCCGCCGCGAGTTCTTTATTTGAAAATTTGATTTTAAATGTGGAATGAATAAGCATTATCTTAAGGAATACGTTATTTTATTTGAATTTTTAATTTCTTTTTTCGGTTCGACTACTGGCTTTGTGATTATTTTTCTTTATTCATTTCGACCAGGATTTTTGTGCTTTGAGATTTATTAGGAGATGTAAATGTGTACGGCGTGTGTTCGTTTTTTATTCGTTTCCAATTGACGTCGGGCCTTTATTGTTTGGGAAAATTTCGTGTTCTCATAATTATAGTTATTTTTTTTTCCAATTTTTGTTCTATCATTATTCGAGATCTATTACAGAGATTCGCGGTAATAGTGATCTTTCTTTTAGCGATGGTTTGTTTGTGTAATGGGATCCTATCATGTTAATGGAATTTGTTGAGGAATTTGTCGTGTGTGTTATTTGTAAGGCAAGTCGTCATTTAATAGCGCGTGAGTGCTGCTTCAGCGTCTGGACGGGACGGCCCACGTGTTTTAGCTGTATCTAATTACTTTAGGTTTAATCGTTAAAATTAAAGCGTTTGCTTTTTGCTATAAAACAATAATGACTGATGGATTTGTAGGAGTCGCGTTAAAGTTTTGCAGATGAGGACATAACGTTGTAAATTACTAAGAAACCATCTTGTTAGCTTTTTATTTAAAAGTCAAAACAAAAAAACGCAAAAAATCTGCGTTTTAAGGTACTTTTTGGCATCGTAGATCTGAGTAATTGATGTGTTTATTTTAAATTTTGTAAGTAGAATATGATTTTTTTCCTGTAACCAAATTTTGTGGAATTTTTATTTATTGCATCTAAGACAAACAATAAACTATTTTTCACGACGCCACGTTGATTAAACATAAAAATATACCACATAGAAGTACAGACTTTTGCCAACTTAATAAAATTGAAATATAAAAATTACTAAAAGAAAATCTTATCATAAACTTTAAATCATACATACATACATACATATTATCACCCCTGTTTCCCATTGGGGTAGGCAGAGACTATGGATTTCCACCTGCTACGATCCTGACACACCTCTTTCGCTTCATGTACCAGGCCCCTCAGAAAGTATTGCGAAAAAAAGTTTTTATATATGGGAGACTGGCCAGTTATAATGTTTTTCGAAAATATGATTATTTATAAGTAAAAATAAGTAAGTTCCAATTTCAAAATTTCCCTCCACATTTTTTGCGAGTTAATTCAAAGTATTGTGTCTCACTGAAATATGGATCTGCGCCGGGAACATTTTAGAGCTATGATTTTATACGATTTCAAGTGTCGCCTGAAACCGGATGAATCGTACGATAGACTTCAAATGGCATTCATGGATGAAGGCCCTTCCAAGGCAACCGTGTATCGTTGGTATAACGAATTCAAGCGCGGTCGACCAACTTTGGGGGATGACGAAAGAAGCGGTCGCCCTTTGACGGCTGTTACCGAAGAAAACGTGCTAGCAGTGAAAAATTTAATCCACGACAATAGGCGAATTACATATCAGGAGATTCAACACATATTGAAGATTGGATCGGGAAGCGTTCACGAGATTCTACACAGCCATCTTCGCGTGAGGAGGATAGTATCACGCTGGGTGCCGCACAACCTCACCGATGCTCAGAAGCAGGCCCGGGTGGAATGGTGCCGTGATATGCTTAACAAATTTGAAGCAGGCTCGTCTCGGCGTGTTTACGACATCGTTACAGGTGATGAGTCCTGGATTTATCAATACGACCCAGAAACCAAGCGCCAGTCGACTGTTTGGGTGTTTCAAAATGAGCCAACGCCTACCAAAGTGAAGCGATCTAGAAGCGGGGGTAAGATTTTGATCGCTAGCTTTTTTAATTTGACTGGCCACTTGGTATCAATTCCCTTACGGGATCAAAGAAGCATTAATGCCGAATGGTATACTACCAAATGTTTGCCAGAAGTTTTCTCTGTTATAAGCAACAAGCGACCAAACACAGGGCTCCGCGGGCTACTGCTCCACCACGACAATGCACCTGCGCACACCGCACTCAAAACGAGGGACTTCCTGGACAGCACGCCAGTCAAACTCCTGGGTCACCCTCCTTACAGCCCTGATCTAGCACCGTGTGACTTCTTTTTATTCCCAAAAATAAAAAATCAGCTCAAAGGGATACAATTTTCGTCGCCGGAAGATGCGCTGGCTGCGTTCGAGCAGGCTGTAAACGAGGTGTCTGCGGCGGACTGGAAAAAGTGTTTTGAAAACTGGTTTAGGCGCATGAATCTTTGTATAGAGGCTGGTGGAAAGTACTTTGAAAAGATTTGATAAAAATATATGTACGTATAGAACAATTTTTTTTAGTTTCGCAAAACTTTCTGAGTGTCCCACGTACGTCCATTAACCTCGTCGTGCATGCTCGTCGGTTTAGAGTACTCTTAACCTGGCATATTTTGAGGACGTCCGCGATTTTATCGCGATACTTTCGCCGAGGTCGTCCCTTTCCAACTCTTCCATCCACACTCGCTTCGTATAAGTACTTGTTTCGTCAATCTCCTCTCGTCTATCCTCTCTATATGTCCAAACATCTTAACATACCTTTCTCAATCTTTGTCACTATTAAATCAAAAGACCATATTTCCTTGCGGTAGCGACGTGAGTTCAGTACCACACACAGTTTTTTTTTTATATTATAGGATGGCGAAACGAGCTAAAAGAAAAGCCCACCTGATGTTAAGCGGTTACCTTTGCCCATAACAACTTCAATACCACCTAGGCTGATGCCTAAAAGGCATCGCAAGTCGAGACATGAAGATGGAAAGTCTTATGTGACTGTAATTTCACCGGCACCCGTACCCTTCAGACCAAAACACAGCAATGCAAGCATCACTATTTGGCGGAGAATCAGATACGGTGGTAGTACTTCCCCGGACGAGCTCTTTCACAAAGGAGCTCTACTACTTCTAAAACTGTGGGCCCAGTATCGCGTTATCTAATTCAGTTAAGTAAATTTATAAAGCTTTCTATCGAATAGAATGAGAACGTCAAAAATCTACTTCTCGTTGCTGTTTTCGTCAAAAAAGCGTAGTAGGTATGAGGGCTCTAAGCTCTAAATATTTCGAGGTTGGTACTATTTATTATACCAGGCCCCTCAGAAAGTATTGCGAAAAAAAGTTTTTATATATGGGAGACTGGCCAGTTATAATGTTTTTCGAAAATATGATTATTTATAAGTAAAAATAAGTAAGTTCCAATTTCAAAATTTCCCTCCACATTTTTTGCGAGTTAATTCAAAGTATTGTGTCTCACTGAAATATGGATCTGCGCCGGGAACATTTTAGAGCTATGATTTTATACGATTTCAAGTGTCGCCTGAAACCGGATGAATCGTACGATAGACTTCAAATGGCATTCATGGATGAAGGCCCTTCCAAGGCAACCGTGTATCGTTGGTATAACGAATTCAAGCGCGGTCGACCAACTTTGGGGGATGACGAAAGAAGCGGTCGCCCTTTGACGGCTGTTACCGAAGAAAACGTGCTAGCAGTGAAAAATTTAATCCAAGACAATAGGCGAATTACATATCAGGAGATTCAACACATATTGAAGATTGGATCGGGAAGCGTTCACGAGATTCTACACAGCCATCTTCGCGTGAGGAGGATAGTATCACGCTGGGTGCCGCACAACCTCACCGATGCTCAGAAGCAGGCCCGGGTGGAATGGTGCCGTGATATGCTTCACAAATTTGAAGCAGGCTCGTCTCGGCGTGTTTACGACATCGTTACAGGTGATGAGTCCTGGATTTATCAATACGACCCAGAAACCAAGCGCCAGTCGACTGTTTGGGTGTTTCAAAATGAGCCAACGCCTACCAAAGTGAAGCGATCTAGAAGCGGGGGTAAGATTTTGATCGCTAGCTTTTTTAATTTGACTGGCCACTTGGTATCAATTCCCTTACGGGATCAAAGAAGCATTAATGCCGAATGGTATACTACCAAATGTTTGCCAGAAGTTTTCTCTGTTATAAGCAACAAGCGACCAAACACAGGGCTCCGCGGGCTACTGCTCCACCACGACAATGCACCTGCGCACACCGCACTCAAAACGAGGGACTTCCTGGACAGCACGCCAGTCAAACTCCTGGGTCACCCTCCTTACAGCCCTGATCTAGCACCGTGTGACTTCTTTTTATTCCCAAAAATAAAAAATCAGCTCAAAGGGATACAATTTTCGTCGCCGGAAGATGCGCTGGCTGCGTTCGAGCAGGCTGTAAACGAGGTGTCTGCGGCGGACTGGAAAAAGTGTTTTGAAAACTGGTTTAGGCGCATGAATCTTTGTATAGAGGCTGGTGGAAAGTACTTTGAAAAGATTTGATAAAAATATATGTACGTATAGAACAATTTTTTTTAGTTTCGCAAAACTTTCTGAGTGTCCCACGTATATGCAATTGAACCATCAAATTATTGTATACAGGTCGTGTCCTATTTGACCGTCGCGCCCCCCCAGTTACCTGCTACCTAAGGAATAGAAACTGATATTGTTTGACTAGATACATATAAGTTCCGAATACAAATACATATTGACACGTAAGCTATAAACTGTAATCCTTGTTAATCATGATAGTACGGTCGACCGCACGTCAGTGATAACAGTTTGAAATTCATTACAGCCGAAAGACGTCCACTACTGGACATAGGCCTCCCCCACAAGTAAGTAAGTAAGTGGTAAGTTTGACATTGACAGTGCCATTTTATTTCGTAAGCAGTAAATGCGATTTTCTAATTCAAGTATCATGCAGTCGACTGTACCTACCTACTTTATTCTTAGTAGCAGCCCGGAGTCTGGATTTGTGCGCAGTTAATGGAAATAGGCTCGCCCCTGGTGTGGGTGTAATGTACACCTCTGCCTACCCCTTCGGGGAAGTACAGGCGTGATGTTATGTTATGTTTTTATGTTACAAACTATTATAGTATAATTTGAGTTGGTATAGACACAAAACACCAGAGATAAGGACCACCTAAAGTCAAGACCCCACATCATCATTATCATTACCTATAACGAGTCCTACGCACAAATCTGCGAATTGACCGCGTAATATAACACTTATAACACTTATGTAAACACGACAAAAAGTGTTATTGTTACAAACACTAATATACGGAGTGCGGACCTTAAGTTTCTTCTTAGAAGCACTCCCTGTATCAAAACATTGCTCACAAACTTACTAATGTACTCAAAGAAATGGATCACATTCAATAATAAATTTAATTCCAAAGGAACAAAGTCGGTATCTTTTATCTACTGGCGAAAAATTATGTTAGTAATAATTTTTAGCAATTTAAAGCTTGTATTTGAAATTGGAATAATAAGATGATGCTATGAGCGGAATTGGTGTATTTTATTTTTAAAACGATAAGGTTCGAAATTTGAATTCAAAGCAGTTTATCGATTGTATTTCTAGTTAGGCACAATGCAATGCAATTGTGTTTAAGGTGGCGACTGAACACCACCACCACCACCTTGACCGAACTTTATAGTTACGTTTTGAACAGAGGCTATTTATTTAACTAGTGTTGATTACAGCATTATTCAAAATAAGAAAAAAAAAAATCATTGATGTAAAAGTCAGAGCATGTGGCATTTCAGAATTAACAAATGAATGGTGTAGTGATGTAGCTATCTTGTTTATTTATTCCAAAATCTATATATATAAAATCAATTGCTGTTCGTTAGTCTCGCTAAAACTCGAGAACGGCTATTTGGCTAATTTTGGTTTTAAAATATTTGTGGAAGTCCAGGGAAGGTTTAAAAGGTGAGAAAATTTGGAAAATTTGCGAGGAAAATAGTAAAAACAACAATTTTATTTTCCCATACAAACTGTTCCTACCTGTCAAACATTTGATGTTCGTCCCGTTTGGTATAGTAAACTCGGGTTCTAATTAAAAGAACGTATTAAATAATATTTGGATGAAATTTGGTGTGTATGTTTCAATGGGTTCCTGGATGGTTTAAAAACACAATTGGACCCGGTAGGTGGCGCTGCTGTCGGTATGTCACTGATCTCCGAAACTGATAGATGATAGATTTTAATGATATTTTTTGTGTAGGTACGTTCGAGTCCGGGTCCCTGCAAGGTTTGAATTAACAAATGGACCCTGTAGGTGGCGCTGCAGTCGTTGTGTCACCAAATTTGATTTGCTGAACAATTGATAACATGGGATGGGACATGGGACATGAGGCGGGACATTGGCCATGGGACGGGACGGGACATGGGACGCGACGGGACATGGGACGCGACGGGACATGGGATGGGACGGGACATGGTACGCGACGGGTCATGGGACGGGACTGGACATGGGACGAGATAGTGGGATAGTGGGATAGTGTGATAGTGGGATAGTATGATAGTGAGATAGTGGGATAGTGAGATAGTGGGATAGTGAGATAGTGACTGGACTGGACTAGACTGGACGGTCCGAATGAAACGATGGATGGATGGATGGATGGGACTGGACTGAATTAACAGGATCCGTCACGTGGGTTAGCAGAATTTATCGCGAGCGAAGCCGCGGGTAAAAGCTAGTCAAGAATATTTTTTTTTTATTTGAAAACTTTGTGATCGTGTATAATAAAACTAGTTTAACCGGATTACATCGCGTATATTAGCGTAGCTAGCCTTCGAAACGTCAGAAAAACTAATTTAAATAATATAAGCGATGTAATCCGGTTCATTATTTCATCATCATCATTTCAGCCAAAAGACGTCCACTACTGGACATAGGCCTCTACCAATTAAGGGGGAAAATGCCATAATCGCCACGCTTGGCAGGCTGGTTGGCGATCGCAGTTGGTTGGTTAAATACTCAGAGAACGCTGCTGCCCATCCTCTGGTGAATCCCTTAGTAGCATTTTACGACACCCATGAGAAGAGATAAATTCAAGCGGTTTTCTAAAAAAATATTGCAGATAATACTGAATATTAAGTGCCGTATAAGACCCATGCATAAACCAATTTCTCTTCAACCACCTATTATGATATTTTCATTCAGTTTATTTAAAACGTATTTTGAAAAACTAACCATACTCTTAGTTATACCCAGAAATGTCCCACAATACAATCAGGGCCTAATTAAAAACCACAGTGACAATTTGCTGTCTGCCAGTGCCAGCGAAGTCAATAATTTAATATTAATTGTAAGCGGAAAGTTACCTATTTATTATGTAGTTTAAGTGTCGATTAGCCCGAAGTGGATACATAGAGGCACGGTACTACTCCGGACATGTTTTTAATATTAAAACGCTAGTTTTCCACCTCATCCAACGCCATTTTCCTGTCATTGAAGGACGCAGTGACAGACAGGACACTTCGAAATGCGTTTGGCTTGCAAACTGTGCATAGAATTATTAATGTCAGTTTTATTATTGCTATATTATTATGAGTTGGTAGGCGTTTTGTGTCGTACCTACTTACCTAAATATAAATGTGGAATACAATGAATCGGACGTGCATTTGTAGGCTTGTATCACTTGTATGTAAAGGTTATGTGGTTCAACGGTTTCGTGGAGTTATTTTTATGAAGGAAACAAGCTTTCAAATATGAATCTTCATAAAATCCTCTTGCCCTTAACCTAGTTTATTTGGGGTCAGCCACAGCGTGTATTTTTCTTCCATACATCTCTATTAGCAGTCATTTCCGTGTTCACTTTCTTTCTATTCATATCATCTTTCACACAATTTACCCATGTTTTCTTTCGTCTTCTTCTTTTCTTATAGCCATCCACATTCATTACATTCATACTTAAAACTTTCCTCATAACATGCTCTTCATTCCTCCTCATCACATGTCCATACCATGATAGTCTGTTGCTACTCAACTTTTCTGTCACTAGCGCTACTTTTAGACTCCCTCTTAGACACGAAAAAGGTATTCATATTTCTCTGTTTTTATTTCTTGTTTTTCATTTCTTCTGTTTTGTTTCTTAGCCTTTTAGGTAAAGACATTGAAATAAGTGGATCTGTTTGATATACTATGTTAAACGAGTAATTCGTTCCTAAAAACTTATGAAAGTTTCCAATCATTATGTAGGTACTGTTATTTCTTCTTTGTGGTATGGAATAGTGAATGATGTAGTGAAAATGATCCAAAGTCCAGTATAATTTACGTCATTGTTTACATGAGACACAGTCGCCGCCGCCACACTTCAATAGTTTCTTTGTATGTAAATATTTAGTTAATATTTCAATTATTTTATTTATTTTATTCTCAGAATATGCCGCCTTTACACTTGAAGTGAGGTCGGATTTCGGTAAAAAATGTTGACTTGTTCTTTTAATTTTGTTGCTACTGTTGTAAAAATTAAGATGAATTAGAATAACGTACCTACCTATAATATAGCAATTAGTAACAATCTAAATTAGCTAATCAAATAAAAGGCAAAATTAGAATTTATTACAGTGGTTCCCAAACTTATTTTGTCTACTCGAAAGTCGAGAGTTCAGTCGGTGTCTAATAGTCCTACAAATCGCCCCCCAAGCCTTTACACAACGCCCCCATTTTTTTCTGGGTCTCTTACTGCCCCCCTTTAGGCCTGCAGCGGCCAGGGGGGCGTTATCGCCGACTTTGGGAATGGTTTAGATACTTGAAAAAAATTAGAAAATTAAAATTTAAGCGCAGATCGAAGCAACAACCTTAGTCAACTCTAGAGAGAAGAGATTTTGTAATTTCTTGACAGTAACAATAATTGTAGCATTTGCCAAACATTAAATTCTCAAAAATATAAAAAACTTCCGCTAATTCCTATCCCCGACCATTATATCTGTATTTTGTTCTATTTTAACAAAAGAAAGTGCATTTTATACCTAACTGAACTCTTCTAATCACAAGCCCACTTTGGGAATGGTTTAGATACTCAAACAAAATTAGTAAATTAAAATTTAAGCGCAGATCAAAGCAACAACCTTAGTCAACTCTAAAGAGAAGAGATTTTGTAATTTCTTGACAGTAACAATAATTGTAGCATTTGCCAAACATTAAATTCTCAAAAATATAAAAAAAACTTCCGCTAATTCCTATCCCCGACCATTTTATCTGTATTTTGTTCTATTTTAACAAAAGAAAGTGCATTTTATACCTAACTGAACTCTTCTAATCACAACAAACATCTTTGACAATGCTGTAAGCTTTGACTCACGAGCTGTCACGTCAGCCGCCTTATTGCACAACCACTGATCGTTGCCAACCACACACGATGGACAATAATGGACATAATCTGCTTAATTCTGTAATTGAGTAATCAATTTAAATTTATAAGTTATATTGGTGATAGATCTTTGAGAACGATGGTCATTTTGACTAAAACTGGTACTGAAGTGGCTGCTTTCATCTGGTGAACACTCTAAGTAGGTACCTAATCTAGTTTCCTAGAAATCGGCCTGATGGCTAAAATATTATTTATGTGTGCACCACACAATATTCTAAGGCTAGACCAGTTGTCAGACTTTCGGGCTTCTGACCACCCATAACCCATAACTAACTGCCAAAGACATTCATATAACAACCGGGACCGACAGTGAGCCACGGTCACCCATCCAAAGACTGACTGCGGCTAGTGCAGCCTGACCTCGGAGATCTTACAATCCACGTGGTTATTACCAAGGGCCCCTAGATTATTTGCGATTGAATGACATTAACGATGTCACGATGGCGATTAAAGTTTTGTTTTTGCTAGTGGTCGGATATTATCGATAGTCTTCCTAAAACTATCGATACTATTAATAGTATGGTCGACCGCACGTCAGTTGTGACAGTGCCTTTATTTCGTAAGTAGTAAGGGTGGTTTTCTAATTCAAGTGTTACCACTGTCATGCAGTCGACTGTACTATCGAAAAATAAAATCAGGTTGTAAAAGAACAAGATAGAGTAAAAATAAAATAATAATAATAATAGTTATATTAAAAATACAAAAGAAATAACAAAAGAAGAATTAGAAATACTTAAAAGGAACCGACGATCAAGAAACTTGACCAATTCTTCCTAATCAAATTTTCAATTTCAATTTTTTCTAATCATCAAATCAAATAATGATGAAAAATACACATCGTTTTTACTAAAACAAATCGTTGCTCAACTTATTCTGTAAATTAATCGAACAATGATTTGTTTTGCTGTAAAAATAAGAATATGTATTTCCTTTTTGTGAAAGAATAGTTCCTGCTTCCTGCCCTTAAAAACATTCGTTCAAAAAGCACTGAGGTAGCTGGTATGTTAAAACTAAATGATATTTTTGCACAGGGTCTTAGCCATTCTATCAATGATATTACATACTTATGTAAAATCATTGCATTCTATGGAGGATTTAAATCCTGAATATCAGTTCAGGATTTAAATTTATACTTTAAATAGTCAGAAACTTGTTCTCAAGTAAAAAAATTAAACTATCGGTAGTAATGTCGAACCATCGATAGTCAGCAATAGTATATAACTATCGATAATCTATTGATAGCATCCGACCACTAGTTTTTGTATTCATAAGTATACAATCATGAAGAACCTCCAGTTTGTACAGTAATAAAAGGCCACAAATGCATGCAAAGGATTATTTTATAATAACATTAATTACATACACAATCAAGAAACCACGCACACATGATCCTCAATGAAAGCCCCTAGGCCAATCTGCCAACACCTAACGAATAATTAATAAAGACTTGTAATTACTAATTGGTTGAAAAAAGAGTAACAAATTAAAACGCTTTGTCTTTATTCTAGGTCAGAGCTAACGGTGATAGTATTCATGTAAACTCTAATTGTGTTCTATATCGTATGTCTAAAACATTAATTTAAAGTTTTAATAGCTTTCATTACGTTTTCGGGCCTACATTGTATTAGAAATCGAACTATCTAATTGTAAACGTGTAGTTGAAACGATTTAGCAATTTGAATTTGGAACTATTTTAAAAGAATTCAGAATAGTGAGGATGTAAGTTTGGAATTTTAATTATTCGAAAAAGAGTTGGTGTATCTTTAATTTCGGTTTTTTATTCGAAAATTCACAATTTATTTTGGAATAAAAAATTAGTAATTTCGAAACTTCAGATTACAATTTCCAAGCAATTTTTTTAATCGTTGTCTTATTTATAGAGATAAGTATAAGTACCTACCCAAATACCGAATAACTTTTTATCGAAGCTTAAAATTGACCTCAATATGCGACACAGACAGATCAAACGGCAAACTGACAAATACCCATCAGGGCATTACGTCTCGCCACAATTTAAACAACGGATGAAGAAATTCCAAGCAAGTTTTAAGATTACAATTTCGAGTGGCTAGATAATTCACTATTTAGCATACAAAGGAGAATTACCGTCGCGTTGTGCGTCCGTATGTCACACAGTTTGTATATAAGAGGCCACGCCTTGTAACTGTCATATGTAGCCTAATTAGGCATGAGTTGCGTTGGGCAACTATTAGATTTTATTATGAAATTACGTACAGTATCATTTTACAAAAGTGTTTGGCTTAACGGTACTTGTTTCCTGTAGTTATCTGGATTCTCTGTTACATGGAATGAATAGATTATTAGACAGATATCAGTACTGTGAGTACCTACTGTGACGTAATAGTTAGTACATTGAAGAAATTACGCTAATACAATCAAATATAGAAGCAGACCCCTAACTTAAAATATACAGTCTCAGAAAACATGAACGGCCATAAAATTAATCAAAACAGCTTTTATTACTTTTATTCGAAATTAAGTTTTATGGCACAATTTCTAAGTACACACAATTTTACTGACGAAAACACTAAAATAATGTTAATCAAACATTAAACCCATAAAAGTACATAAAGGAAACGTGACATAATTAAAATTTAAAAAAAGAAATCTGTCAACTGTCATCGCGTCGACAGACAATAAAATAGATACAGTATATAAATATATACTTAATAAGCGATCACCAGGAAGGCGCAATACTCCGAACTAGTATCATTAAATTCCTCACACTTTCTTATTTAAATTCATAAATATCCGGTGTAAGTGTATTGTTATTGCTACACACGTCACGTCCGACCGATTGCGCACAAACACACACATACCCACAGACACACATTTTATATACGCACTTAATAAATGTAGGAGCAATTATTATAGCAATAAAGCTTCATATCAATTGGTATACTTTTATTAAGTTAAGTTTTTAACGGTCTAACTCTGTATTTAGAACTGAAACAAAGATTGAAGGTTTCCGGTAAAGTTCTATTTTTGAAAATAAGGCAAAGCTGTTCAATAAAATCAAGTGATCTTTAAACGTGCGTATGTATGTTTTATTGCTGAAAAAGTAGGTTATTTGTACAAAAAATTGCGATTGCACCGCATAACGTAACTTATTTATCGAAATAAATATTTTTACTAGTAATTTACAATTTTATTACATATCTATAACTTGTTTTATAAAAATCGCAAGTAGGTCGTTGTGTAACCGCTAACTATCTACATGCAACATTTTGTAATTCTGTTCTAATATAAAAATCAGCAAAGATCTATTCAATATTTTGCAAAATGGTTACAACCATACAGTTACCCAGTTTGCTTCGAGCTCTATATCCTTTAAATGAAGTGGAACAAGGGCTCTAATAATACTGGCCAGTACGCAATGTATAGTACAATGAATTCCATTTGCTACACAATAGAGCACACACGATTCCAAATTCAAATTTTAACTTGATAAAAAAAGAACAGTACGCTAGTGCTGTAGAGGTGGAGTATTATTCGAGTCAACAGGCTCGAATAAATGGATAAGTGTGTGTTTTTATGTACATTGTATGAAGATAAGAAACTTACCTTATCATACATTAATGTTGGCCTTACGAGTTTTTGTGCGATTGGAAAACAAAGTACGAACGTTAATTAGCTATTAGCTTCCCCTTTTTACTTCTGCAAATATTGCATAAATCCGTCCTCTACATACATAATCGTCACACTAGAATAAACATTCGAATATACATAAATAACGGAATAGATTTTTTCGAATCAAATTTGAAAGTTACGTCACTAGCACATAAGTTCGAAGTTCGGACGCGCGAAATTCAAACATGGTTGGTTTTATTTAAATTTCGTGTTCTTAATTCAAATTCAATTATTATTTTCAATCACCACAGTGCCCGCGGCCTGAGCTATGTGCTATTGTCCCACATTTTTTTATTCACTTTAGTTTGAGCGTTGGTTGAATAGTGAAATTTTTACGTAGGTTTTGAACATTACATTCATTAGTTAAATCTTAACTACAGACGAAGGTTTTCAATTTAAGCTAAAAAGTTTAGTTGGTGATTTAATAATATTTTGTTCGAAAACAATGAAGCCAACTGCAATCGATCATTGCAATGACTTTGTCTGCTGACTTTAAAATAACTTTAATTAATTCTGTCTTATCGTAACAACTATGTCACTACATAATTTATAATATACATAGGTACTTGATAAAAAACAATACCTATCTAATATTTTTATTCTAATCTTGTTAATTAGCACCTGGAGGCTTGCGTGACGTCACCGTTCTAGTTTCGACAAGAGAGTACATTTTTCAAACAAACAGACAGTTTCGGATCAACTCAAGATTAATGATCTCACTAACAGACCGAGTCAGATTTCGCAACACACAAATTACCGGTACAAACCGCTTTAGCAATAAACAATCCGACCACTCGATAAGGAAAAAAGTCCATTATCGGGTATAAAAATACAATTACATCACTATTCTGATCAATTACCGCGCGATATCGGGTAATCGATTTGAGAAAAATAATTTATTCGATTTAGGAAACTGTCAGTCATTGTATTCAACATCCTGCATTCAATTGTTTTGAAATCCCAACAAATGAAAAATGCTTAATTTTAATCAAATTATCACAAATTAACGCTGCTTAGGAAACGGTTTCATTCGCTCGTTTATTCATTTCTAAGAAATATTAAAGCATACAGTTTGAAGAAATTCAAAAAAGGAATAACAGACGCAGTTGGTAAACAGAGCTGTTATTATAACCGAAGGGGGGAAAAAATGTACAGAGTTCGTCGACTCCTATGTTCCCAGCCACTCGAAGATTTTATAGTGAAAACACTTCAAAACTTATATTACTATTTCCATACTTTAATTACGTACTTATACGCCCACATGGACACCATCTCACACACACGCACACAGAGTAATTATAAGATAAACATATGGCCTTCTTAACGCACCAACTCATATACTTGTAGGAATATTGGGTTACTTTCCTGTGCGTAAAAAGCTCGGCTGTAAAAAAGATGTTGGAAAAAGTTTTATACTCGTAGAACTTATTTATGGGAAGTTATTTATTTCAAATTAATTACTAATCGTTTGCATGATTCAATGTGGTCTAATTAGTAGAATGTTGTATGAAATGTGGTTTTAAATTGAAGGTGTTTTTTTTTCTGTTCACAAAATCTACTGCAGCATTTAAAAAAACTGACGTTGTGATTGTCTTACGCAATTCAAACAAACAAACTAAGTACAGACGCCGTATATTACAGTTTTATGATTATTAGTACAGACAATAAACGAATAAAATATTAGAAAAAATCGTTAGAAAAGTAATTGCTCATTGTTGTATCCTATAGAATTATTACTGGCACGCGTCACGTCGCTACAGGAAAAAGAACCCGTTCCACATTCAAATTGGAATAGAATTTGAATAGGTACGCGATTGTCATTGGTTGACAATCAATCATTATGGTTTTTGAAATTCGAATTCCACTACATACGTGAGGTTCGATTCGATCAGTAAGTGGATAGTTGCCGCTGGGGCCAGTCTTCTATCAGATATAATACATTGTTAGTTTTTGTTACAAATCCTGTTCTCGACGGTTTCTATTTGAGTACGTAATGTTTATTGTGATTAGATGTATGATTATGGCGGAATTACGCGAACGTATGGTACCTACTGAGCGATTGTTTGTCCAAAATCAACTTTTTATTATAAGATCGAAAACAGGCTTTTGTAGAACTTTTAAAGGCATCTGTTTTAGAGCAAACAACATTCGTAAACGATGTTTTATAAGTAATTTAAGAGGTTTGGTTAACTTGATATTATCAATCATACGAGCCCAACGGAAGTCGACAGTCAAATGTATCGAGCGATTAGACGTTTTTGGTTAATGACGTCTTAGAAAACGGGTTGGGTTCAGTTAAAACTACTCTAATTAAACACGGCAGGTAACTCGGTTAAAACTATCATACATCATCGCAAAAACGAGATAAACGGATGCTGTATAAGGTCTATGAACTAGTAGAATCTTATTTACTTGTAATTCATTTAAATGTTTACCTAATTGTAGGAAATAATATCTTGCACTATGTAATAACAAAACAGTTTTACTGAAAGCTTGCATATTTTTAAGTAGGTACAACCCTACAACCCCAATAACACTACTGAAAAGTCCACAGATAAAAATTGTTCTACAGAATTGTATACAGTAGATGAAAAAAAAAAACAAATACCTATAACAAGTACACTTAACAGTTATCTTCATCAAAGTATATTTATTTCTGTCCTCAAATCTTAAGAACGTCAAACACTCAAAAAGATGGAGACGGAAAAATTTACATCTACCCGCTTATTGACACAAAGATTTTGTCATTTAAATATTCTAAGAGCAGTACTTGTGTTCGAGAAAAAGTGTCACTTTGTTTTTAATTTCACTTGTAAGCGAGTAAGATTCTTTTTATAGTCAGTAGGCAGTAGGATTGTTTTTCTTATGATACACAACAAGAGATAAATAAATATATGTCAGGCTTGTATTTGTACGGGGTGCTGGCCAGAAAACCTCCACGTGTGCCTGACGGTTGCTTGTCCTTCTAGACACGTCTGGAGGGAACGGCAGTTGTTTGGCCGGTGCATCCTGGGCACGGGCAATAAAATCCTTTCGGGGGATTTTAATGCCTGTGGCGAATATACTGGCGCGGGAGGGGCCCGTTCTGGGCCAGTGGGGAGTTGCTCCACGTGTCCCTCTGTTGCCAACAGAGGGCACTGTAGAAGATCAGGGGCGGGCTCGGTGTACACTCACCCTGCCACTGGGCAGGCAGCGGGGGGACTGTCCTTCCATGCCCCCGTCGATCTCGTAACCCCAGGAGTGCCCGCTGAGTAGTGTTCTCGCGCCTCTTGGGACCGAGGGTCTTTGCTTCACCGCCCGGACCGCGAGGAAGAAAACCTGTATAAAAAATTAGGGGAGGTAGGGCCTGCGAGCAGCAGACTTGGGGTAGTCTGCTGCCCGACCAGCAGCTGGCATAGCTGGCACAGCCGGCGTAGTTGGCGCAGCTGGTAAAGGACAATGAAGTGAGGTGGCGTGCAGTGTTCCGTGTGCGCCGCCAAGGAGGATGCGGCCGACGTTAGGCCGCACGGGTAGAAGGGGCTCGCCTGCTTGTGGCGGGCCGGTACCTGTCGGGGGTGGTTGTGTGAATACTAACGGGTTCCCACGCCCCCGGCTAAGGTAGTTGAAGGAACACCGTGGTGGTTTTAGTCGGTAAGAGTTCGACACTGGCTCCGCCTACCCCGGGTGGAGTGCGTCCAAAAGGATTTCCCCAAGGCAAAAAAACAAAAAATAGGCTTGTTTTTGTACGGGAGCGAATGCAGTGCGAAATAGTGTTGCCCAGTCTTGCTGTGTTGCATTTTCGCAAGACCATTGCCACAAGACAATGATAAGCATAATGGTCTTCTTAACCTATCAACTCAAATACTTGTAAGAATGTAAGGGTACTTTCCAGTGCGTAAGAAAGCTAAGCTGTAAAAAAGTTATTGTAAAAAGTTTTATAGGTATGTACTCTACTCGTAGAATTTATTTATGGCAAGTTATTAATTCAATTGATTACAATCATTTGCGTTATTCAATGTGATCTTTTTGGTAGAATGTTGAATAAAATGTGGTTTTAATTGTAAGTTAGTGTTTTTTTTACTGTTTACAAATTCGACTGCAGCATTTAAAAAAACTCTGTGTTTTGGATTGAGTGTCTTACGTAATTGAAACAAACAAGTACAGTTTCTGAACAAGTTCTTGGAGTCTTGCATTTTCGCAAAACCAATGCAAGACTGCAAAATCAGGACTTTGGGCAACATAAATAGCCATCAATGTCTGTGATTCATCTCCTAGAGCCAGGGCCGATAGGAAATGATCTGCAGTCGTCAACCAATTTTCTGTAATGACTATGGGCATAACAAAAGAGAATTACCTATTCTATGCTATGGATGGATAGTGTTGTCTTGATTTTGTGAAAACCGGTTGAATTTCTAAAATGTAAAGCCGCAAGACTTTTGGCGACACTAGTGCGAAATACGCGTAAATATAAAGATTTAAATTGTGGAAAGAAAAAATCGCTCACGAGCAGGATTCGAACCTGCGACTCCTGGCTCAGTGCGCCAGTGCTTTAGCCACTAAGCTACCGTGAACACTGCTCGTGGTATCGAAATTATCCTCCACTATACGTCTTTGGGTGACGTCAGCGATATCTTATTAAGAAACGTTGTTTCTTAACCGACTCGACTAACTTTGCAGTTAAATCAAAGTCGTATAGATATGCCTACCCTTACTAATAATTTTATTATTTTTAACGCATTTACGCATGCGAAGCGAAATCTAAAGATTTAAATTGTGGAAAGATAAAATCGCTCACGAGCAGGATTCGAACCTGCGACTCCTGGCTCAGTACGCCAGTGCTTTTTTTTTTCTTTCCACAATTTAAATCTTTAGATTTCGCTTCACATTCGTAAATGCGTTAAAAATAATAAAATAACGCGTAAATATATTAGGAAAAAGTCCGTGGTGGTGCATGGACATAACAATTAATCTTTCCTGGGCCAAGGGGATTTTTCCACGTGAAAACGGCTTGCACTTCAGAAAAGACTGTTGGACTATGTCATCCACAGTGACACTTTCAATGAAAATTTAAATACAAACTTCAAGCTGCTTTCTTATGTCCGTATAACAAACAGATCGATCTTCAAGTAAAGTTTGATCTTTAATCCACTGATCACTACTTAAGCATAGATCTTAACTTGAGTATCGGTCGCATCCATATCATATATTTTGTAAAGTCAATTTACACGTCAGTAAGTTTATACATCAATAGTATCACAATACGGCGAAATAGACTTCAATTTAACAACAATAAAACCTGAAATTGCAAGGAAATCTGTCTATTGATGCCGAATTTTGTACGCTTTACATTGCGGGCACACCAAATCACTAAAACAATGAGTATAAGACGAATGATTATTGGTATTCGATTGTGTTTAGGTAGTATAAATAGCCTTTCAGTTTCGGGAGCGTTTCCCTGACACCCAGTATACCTGTGGAGTTTGACGTTTGACCCGGTTTAAACAAAGGTCTAAACCTGCTGCCTTACACTTTAAAATAATTACGATCGATTGACATTAGACTAATATCAATTCGTAATTTTAAATTCAAAATTAGTTATAAATTGGTTTAAAATTTAGTGTTTTTAGACTTAATTAAACCTTATTAGAATTAAAATTGTGTATTGTGTATATTTTAATAATGAACATCCATTTATTCTTGTCAATTTTTGACCTTGCTATTGGATTGAGATTGGAATCATTTTAAAGAGTAACCCCGCTGGTCTCATCAACTCATCAACTCAGCCTATCGCAGTCCACTGCTGGACATAGGCCTCTCCCAAGTTGCGCCACAACACTCGGTCCTCTGCCTTCCGCATCCAGTCCCCCCCAGCCACGTTCTTCAGGCCTAAGCTTTTGTAAAAAGGGGGTACGAAACATAGCCTAAATCGAACTCGGAACTGCGACGCATTCTTCTTCTTCTATCGTGTCGACATGAGCTACATTATGATAATAGCTCATGCCGTGGGGAAAAGATTAGCCAGTCAGCAGGTTGGTAGCGGAGCTGACTGCCCAAGCTGCGCCGGACGATCATTCAGCAACTCATTTTAACAGTAGTAGTAGAACAGGAAAATATTAAATAAACAAAGCTAAAACCAAAAATTACGTCAATCTGCTATTTGATTACAACACTACTATTAAAAACCATTACTATTAAATAAAATCATTAAAAAACACTAGAAATCTTTTTGCGTCAAACGTTAAGCTGTAAATAATTGCAACAGAAAAAACCATGGAGCTAACTAAGTATTTGGTGTTAATAACTGTTTTCCATCAAAGTTTATTTCTAATCGAAATCTGACAGTGAATATGTGGAGCAGTGTTCGAGTACCGTAATAGCCTCAGGGGAACAACAAATTGTATGTATGACCTGTATGAAATAATTACGTGGTTATTTAATGTAAGAAAATATAGTTTTTATCGTTTTTTAGAGGTGCCTCTTAGAGAAATTCTCTGTTTTAAAACCACTGAGGTAATATGTACTATGTACTAGAGGACATTACGAACAAAAAATATCGCGCAACTTGCTGGCCGCGGAGCACGCGCGGCGCGATTGTGGCTAAGCGAGTGAGAGTGCAGGAGCTCTAAAACGTGCTACAAACATTTTGTCCGAGGTGTCTTCTCTAGTACGTAGTACATATTACCTCAGTGTTTAAAACACCAATATTATTTTAACCTTGTAAGGCCCAATCACCTACTTTAAGTACATTGGTCAGTAGTCATTCAGGCCCAAGCAAGCTTGTTACATTAGCAAATATCGGCCCAACGACCTAAAAACCAGACAAGTGTGAATCGGACTCACGCAATAAGGGTTCCGTACCACCCATCGACCATCAGGGTCGATATCAACCCCAAAGAAACTGATTTAATTTCCGAGAGTTTATCAAAAGGCATCATCGAACGTACGCGAAATGTGAATTTGTGTATCTCTTTCTTCCGTAAGTACCACCACATATGTCTATGTTTGTCCTATTTTTAGTATTTGTTGCTAAACTACATAGTATGCACTATAATCAGACCAAGTTTGACGCTGGTATGTATAACCGTTTTGAAGATAGAACAGGAACAAAAACGTTGGTTGTCTATTACCGTTACAAAGATACAGGCCTGTGACAGACAGGCGGATGGACGGACGGACCGCTGTCCGTCCGTCCATCCGTCAGCGAGATTAATAGGGTCCCGTTTGCACCCTTTGGGTACGGAACCCTAAAAAGACATCTCAGTTTGGCTTAAGGCCCTACTAAGAGTTAAGTGGCGCCCCCACTAGTAAAACAATAATTACTCGCCGAGTACATCGTTTATTGAAAATCTTTTTATATTAACAATTGAAGTGCAGATACTGTAGATTAATCAGAAACTATTAACTCTGTAAATTATAGTTCGTTGTAGTTGTAGATAGAAAAAATGCGAAAAACGGGCACTTTTGGCACTTTTTCTATCTGGTGGTGGCGTTTGGCTCTATCGAGACCTGGTGCCGGGGCTGTTGCTTCCCAGGACTGTTGTCTTTGTGTCTCTGGATTAAAACACATACTTTAGCTGTATACATAAAGTTCATACTAAACTTGGTCGATGATAAAAAAATAGTAGGTCTACCTTATTAGCTTGATCTCATCTATCAAATTCAGTATGAACTTTAAAACAACTTTTAAGGCATAAAGAACAGACTAGAAACTTAAATATTTGCTAATAACTATTAGTTCATGGCCAGTTAAATGTTACCGCTTCTGTATGTAATTAAAATAATTTATTTATCTAAACTAGTTGGGCAACGGTTGCAAGTATTAAGCTATAAGAATTACTATAATTATTTAAGTTTATTTGCATAAAATTGCTCAAAGCTTAAAGTTCATAAAACAGGAACTGTTTTTGTGTATTTGTTTTAATGTACAACAGATATACTTTATTTTGTAGGTGACTTTATTTATTTAACATGTAACAGAATTAACGCAAGACCTCAAACACCCCAATTAAAATATAATGTATACTATCTGATAAAAAATTGCTATCACAAAATTACATGGTTTTTTAGGCATCAGTGTTAGTTCTCGAGTTCGTTGCTGAATAGCTGTAGGGTGCCGTTTAGGGGCAAACCAATTTTCCCTCATTTTACTGGTCTTCCTGGACTTCAAGAAAGTGTAACTATCTGGTAACCTTTCTTTATCACAAAATTACATGGTTTTAGAGCTGCAAGGTGCCGTTTAGGAGTTACCTGACTCACGAAAATCCATTTCCCAACCCATTTCGCTGGTCTTCCTGGACTTAAAGGACCTACTCGGGATCCGCTAATATTTTGAAAAATAAAACGTGATGTTATGTACTATATATAACATGGTATAAAAACTATACCAATCGATTTTCCTCGTGATTCTGATCAAACTACTCTACACTCTACTCTACTTTCAGTACTTGTATTTATTGTATTAAACGTTGCATAATATGACATAAATATTGCGCCTGCGACTTCCCGAAGTGTTAGGACTACTGCGTTCAGATAAAAAACGTTGGTCATGTTACAAGTAGCTCGTGCTGACATGAGTGAAGAAATAGATTTTTGTAGCAAAATCAATCAATAATGATCATATCAGGTACAGGAAACGTCAGGTACAACATTTAGCGACCCTGGGGAGGACAGCAGCACTTGATAATCGCGTGCTGCTGTTGGGAAAACATTATTGTTTCCCCGGGATTGCCAAAGGCGTAGCGCTAGAAGTGTACCACACCGGCGCGGTCTACTGAAGTTTCCGGAGCTCCTCTTTTTTGTGCTGAGCACGCCCACCGTGTGGTTTTAGTCGGTAGGAGACTGACATACGCCACCGCCTTCCCCAGATGGAGAGTATCCATGAGGATTTCCATCCGAAAACAAATCCATCGATTTGATGCCTTGTAGGAACTGATTTAAAAGAGGGCCAAAGTTTAAAACGGCGAACTCTTTGTTGGAAACGACAAAGTATGCGTATCATATAACCAACCCATTACTGTCCCACTGCTGGGCATGGGCCGCTTCTCAGTATGAGAAGGCTAAAGCGTTAGTCCACCATGCTGGCCTAGTGCGGGATGGCGGACTACACACACCATTGAGAACTGAATGGAGCACTCTCAGGTGTGCAGGATTCCTCACGATGTTTTCCTTCACCGTTAAAGCAAGTGATAATTGAATTCCGATCCGCACATGAATTCAAGTCAGAGGTATGGGCCGGGTTCGAGCTCACATCCTCCTGCTTGGAAGGCAAACGTTCGACCACCAGGCTATCACTGCTTCTTTTTTTATAGTATAGGATGGCGGAACGAGCTAAAGGTCCACCTGATGTTAAGCGGTTACCTTTGCCCATAACAACTTCAATACCACCTAGGTTGTTGCCTAAATGGTACCGCAAGTCGGTTCGCCAAACTGAGACATGAAGATGGAAAGTCTCATGTGATTGTAATTTCACCGGCACCCGTACCCTTCAGGCCGAAACACAGCAATGCAAGCATCACTATTTGGCGGAGAAGTAGGTACGGTGGTAGTACTTCCCCAGACCAGCTCTTTCACAAAGGAGCTCTACTACTACTAATGCTTTTTTCAGTTTCAGTATGCGTTTATCAGACCAATCATCATCATCCTCTTTGCCTTTTGCCAATTATGTTGGGTCGGCTTCCAGTCTAGCCAGATGCGGCTGAACATCAGTACTTTACACGGAGCGACTGCCATCAGACCCACGCGTTTACCAGACTAATATTAAAATTATTAACAACTTTAAACCTAAACAATAAAGTAATAATACTTAAGGCCATAGTGTTACAATGCAAATACGTCTGTGTTCTATCAGGCAAAGATATTGAACTCAGATAAAGCTAATTATTGTCCAGTTAGACCGTGTTTGGGCAAAAATCTGTCCCTGTACCGCAAGATTGTGAAATGGTATGGTATTGGTAGTTGGAGAATTTCTTGTTTACTTATTGTAATTTTTGGTACTGACCAATAATAGGAATAAACTAGAATAATTTCCTAGTAGGATCGTTATTAAAAATTGAAATTCATTTGAAAATCATAGTAAAAATTAGTTCAAAATGTTGTGTCGGAAAATCAGTTTGAATGTTTAGGTCAAAAACATAGTAATAACTATTTATTACGAGTGAGCAAGTGAGAAGCATCGTATAAGAATGTTTGTTATATGAAATTGTAAACTATGGATCGTAGAATCTATCAAAAACACAAATTGGAATTTTTTAATACCTAACTTCACAAAAACAAATCTCAGAAACTATATTGTCTAATTGCCTTGTAAGAACCCTTTATCATGAATGTCCAATTTACGGACCGAAAAATTAACAAATGTTTGAATGTGTATTTAAGTTCCTCTTCATTTGTTGGTAGTGGGGCTGACTGCCCAGGGTGCGCCGGACGATCAATTAAATATCGTCACTCGTGGAGGCTCTTTTAATAAACCACTATTTAAGTTTATTCTTTCCTATGCACCTTGCATTCTTGTTATGTGAAAAAAAAACCTGAAGATATAAATTATGGAAAGAAAACATCGCTCATGAGCAGGATAAACCCGGAACCTGCGACTCCTGGTTCAGTAAACCAGTGCTTTATCCGCTAAGCTACCATGAACTCTGCTCGTGATATAAAATTTAAACTCCACTTTGTACTACCTACCCGTCTTTGTGTGACAAAAAACTTTTATTTTGGTCAAGGCATTTGTGTATCGTACCAGGAGGTGCAGGTTCAAATCCTGTTCGTGAGCGAATTTTTCTTTCCACAATTTACATTTTTAGATTTCGCTCCATAAATGATTAAAAAAATAAAACCTTTTTTATTTGTAGAAAAAAATATCTAATATTTTATGCCATGATTCAGTCATTGACTGAAAAAAATAACTTGATCGATTTGACAGCTCAAAATCGATCACCCGTAAATTACAATTATTATATATTACTTTAATGATACTTGAAAACTATTTACCCTAATTACGAAACATACACCACACGACTAAACCATTATTTGTTCTTATCACGATCTTCGATTGTTACGTCACATACGTCACGTCAACGTATTATAAAAATCTTTTGATCTACGAGCGCTACCTGAATGCATGTGATTGGTCAGACACCGCATGAAATTAATTAAATGATGCAATAATGTAGGCGAAAAAATACAGTAGCTGAATACAGACAGGCGATTTTTATGTCGAAAAATATTACGGTAATTTTTCATATGACAAAAGACACAATTTTAAACCGCACGAAATTTTATTTTTGTGTAATCAATACCATTTTGAGTATTGATAAATTGGTCGATTTTCGTTAGTATCTTAAACATGGCTTTACAATTTTAATTGCTTTCAGCGATATAATTAATTAACCGACCAGTTAGGGACTGATTTGTAATGTTAATTAACTACTAACTAAATCAAAATCAAGCAAACTAATAATTACTAAGTAAGGTACCAGAAATTCAACTAGTTGACTATTCACTCATCAATAACAATTTCTAAAGCTGTTTCCAATCTGTACTACTTTTAAGTTTATCACCAAACTTGCGATTTGTCGCGTGGGTGTATTCGTCACACTGTTAAAATTATACTGTGGCGAGTGTAGTAGACTAGTAGCAACCAGTACCTTATCAGAGTCGTGCATCGGACTTAGTATTATTTTGAGAAGTAATTATTAATGTAATGGCCAATGGCCACCGAATTTCAGGCCAATGCAGACCAACAATGGCTAATGAATAATAGAAAACTGGACTGTCCAAGTAGCTGATATCGAACTATGATAAATGATGAATGCGTTTTCGGTGGAGAGTTATTTTTTTAAGTAATTATCTTAGGAATTTGTTTTGCTTTCTTTGGTTAGTTGCCGTTGTTAGTTAAGTAGCGGTTTTAGTTATTTGTTTGCTTGATTGAGTTTTGGTTAAACTTTAAATATTCTAGATTGAGTTTTTGACTTAATTAAGGCTCTTCAATTAAATAATTCTCCTCCCGCAGGTCTGCTGGAAGATATATCGTACGAAATAAGTTTAGTACTTTTATTTCTTACTACATATTTCTATATTTAACTATCTGTATGGGCATAAAAAAATAAAAATAAAATCTAAATACTTATTCATAGACAAAAATCACTTCATCCTTGCCTTTTCCCAAATATGTTGGCTTGCAGTCTAACCAGATGCGGCTGAACATCACTATTTTACACGGAGAGACTGCCATCTAACTCCCGCAACCCAGTTACTGGGTAATACCAACATCCTAAAGTTAGACCAGTAGTTAGACTGTCAGGCTTCTGACTACCCGTAACGACTGCCAAAGACATTCGTATGGCAACTAACGAGCTTAACGTTCTCTCCGAGGCACGGAGGGGTCTCGATGTGTAACGAAACGGTCACCCATCCAAGAACTGACTGCGGCTAGCGATCTTGCAATACACGCAGTTACTTAGCCACGAGCCTCTTACTGGAAGGCGCAGCGTGGGTAGGCCCCCCATAAGGTGGACCGACGACCTGGTGAAGGTCGCGGGAATCCGCTGGATGCGGAAAGCGCAGGACCGGTCGTTGTGGCGATGCTTGGGGGAGGCCTATGTCCATCACTGGACTTCTTTCGGTTGAAATGATGATGATGATGATGAGCCAAGTTTGAAAATATTCCGAATCACAATCCTCACTACACCGTGAGAATATCGGCGACAGAAAACGAGTGAAAACATTCGTTGTACGTAATAACCATTGGTAAAAAATGGAGTTGGATGATTTCGTCAAAGAATCCGCTGGTCGACTCTCATATACGAAACTCCGACGTAAATTTGACAAAAGAATTTTATGAACGTATACATTCGCAATGTCGGGGAACGTCATTCGATCGGTGCACGTTAAGATGGTTGCATATCAACGGATTTCGGTGATGCGATTTCGGAAACGGAGTTAATTAACTACTCGTGCAAATAAATAATGGAATTGAAAATGGCGGCACTTTTATTGTTCTATGTGCCTTTCGCTCACACAGTATGGAACGTATGAGCGAGAGACAAATAAGAATGCCGCCATTTTCAATCCTCTGCGCGATTAGTAAATGTCAAATAGTTTTCGCGATTATTTACTTTAAGCTGTGCGATGTCTAGCAATCAGTTAATTAGCAATCCATTTTTTTTTTGTATAAATATATAGAATGTAAAAAAGAAGCCGACAGAAGGATCCGTTTGGGCTGGGCAGCATATGGCAAACTTCGCCTAGTCTTCTCGTCGCCTATACCGCAAAGTTTGAAGACCACGAATCGGCAAACGCAGCGTAGGGCGCCCCCCCGTCAGGTGGACCGACGACCTGAAAAACGTGGCTGGGGGGACTGGATGCGCGGAAGGCAGAGGACCGAGTGTTGTGGCGCAGCTTGGGAGAGGCCTATGTCCAGCAGTGGACTGCGATAGGCTGAGTTGATGATACAGAATATAATAATAATATATAGAATAAACTAACACTAATTCATAACTTCATAAGACTAACTATATTTTTGTGTGGAATTTAAAGTTGGTGTATGATACTGGATAGCCCGTGAAATTCAAAATGATTAGCGTTTGTTTGCAAACTGCTATTTCACGTTGTATGTCGATCGAAATATGATTCGATAGTAATAATGATAACATAACATAATATAACATCACGCCTGTATTTCCCCGAAGGGGTAGGCAGAGATGTAATAGTACACCCACATTTCGCCAGTTATGTTATGGTCCCATGTAATAGGGGGCGAGCCTATTGCTATTGACCGGGTTCAAATCCAGACTCCGGGCTACTACTGAGAATTTCCTAATGAAAAAAACCCGATAACACTTTGCCCAACCCGGGAATCGAACCCAGGACCCCACGCTCAGCAGTCGTGCTTGCAACCACAAAAATATATAAATAATAATATATAAATATATTTTATTATATAATTAAATGATTATAATTATAATAATTTCATAACATAACATAACATCACGTCTGTATTTCCCCGAAGGGGTAGGCAGAGGTGTATAGTACACCCACATTTCGCCAGTTATGTTATAATAATTTCGGTGTTAATAATTTCTTAGGTTTTCGCCATATAATAAAACAAGCTTAACCTTGCCTCGTTGGTCTAATGGTTATTAGACCAACGAGGCAATCGATCAATTCGATCAATATATAACAATAAAGCTATAATTTGCTAAAAATTGAAGAAATAATTTTGAATTGAGAAAAGAGAGTGAGAATAATGATTTATGTCTTAAACCTCATGTTTCTGATTAGAAAGAATACTAAACTCAGGTTCCCAATGGAGAAATCCATTGGGAACCTGAACTGCGATCGCCAATCCGCCTGCCAAGCGTGGCGATTATGGCATACCCCCCCCCCCCCTTAATTGGGGGAGGCCTATGTCCAGTAGTGGACGTCTTTCGGCTGAAATGATTGGGAACCTGAGTTTAGTACCATATGAAAGTAAAAATCTCTAATTTATGTATGATGTTTCAGGTGCCGTCAATTCAGCTGATAACAAATGCTTTACACGCTGAAATTCCGTATAAATAGTATTTTTTTGATAAAACTTCTACAATGTAAATACAGAACGTTGTGCAAGAAAACCGACGAATCGAATTCTGAAATCGTGTCACCGTATCTGCAACAGCCCTAACTCCAAATTCGGCGAAACATCGTCTTTTTGCCGCCAGATCGCAAGTCGTTCAATTACGTCCGAAATTAATGATTGAACACATTTTTAACGTATACCTACGTATTCATATAACCCACACAAAGTTATAAGGAGAGTCTCACAATAGGATTACAACACCATAAATGGACAAGCACAACCAGTTATGATCGCTTATGATTCGCTTATTTCGCTGCTTAAACATTTTTGTTGGTCTTTTGTTTCGCATAGAACTGTGTTCGTGCATTTTAATTCAGCTTTAGTGATACATGAATCATATTGTGCTTTTGTAGCTGCTTGGAATATGGCGGGGGAGTTCAATAGGGATGGGAAAATATAGTTTTGGTATCTGTGTAACATTTTCTGTGAACGAATAGTCAAAAATTTTCGTCAATAGATTCTGTTCTTATTGGTATAGTGGATAAATAATATTTTTAAGTGCGTGAAAAAATGTAGAAAATAAATTTGTGGAAGCTTGCTTCGTTCTCGAAAAATATTTTTGCTTAAACTTGTTTTGTGTTGGTTTGGGTCTTTCTTATATATTATAAGTATGTATTTACAAAAAAAAAGTATATAAGTATCATATCCATTGTCTAGTACTCATAGTACAAGCTCTGCTTAGTTTGGGATTACTGTGTAAAAATGTCCCAAAAATATTTATTTATACTTATCGGTAGCTAAAGATGTTGTTTGTGTGTGTGTGTGTTGAACTCATTTTAACTTAATTAGCGGGTTAATTGAAAAGTAAGTTAATTACTGTTTTCAATTAATTCGTGTTTTACTTGTGACTTTTTTCAAGATATTTGTGAATGAAATGTCATTGTATTGAAAATAATCTATAATTCAGAAGTATATTTAGAACAGGTAACAGGTATTGTCTGTCCTTAAATAGGCAAACGTTATCTGAAATCGGAATCAAGTTACAAATAGACAAAAAACACAAGATACAATAAGAATTCTTAATCATAAAAATTATTATTCATAATGATACTACAATCCATATCCGTAATGTTGCCAAGGCACAAAAAAGTTATTTTTTCAGTCATTTACGCAAAAGAGACCGCGTCATCAAGTTTGTATTAATAAAAGTTATGTTTTTACAATTTAAACATACTTCTATCGATCGTCCGACCTATTAAAACTTCAAACGGAAGCTCATAGAAACATATCTATTAAATAAATTTTAATAAACCATGTTAAATAAAAAAATGTGTACATAATAAAAATTCGTTGTCCGGACCAATATTTCAAATTAAGAACAATTCAAATCAAATCTTCGAATTCTCGTTAGAGCAGGACGCCCGTAGGGTTGATGACCCGTTGAAATGTCAGCACATGTCTATTCCTCTTGCACGACTTAGTAACACATATCTGCGTCCCTCTCACACGAAGAGATGTTGATCTTGATACGTCACATTTTTAATAAACGAACTCCGTATGACATGGCGCACGGAAATTCGTTCCAATGATTAATATGGCCGCCTCATTCGTATAAGAAACTAATATAACTTTGTTTTTAAACGTTATTAGAAATATTGATAGTTCCATGTCATTGCTCGTGTTTGTGATCACCCGATAAACGTTTCGTAGATAGAAAGTATGACAGAACTAAATTGAATGCACGAGAGATTGAGCGCGTAGGCAGCAAACGCAAAAAAAAAACGTACGGAATTAACTGTCTGTTTTACAAATCTATGTTATAAGTTCGTGTAGGTTTTATTGTTTTTTAACCAACGAATCTATGTGTGTCTTCGCGTATCTACGAATGTTCGTACGTCAAGTTTCGCATGGGTGCCTATTAATTAGAACGGTTCTGTGGACTAGCCTTAATAACGTAATAATCTTGTCGCCGGTGGCGTTTCTGGCTTTTGCTCGAATTCTTATTTTAATTTTGACATTAATAAGTGCGGCGGTACGTACGTGGTACGTGTAACAAAACAAATGAAAAACGAGCGCGGCGATACAACACAAAAAAGCTTAGAGATGTGAGTACTAGACATCACACCGCGCGTTTCATTACATCTCAAATAAAAAAGTTCATTTTTGACGTTTAACAAATTGTTCCTTTTTCAAATCGACCAATGAGACCATTGTGTTCACTCCTAATGGCGTGTTCTATTTTCAAATCTCATTCTCTTTTCAAATCTCGCTCGCCTTTCAGATTCATTCGAATTTGGAATGCGTCGGTTGTATATCCGTACGTTTTCCCACACGACTTTTTAAGTTAAATGAGTTGATTAATTGGATGTTAGTTTGTGCGCTGATTGTTGTGCCTCGGTCTTGTCTTCATGTCGCAAGGTCCGTGTTGCTAGCAACGTACAACATACGTACCTACGCCAACAAATAATTGCTATGACCATCGGAGACATGACAGAGTGGGCCCGCTAACAAAAGTGAAACATGGGGGTCGAGTCATCCACGTCCGTAGGAGAGTACCCCTTTTCCGAATCCCTACACGTGATCCCTGGGTGGTGCAAATCAGGTGACATACTGGTGGTAGGCCTCAGCCGACGGCTTGCGACCACCCACCGGGCAAAGACGTGCCGCCAAGCGACCCAGTCGTGTTCCGGTACGATGCCCAGTGTAGCCACTCGAGAGGATGGGTCGAAATAGTTGTTTCACTGCAAGCAGACCAATCTGACGCGCGCTGATACTGTCACATCGGGAGGCTAATCGCGGAGGGTAGCGGGATCCGAGGCACGGTGCACCGCTGGCCGACCGCAGGTAGTAGGGGGCCCAATTAGTGTGCTAGCCACACATGAAAGGCTGCCCCGCCAACTAGCGAAAAATCCCGGGATGCGCCATCGTGCCGGTCGGCGACCGGTTGAGAGGGCCCGATGGACACTCCTGGGGGGGCTCGGGCGTCCCCGCAGTCTCCGGCTTAGTCCCCCAATGTTGTGACGTGTCAGTGTGTGTCTGAACGTTAGCAGCGTGGAACCTCACTTCACTGCCATCCCCTCACCCTCCTTCACTCGACAAAAATAATGATAAAGAGAAGCAATAGAAAAATGGTTTCACAGCGGCTGCACTCCCTCTCTCTCAAAGTGCACCTCCACAACATCCGAGGTCTGCACTCAAATCTCGTTGCAGTCCACTACCACCTCGAGACTGATATACCATCACTCCTGTTTCTCTCGGAGACGCAGATCGGATGTCCGTCTGACGTGTCGTACCTTTCCTACCCAGGGTTTACCCTGGAGCACAACTTCAAACCACGTGCGGGCGTATGCCTGTACGCACGGGACGACATCTGCTATCGGCGTCTCCGAAACCTTGAAGATCCCAGTTTCTCCATACTTTGGGTTTTGGTTGACACAGGCATGGAGAAAATTCTGTATGCCTGCGTCTACCGTTCACATAGCGGAGATCAGGAGACAACCAGGCTCACACAGTACCTTAGTGAGGCGGCGGATGCGGCCCAGCAACGGTACCCTTCGGCCCAGTTAGTGATTCTGGGGGATTTCAATGCCCACCACCAGGAGTGGCTTTTCCCATACCAGATAACTGACCACGCAGGGAGAGAGACGCGAAAGCTGGCTTTAGCGTTAAATCTCACCCAGCTGGTCCAAGGGGCAACGAGGGTGCCTGATGTTGAGTCGCACACAGCCAACTGTTTGGACCTTCTGCTGACAACTGATCCAGACCGGTATTCCTTGTCGGTATCATCACCCTTAGGTAGTTCTGACCACTGTCTGGTGAAATCTGTATCCGTCTACTCTCCGCCCGATCCCAGCCCTAGAGGCATCCGGCGAGTGTGGCGGTACAAAGCAGCAGATTGGGATGAGATGCGGTCGTTTTTTGCATCTTATCCTTGGCAGCCGACTTGCTTCTCTTCTGATGATCCTTCAGTTTGTGCAAGCGCCGTGACGGACGTGTTGCGTCAGGGGATGGAGTATTACATTCCATTTTCTGATGTAACAATGTCTGGCGAAGCTCGTCCATGGTTTGGGGCCGAGTGTAGAAGCGCTGAGGCGCTGAAACACACGGCATACCTGGAGTGGGTCGACGCTCGAAACCGCAAAACTAAGGACTTAAGCGAGAAGAAGAGAGCTTTCAACAAGGCTGCCAAGTCCTGTAAGAAGGCTTTGCGCAGAGCTCGATTTGACCACATAGGCCGAATAGGTAACAAACTTGCTTCTTACCCGTCGGGTAGTAAGGCGTTTTGGTCCCTGGCGAAGTCGGTCGAATCGAACTTCTGTCGCCCCTCACTACCTCCACTGCTGAAGCCTGATGGGTCACTGGCCCACACTGCTGAGGAGAAGGCAAACTTGTTTGCCTCTCTCTTCGCGGATTCTTCACGTCTCGATGCTGGTGGCGCTACACCCCCTTCTCCACAAAATGGATGTGAGACTTGTATGTCGGATATTCGCATCCACCAGAAGGAGGTCCGTAAAACGCTACGCAATCTTGACGTGAACAAAGCAAGTGGCCCCGACGGTATACCAGCCATAGTCCTTAAAACCTGTGCGCCTGAATTGTCTCCGATCCTGACACGCCTATTTCGTCTCTCGATGGTGACTGGTAAAGTGCCGAAATCCTGGAAGCAGGCTAATGTGCAACCAGTGCCCAAAAAGGGCAGTCGTGCTGACCCTGCTAATTACAGGCCCATCTCAGTAACGTCCATACTCTGTAAGAGTATGGAACGAGTACTTAATAACAAGCTCCTAGGATACCTTGAAGCTAATGACCTTCTGAGTGACCGACAATACGGTTTCCGCCGAAACCGGTCTACCGGAGATCTTCTTGCGTATGCCTCCCACATTTGGAGCGAGGCCATCGAGAAACACGGAGAAGCGATTGCCGTTTCTCTTGACATCTCGAAGGCCTTCGACAGGGTCTGGCACGATAGCCTTATAAACAAGCTTCCTTCATTCGGCCTGCCTACTGATCTGTGTAATTGGATCTCAGACTTCCTGAGGGATCGGTCGATCCGAGTTGTCATTGACGGCTGCACGTCCGACCAATTGGCTATAAATGCCGGGGTCTCTCAGGGCTCAGTACTCTCCGCAACTTTGTTTTTGCTCCACATAAATGATCTGCTAAGACCCGGCACCTTTGGGTACGCAGACGACAGCACCGTTGTTGAGAGTTACACATCCAATGCACGAGCGAGTCGGACGCAAATCCAGTCTCTTAGAGAGGCCATGGTTGAACGCTTGAACTTGACCCTGAAAGCTGTCTCCGAATGGGGTGATGCTAACTTGGTCAAGTTCAATGCTGCTAAGACCCAGGCGTGCCTGTTTTCTGCTAAACGGAGTCAATTTGAACTTACTCCAACTTTCTGTGATGCATCCGTGCCGATAACTGACCACCTTGAGCTTCTTGGCGTGTCACTAACATCCACCTTAAACTTCGGCTCATACATAGAGTCCAAGGCTCAACTTGCTGCCAAAAAGCTGGGCATCCTCTCTAAGGTGAGGCGGTACTTCACATCTGAACAGCTGCTCAATTTGTACCAAGCACAAGTTCGGTCCTGTATGGAGTACTGCTCTCATCTCTGTGATGGCTCGGCTAAATATCAACTGGCGGCTCTCGAGTCGATTGAGAGGCGCGCCAAGAGGCTCGTTGGCAACGATGCGCTGGTCGACGCCAAACTACAAAGTCTCGAGCATCGGCGCAGAGTTGCTAGCCTATCGGTTTTTTATCGAATGCATTTCGGCGAGTGTGCGTTGGAATTGCACAATCTAATTCCCCCAAGCCCTTTCCATTATCGGACGACCAGACGCACGGCGATGCGCCACCGTTATATGGTAGATATTCCACCCTTACGCACGAACCGGTTTGCTAATAGCTTTATCATGCGTACCGCCAAAGAGTGGAATTCCTTGCCGGCGTCAGTGTTTCCCGAGAAATATAATCTGGTGGTCTTCAAGACTCGAGTGAATAGGTTTTTGCTGGGCAAGCGTGTACCATCGTCGACCGCACTATCGCTTAACATCAGGTGAGGTGGCGGTCAAACGCAAGCCCGTTAAGAATAAAAAAAAAAAAAAAAAAAAAAAAAAAAAAAAAAAAAAAAAAAAAAAAAACATCGATATGATATATTGTCATCACATAAATTGGCAACGTGTCTGCGCGGGTGGGCATAGAGTATTAAAGTTTTAATCTAAAATATGCATCAGTGAAATCCCCGAAACGGCCAAATGTCGCGTATCTAGCCGAGCGGGAGATATTGCCGAAATGCATAAACATCAAAGGGGTTTTTTGTTAAAAAAAGATTTAAAATTGAAGGGCGCGTCCCCATATAGGCAAAATGGCGTCCGAGATTATAATAACGATTTTAAAAGTCCCCTCCGTTTTTTATTTTTAGTTTTTTTGGAAGGGTTGGATAAGTGGACGCGGGGACCGATGGAAAATTTGACACTACAGTGTTTCAAAAATAGGGTGTAAAGTTTTGCATGTTTGTGTCCGGCGAATTCAGAATATTTATCGGGGAAATAGAATAGTTATTGATCGATATTGCGAAGTGAGATTAAATTCATAATTCTTTTGAAATTTCCATGGGCGGGGATTTTATATTGGTATCGAGATATGGATATTTTTAGATCCATTGTTACGATCCAACTGGTTTATGGAGATAAAATCACAGACAGAAATTAAAGTTTGTAACTTTCTTCGTACATAATATATACTAAACATGTTGAGTAAAAAAGAAAATTCTTGTAAGATTTCACGATACAGATTTTCAGAAAATAATTTTAGATTCCACATTACCACAACAGAAAGAACATTACCACAACAGAAAGAAAACTGACCCATTTACACTTGGTTGAAAGTGTTCTAGAGGAAATCAGACTTCGGTAGAGTAGGTAAGTTGTTGTGTTGTATCCACAGAAAATCTAACTAGTTAGATTAGTTTTTGTGGTTATATGTCAGGACATCACTAGAAACCTGAATATCATCTATATTCTATATAGCTAGAAACAACCGATCTGGATCTCTCAACTCTTAAACCCTTCCAGACACAAACGTACAAAAACGTATAAAAAAGACACAATTAGATCCGATTCAACCCTACAATACCAACGGCTCCATACAACATGGTAACTAAGAGCGAGGCCGCTGTGATTCGACCAATTTAAGACCAAATCCGTACCAATTGTCGTCAGAGATGCTTTTGTCAATAAAAATAAAAATCCTTCGAGGAAGTTACCAATTTGTTCGGGCGTACCACGATGACGATGATTTACGATCGAGTTTTGACTCTATCTGTTTTACAGTAAGGTTCAATGTCGCTTTGTTAGTCATTTTGATAGATTGTGAAATCAATTAAATTAGTACTTTATTGATGGGCTCTGTTTATTGGTGCTACTCGTTGATTTTAATACAATGTTATGTTTTCATCTGGATGCCTTAAAATGTAATGCGCATTTTTCTCGGATTCTTATTTTTTATGTAATAAAAGTGTCTGTTATTATTTGTATAAATTGTGAATAAACTTAAATCAATGTTTGTATTCTTAAATGACATTGAAATGGTAGCATTTAAAATACATCGCAGTATACAGCAACACTTAGCTAATGTTGTGTAAATAAGAACCATTTATATGGCAACAATTATGTATTTGATTTCATTGATTACCCATTTAATTACAAAATAGGACGTACAATAGATACAAACACACCTAATTGTTATTTCAAATGCGATCTATAATCCTTTTAATTTGATTGCCTATTCCGTATTCACGTCCCGTTATTTGACGCAATAAGCTATGGAATATACTATACCATAAACAGCAACACTAAATAGAACCTACAAAATATTTATTTTCCGTCTATAATGGCCGTTTGATACACCGAAAACGGCGTAGAAAGTAGAAATAATAATATATTTGACGTATCACGAATGAATATTTTCACTGGGACGTGAGCGGGAACCGAACCCGGGACTTGAATACTGATTGCTTAAGTTATTGCGACTTTTCCGAACGCATACGTTTCCTCGACACGTTTTCTGTGGAATCGCGCGATTTTAAGTCGGGGCCGCTGCGTTGCATCGCCGCGCGATTTGAATGCAGGCGTGCGCTCACAGGGTTATCTGACGTCGATTTGTTGTATAATTGATTACATTAGATATTACGTGAGCTAGAGATATAGATTCAGTGTCGTGATCATAATGAATTGAATTTACTTTGCAGTCACTATTATACGGATTTTCTACTAGAAAGAAGAAAGAAAGAAAAATTATGTATTGTCACAACAAGACATGCAGTAGGTAAGTACCTACATAAAAAAAAAACTATCTTACATTTAAAATTTTAAAAAATCTAATCTATTAGTAGGTACCTAGATTGTGGTACAGTCAACCGCATGGTAGTGGTAACACTTGAATTATGAAAACCGCTTTTACTGCTTACAAAATAAGAACGCTGTCAAGGTCAAACTGTAACTACTGACGTGCGGCCGACAGTACCTATATTTTTTTCAAGTTTTTGAACGGTAAATTCGGTTACTAACAGTTTAATATCAGTAATTACCTATTGAAATAGCGCTGAAAAGATTGAATGAATGAACAATATATTTAACCAAAACAGATTCCTATCTTGACATTTTGCAGCACGTCCACCGTTGCTACCTGCATTAAAACAACTGTTCAACCATTCAATACCTCATGTAGTAAACCTCAAATTACATTCGTAATATAACATTGAAACAACCAATAAACTGCCTACATAAATATCTATAAAAAAAATAGAAACCGATAGACTTCATCCATTGTGAAACTGTTGAGCGCATGCGCACATCGTAACCCGCATATTAAGAACCGTCGTCACTAACTACGAGCGAAAACGGGAAACAATTGCCGTTCCATATTTGAAATCGGCCGTTTGAATATGGAACTATTTAAAATTTCGAATCCGTTTGCGTTATCGCTGCGACGTGTTGGCGTTTTCCGATTGTTCATTTTATGATTTTTTATTATTTTTATTTTAGTGTTGTCACTTACTTATTTCCGTTTAATGATAGTTTTAGTGAGTAACGGTTTATAGTTCCACATTCAAATAGAGAGACATATCCTGGCGGTGTGTTTAAAGCGCTTGCGAATGAAAGAACATGTCGTTTAAATCTAAATGACCTGCTATTAACTCATGTATGAGTCGAAATGGATATATAACTTGCCCATTAGGCAGGTCTACAATTTAAAACTGAAATTGCTTTAACTCTATTTGTCTTTGCTTTGAGACTATGGAGACTTTTTCTTTGACATTCAATATTTTAGTGTACAATACTTAGTTGTTCATTATTAATTCCTAGAAACAAAATGCATAAATATTAGCTCTGTCAATTACAACGACAGAAAACACTAATGTTAAGTGAGACATCGAACCAAATGACAAAAAAGTAACAAAGTATTACTTAAGTGTTTTTATTATTAAACATTATCCGAATATGTTTCACAAAGGTGGAACAATCGCATTGTTTTAAAATCCCACGGTGCAATCATCGGAGGGATTTTTATGCGATTCTATTATAAGTCTGTTACTTTGTAACTACAATATTGTATTCATTAGAGCGAGCTTTTTGTAGACCGAGCTGTGTTCGAATTTGAATACTTCAATTTTCGTTAGTTTTTGCAGTTTTTTTACTATTTTTTTATTTAAAAAAACGAATATGTAGTGGTGCACTTTCAATAATAGGTATTTGCTTTTAAAATGAAATTTTACAGTCAGTTTAACATGTCAAAAGTTTTATTGAAGCTCTTTTAGCTTTTGCACCAGAAAACTAAATAATTATCACATCTTCATAAAAATACCACAAGTTTATTTAATAGGATGCATGTGCTTATTTTTTCGCAACAGAATCCGCAAGAAAACGACCGAGAAACTTTCGACAATAACATTTCGAAGCGCGTAGTGTCCGCCACTCGGCCGGAACATAAATAATGTTAATGCTGTATAAAAGGCGTTTTTCGATGAATTTATTCCCAAAAACGTCCGCTTTTGTGGCGAAACCAGGCCCGGGAAGTATAAAGTTGTTCATAAATTATTCATGGCAACATACACTTTGGGACTTAGTCACTGTAAGTTGCACTCCTGTTAAGTTAACATTTCTCCTTCCCGAACTGTCTTGTGACAGTTATACTTTTTAATTTTTCACCCAACACCGTATATGGCAGTCATTAGTTGGCCAGTTCGTTCATCTGTTACCCAATCATAATGTATTTTTTCAAATTAAAATTCTCACAACACATTGTTGTATTCACAATCGATATCTAATCTCGGCCGACGATTATTAACGACAATTATGTTCGGAAAGTAAGTACAGAAAAAACTTTAAATACTTCGTTTTGTGAATACAGATGGACAGACAAAGAGCTGGCTAAACGCAAGTCACTTCATACGAATTACTGCCGCTTTGTTTCAACGTTCGACAGACAAAAACATCATTTTTAATATCAATACGCCCGGTTCGATTCGATACTCGAATGTAATTATACACATTCGATTATAATTATTGAACGAATAAAGCTACGTTCTAATTAAAGTGTCGATGCTCCACAAAACCGTTGTGAAAAAAAAGTTCAATGCTCCAGAAATTCTGATTTTGAAAATTAAAGAGCATTGCGTTTTTGGCGCCTTTTATTGAAGTGTAAACCCTTTTTGGACGATTGATCATTTGGAGAGTCGATGGCCAGTACGTTTTAAGAAGTCTTATTCGGAATTCAAATTATGTTACGTCACTATTAAGCGTAGGAATGTCAATTACGTGTCAGGCAATAGGTCACGGGCCCTTGTTTGCATTAATTTTCAAATCAGTGTTAGGCAGAACTTTTATATTAAATTCAACAAAAGTTTATATGCGAAAAGCGAGCTTTAATTGATGAAATCGACAGAAAAGGCAATTGACAATATTAGCTTATGCCGTATATACGGGGGTGCCTAGGCAACACCCTTTATTAATGCTCTTAGGGCTCTAGGTTCCATTTAGATGATTTAACATCCCCGGGGCAAGAAAAGCCATAGATATAACTACTGAATACTCTTTTTGGCTTTGTCTGCTGATCATATATGAACGGGCAATGAGATTACGAAGGGGGTCCGGTCACATCAATTATTTTTGTGAGCGCTTAGCTTTCCATTTTTAAAATAAACTCGTCTTTCACGGGGAGGGGACTTTAATAAAATTACAGTTAGGGGAAGGGGTAAAAATTCTAATAAGAACATATTTTTAGACGTATAGTTCGTTGAGGGACAAAAAATTGAGAGTCAATTTATTGTAATTTAAAAAAACGCATTTTTTTATTTATCATTTTTAAGGAAGCATTGGAATTACTAAAATTTAATTACGGAGTCTCGGATTCTTAAAAAAACGATATGTCAGCATTGACATTACGACGACCGAAGCACTGAAGTGAAGAATTTGTGATACCATCGAATCAGTGGCTGTTGGTGATTTATCGAACAATAATAATCCTCGAATCCCTTCATTCCTTCGAGTATTTGGTCGCACCCTAATGGACCGAAAAAAAACGATATTTTTGAATTGGGAATCATTCGTTCTTTAAAATTCAGACTTCAAACAATCAAAATCGAACGTCAATTTAACATTTAGTCATCATACAAAGTAAGTTGACGCAACCAGCCAGCCCTTAATTAGTATTGTATTTAAAACAAAATGACGTGTATTCGTTTTATATTAGTTTTTTTCAATAGTATCTAGTTTCGACTCACAGTTTCCAAGTAAGGTTCGTGACAAAACGTCGTATTTGTGACGATGATATCGCGCGCCACTTTTCTAAACATGGTGTTCTGCAAAATACCTGGAAACAAAAATGAAAACATTAGTCTGATTTGAAATAAGATGACGATTCTGTTTGGTAAGGTAATAATGGAGGATTACATTGTATTTTATTGGAAAATGTGGATTTAAAAACATGCAACATCAAAAATTTCTTCTTGGAATTCGTTGGAAGTCTGCAATCCTACTTGCCAGTATTGCAGACTTCCAAATGGTTTCAAGAATACTTCTAATTGATTTTAGATAGACACAAGGTGGACTGCCGACCTAGTAAAGGTCGCGGGAATCCGCTGGATGCGAAAAGCGCAGGACCGGTCGTTGTGGCGAAGCTTGGGGAAGGCCTTGCCTTGTCCAGCAGTGGACGTCTTTCGGCTGAAATGATGATGATGATTTTAGATGAGATTATGGCGATGACGATCCTGGTGATCTGTTATTCAGGTATTCCTAGTGCAGACACCAGGGGCCTTACTCCCGCCTGAATCGAATGCTGTATCAATCAAATTTGAACTCGAGTTAGTGTCAAATCTTACTGCATTTCTGTAGGAATTGACATTCGCTCGATTTGGTTTAGAGCTCGAAAAAGTCGGGAGTAAGGCCCCAGTCTCTCACAAACGTTTCATAGGTACCCATTATTATTTCACAATGAGGTTAAACACACATAGATAGGTATACAGTATGCGCTATGTATCTTGACCGGAGTGAAGTTTTGTGACAACTTCACTCCGGCCAAGATTTCTTCTGTCATGTCGACATGAACCACTTATTGATAATAGCTCATTTCATGGTGTAAAGATTAGCTAGTCGGCAGGTTGGTAGCGCGGTTGACTACGCAGTGTGCACCGGACGATCAATTACATATCGTCACTCGTGGAGGCTCTTTAAATGCACCCCAGCCAATTTAAATTGCGCGTACTGTACCTACTATGTATTTTTTATCACAGTCATGGTAGGACCATAAAGAAGCTGACTAAAATGAGAGAAAAACCTTAATCCAATATGATTCTAGACTGTTTTATGAAGCAATTAGACTCGAAATTATTAAGTAATTAGAGTAGAATTTACCCTCTTCATAATTTTGAACTTAGTCCTAATCCTATTTCTCAAACAGACACTTAGGCTTCGAAGTACTTCGAACTTGTCCCAGAACCTCCGTTCGCGAATCAATTTCAATTAATTTAATTAACACGAACCACAATTAAGTTCCGAATTCAAAACGTTCAAACCAATAAGAGATCGATCGCCTTCCAAATTTAAAATCAGATAGCCGAACACCGACACAATGGAATGGAACGAGCATGACGATTCAAATATTTTCGAAAATGGAATATTAAGTGAACACCATTATGTGAACGGATGATTACTAGACGGTAACATGTTATTAAAAGAATATATTTTTCGAATGTGACTATACGCACGTGTACATAAAGGAACAACAAAAAATGTGAGTAATATATTCATACTGGTTTTGCCCTTCTGGGACGAATTCTAGTGTTGTTCTTCCAGCAGTAAATAAGTTTAGTTGCTTAGAATATCTAAGCTTAGAACCGTAGTCGCACTTCGAGTGAAGCAATTTGAAGTTGGCCTTAAAAGGCTTCGTTAATATTTGATTTTTTTGCCTGTGCGTGTCGACGAACATTTTACGTGCCGCTTGCGGACACACATTGATGGTTTTTATACTTCACTTTTGAGCGGAACTGGGTGAAATTATCACTCTGGAGTCTAATTAATCTAAGGTTAGTAGTAAGTAGGTACAGTTAAAATTTCCATAACACATTGTATTGTGGTAATTTCCATCTGTGTGGTCTTTATATTACAAATCGGAGAAACGATTAATAATCTCAAAAGTATTACAATATAATATTCCTAGAACATGCTTGTTTCCTCTTCAGGTACATCTCATACATACAAAAGGCTGTCACGGCTATTATCCACACGCTCGACTCCGGCATTCGATATTATATCGATTATAATATCATAATAAGAAGTCCCCATTTGCGTATTGGGGTCAACGACTTGCGTATGCTGGCCGCGTGTGATGCTATGCGTCAAGTGACCCCTTAATGCGACTTATTGGTCACTCATTTAAAGTGCACGCGCACAGACTGAAATAACACCAACAACGAGAATAATTCACACAAACAGTGTTCCAGACATTTAGTTCCAGACATCGAATCATTTTCGTACTCTGTGGCTTATTGGATTCATGGATTCTTATAAGGGCTCGATGTAAATTATGTAATAAACATGAATTGCTCGTCGTTTAAGCAACTGCCATAAATTTTTAGCATCGAGACCCCAAAATATTTGTAGTACTTCTGAAGATTATAAATGCCGTGTGCATGGTTCGATCGATAATGCAACTATCTACGATGTGGTAACATGACTGTGTCATTGAGACCGCCTATAGAAATATGCCTACGCGTGTCGAAACAAAAACAGATCGCACAGTTCCACAAAACATCATTAAATTCAATATTTCGTTTAAAAAGCACTCCACATATCTGTACCATTAATCACTAAAACTACCGACCTTCAAGGAGATACATCGGAATAAAATCGCCAATCGAAATAAAGCACTTAAAGCGAAACGTCATTATCGCACAACATAAATAAAAAAAGCAGAAATCGAACGCAAAAATTGAATATCGAACTCGATTTAAAACAGAATACGAATTTTAAAAATACGAGCGCGGCCAAGCGGCATTAATTAAAAATTCTCGGTAGAATATTCAAAAATAGAATTCGCATTCGAACGCTCCTTGTACGGATCCCAAGTTTGAATTTGGAAGGAACAAAAGGAGAAGAGCGCGGGAGCAACCCTTTTAGCGCTGATAATCTGTTGGTCGGCCGTGTTGCGGGACGTTTTTTATTTGTTGTCACTTTTTTGTCCGAACCGAGATTGTACACAACATTCTTTACTTCGAAACGGAGCTTTTTAAAACTCGCCTCAAGATTTATTTCTTTTTATACGCCTTTAATAACGAGTCCCCGCGTCCGATTTAATTGACGAATGGTCACGAGCGAAATGCTCAAACAATTTTAGAGGTCAATTTTGAGTCGACATTTAGTAATAAGTATAACGTTATTAATAATTACTTTTACTTTACTAGAGCTTATGAAACGAGACTGGGTTAGAAATGAGAGAGCGCGTTGTTCTGTTCTGTGATGTGATTGAAATTCGTGCAAGGAATCGAATATAAAGCGACCGGTACCAAGTTTGAATTGCTTCGAAATATAAAAATTTAAAAATAGAACGCAATCCTTCCGCCCTCGAGTCGGTCGGGCGGTTAGTGCTTTACATGAAATATTATTTTATGGAATCAACATCTGCGTCAGTGTAGATGTGTGCGTGCATGTAGTGGGAGCGGCGAGAGGGTTTATGTACACAACTTACACAAGTGAAATTACTTAAAAGTAACACGACTCAAGTGGATGGGAACGTTTTCAGAACTCATTTCTTTTCAGTTTAATTTTAGAATCACATGTTTGGTTTTCGAATTTATTATCAAAGTTTATTAAGAGTTATGTCATAAATTTCGGATTTACGAGATAGCTTTAACGAGTAACTGATATATAGCTATGTCGACTGTATAAACATAAGGAGATTAGACGATACACAAAAATGTATAACAGAGAAAAATGTAAAATAAAATAAAAAGTGATAAAATCGCTAGTTCCCTCTCGCATCATAAAATACGTTTTACAATCCAGTCCGAATCGTCAAATCACTCGTCGAGGGTTCATTTTTAAAAATTGGAACGAAAAGTGAAACCCTTCCATTTTTAAATTGCTTTCGTCATGCGCTCCCTTTGCCACTGTTGTTGAACTCAACAACAATGCCTGGATTTTTTTAAACTTTAATGTCATTTGTCAAAAATATTTTTGAGTAGAGAATTATGTAAACATTTTTTTTTGTGTCCACCGTCTAGGGGTTGGATTAGATATAGCTAGCTTGAGTTGGATACTAAAGAATGTACTTAATAAATTTATTAATGTAGGTACCTACCTAAAATGTACATAGACGATAAACACTACAAAAACCGGCCAAGTGCGAGTCGTACTCACGCAGTAAGGGTTCCGTACCAACCATCGACCTGATACCCCATAGAAACTGATTTAATTAATGAAAGTTCATCAAAAGACATTAACGCACCGTGCACGAAATATGAATTTTTGGATATCTTTCTTATGCAGGTACCACCACATAGTTATGTCTATGTTTGCCCTATTTTTAGTATTTATTGATAAATAACATACTATGCACTATAACCAAACCAAGTTTGACGCTGGTATGTCTTACCGTTTTGAAGATAGAGCAGGAACAAGAACGTTGAAAAAATGCATGTTTTTCAAGGTTTCTTTTATGAGGTTTGGTTTTAGACTTTTTGTTTTTTTTGTATTAGTCGGGTTATAGAAAATATTTTTTGCCAAAATTTCAACCAGCTTCCTATTACCGTTCAAAATATACAGCCCTGTGACATACAGACGGACGGATGGACGGATGGACGGACAGCGTAGTGAGAGTAATAGGGGTCCCGTTTGGCACCCTTTGGGTACGGAGCCCTAAAAAATGAAGGCTTGGAAGTGTTAAAGGGAAATTAATACTAAGATGATTATTTAAGAAGATAGGTACATAACTGAAACTCTTTCAGGACAAAGATAATTGATAGGCGATAAGACGCAAACCATTTTGTTCGACAAACGCACAACGAATCAATTTCTTACTTATTATCAACAAAAACATCTAAAAGATCATTTTTTACTCCTATTAGTGCATTTATTTAAAGCACCATCTCTAACTCCATCCGAAAAACTATTTATTGTAAGTTCGTCAGCTGTGTTAGTATTGGGATTACGAGTTTTTTGTCTACCCTCCATTTTAAATTTAACTCTTTTGACTATTTTAATATTTCTCGAACAATTTTAGCTTAGGGCGAGGGTAATGTTTTTTGATATAAAGGGGTACGATATTTTTAGTTGTTCAGTTTTGAGTTTACATTATGCGGGCGTTAGAATTAATATTTCTGATTGAATAGCGGACAATCTTTATTGAAAGGGTTCATGGGTTTTAGAGATTCTTTTTAACTTATTTTTATGGCTGCGTAGTAAATTGTGTACTGGTATTAGGAATTCTATTGTTAAAGTAATGTTGTGTATTCGATATACATGTAGAACCGTGAATAATCCTTGATATAAAATAGTAGATTATACAACATGTGAAAAAAGAGGGAATTTAATTCGAGGGACTAAGTTGGATCCCGAGCAGCGAAGGACTCTAAGATTGAACCACGAGCGAAGCGAGTGGTTCAAAAATAGAATCCTGAGCGGAGCAAGGGATACAAGGCCCAAGATGAAATTTTTTTTCACGAGTTGTGTACTCTACTTTTTACCATTGACGGCGAGAAAATAAATAGTGGTATATAGCATGACTGGGTGAATGAAAGACATATTCAAGAATATGTTAGAATGTGCGTACCTACACATAAAGAAAAAAAGATGAAAAAAATATTCTACGACAAATCACGCGTAGGTATAGTAGTCAAAATGCTCGCGCAAGCTCTGACTTTTCGGGGTCTTCTGTCTAGTACAAAAGGCAAAGAGGGTGAGAATAGCCACCGATGGACACTGACCTAGCAAGGTGCATCACCTCACTGCATGAAATTTTGATTTGTAAGCGCGGAATAGTGTCCACAGAAATTTATGAAATCGATTTTAAAATATTGTTACGACGGAGGGTTAAGCAGAGTGGACTGAAATACTTCAACCTCGATTTTCCTGGACTTAGAGACGTTTTCAGCAGGCTGAAACGCATTTTCAGTCCGTATCAGAGGAGGCTCTATCACATACCAAAGAATCGAAATTTTGAGTAAGTTGCCGTTGTTTTCAGGCGCCTGAAACATGTTTTCAGGCCGTTTCAGGAGCCAACAAATCCGATGCCGACATTTCCTGAAAACCCATTTTCAGGCGTTTTCAGGACCCCTTATGGCCATTTGACACCCACATGTAAAATTGTTGATGAGTGAGCGAGATAGAGCTAAATATCAGACAAGGATAGACGAAGAACCTCCTGGAAGAGAGTGAGCAGGATAGAGCTAATATAAGACAAGGATAGACGAGATTCGACAAGCTTCGAGAACATTCCATTCTAGAAGTGAGTGAGTGAGATAGAGGATAGATGAGGTTCGACGAGGTTCGAGAACTTTCTATTTCGAGAATGTGCAAGTGAGAAAGAGTTATCTTATGACAAGGATAGATGACGTTCGAGGACTTTCCAGTACCACGACTCGCGGCCTATATAAACGGCGCAGCTGAGTTCAGTTGGAGTTCAGTTTGAATCAAGCGATACAAGCGATAACATCGAAGCGATATTCGGAGCGATTTAACTAGTAACTTTGTGTGGTAATAAGCGATTCAGTGTAATTGTTCAGTAATAAAGTGTTCTCTACGCATTTAATCGGCTTTCTATCTATATACGAACCCCCAGCTCGTAACATTTGGTGTCAGAAAGCGGGATAGAAAATGCCGATTACGCCAAGAGAGGAGGAACCGACTGGTAATGAAACGCCGAGTCGGATGCAGACGAGACAGTTAACGGCGAGACAGACAGCTCAGGACGCATCAAGAACTATGAGTCAGGAGGAGGTCGTCCAACAGGGACCTCAGCCTCAAGGTGGGAATAACGATATTACCAGCTTATTCAATTTGATGCAGCAAATGGCAAGAATGCAGGAAGAGCAATTACGCGAAACACGCGAACTAGTTACAAGGCAGAAAGAGCAAGTACGCGAAACACGCGAACTAGTTACAAGGCAGAAAGAGCAAGTACGCGAAACACGCGAACTAGCCACAAGGCAGGAAGAGCAAGTACGCAGACAGGAAGAGCAAGCCGCAAGGCAAGAAGAGCGGTTCTGTAGAATGGAGAAGATATTTGAGCGAGGAGTAATATTGGAGGAACTCTATCTTTCTTTAAAAAATAAACAAGATGAGGTAGAGATTAAGGTTGATCAAGCTGTCGTTAGTGAAGCAGACATATCCGAACAAGATGATGCCAATAAGAGCCAGGAATCGGACGATGACGAATATGAAGCAAATGATGGTGAAGATGAAGTTAACATGTATCAAGAAACTGAAGATGACTCAGAAGATACAGATGGCACGTTCAACCCGAGCGGGTCGGAGGAGGACGATAGCGACTTCGACCCGGAGGTGGGCGAGGGAGTGGTGGGCGCCACACAGCGCCGCAAGTCGTTGAGCCGCTGCCGCTCCGCTGGCGAGCCCGCCACGCACGGCCGCAAGGTCAAGGGCAAGAAGGGATGGCCAAGTAACCTGAGTCACGGTCGAAAAGCAGAGTCAGACAGCGAAGAAGAAAGTAAAAAGTCGGAGAATGAGAGTGAGAACGAGTCCGGAAGCGAGACAGAGGAATCTGAGCAGGAAACCAAGTCGAAGCGTGGGCGGACAGCGGCAGCAGCGCCGACCGTGGAGAGAGGCCGCAAGGGTGCCCTGGCTAAGAATGTCAACGCTAAGGCCACGCCCGTCAAGCGGAAAGCACTCACACCACCTGCAGAGAAGAAGGCACCCGCTGCCAAAGACGCGGGGCCACCAGCGAAGAAGAACAAGAAGGCTTCCTCAGACAAGAAGTACGGCGAGGGCAGCGTGAAGCACAAGGAAGAAAGCAGCGCCGAGGAGTCCAACACGCCCGTCGACGAGAAGACCAAGAGCTCGCCCACTGACGAAGAGATCAAGACGTATGACCCTGGAGGGTGCAAACTTTATTTGGATGGGCCGTCACGAAGATCAACGATGTCACCTACTGAATTCGGAAGGACGGACGCAATCAACCGAAGATTGTACACATTGATCGACTGGCCCGGTACTACGGAGATAATGATGCTCGGGACGAGCATGTCTTAGGAGGGGGTAGTGTTACGACGGAGGGTTAAGCAGAGTGGACTGAAATACTTCAACCTCGATTTTCCTGGACTTAGAGACGTTTTCAGCAGGCTGAAACGCATTTTCAGTCCGTATCAGAGGAGGCTCTATCACATACCAAAGAATCGAAATTTTGAGTAAGTTGCCGTTGTTTTCAGGCGCCTGAAACATGTTTTCAGGCCGTTTCAGGAGCCAACAAATCCGATGCCGACATTTCCTGAAAACCCATTTTCAGGCGTTTTCAGGACCCCTTATGGCCATTTGACACCCACATGTAAAATTGTTGATGAGTGAGCGAGATAGAGCTAAATATCAGACAAGGATAGACGAAGAACCTCCTGGAAGAGAGTGAGCAGGATAGAGCTAATATAAGACAAGGATAGACGAGATTCGACAAGCTTCGAGAACATTCCATTCTAGAAGTGAGTGAGTGAGATAGAGGATAGATGAGGTTCGACGAGGTTCGAGAACTTTCTATTTCGAGAATGTGCAAGTGAGAAAGAGTTATCTTATGACAAGGATAGATGACGTTCGAGGACTTTCCAGTACCACGACTCGCGGCCTATATAAACGGCGCAGCTGAGTTCAGTTGGAGTTCAGTTTGAATCAAGCGATACAAGCGATAACATCGAAGCGATATTCGGAGCGATTTAACTAGTAACTTTGTGTGGTAATAAGCGATTCAGTGTAATTGTTCAGTAATAAAGTGTTCTCTACGCATTTAATCGGCTTTCTATCTATATACGAACCCCCAGCTCGTAACAATATTTCAAAAATTAAGGTACAATTTTTTACACATATTTGGAACGAGAATCAAGTACTATACATCCTCCTTCAATAAGTCTCTCGTTGAACCAGCCAACCTGTAGTATTTATTTTTTCTTAATTTAAATTTGATAGCTCCATCCAGCCCGTCAGTACGTACGTTCAGCACGTTTTATTCATTTCTTAGTACATAATTCGTGCTTGTTCCAAATTCAAAATGTTTTTATTCTCTTGTGAGTAAAAGAGAGTTTTATTCACTGTTATCGATGAATAAAATGCCCTTTTTCGAGTGGCAATGGTAAAAAATACTTTTAGTTTTCCATTTTCCGAGAACGTAGAAGTAAATTAGCTTTAATGAAATACTGGAATTCAAATGCAAATTATGCAAATCGCAATTTAAATTCATTCTACTTGGAACAATTAAGTAATTATAAAGCATGATTAAGTTCAAAATAATATTTAACAAAAAATGATCTACGATCCGATTTACGAAAACAATTAATCCTTTGGCTTGTCAACATTATTTAAAAGAGGAAACCCTTACACAATTAAAATCGAATAAAAACGAAAAAAGAATGAGATCGGATTCGTAAAAAAAGGAGGGTGAATGTCCTTGTGAAGGGAAGCCCGCTACTTGTGACTATAACGACATGTTCGCGATACATCGATGGCTTTACAGCGTTTGTGTTTTTGAGTTATAGTACTAAGAAAGCGTTGGATGTTGAATGTAGATGGATGTTTGAGCTGTGTTTGAGGAAGTTCAGTCGAACACACGTTCGGTTTTGGTTTCATAATACATTAGTTGTCTTTGTTAAGTTTCAGAAAAAAATACGGTACAGATGTGTTTGATTCTTGTGTATTCTGTATACGGCTGAGATGGAAAGGAAAGATGAATATTTATTTTTTTAGGTCCAAATTCCTGGATGTTTTTATTAGAGCCTTTGGTTATTAGAGTTCTAAATTCAAAAAATCTAATGGAGATTTGAAAAACGGCAACATTCATATAACTAAAAATGGTTTCTTTATCATCATTTTCATCATTTCAGCTGAAAGAAGTCCACTGCTGGACATAGGCCTCTGCCAAAAAGGGGGGATATGCCATAATCGCCACGCTTGGCAGGCGGGTTGGCGATTGCAGTTGGTTGGTTAAATACTCAGAGAACGCTGCTGCCCATCTTCTGGTGAATCCATTAGTCGCCTTTTACGACACCCATGAGAAGATATAGGGTGGTGCAATCATTTACGTCCGACACCACACGGAACTTCATACGGTTTCTTCATATTTTAGCAAAATATTATTTATTTAAGTATTTATTTATCTAATGTTACTGATATATTCATTATTTTGTTATTTTTAACGCATTTACGCATGCAAAGCGAAATCTAACGATTTAAATTGTGGAAAGAAAAAATCGCTCACGAGCAGGATTCGAACCTGCGACTCCTGGCTCAGTACGCCAGTGCTTTAGCCACTAAGCTACCGTGAACACTGCTCGTGGTATCGAAATTCTCATCCACTTCGAACATCTTTGGGTGACGTCAGCGATATCTTATTAAGAAACATATAATTATTATTATTTAAATATGATATATTCATGTTTAAAGTACACTCTTTTTTTTCTTAGGTTACTTGTAAACAATATTGTCAAGTCTTTTTAATAAAATTGGTCAATAATAATTATTAAAAGACATTTCACACACACTAAAAAACATTATTTACCTAATTACATGTGCAGAACTGGTAATTATGTTTTATCAGTAGTTATTTGAATAAAGAGACATGCCAAGATTGTTTACTAAATAAGACAAGAGAGAAAAACCGACTTGAAGGAGTAGTACCTACTTTACTTAGTAAGTTTCGAGTACTCCGGAAAATGGAAAACTCGGCGCACGTAATAAGGAACATACAGAAAACAGGAGACTTAAAATATTATTTTTCACTTTTAATAATCTTTTTGTAAGAGAAAATTTTTGAAGTTTCAATAGAAAACGTACACCGAAAAAAATATTGAACCAAACTGTATAGTCCGGATTTTTTTGTAATAATACTAATAACCATAATTTGATTTAACAAAACTGTTTAACTAGAACAAAACAGGAAGGTAATTTAGGTAATAGTTATGAAGTAACTTTTTGAAGTTACAGGTTAGACAAAAGTTCGGCGTTCGTTATTTTCAGTGTAACTGATTATTATCAACAACTAAGTCTTCATCTAACAACAATAAAATTCTCCTATCAATACACTGATCAGTTCCTACTCAACAACTTAACAAAATAGCACATACTCAAGTAAACATAACTCACTAACTTGCTTGAAGACAATCCTCATAGTTTACGAGATAAGTGTTAATAAAACAGTTGTAAACTCTCTTTATTATCGCTCCAACAATAAACACTACAATTTCCACTTTGTTACGTCTCTACAACTCGTGATTTGCTGAATTGTTAGTAAAGTTTAAACAAGGAACTGTCAACCTTCAGTTAAAGGTATAAAGATCAATTTTAACTGAAAGAATGAGCTGAAGACGTTGCCTTAACAGTGTGTGGTTAAAGTAATGAGTAAATTATTTTGTTAACGACAATAAGTATTCATTTTGTTTTATTCGGAAAAACTCCACTAGGCAGTTTGAATTTCGAACGAGACAAGAAGTTTTAGAAAAAATTTCCGGAAGTCAAGTGTATAACTTTATATGAATTTAGAATTAAGTTCGAATTTTAAATTAAATTTTAATCAAATTTTTTGGTCCACAGTTCTAAAATTATTTTTCAAGGTCAGATTTTAATCTCATAAATCGAACACTACAATTCGAATTTCCAACTTTAAATTTTCAAATCAATTGTTTTTATTCCTGTTGTATTAGGCACTGAAGTACCTAAGTATATTGTGTTCTGCAATCGAAGTCGGGGCAGACGGTCGGCTATTTGCGGAGATACGTTTTGTTATTCCAAATGTAACAATCCGCTGTTACGTACTCGCAGCTAATGATGTTTGTGTCAATATTTTACTGTGTTGACCTAACAGTTTGTGGTTTAAGACTTATTTTCTACTTCGAATAAGTCAGTAATCATTTTAAATGTCTCTAATTTAAGTTATGATGGTGGATTTATCTTGTAATTGCATTAATGAAATTATCAAACTTATAAGTTGTTCCATTTTTCATTGTGTGTCTATGCTGTTTTTTTACATTTCCTCAAAATTTCACTACACTTATGCTGAAGACGTTTTATTTAAGGGCTCTACAGTATAGTGGCGCCCTCATCAGTAAAAAAATCATTATTCGATGTTGCAATGTTGTACTCCAACATTTAGGTATCAAAAATCTAGTTCTACAGAACTGTAGTAGTTTAATCAGAAATGATTAACGACCAAAATTAATATCCAATCTATGTACGATTTACCCTATTAGAGATAGATATTTGACATATTTTGTATGGAGCTTATGTCAAATTCCTATCTCTAGTAGCGCAAATCGTAGATAGATTGGATATTAATTTTGGCCGTTACTCTCTATTATTTGTTCTATGGTTAAATATAGTTAGCTGTAGTTGAAGATTAAAAAAGTGCAAAAAAACTGCCACTTTTGGCAATTTTTTCTAACTAACTTTATATAATTCTGTAGAATCACATTTTCGATAAATGATGTAAATACTCAGCTAGTAACTGTTTTTTTAATGATGGGGGCGCCACTGAGATGTAGGGGGCCCCTTAAAATAATTTACTGGCCTATACTTATTAAATACCTCTAAAAGAAAACGTGGCACCGTTCCTTACTACAAGCTTTAAATCACTGCCTTTTAAAACGCCAATACGCGGCATAAATTAATCAGGCTCATCCCCTAATCCACCGCAAATCCAGACGCATTAATTACAACAATATTTCGTCGGCCGACCGAAATAGTTTATAATATTAATTAACCTGCGTATGTCGCGTATTTCATTTTAATCGGCGTTTCTCGTTTTCGCACAACGCGCGGGAATGCGCCCGCGCACCTGTCCTGCACTCTGTTATGTTCGCGCACTTTGTATGCGCACCGTGGACTTAGAAGTTATTGTATTGTTTTTTTAAACGCACATCAAATTTATCATGATAGCGGAATGCTGCCCATCCACATTTGCAAATAGTTTTTTTGTAATTTTTCGCATGAAATAAATGAATAGTCAACGCATGTTATAGGTACCCACTTCTATGTTTTTTTTTCCTTCATCAAAGGATACAACAGGTTTAAGGCAATAATGACGGCCGTATAGATATAAAATACATCAAAAACAATAAAAATGGAGCCGATCACTGTACACGATAATAGACTACGCGGAAAGCGAAACGATAAATCTGAGTGCATTTTTCGCAAACGCATAAAATCCGAACGCACCTATTATTGAATCGGAGCAGCACTGACGATCCTACCGCTATCTCTTTCTGTCTAAATACGTGGGTCTCCCTCGTTCGGTGCACGCGCCGCTATTGTGTCTGGCGCTACTCGGCGAGTAGCGTCTGACTCGCTCTGGCGCCGTATCTCCGTCACTTTCTAACGCATGTCAATGCATTTTATTGTCGACGTTAATGGCTCTGATTACAAATGTAAATTTTCAGCGCGCGACGGCGTTGGTTAGACTTTTTTCTGTACGATTTCTCTCTATGGTATTAAATTGTAGCAGAAATTAATAGCACACATTTATGGGCATGCTCGACTTTTTTTAATTTAAACGTTCTATTGTTGTATTGAATAAAAACAGGTTTTAAAAAACGATTTACATCAACTCGGAATCGTCACTTTATGGTTTCGAAGTCACTCGGTTTTGTCGCTAAAATGGTAAAACTGTGGTAAAATACATGGAATAATAATTATTTTGAAATGTACCTAATTAGAAAAACTGACATGTAATAATTGTTTATTATCAATAAATAAATTCAATTCAAATCGGAGCTAGCGACTAGACTAGTAGACATATGCTGTAAATATGTGAAATTTATTGCATGTGATCTGCATTAAATTAATAACTAATGGTGAGTTAATCTAGCGAACAAAGCCAATGCAACTTTGACAAAAATAAATAGCTGCAAGAACACTACGCACGTCGAACGCACTCTGACGGACAGACTTACCTATTATTCGCATATCAGGGCACTTTATTTATAAAACCCGCCCAGTTTCTGCTGACATATCCCCTTTGAGTAATTTTCTAACAAAAGTGCAGGTGTGGGGGGCGCATCGCGGGTCTCGTTGAGCTGGACGCGGCTACAACGGTTTCCCAACCGAATACCGTTCGCAAAAGATCTCACACGGCTGCCAATTTTCAGAAAGACAGAGCTAAAATAATTGCTGCAAACGCGCCCTATTTCGAGCGGCGCACTACAGTTTCGATACGATTTAATTCTAGAACATTATTATCCCACTGTTCATTACAACCAGTGTAAGGTGCGAAGTTCGAACGAACGATTTAAATCTTGAAAATCGAACTTTCTATTTTAAAAACTGATAATTTTGTAAAGTTGCCGGTTTTGTGGATTCAAAATTTTAAATTCGACGACGCGAGCCGGTACAGTTTACGATTCTTTTAAAATTAAAATGTAAAGACGTTATTGAAACATTAAGACATCTGTTTCCATAACAATGAGTTAAAATTTAACACAATAAAATCTTTGATCTGATTACGAGGAATGACTGCTCATTACAGTGCTACTGAGAATTGAATGTTTATTTTCACGCAGATAATTTTAATGGACATTCGTCTGTTTCACGGCTCGACGTGACACCTTAGATAATGTAACAGCATTTCAACTGAAACTAACGACTCCCATTATAACCTGACTGCTACCATCAGCACCATTAAACACAAACAAAATAATTGTCACATCAAACATTATATCGGCTAAAAATCCAAAGAGACAACGTAAATTTTGGCAGTATGTAACATTGGCAACGTTACAATACATTATACGGAATGCAATTTCTGTTTACTTGCATTTCTATGTTGCTTTGGGATGCATCAATACGGGTGGCGCGGCGGCTGCGTGACATTATTAATTTAGTCATCCCTTCCCTAAAATAACACTAAGACAAAACAAATGACGTACTTATTAGAACAGGACAAAAAATATTACAAACTTGAAAAAATATCAAACATGGAGTTAATAAAAAGTTAGCAGGTGGGAACGTCATCAGCATCACCATCGAGTAGCATTCGACGTAATCTTTATTGACGGTGGATGCATGGCGAGCGCGCGAGACGAAACTATCCTTCGACGCTCATACTTACAGCAATAACCAGACGCAGCAACAATTACATTTGCACACAATAACGTTCAACGTCAAGAAAGAAAGCAAAATAATCTGCTTTTCTAAATTCGAATACAAAGAGACGTTCGAAATACGAAAACGTATCAGCCGATAGCGCTAGAGCGTATGCCAACAATTAGGAATGCGTTCTATTTCACATTCAAACGCGGGTGTTATTTGAATTTGGAATAAATTAAAATTGTATCAATCAGGCGCGTATGCGGACACGGCCGTGTCGCGTTACGTTCGGATTTTAAAATCCTCCGAATTATGCACGGTGCGAGTATTAATTAAATTTATATATGACCGACAGGGACAGAATTTATTCAGCGGCGTTATTTATAAATTCGTCTAAATGTCACGGGAACAATGGAGTGTCCGTGTCTATTTAAGATTGATGAGTAACGAATAATCCCTCTTGTTGTCGGAAGGCGGAAAGTTACTTGCGTAACGCTCCGGGCTCTCGTATGAGAATGTCAGATTACGGGCCGGTATTATTTTCGGTAAACGATTCGTATCTCTGTCTGTTCGTATTCGACGTTGCGTTTAATAGTTTAAGCATAGTAAGTATTCGGTCGGCCGCAGACTAATCTTGACTGGCAACCGCGATTTCACCCGGAGATCATCGGATCTAACATTTTTTTGACGACCCCGCGGCGTTGCAGAATTTTAATGAAAATCGTGATTGCTTTTCTAAAGACCGAATTATTATCGTGGACTCTTAATCGCCGCTAAAAGTCGTCTTAAAAATTCGTCGGACGGATTCATCAAAAATAAGAAAATAATTAATACTCGGTTCGGAACGAGAAACGAAACATTTAGAACGGACATAACAATAAAACAATACGCCGCTCGCAAACCGAAACAAAACACAGAAAAATATGAATTCCGATCGGAACGGGCCATGGAAACAAAAGATGGCGGATTTAATGAAATGAAATAAAATATAAATTCCTTTTGCAAGCGAGAATTCTTACATTTTTAATTTGGTACCGTGGAATGGGGCTAAAAACGGTCAAATTCCAGATTCATAAGCGGCCGGCGGATGGTGATTGAGTGTGGAGCGGGTGTCACCGCCCGAAAACGAATATTCATTTTATTGAAAAGCAATTCTGCCGTGCGTCGGTGCTGGACTTTTTTTTTATAAATTATTAATTACTTTTCCGATTTTAAATGAATTATTGACTTTATCACCTATGGGGCGCATACGGCGCGCGGCGCGCCTAGCCTCCGATGTAATTTAATTAGTTTTGGTGTCAGAAAGATTAAAACGCTACTGAGCAGAATCGTGATCTATACGAACAAGTTACTGGCATAAATTAGCTTCATTGTCCACAAAAAAGGCATCTGGGTTCTCTTTTTGAATTTTAAATGTAGTTTGCATTCTTGCAAGCATTCATTCTTTTTAGAATCAATGTGGGATATATGAATTTGGAAGTGCAATCTATAAGTTCTAATTCGGGTTCTTTGATTGGAACATAATGATTCGCTACTTTTTAAGCGGAAAGCGTGCCGTTATTTTACTTTTCTTTGCTACACAACTAAATGATAAGAAACAAGATTTATAAAAGTCCATGATACGTTCCGGAGCGGAACATATAATAAGTGTGGCAGATGCGCGTACAATATTGAGACGAAACAGACCGCCTTCCAATACGATGACTAATTCCAGTCGAATTGTTTATTTGTTTCAGCTTTTATGAGTAAACGTTGTCAGTTCACGGGAATCTTTACGATTATATCGATAATATTGGTTTATTGTGTTGTTTTAGTATTATTAGACTTTTAGGGTTCATGGTACCTGATTTGATATGTAGGGTTTTGACCGTTAAATCCTTATTAAGACAGATTCTTGATTACTATAGATGGCAAATTAACAAACGTAAAGCTTAAGCTCTATAGTGCAGATGAGCGATATGTCATCATCATCCTCCGAGCCTTTTCCCAATTATATTGGGGTCGGCTTCCAGTCTAGCCAGATGCGGCTGAACATCAGCATTTTTACACGGAGCGACTGCCATCAGACCCCCGCAACCCAGTTACTGGGTAATACTGACATTCGGAGGTTAGACCAGTTGTCAGACTTTCAGGCTTCTGACTACCCGTAATGACTTCCATAGATATTCGTATGACAACCGGGACCGACAGCTTAACGTGCTCTCCGAGGCACGGAGGGGTCTCGATGTGTAACGAAACGGTCACCCATCCACAGACTGACCACGGCAAGTGCAGCTTAACCTTGCAGATCGTACAATCCGCGCAGTAGTTGCATCGCTACGAGCCCCTCCGATATGTCATGTATTGAATATTATTTTCTATTGCACTTAATCAAAATAATCTTCAGATAGGATTGAATACCAGTAAACAAAGCCTTATAACATGACACTTAAAGTTTTCCTAAAACCTATAGGTAAGATTACCAAAGATTCCAGGCAAATATTGAAAAGTTGTGACCCTAAGTACCAAACAAATCTTCAATTAAGTACCTACAATTATGATTATTAACCAAAAACAACTATTTTTAATATCTACGGTCCTAAATTCACGAAAACATTCCGCGATAACAATCAACCATCATTTATTTCAAAAATGTAAACGTCGAATTCCGAGAAACAAAAAAGAAAAACGGAACAAACAAGTACCTACCAACATAATATTTTAAAACGCCGATACTGCGCTGGAGTAATAAAATCAATCATATAACAAGAAGATATGAACAATTTTTACATTTGCCCTCGGTTTGGTTTTAGCTTAAAAATAGACATTTTGAGTGGTTTCCAGCCAGATAAGTTATATTGATGTGTTTCAAGCAGACGGATGGATGGTTCATATTTTTAGGGTTCCCTTCGTAATTGTGGGATAATCCTGTTCTTTAATGCTTTGGTTTATTTATGAGGTTTTTAAGTGTTTACTGATAAAGTGTAGTTTGATGGCTGACTGGTTTAAGTTTTTAATTTTTAGTAGAAAATCTTTTTAGATGTGCTAGAGTTAAAAAGTTAGATAAATAATCAATTTAAAAGCTCGAAATTTATGTTATAACCTTGAGAAACCGTGTCAAACTTAATTTTCCATTTATTTGAAAAGTGTTTAATGTTAAATCTATATGATACTGACAAACATGATTTTTATTGGTTATCAGCTCAGATGTGAATTCAATGTATTTTTTGACATGTAGGCTGGTTTTATGAATTATATGAATATGAACAATATGGAAATGATCTTGTAGTAAATTTTTGAATTTTGCTGATATTTCAAGAACAACTGAAATGCCTTAATACCTCAGTTCACTTAGCTCTATTTTGAAAAATTACGTTGGTGCCTAATTATCATCCATATTAAAGCATCTTGTAACAGTCTTGAAGGCCGAAACAATTCCAAACATGTTGTTTACAAAACCTTTGATTACTCCATTGTGGTTCTGTAAACATTTTTCTCAACACCATAAGAGCCCAATAAGACACGTCAACGACTTCGAAGTTTAAAGTTTCGAAGCCCGTGTTTAAGTTACAATGGCGGGCGTGGTCGCGAGCTAGCGGCGAATAATTACACCTCCCTCCCCCCTCTGAAGTCTAGCACCTCCCCCCTCTTCGTTCATTGAGCATTGTCTCAAGATGTGACCTCTCGGAGGTATCAACTTATGTATGGAAATTGACTTCAATTTGTCTAAGAAAGCGCAGGATGTCATCCTTAAAATGTATGTGTGGCAGCCTGTTGATACTTGTATACGTATTTTTTTCAGGATTAGGGTGGATGTTACTGCTATGATTTATGTTTACTGCGAGTAAATCGAAGTATTTGTATAACTGAATAACATACGAGTCTTATGAATGGGCCTTTAGTCTTTACAAAATAAAATGTGAGCAAATTTTCCATTTTAGCATAACTCAAACATAATAGCTCCTCAAAAGCATTTCTTTTTGCAATGCATTCAATAAATGTTTTAATAAACTCATTAATTTCAGTAAGTTTCAAAGTTGAATAAGCCACACTAAATATTAGCATACAGTCAAATCGAACGTTATTTTTCATCTATGAATTGCGCGTTCCTAAAAGAATGCGTCGGCCACCCCGCGTGCCTTATTGCCTGTACGTGAAGTTGGCGCGTGCGGACATCTAGCCAGCATACACAATACACCAACTTACGTAACACGCAACGCGCACAGAATTACAGAACCGCGATTTCTCTATCATACCTTTCATACTATACGAAACCATGACAATACAACCGCTAGACAATTTATTGTCCACTAAAAAATGTCTAGACGCAAATTGTTAAATTCATGCGTGTTCAATGTTAACGTTTCGACGTCGAAACGACATTCTTATCTCGATACCGACGTTCTAAATTCAAAATATAAGTGAAGCAATTGAAAAACGAACCACTAAGTTCATATTACTGGCGGCTGTTCCAAATTCGAACGTATTCAAATATCGAACGAGTGGAGATGGATGACGCGGTCGCTGGAACGTGTCTCACACAAATCATATTTTTTTAGTTTTTTTTTTACTTTTACATTTTACTGTACTTCTTTTGCTGTATTCCACACGAGCATTTGAATTGCAAATACATCAAATATTATTAATCATTTGCTATTTAGTCAATCTTTCCTATTTCTAAACTCGTAAAACCACAGCGTTCCGAACCGAAACATTCAATCAACCGAAAATTTAAATAAAATATTACTCAAACTTATAAAATCATAATGTTAGACGTGGCTGGCTGGTTTCGGCGGCGATATGATCCCATTGATTGATGGGTGACCACGCTGCGTGTGGAGCGGACTAGTCCACCCTAAGCGTGGTTGCGCTTTCTAACATAAACTATGTACAGAGGGGTCAAGTTATGATGGTAGTTATATTTTTCAAGTGTGTTGACCCCGAGCGGTGCCGTGGACTAGTATCTACTATGTTTTGAACTTAATTAAAAATGTATAAAGAATTTATTGCGTGTCAAGACCGCCCCCGTGTTTGTCGAGCAGATTTCTTTTAATTACCATCAATTGGTTGTCATTGGACCATTTTGTTGTTACTGCGCGTTAAAAAGTCCGAATTGTGAATGTTTCTTAGTATTTATCTAATTTCCTGTTAGTGTCAGATGACAGGCCTCGTCATACTGAGTCAGATCTTGGAGAATAGTTTAGTGATGGGGGAACTAAAACTAGACCGCCAATGTTAGAACTATGCTCATGTTTGTTATAACTTTATTTTTATTTTTATGGTGTACCAACAATTAAGTATTCTCTAACGGCCAAAATTTTTTTTATTTTTATTGATATAGAGTAAAAATTCAAGATAAAGTCTACCATAAACCTACTTGGAATAATTATAATGTTATTTTTTTTCAAGGAAAATCATGTAGTTACTAAAAATATCGATCAATCATAAAATTACGTAACCAACACGAATAAGTATTGGCACCTAATATTATTTTTTATGGCTGCCTAAAGCACTTGTTTACTTATACGCTTCCTACACACGGCCATAAGACTCTGTAATAAACTAATAATCATCAACTCGACAACATGAGACAAATCGCTACAACGAAGCTTATAAAACTAATGAATTGTCGATTTAAGAAGTCTAATTAATTATCTGCTTTAGAAAGTAATAAGTATTCTATAATATTTTGAATAAGATACTCTGTAGACAGAGGAATAATACGCATAAGTTCAGCCGAGATTAAAACTAAAGCACACGGTCGATTATTCCTAAACTAAAAAATCAATCATCCCTATTTATGAATGCATCATAAAGAATCATTCCCGTTCTATTTTCAAAACACGAATTTGAATATGAACCGAAAGCTACATTCGTTCTACGCTCCCCGTGTTTGTAATTCGTCCGTTTGAAAATGGAACTTGTTGTTCTTATTATGAATGCGTTAAGGATGCGCAAGAGCATGCGTCTGACGGTTTAGTAACTGATGCATTAATGCCTCGAATGATCTCTTACGTTTTTTTGTTCGACGCCCGGAGATTGGTCATTACACATCTGAATATGTGTTCTCCACAAAAAGTTGGATCACGATTCGGTAAAAAGTCGAAACGAGTCTTGTGATGTAAGTAGATAGCAAACGTGCTCTTTATGTTATTAGAATTTGAAGTTTCCGGATTGATTTGAAAGTTTTTAACGGGCCGAAACTATTTGGTTGAGAGCAAATTGATTTTATTGTGTTTCTTATCTAGTTTGGTTTCTCTTAAAATCTGAGCTTTGGGACTCTTTAGTACTTATAACAAACAGAAAACTTTTTACTTACATCACTGTTAACACATAAGTTTATCCAAATCAACTTTCAAAGTAGGTAGGTACCTATTCAGGAATCATGATCCGAGATATCACCACAAATCATTTCCGTACCCGTACGAAGCTATCTTAACTCAAATAGTGTCGCATCGCATCTGAATCGATCATTGAAGCATTCAAAATATGTTGCGCCATATCGCTTGGTGCCGTCCTCACGTCCTCATAATTAAACTCCACATATTCCTTAAACACGAGAATTAACCCCAATTGAGGGACCGCTCTATTTAAATTACTCGCTACACTATTCAGCTTTCTGGAAGCATGGGACGTCACGTCACTAATCTATATCGCAGCTGCCAGATGGACGCAGCCGATTTTTGTGTTGACATTATTTTTCTTGTCATTTTTCATGAATGACTTGTGTGAGTCGTGGCATTTATGGGCGGAACTTTTTATTTGATGATCGGTTTATAAATAATAATTATGGCTTTATCAGTAGGTAATATCACTGATTACTTTATTTTGTTGAATAATTGAATAAAAATTATAAAAAAGCTTGAATAGCTTAGCTGTTTGAACCGTTTCCAAAATCAAGTTATAGAAGTTATCTTTTTTTACAAGCACAAAACTAGTAGGGCGCACGAGATAAAGTAAAAATATGTGTTCTTTTTACAAAAGTATCGCGCAGTAAAAATTAAGTAAGTATCTAAAATAGTAATAAAAATTCCGATATAATAAAAAAAATTAACCACTAGTTCGCGTAGTACGAGTTAGCGAAAATTAATCGTGTTATTTTATAAATAACGCGTTTTAATTTGAGTTAGAGCGAAGAAAGAAGTTCAACACCGCGTTTCCTGTTTTTGAAAGACTCACTTTATAGCTTTTTTGTTAGCAACCGGAATAACAAGATGGATTTCCGTTTTCGTCATCCACAACTACAATAATAATTTCGCATTAAAATAAACTCGCTATTGTGCCTTTGTGGGCTATAAAATTATCATAAGCGAAACACACAAGTAATAATCTTACATTTGAGCCCGTCCCATCCGCCATCTTTAAAAACAATGAACGTTATTGTCTCTTCTTAATTCCATTTTTGAAAAAATAATCCATTTCGCATTTCATCGCGAGTGCCTCATTGATTACTTTAGCATGAGACAAAACGAAGCTTATGAGCTTACAAATACAGTCCTTGTCTGCTTGTAGTACCAAAGCGCAGCTGTGTTCTTCGAATTGTTTGCATTAAGAAAACTGGATCTTATGTGGAGGATTGAAGGGTGAAAATGGACCGCTAATTGGTTTACGGGAACTGCATGTATGAAGAGCGGAAAGGCGATATTAAAAGAAAGGGATACGGAGAATGCACGATTTTGCAATGTGTCCGTTTATTATGATAATTATGCGACGACAAAATCGAATTATTTTGACACAAAGTATAATAATAATAATATTTGTCTCATTATTTGTAAGTGTTGATTTAATTCGACACGTGTTTGTGTAAAAGTTGAGAATAAATAAATTACCTTCCTTTTATCTGTAATGGAGTAGATAAAGTCAATTAATGTAGGTTTATGTGTCATTTCTTATTTATAGACTGCATTTGCATTTTTATTGGCGGTTACATAAAAATCGGCATTCGTAAAATGTGACACAAACTTGTTTGATTTAGCAAGTGTTTTTATTTTTATTTCTGTTAGTGACCGTAATATTTGTGTGATCTAACAATCACATTTTCATTGCATCTAATCAACCAGGTATTTAAACAAAATAGAACAAAATAACAATAATAAACATTTATTTCGAACCGTAGGTATACACAGTCCATATATTATACAAACATTAAAAACAGAATTTTATTATTTCACAGAGACTAACTTGCCTGCTGGCTTTTCACAGTCAGCCAGTGTCTCATATAACTACCTAAACAGTCTTGAGTGACAACGGTTAACAAGACTGTTGGAGCTGCCCTCACCCGACGCAACAGGGATGCAATCCTTTTTCGCATAAAAGTCATCTAGGTATGTGGGCTGCAGCGAACAACCCTGACGCGCTGCAGAACCAAAGCAGACCCATCAGTCCCCTGTATCCGGTATTATACTTGACCCGTTAGGCACTATAAGCTTTCTGCGTACATCGGACCCACAGGGTGCACGTGTAAAAAGAGTAATAGTACGCTCTAAAGAACATATATTTAACTTGATTTGAACAAAAATGAAAGAGGCATTAAATCTTTAAAAAAAATGTTTTTGAAAGTGACCTACTGAAAACAAGTAAACTATAAGTCTCATCCACAATACGAAATCTCTCTCCGAATAATCCCTTCTATAGTTTCATTAATTTTGTTCTAGGAGTGAGTTTTCCACAAATTTTCAACTCGAGCTTAGGACAAGTTTGATTGTCAACATCTTAGTCATCGAGCAACTGTATTAAATAAACACATCACTTTAAGATAATTATAAAAAAATAAACCTACAACATATTTAAAACTAAAGTGAGTTAATATTACATTGAGACCTGAGCTATGTTTAAAGTTTCTAGTCTCTATAGCACATCCGTAAGTTAGTTTTCAATCGATTGCAAAATTTGTTCGAAACAAGCAGGCAGACAGACAAGAAAGCGAGTTATTAAAACTTGGTAATAAAATAGTTCTTCTCATTCTGTCAACAGACTTATAAGTTTATTAAACACAAGGTACCTTATACCTTTCAAACTACTAATTTTAAACAAACACGCCATTCAATTCTAATTTAACAGCCGCATCGAACCTTAAGCCTTTACAGAAATCCAGAAAAACACATAAAAACTATATTATTTCCATCTTAGCAACGAATTAGAATCGATCAATAAATAAATTGCCTATTTACAACCATACGCGGTTAATATAGCCCTTAAAAGGATCTTAGTTGACGTGACAGACAGACAGTCGGTAACATTGTTAAGGACAGAAAACTGAAGTACTTTAGTTGTAAATGGCAGCCATAGAAATATTACTATTTATGTAGTTTTCTCAATAAGAAATAGATATCATGGTATTATTTTTGCTTACCGACAAAAACATCAGTAATTGGTTCATGTTGGTTCCAATTAGTAGGTCTTTAAAGTCATTAAAATGTTTTTAAAGTATCATATAAGAAAAGAAAACTATGAGCTTATGAGAATGATGTGATAATTATTTTTCCAAGTTCTTATCCTTCCTATAACAAGATTGAGTGAAAATGTCCTCTATTTCCCGTCCAGTAAAGATATTTTTACACGACTGCCCAATAAACGGAGTGTAATGTTTTTTACATTAGGAATTGGTCGGGAAAGCGCCGCGCTGACTTGAAAGGCAATCTCTTTCAGCGTTGCTAGATGTCCCGATTTTGGCGTGACGTCCCATATTTTAATGCTGAAATGGGATGTCCCGCGCAGCACAGCAAAAATCACGTTTTTAAAATCAAAGTCAAAAATCATTTATTCAAAGTGAACTAGATTCAATTAATTCTCTTCGAACGTCAGTCCCCAAAAACGCACGCCCTTCAACGCTTCCTAGTGTTTGTGCTTTTATAATTGTATATTATCTTATCATCATCATCGTTTCAGCCGAAATACGTCCATTGCTGGACATAGGCCTCCCGCAAGCATCACCACAACGACCGGTCCTGCGCCTTCCGCATCCAGCGGAATCCCGCGACCTTCACCAGGTCGTCGGTCCACCTTGTGGGGGGCCTACCCACGTTACACATTCTAGTACGTGGTCGCCACTCCAGAACTTTACTGCCCCATCGGCCATCCGTTCTGCGAGCAATGTGCACCGCCCACTACCACTTAAGTTTGGCAATTCTTCGGGCTGTCGGTTACCTTCGTTCTCCTGCGAATCTCCTCATTTCTGATTCGATTACGCAGGGCAGGGACACTCCGAACACAGCCCATAATATATATTATAGATATTTAGATTATAGTTTTATTATAGATTTCACCAATTCATGGATTCATAGATTTCTCATCTAAAACCTTTTGTCTAAAACACATTAAAAAGCTTTAATTCCTTGTAACATTTCCAATGCCTTTAATTATTATAGTGCAAGCTTTAATAATTAACTAAATACAATCAACATCGAGCTACCCTTTCCCTTACTGTAAGACAACACAACTACAGTCCAGGGTTGACTATGGTCCAAATCCCTGGTCGGCTTTATTCAGATATTTCTATCATCAACGCCATTTATCTGATGATCTTAGAAACACTAAGTTTCAACGATATATTTATACTAATATTTTAAAGAGGCAAGATTTATTTGTTTGTTTGTAATCGGTAAACTCTGAAACTACTGAACCGATTTTAATAACTCTTTCACCATTTGAAAGCTACTTTATCCACAAGTAACATTTTATTTCAGAACACGGATGAAGTCGTGGGCATAGTTTAGTATGAATTATTTACGCTTCATTGCGTTGAACTGTCGTGGCATTTGATAGAGCAGGGATTTGGACCATAGTGTGAACCCCTGGGCTATAGTCGTGTGGTTTTACGTACTAAGTTGGGGTCGGCTTCCAATCTAAGTAGATGCGGCTGAAAATCAGTATTTTAACACGGAGCGACTTCCGTCTGACAAAAGATTCCAAAGACCGGTAGGAATCGTTCAAGCTCTGATTACCTATTAATTCTGTCATGACAGCTGGTGGCGATGTTAGGCGCTTACAAAACTAATATAAAATTAATATGATAAGTAAACTAGCGATCACCATGTGTTCAAACAGTCAATATTGATCATTTCGCTGCCTGGCTCTTTTCCTAATGACTTTAATAGAACTTATTAGACTGTATAAGATACTCATACTTTCAACTGTGAAATAATTATTAATATTACTTTTTTAATGATTTGGCACCATTTTAACTTTATGAAATAGTAAAAAAAAGCTTTTTCTTTGTGAATGATGCTTTGAATTCCGAACACGTCGGAACAAACCGCTAATTTAAAAATCGAGCCCAATCACTCACAAAACAATCGCATATTTCAAAATTCGCATTCTTATTTCGAATGGAACGGCGCTGGCTGGTCGGATCTTTTTGAAAATCGAAAACTGTTTTATCGATATCGTTTAAGCGTTCGATATTTGAATGAATCACGTGACGTGAGTCAGGTCCATTGTTCGTACACAATACTTACGTCCACTCCGAGTAAATTAGGAAATGTGTTTTTTATTGGAAAGCCACTCGGAATTACAATGGGGGGTAATATATGACACACGTACAGGCTTCCAGTGAACGGCGTGATAGTATTTGAACATTATCGGAGTACGCTGTCTCTATGGCGGCACATATGATGTTAAGTTAGAACTTTATGAGTGTTGCCCACTAAAAATATTAATTAAATAACTATTTTGTTGGGTGTTGCATACATTGGTTGCATACATAATTTCAGTTTTGTATTGTGTGGCTGAAATTCAAAACATAATTTTAGATGTTAAATTGTTTGTTGACTGAAATTAACATAATTATAACTTCTTCTTACATTTACAAGTTGTTTATTTTGCATAATCTCAAACATTTCCCGTTTCGCATTGTTTTACTCAGAAGTTAAAGTAAAAAATATCTTTTATTTATATAACAATCACGTTCGGCTCACATTGATTGTGCTCGAGGTTTGTGACGTCACCTCCGCCGCCTGATAAGGGCCACTTCCGGTCGAAATCCTGACCGATGGCTGAATGAATGACTGACCGAATGAACGGAACGAACGACCTTATCCAACGTTTTGAGGACGAATTTTTCTCATAGTACATTTTTGGAGTCTGGTATTATTTGTAATGCAAATGACGTTTTAGCGAAGTGATGCTTAAAATAATCATTTCATTCATAATTTATGATTTGTCAACCATATATCACGAATGCAGCAGATAATAAATTCATATAGACGACTAAATGAAATAACTTATATGACTGCAATTTCTGTAGGATCAGGGTGATACCGTTTTTATTGGGTTAGCACTTTTGTTTCTTGATAAATAAATAAAGAAAGATTAAAAGATAAACTACAGTTCGTAATTAAACTTTTTTGGAGTTTTAGATTGTTTCAACCGATGATATTTAAAAAAGTATAGATATTTTGTTGCGCGCGCAATCTGAAGACTCGAAAACGTCCTAGTTGGGACGTTTTGCTACTAGTCTCCGTCAAGCAAGGCGCCGAGCATGACGTGTGACATAAAAAATACGAAAATGCCGTTATGTGTGTACAGAAAGTGTACTAATTATGACGCAAAACTAACTTAAAGTAACTAACTTACTTACTTTGCACTAATTCATGTGTATTGTGCTGCCTCTGCGTACGGAACATATTTTTCGTTGGTTTTGCTAGGGTATGACTATGTCTGTGCGTATGATATATCTATTCTTTTTTTTTTCAGCTGCGTATGTCTAAAATATATGCATTGGTCAATCAACTCCGCATAACGCAGTCCACTGCTGCACATAGGCCTCTCCGAAGTTGTGCCACAACACTAGATCCTTCACCTTATGCATCCAGTCCCCCCCAGCTACCTTCTTCAGGTCGTCGGTCCAACTGGCTTGGGGGCACCCTACGTCCTACACTGCGTTTACCGATTCGCTGTCTCCACTGAAGAACTCGACTGCTCCAGAACCATCGATCCTTCAGCAGACGTGGCCAGCCCACTTCCACTTCAGCTTACTGATCCTACAAGCTATGTCGGTCACACCGGTTCCTCTCCGGATAATCTCGTTACGGATTTTATTCTTCAAAGAAACTCCAAGCATAGCTCGCTTCATAGCTCGCTGAACGACTTTCAATCTGTGGATTAGCCTATTACTGTCAGTGTGTTCACGCCTCGTCACCATAGGTCATTACAGACAGGACGCACTGGAGAAGACCTTTTGTCTTCAAACTTTGCGGTATAGGCGACGAGAAGACTCATCAAAGTTTACCAAATGCTGCCCAACCCAGCTGAGTTTCCTTTTCGAATAAAAGTTCTTCCATAGGTAGAAGGTGTTAATTAAATGATATAATATTATATCCTTATTACTTAATCCTCCTGCCCTTATCCCAATGTATTTGTGGTCGGCGCAGCATATATTTTTCTTCTTTACATCTCTATCAGCCGTCATCTCAGTGTTCACTTTATTTTGATCCATATCATCTTTCACACAATCCATCCATCTTTTCTTTGATCTACCTCTTTTCTTATAGCCATCCACATTCATACACAAAACATTTTCGTAACATATTCCTCATTCCCCCGCATCACATGTCCATACCATGACAATCTACTGCATCTCAACTTTTCCGTCACTGGCGCTACTTTCAAACTCCCTCTCACATACTCGTTTCTTATCATATCCATTCTCGTTTCATGTTTTTAAGTAATATTAGAGGGGTTCGTGGCTAAGTAGCAACCGCGCAAATTGTATGACCTGCGAAGTTAAGCTACACTTGCCGCAGTCAGTTCGTGGATTGGTGACCATTTCGTTGCACATCGAGACCCTTTCGTGCCTCAGAGAATACGTTAAGCTGTTGGTCCCGAATGCCATACGAATATCTATGGCAGTCGTTTCGGGTATAGCCAAAAGCCCGAAAGTCTGACAACGTGTCTAACCTTAGGATATCGGTATTACCCAGTAACTGGGTTGCGGGGGTCTGATGGCAGTCGCTCCGTGTAAAACACTGATGTTCAGCTGCATTTGGTTAGACTTGAAGCCGACCCTAACACAATTGGGAAAAAGCTCTGAGAAAGGATTCTTTAAATCAACCACGTAGTTTGTGGTCAGGTTATTAGGAAAAATGTAAAGAGGATGCAACAGAATGCTACTTTGTGCTAATAATAGACTACTGCGATTGCTATAATAACGTTGCCAAATGGGATGATTTTGAAAAGAGCTGTAAAAACCATCACTTGTCGAGATCTATGACCATAATATGACCCATGTTCAGCAGTGTACCTTGAAGTTTATGATGAGTGATGACATATGTACATAATTATTATCATGCCGTTTCCCAATGTGGTAGGCAGAGACTATGGATTTCCACCTGCTACGATCCTGAAACGCCTCTTTCACTACATCTACGTTCATTAAACCTCCTCATATATGTATGTTGGCTTAGACTGCTCTTAACCTGGCCTTTTTTGAGGACGTCCGCGATTTGATTGCGGTACCTACGTTCGCCGATGTCATCTCCCTCTAACTCTTCCATCCACTCTTGCCTCGTATACTCGTTTCGTCAATCTCCAATCGTCCATCATCTATAAGCTGATGATGATGAAAATATCCAGATTTAGAAAACTTATGATTAGTCCCCCCCTCTGCTGACTGCAGACTTTCAGTTGGCCCATACAACGACATCCTACTAATATTATTAATTAAATGTAAAAGTTCGTGATGTTTGGATGTTTGTTACTCAATCAAGCTGTAAGGGCTAAACGGATTTGGATGAAATTTGGCATACAGATAGAACATAACCCGTATTAACATATAGGCTACTTTTTATCCCGAGAAGATAAACGACATCCTGGTAGGGGAAGCCGCAGGCATAGGCTATTTTGTAATAAGGGAGTGTGTCCACTAGCAGAAAAAATTCCCATACAAATTGACCGATTGCTTGGTCTGCAAGGGCTCTTAGATGATCGAAGCTAAATGTACAGCTTCCCGGATATTTCATTTTAAATAAACCACAATTGAACTTTAATGTCAAAATAAACATTTTAGAAGCAATTAATATATATTATTTACATATAAAAACCTCGTTATAGTCATTTTATACAATATCATCCAATTTACACTTTTTCAATAAGTACTAGGCACGCACGAACTCGAGAATATTAGAAAAAGAAACACTAATAAAAAATTTGATTTTCCTCATTCTAAAATGGCGTAATTCCTAGAATTGTCGCAAAAACAGCAGAATTTTATAAAAATAATAATAAGGTGTTGCTTTGTTTTGTTTTGATTTGTAAGAGGTTCCGTATAATATAAAATCTTATTAGATTCTGGTTTGACAGATTGTTTTTCCAGTAACGGTGAAAAGATAAAAAAATAATGTTCTATAGTTTAATGTTATTTTAATTTTACTATTTAGTTAGGTAATTGTTTAGGTTTAGGTTATTGTTGTTATTGAGACACGTTTTTCCAGTAATGTGTGGAATTTTTTTTCTAATTTTTTTTTGAGTAGTTGCCAGCTCTTCAGCTTAAACACTTTTTTTTGGGTTGTTGAGTTTTTTAGGAACAGTGGAGTTTTGTTTGAGAAAAAAATGGCGAAATAAGCTAAATGCCCACCTGATTTTAAGCTGTTTCCTTTGCCCATAAAAACTGCAATAGGCTGTTGCCTAAATAGTATTTTAAGTCGCGTTCACCATACTAAAACAGGAATCTAGAAAGTCTCGTGTGATTGTAATTTCACCGGCACCCGTACCCTTCGCAGCGGAACATAGCAATGCAAGCATCACTGTTTGGTGGCAGAAATAAGTATGGTGATAGCATACTTCCTCGGATGAGGTCTTTCACAAACAGTTCTACTGCTAAAAGTTGAGAAGTTTGTTTGTTTTGACTAACCTTACACAGTAATCTAATTGTGATATTACCCATATATAAAAGTACAGTCGACTGCACATCACTGGTAAAAGTTTGGACTTGACAAAGTCTTTATTTCGTCAGCAGTAAGGGCGGTTCTCGTAATTCGACGAACAGACGATTGCATGTTAAATTAAAACGATATTTTTCATTGGTAGGTCTAATACAGTTGCGAACTACAATAGTTCTTTCAACAAATTAAGTGCTTGCCAAATACAATCATGGTTCTTGCCAAAATAAACTTTAAACTTTTCGATGTAGACTATTGGATTGAATTCCTATTGTCTAGTAGATATTTTGTCCCCGTTTTACAAATAGAAAAGAGATATTTGAAGGTTATTCAAATGATTTGATAAGGTGTCCATCTTTTGTTTTTTCTAAGTTTGATTGAAATGGGCTTCTAGACTCTAACTTAATTGTGCGTCCCTGGTAGAAACGCGAAGGAACTACTGTTTTATGAATAAGAGTCGACGTCTGATCGAGCATTCGATAGCATATGCGTAAGTTTCAAACTCGGTACCGGCACTCTGGTCTTGGGTTAGATTCCCGGGTCGGTCAAGTGAAATTGGGTTTTTTTCATCATAAAATTCTCAGCAGCAGTCCGGAGTCTGGATTTGTGCCCGATTAAAGACAATAGGGTCGTCCCCTATTACATGAGACTGATAACATAACTGCACGAAATATGGATGTACTATACACCTCTGCCTTTTTTTTCGGGGTATACAGGCGTGATGTGATGTACCTACGTATGTTATTTTTCTACAGTTGATGATGAATGTTAGATTTTTTCAAAAACAAACAGTAAAGTTTATTTTTCTTCTCGTAACTATTTTCTTAAAAGCAGTATTTTTCTTAAAAGAAGTATTACTAAGTATTATCAACCACATATAAATGGTAAAAGACCATTATAAATTGAACTAGCTTAGTATGTAAGTTCCTTATCCCTTAATTAGGCGCATTAAGAAAATCATTCAATTAGTCGCATGGGGTTTCTACTTTCTAGTGACCCCAATTTTTTAAAGCATTGAAATAAATTATGTGTTATCAAAAATATTAAAATTCTTAGGTTTTCGCGATCACTGTACATTATAATAAAACAAAGTTTAACCGGATTAATGATATTGTGAGTGATTACTGCGTGCATCGAAACGATTTTAATTAATAATATTGTACGTTAGATTAAAATATTTTTTTAGCAATATCTGTAAAGACGATTGTCATCTTAGTCTACCTGCGACCACGAAATGCTGCAAAGCTTTCGAAACGTCAGGAAAACCAATTTAAATAATATACGCGATTTAATCCGGTTAATTTTTTTTTTATTATAATATTAAAATTCTTTATTACAATTTATTTTATGAAATAAAAGGTATGCTTTTATTTAATAAAACATAACATTGACTTTGAACTATTAAAAAAATAACAAAACAGCGCGAGGGCGCACCAAGCACTAACAAATTTTTTATCAATTCGAAATTGTCTTGACCCCATGCGCCTAATTAAGGGTTATAAGACATGTTCTGCTTAAACTGGTTTATTTACCATTTGATATGTGTTTGACTGTACGTCCAGCTGAGAAAGCTGAATGTTAACGTCACGATATAGTTACGATTAAATAAGCTAAAAAATATGCAATGGTTTTCTGTTTGTCACTCGGACCCCTATAAAACCGACATTAGTTGTTATTTAATAATTACATACATAATTTTGTATTATGTTGTAACATAACATAACATAACATCACGCCTGTATTTCCCCGAAGGGGTGGTGTAATAGTACACCCACATTTCGCCAGTCATGTTATAGTCCCATGTAATAGGGCGCGAGCCTATTGCCATTGACCGGGCACAAATCCAGACTCCGGGCTGCTACTGAGAATTTTCTAATGAAAAAACCCAATAAAACTTTGCCCGACCCGTGAATCGAACCCAGGACCTCACGCTCAGCGGTCGCGCTTGCAACCACTAGACCAACGATCAATATTATGTTGTATATTTTCGTATAAGTATTATGCGATGTATTAAAATAAATATTAACATATTGAGCGATTTTTTTTGTTAGCGCTAAAGTGTTAATCATGACGCTGCAGCGCGATTTATAATTTTTAACTAATTACGTGGTAGGTAATAAATTAAAATTTAACTTTGCAGTGTTTAACTTGTGCCTACTAACAAAGTTACAACTAGTTTATTCCCCTGACATTGTCCGTCGCTACCGAAGTAATTAATTCATAATCAACAATGTAGGTAGTTGATGAGTTGTGATATGCAGAAATTTATGTTTAGTTCTTCATAAGATTATTTTAAATTATCTTTAAAAAAAATCCGGCTGTCTGCAGCAGAAGTAATACTAAGCGGAGTAGCAAGAGTTTTTGCAATATTGTGCAGTGATCGAGAAATTCTATATGGGAATTTTACCAGCCCACCGTGAGCGTATTTGGAACTAAATCATCCCATTCAAAATTTGTCGATACGTTCACGATAACCTTAACTACACGATACCGCAAAAACTCATACTCAGTCACAGACATAGTAAAAATACAGACGAAGTGCTGCGAACAATCTAGTGAAGCCAAAAAAACTATGCTTCTTCGTGTACAACCAGCGCTCACGCACACACCAAGCACCTGAAGGATATTTGCTTTCGCGATGCTTACTGGACGATGCCGCGACATGTGTACTGAGAGTGGTGGGCACGGTTTGAGGTGCATATGTTGGTGAGCGCTGGTTATACATGCAAGGAGGATGTTTTTTTTTTGGCTTCACCATAATTGTTCACAGCACTTGGTCTATATTTTTTACTATGTCTGTGTGCTCAATATAAAAAATATCGAAGACCGGACATCACCTTATTAAAAAAAATCGGGTTCAACAATACAGTTTTGCGTTATTATTCTAAGATTTAATCTAAGCCCAGCTTAAACGCCTTTTCTATGTATTCACTTTAGACCTGATTTAAACAAGGGTCTAAACATGGTCTACATACATATAAACATAACATCACGCCTGTGTTTCCCCGAAAGGGTAGGCAGAGGTGTATACTATACCCACATTTCGCCAGTCATGTTACAAGTTCCATGTTATAGGGGGCGAGCTTATTGCCATTAACCCGGGCACAAATTCAGACTCCAGGCTACTATTGAGAATATTCTAGTTAAAGAAACCAATAGCAATTGTTTATGCTTTTGTAATTAGAGAGTTAGTTTATTTACTAACATACTTCTTTTCCCGTTTGATAATAGTTTAAAAAAACATGGTTCAAAATGCAATGATATATTCATTGCATTTTGGTAAAAAGAATGTCAAAAGCTCAAACCATGTCTTAGTTAATATTTATAATACAAATAAATTACTTAGGCAATCAATTATCATAAATAATTCGTTTGATATACGATTATAAACATAATTATTTTGATTTGTTGAAAACTTTAAATTATGAACTTGAACTTTTGATTAACTGTTTGTTATCAGTTAATTATTGATGTTTTATTTTACTATCTATATAACTATAAGTCGTAAGTATACTGTCAAAATATTGGTTTAGTTTTATTTTTAATAGTAACTGCTAATATTATCATAATAAGAGTTGCCGTTTTAACGTTGTGGCACTTTGAATTAAAATTAAACTTGCATGGTCAAAGGTTCGTGATTAAAACTTTCTATACAAAAACCATAACATTCCAAATTCAAAAAAAATGTGATATTCATTATGTTGAAATTTCAATTTTTTTTATATTCAGTTGTTGAGTTAAGTAAACATGGAGACCTCAAAAATTTTATAAATTTTCGAATATGAGTTCTGACGTGGATTAGAACCATGGTATAATAAGATGTTTCACCAGGTATTCTCTTCCCGCGATGCCTCGAAGCTAGGTACATCACGATAAGTGTTGCCATTGATCTTCAATATATTTAAGGAGTTTTTTGTTTGTAATGAAATGAATATAAAATAAATTCCTAGCCTATTTGTCATCTCGTGTCATTCATCTAATTAGTTATTAAAGGAAACTGTACAAAATTACCTGGTGAAACATCTTATTATACAATGGTTATACGCAGCAGAAATAGCTCGCAATATCAGCGTTGCATTTGAAGAGGATACGACTAACGAACGTACTGTACGTTTTTGTTTACTCGCTCGGTCCAACCGGAATCGATCTTCGCCATTACTGATCTATGGTAAGATAACGCAAGACCTCACACTGCTCGACAAACCATTTTAACATCACAAGACCTGCAGTTATATGCTAATACAGCCTAGTAACTTGGTATAACGCTTGACGCGAAGTTACGCTGGAGAGCAGAGCGCACGTCAAGAAGAAAAGAGAAGAGCTGGAAATACGATATGAAAAAATGTATTGGCTCCTTGGCAGACATTCACCGTTGTCAGTACACAACAAAATATTCCTATACAAACAAAGGACATTGATAAAAATTGCCTTAAACTGTTACATAGATGAACAATATATGAAAATTACATGCGAACTTTTTCGTTTCGTAATATATATTGTATTTAATGCGGACAGTACAAGAACAATTTTTTATATTTTAAGGAGTATCAATACATTAATGACGTAACCGGATAAAATTGTATCATCTATGATATCTGTGTATCATCCATATTTTTGTTTCCATACTCTATAGTCTATGATTTAATATTATAGACTCCTTTTCACACAAGAAATTACAAAAAATTGGCATCGACTGACAATTTGACGACAATGTTGGTTGTTTGACATAACAAAAAAAGCAAAACATTACATCAAAATAGCACAGATATCTATGATTATATGTGTCAAAATAGTAAATATTTAAAAAATCTAAAATTATATTTAGTACTGTCCGTGTTTATGAATGTATTGCAATACATTGGCTTCATTGAGTTGTATATGGTGAACATCAACTTTAATTTGTAACGCCAAAGGGCGGAGTCACTAAGGATCTTTAGCAATATCCAAATGCCAATTTGGACATATCGTCGCCTCAGTGCTTGAATGTCCAATCGACCATTGAACAAATTTTACCGGAGACGTTTTTTTGGTTTATTATTGATTTAAGAGAAATATTTTTTAAACTTTTAAGATTTAAGAATAATGTAATATATGCTATACATTATTCTTAAATCATCAAAGTTTTTAAAATATTTCTCTTAAATCAATAATAAACTAAAAAAAACGTCTCCGGTAAAATTCATTCAATGGTCGATTGGACATTCAAGCACTAAGGCGACGATATGGTATTCAGTTATGGGGCTATACCAAACAGTAATCGTCAAATCATCCAACGATTCCAAAACAAAGTACTGAGGGGCATCGTCAATGCGCCCTGGTATGTTAGAAATTGAGATCTCCACCGGGACCTAGAAATGGACTTCGTGAATATAATTATTAAAAAATACGCAGAAGCTCATGAACATAGGCTTCATCATCACGTGAACATCGAGGCAATACAGCTCCTCGACAACACGGATTTAACAAGAAGACTCAAAAGGATAAAACCCGTCGAGTTAGTTTATGAGAAGTTAGTGAGAGTGCAATACAATAAGAGCTATAAAGAACACATGAAACAAGTGTCTTCAACTTAATTAGAAATTAAGGAAAGTATTATAGGACGCATTCTTAGAATTTTAATTGTTTAGGAGTTTAAGTTAAAATTAAATTACTTATTAGTTTTAAGGCTACATTGTAATATAAACAAAGCAGATGCTTTAGCAATAAAATAAAATAAAAACAAGACCTGCAGTTAGAAACCCTACGTCATCCTCCGTTTTCGCTGGACCTAGCCCCAACCGATTACCTTTTTTTCCGCAATTTGGACAATTTCCTGCAAGGAAAACAATTTTGCTAGCAGGAAGCGGTACATAATTCCTTCATAGACTTTAGTGTCCAGATCCCCAGAGTTCTATCGCTGAGGCATAAATGATCTCCCTTCGAGTTAGCAGAAATGTATAAATAATGAGGGTAAATAATTAGATTTTTGTATTTTTTTACTTGGAAAAAAAGTGTTTAATATTTTAATATAAAACGGCAACATCTTACTTTAATCCCTAATAGTTTTACATCAACACACAACCAAATAAATACTTATCAAATTATCGGAAACGAAACCGAAGTCGGAGGTGTAAAGTCAATTGGGGAAGTTCCGACCTTTTGGATTCGGAGTCAAAGCTCCGTAACATCCCTACAATATGCAATGTGTATCAGAAATGCGTGGTCATATTTCAAAAGCTCATTTGGGGCATAGCATATAACAACATTTACTATGGGACCAACTCTGAAATCATGAAAATTTTTATATGCACCCCTTCCATAAACCTACATTTCAGTCTAGTTGCACTTTTCTAAAAAAAAACAGTTTTTTTCACGATTTCAGGGTTTTTGTCATATTAAAAGTTGTTTCAGGTATGCTATGCCCTGAAAGAGCTCTCCAAAACTAACCACACATTTCTGATAGACATATAATATTACAACACAGTATGACAATACTATTTGTAACTACATAACATAACATCACGCCTGCATTTCCTCAAAGGGGTAGGCAGGGGTGCATACTATGCACCCCTGGCCTGCATAGTACACCCACATTTCGCCAGTTATGTTATGGTCCCATGTAATAGGGGGCGAGCCTATTGCTATTAACCGGGCACAATCCGGGCTGCTACTGAGAATTTCCTAATGAAAAAACCCAATAACACTTTGCCCGACCCGGGAATCTAAACCAGGACCCCACGCTCAGCAGTCGCGCTTGCAACTACTCGACCAACGAGGCAGTACTAACAGGCAGACAGAACTGTCTTATCAATAAAGTTATTACTGTGTTATCAAGAACAATATTCCGTTCCAACGTTCCGTGTGGTTTTGGACACAAATAATAGCACCACCCTATCTCTTGTCGTGGGTGTCGTAAAAGACGACTAAGGGGTTCACCAGAGGATGGGCAGCAGCGTTCTCTGAGTATTTATTTAAGCAAATCGCCAACCCGCCTGCCAAGCGTGGCGTTTATGACATTTTCTCCCTTTTTGGGGGAGGCTTATGTGCAGCAGTGGACCTCTTTTGGCTGAAACGATCATGATAAAGAACAACATTTAATCCAAAACTGTACAATAAACAAATCTTTTAGCCATCTTTAGGCTAGGGCGACCTCGTCGTATCTTTTTTATCTTTAAACGGTTACGTACTAGAACTAACGATACTAAGACAGATATACAATAAGACCTTGTTACATAAATAATTGTATCTGTAGATATCTTGTGCAACTAATTAAAATTAATCGTTTATCTTATTACTTTATCAATAAGTTGCATACAATTTAAAGTAGTTATTTGATTGCATTGTATTGTAATTGTATTAGTTTACAATATACCTACGTATTATAAGACTATATATATAATTATTAGAAAGTTAGTCATACCTTAACATAAAAACAAAACACTTGAAATCATTCTTAAAAAGTTCGAAGCTTCGGAGATTCTTAAAAACAAATGTTTTTATTTTAACTAATTTCATTTTTATGCTAAGATCGAAATTTTAAAGTTTATATAACACGTATATTTATAGCCAACTGTTTTGTGTTTATGATACAATTGTAGTTTATTTGTATTCTTCAGCAACTTTGAAGCTAAAAACTCGCTCGCGTACACATCTTGAACAAAGTTAAAAAGCTTTGTAAACTTCGTAGAAGTCATTTTTACTTATTTTTTAACTATCTTTTAGTAAATTAGGCATTAAGGTACATTGTAATTCACTTTAAAATACTTAATATATTGTTCTTTTTATATAAAAACATATATTGACTTTTCCAACTTCTAAATAGGTACCTATTACATGAAACTTTTGAGAAGCTTTAAACTTTGAATTTAAACTTAAGAGAAGTCTAACTATTGGACTATGATAAACCAACATGATTGGTTAATAGAAACTTGTAATCTACATTTTTTAAACATTTAATTAAACTACCTATTTCATTACCTAGTTCTTTTGATATAATTACTTACATAAGATTTATCTACCAGACACTAAATTAGAAATTAAATTGCTATTACATAAGCTCAAACTATGATAATCATTATTAGGTACTATTTTTAATCAATCTATGTTCTTATTATTTATTTAATACACATATTTATATTTATTTATGTTACAGGAGAAAAGTTTATGTAGCTACATCGGCGAGCTTAACTCAAATATGTTTTTTTTAGCAGCAAACTTTAGAGCGATAGAGAGATGTTGATATCATATTTTAATATCAATATCAGGTATTATATTAGTATTTTAATATAATCAATTGTCAAATCAAACGTCTAAAACAAGTATAAATATAACTTCAAACGGGAATCGTACTCGCTACAGCGTCGGTTCAAACTTGATCTTCTAACCACGCGACCTGTGACCTCAGTACCTACTAGATGTTATAGTATCTGATCTCGATTGGAGAGATAAGGTAAAAAATGCACGTTCCAGCATCTTTAGATATATATCGAATATGTTCATGGTAAGGGGTTTAAGGTTAAGTTAAAGTCAGTTTAGCCGAAAGGTTAAGTTTAAGTTAAGTTTGAGTGGTTTAAGGTGAAACTGTGACCAAATGAGGGCAATCTAATTAAGTAGATAGCTACGTATTAGGTTCCATTATATTTTTTCAATGACAAATAGTCTTGGAGTTTATTACTTTAAGTTTTTGCATCTTTTCACCTAGGTATTTGAGTAACTACTTGCTAAAACATTGATAAAGCTTTAGATTGGTAGGTATCTACCAATGTGATTTAAAATATAGCTAATACTTATTAGCTATATTTTACTTAGTAAACATCAACAAAAAATATGTTTTTAGAATGTTAGTAAGTATTAATTTTATCATTAAATAATTATAAAGTTTTGCTTTTTACTATAGTGCCAAATATTTTTGTAAGCAATTGATGAGAGGTTTAGGTTAACTAAACACACGTTATTAATAATAAAGTGCGCTAAAAATATGCAGACAGAAAAGTTTTCCCAAAAGTTTTACAGCACGCGGTTTTATTTTTCCGTTTACTGTAAGACAAATTAACCCTTCGATGAAGACGTTGTACATTTATTACACTTTATTATTTTGTAGCACATATAAATAAAGATGTTGTGTTATTATTTTTAGTTAAAATTTAGAATAAAATCTTACCTTAATCTAAGACATCCAAACTTGAAATTAACTTGAAGAAACAATGCGGTGGTCACGCACAATGTCACTCGTGTTTATCACCATAAATCCATAGTGTCACACATACACTGACCACTCAGTTTGACAACACAGTTTATATAACAAATCTATGTCTTTTATAATAAGTTTTATTTACAGTCATCTGAAAGAAAAGTTTCAATTCTACGCGAGAAGTCGAAACAAAAAAATAATCGTCCGAAACACGGAAAATGTAACAGCCGCGCGCGAATTACTCACGCGACTGAAAAAATTGCCACATCTGCGTAAGACTCGGAAACTAAATCAAAATACTGGCTAGGAGAGGGACGAGTCAACTGAGGCCCCACCCTTCCCCCACCACCGACCAATACGCAAAAACATTCATAAAAACCACGCTCGACTCCTCCGCGAAATTATCAATTGTTTATATCACGACAAAAATGTAAACCCAAACGGATTCATCTCGACAAAGCCCTAGATTAAGCAAAACATTAAACAATTAAGAGTCACACAATAGAATTCCGACAATGTCGAAATATTTAAAACAATACACGGTTTAATTTGTACGAATCATAATAATAAACACGGCCGCGTTACTGTGTTATCGAAAATAATCGATTCTTCGAATGCGTTTCGGTGTATTATTTTTAAAGATGGAAACCTTAGTGCGGGTTGTTGGCGCGAGTTTTCCCGCGCTCCTGGAAACGTCAGTGACGTATTAGAGGTGCGACCGTGCGCTGCAGCCGCCCGGCCACGAATAAGTCGCGGCGCGCCCGCCGTCTCCGCTCAGCGTTTTTTTCTGCCAAAAAACTAAGAAAGGGTCTTTAGTTTAGGGTTAACTGTAAGCTCGACAATGCGGATGATTTTTTTGTAAAGTCTTTTTAAACTGGAGCGTGTTTGAAATACGCGAGCTGACCTTCGACATATCGTTGTCGGCTGTCGCTTAGCAAGACGTTGAGCCATTGTTTTACATTGCGTTTTTTGTTTTCGCTGTGATAACATCTGTTCTGTTGTACTTAACTTCATAACGCAATGGATACTACAAAGCTTTAAGTTTCGTAATTGTAGACCTTTAACATTAACATCTAAGTTGTAAAACTTTTTGTTATATTTTTTGTTAAAGTAATAAGAGGATATACCTAAGTTCTTTAATGATATTATAATTACGTAAGAAGCCACAACTGGCCCCTATTTTACTTGACGATTAATAAAATTGAAGAGGTAATTTACTATATTTCTAATCATAATACCAGATGTTACGAAGATGGGTACATCTCTAGTTCAATGACATAAAAGCTCTACTTGCGTTGCGTTTACTGTATTCATACATAGTATAAGCAGGAATAGGTCATGTTTGAAAAAATGTACTTAATTATATTGTTATAGATACAATAATTTTTTGAGTCGCATAATGTATTAAACTGTACTAGAATTATACCGTGTATAATTCGGCTTATCACAGAAAGAATTATCGAGCATCCATCGAGAACTGTTTATGTTACCGAGATTTTTTTATTATAATCCCTATATTTTAATCCGGGTTATTGTCTATATGTGTACGAAATTTCATCCAAATCTGTTTAGCCGTTTCAGCGTGATTGAGTTACAAACATCCAAACATCTTTATGAACTTTCACATTTATAACATAAAAGTTTTGTTTGCTGAAAAGTTCTGAAACAGCTTGCTAAAAAAACTATGTACATACTTTAAACTATGTACTTCAGCCAAAATCCAGTGACATAGTTACTTTAGACTGAAGAGGTTGGAACTTACTTTATACTTACACTACATCATCATCATCATCATTTCAGCCGAAAGACGTCCACCGCTGGACATAGGCCTCCCCCACTTACTTACCACTTACACTACAAAATTAAGTGAATGTATTTACTGAAAAGGCTGAACCTTTTCAGTAATACATTCACTTAATTTAGTTTGGTAGCAGTGGAATTTTTTGCCAAATTGGGCATATATCTCATATATAACCTGATGGTTGGTGGTCAACTACTGTACGTTTCACACGCCATTTTTGCCTCGTACAGCAAAACTGTGGATCCCACTTCCGTCAGCGGTTTTCCCGAACAAATTCGACATGGGAGCTTTCAAGAAAAGAGCATACCTTTTAAAAGGACGGTAATGCATAGACAACTGCCCTGGTGTTGTGGATGTCAATGGGTGACGGAGATTGCTTACCATCAGATGACCTGTTTGCTCATTTGCTCCCCTACGTTACATAACAAAAAATGTCTTTTACAATAGTGCTGCTTACTTTTGTGCTTTGTGCGTTACTTACATGCGCTATAACCACAGTCATTCCATAGATGGGTGACCATTTTGTTGCACATCAAGACCCCTCCATGCCTCGGAGAGCATGTTAAGCTGTCGGTCCCGGTTGTCATAAGAATATTAATGGCAGTTGTTACGGGTAGTCAGAAGCCCGAAAGTCTATCAATTGGTCTAAACTTCATCATCATCATCATTTTAGCCGAAAGACGTCCACTGCTGGACATAGCCCTCCCCCAAGTATGTTGGGGGATATGCCATAATCGGTACGCTTGGCAGGCGGGTTGGTGATCGCAGTTGGTTGGTTAAATAATCAGATAACACTGCTGCCCATCCTCTGGTGAATCCCTTAGTCACCTTGTACGACACCCATGAGAAGAGATAGAGTGGTGCTATTCTTTATGTCCGGCACAACGGCGAACAACCTTAGGATGTCGGGATTACCCAGTAACTGTGTTGTGAAGGTCTGATGACAGTCGCTTCGTGTAAAATACTGATGTTCAGCCGCATCTGGTAACACTGGAAGCCGACCCCAGTATAATTGGAAAAAGGTTCGGAGAAAAAAGATACAATAATTAGTGCTAACGTTTGGCTGAACTGATGAGTACAATGACCCCTTAAGAGGTTTTTAGTTATTTCAATAACACGTTGTATCTATAAACTATATGCTACAAAATAATTAATAATTAAAACAAAATTGCTAACAGAAAAGTTTACCCAATAGTTTTACAGCACACGGTTTTCTTTTCCTGTTTACTGTAAGACAAATTAACCCTTCATTGAAGACGTTTTACGTGCAAATTAACTCCGTTAAGTCATTGTTCAACATTACTAGAAACACAGAATCAGATTTTAGGGCAGATCAATAAAAAAATACTGGCTGATTGTAGGAAAGTTACAAGGGACATGTAACAAAGTACCTTATTTGGGAGTCTTGCCCGATGATTTCAATAATAATGACTCAGAATGGACAAACATCTCAGCGTCACAGCGATGTTATGACAAACAAACAGATACACAAACATGAACTGAAAACCAATGAAACTAAAAACTGACCTATTAGTAATTAAATTATGAACTCGATAACGTTATAATTATTCGGGTTTGTTTTTTTATGTGTCACATCTTTCCTCTTGATGACAGACCCTTACCACAGCGACTACAGTGTTGTAGATGCCGAACTGCTTAAAACTGAACATAGTCATGCCTTCTTCAACGAAAACTTTTGGATCTTTTTTAGGGTTCCGTACCCAAAGGATGCCAAACGGGAACCTATTACTCTCGCTACGTTGTCCGTTCGTCCGTCTGTCTGTCACAGGGCTGTATCTTTTGAACGGTAATAGGTAGCCGGATGAAATTCTCTCAGGTTATGTGTTGCTATGACCCCTATCACGACATCGTGCCTACTTCTCCGCCTAATAGTGATGCTTGCATTGCTGTGTTTCGGTCTGAAGGGTACGGGTGCCGGTGAAATTACAATCACATGAGACTTTCCATCTTCATGTCTCAGTTTGGCGAACCGACTTGCGGTACCATTTAGGCAACAGCCTAGGTGGTGTTGAAGTTGTCATGGGCAAAGGTAACCGCTTAACATCAGGTGGGCTTTTAGCTCGTTTCGCCATCCAATAATAAAAAATAAAAAAATGAAAAAAAAATCATCATTACCCCTATCACGACAAATACTAAAAATATAAAAGTCTAAGACCAAAGGGGGTATACAAGAAACCTTGAAAAACATGCATTTTTACAAAGTTTTTGTTCCTGCTCTATCTTCGAAACGTTAATACATACCAGCGTCAAAATTGGATAATAGTGCAGTGTAGTTTAGCAACAAATAATAAAAATAGGATAAACATAGACATATGCGGTGGCACCTGCGTAAGAAAGAGATGCAAAAATTCACATTTCACGCACTGTGCGTTGATGTATTTGTTGAACTTTCGTAAATTAAAGCAGTTTCTATGTGGTATCAGGTCGATAAGTGATACGGAACCGTTACTGCGTGAGTCCGACTCGCACTTGGCAAGTTTTCATCCATCTTTTCCATCCTCTATCAGGATGTTTATGCAACTGGTTGGGGGGTATTTCACTGCTTTATTATCCATTTTGAGACGGTGAAAAGCTCCGTGTGTGCAATATTATGTTACAATTATCTATACGGTGACATATTTTCATCAGTTTATTTTGATAAGGGCTTTAATTTTAATTATGATTAAGACAGAAACCATAATATAGATACAAATGTACAAACCATACCTGGGTCAATCAACCAACTTTTTTTTTTGCCAAGAAGTGTTTTAATGAACATAAAAAGTTACCTGTGTACCTGCCATGGGTAAATACGAGTTTATCTTATAATTAGCTTCATTAAAATTGATTACTTATGACACACCCACTAAACATGAAGATTTCCATGAGAAAATGTGGTTACTCAGTGGACAAACCACTATTTTCATACATTCATCATCATCTTTATCATCATCATCCTTATCATCATGTCATCATCATCAGCCTATATTAGTCCACTGCTGGACATAGGCCTCTCCAATGCCGTGCCACTGACATCGATCCTCAGTCACTCACATCCAACTACTGCCAGCCACCTTGCCAATATCATCGCTCCGCCGAGCCTGAGGGCGTCCTACCCTACGTTTGCCGATTCGTGGTCTTCACTCAAACCCACTGCCCCTACGGCCATCGGTTCTTCGGTTAATGTTATCAGCCCACTGCCACTTCAGCTTGCTGCTCCTGTAGGCTACGTCGACAACTTTGGTTCTCTGTCGGATCTCCTCGTTCCGGATCCGATCCTTCAGAGAATTCTTACGTTATACCGGGAATATTAATGTCCCCTATGTCACTTACTTTACAATCATTTAAAATCATTTTTTTTGTTAAGTCAGGCGTTGTGATACAATGACGAACTACGATAACCGCCTTTACTGCTTACGAAATGAAGATGCTGTCAAGGTCAATCTGTTACCACTAACGCACGGTCAACTATACTGTAATAAAACAAAAATTGTGAAAAAAAAATACTTTTTTTCATAAGGCAAGTTGTTTTTGACATTGCCTACTTAACTTAATAGTTCTCGTGTAAGTGACGATTGCATTTAATGAGAAATAATAGTACGTTAATTGCTATTTCGGCCGACACTCATATAGTACTTTTCTCTCACTTGCGAGGAAACAATACACAAATTAAATCAAAAGTAACTAATTTTCATTCGGGCCAATTCATCCACGCGCGGTTCTTGTTCTATTTTCAACTTTTGAAAAAACAAAGCGCATTCAGCCTTTATAATGATATAAAATATCGTGTAGGTACCTAAAGCACCTAATTTATAGAAGAAAAACCTCGCTAGCATAATTAAAAAAAACTGTTCAGCAATTTCAATTATTGTGTTGGATATTGCTGGCGTGTTATTTTGTTGCGTACGGAAAAAAAGCCGATTGATGTTTTTTTTTAAATAATGAAACAATTTTCGACCAATTTCCGCAAGTAGGAGAAAAGTTCATTAAACCGAAATGCAAGTTTTGAACTATTTTTGTTCGGGTCGCTTTCCACTCTAACCAGATGCGAATAATAATAATAGTTCTTTATAATAAAAACTGCTAGATGAGCAATACCAATATCCTCAGATAAGGCTGGTCTTCGGTCTTACCATCCTAACTGCTCTCACTATGTATAGCTTCTTCTATTATTACTTAATCTTCTTTTGGATCTCATTAATCCAAGTTTTGGCTGTGATCCACCTTCGTCATCAATCTTCTCTTTATTGCTGTTAGATATCCTCAGTTGACAATATAAGATAGTCTAGGATTAATGTCTATTAATCCTAGTTTATCCTAGACTATTTATAACTGTATTTGTCAGGTAGCAGCCCGGAGTCTGGATTTGTGCCCGGTTAATGGCAGTAAGCTCGCCCCCTATTACATGAGACTGATAACGAACTGGCAAAATGTGGGTATATACATCTCTACCTGCCCCTTCAAAGAAACAGAAGCGCGATGTGATGTTATATTGTGTGTGTTGTCACTCAGTTTCAGTAATAAAAATCAGCATCCGAAAATCTTTTATACGACACAAACTTCGTAATGATCACCACAATAATTACCGGTGTATCACCGCAATTGGTAATTTGGGACACAGAGTAGTATCACCGTACTTGAGACACAGAATATCTCAAATTCAAATTCAAATGTTTTTTAACCGACTTCAAAAAAGGAGGAGGTTATGTATTCCACGGGTTTTTTTTTTTTTTTTTTTTTTTTCATTTTTGTACACCGATTACTCCGAGTTTTGTGGGCCGATTTACGTGGTTGTTTTTTTATTTGGTAGAGAAAGTCCGCGCGGTGGTCCCATATAAATTTTATTGACTTAGGTTGAGTAGTTTTTTAACCAGCTTCAATAAATCAGTTTATTTTAGCTTCGCCTATCTAGATGATCTGCTCATTGGTTCGTTTTTCTGAGAATTCTTGGCCGATATGCGTGTTTGTTTTCACCATAGTGATTGGACGTTTGGAAGAACATGAGCGAGACCTTTGCCCAGCAGTGGGATAGCAAAGGTTAACAAAAAAATATTCTCAAATTGGTTATATAAACATTTATGAATCAACCCTCGCAATTTTCAACTAAAAAGTATGAAATAAAAACTTTTTATCAAAAAATAAAACCGACTTCAAAAACCTTAACTAAAAAGTAAAAAATAATCATTGTATGTATTTTAAAATCTTAACATAAACCAAAATTTTGAAGGCGGCGCGTGATTGACCCTTTGCGTCATGTAATGTACAGTCGAGCGCAATATCTATAGTAAAAAACTTTTTAACAAAAAATAAAACCGACTTCAAAAACCTGATTTATTGAAGCTGGTTCAAAAACTACTAGACCTAAGTCAATAAAATTTATATGGAACCACCGCGCGGACTTCCTCTACCAAATAAAAAAACAACCACGCAAATCGGCCCATAAATCTCGGAGTAATCGGTGTACATACATGAAAAAAAAAAAAAAAAAAAAAAAAAAAAAAAAAAACCGCCGTATACATAACCTCCTCCTTTTGTTGAAGTCGGTTAAAAACAGTTTATGTGAACGTACATGAAAATCACGCGCCGCCTTCAAAATATTGGTTTATGTTAAGATTTTAAAATACATACAATGATTATTTTTTCCTTTTTGTTAAGGTTTTTGAAGTCGGTTTTATTTTTTGTTAATTTTTTTTTATTATTTCATATAAACCTAAATACAGGCACTTTTGAAACTTTAGGTTCTAGTTGCACGGTTCCAAATTGTGGGTCCTTTGGAGAAGAACCGGCAAGAAACTCCATGGATATACTCTTTTTAAAATAGGTTATTGTTTATGACATCAAATTTATTCAAATCATGTGAGTATAATGTAGGTTAATGTTAGAGTTTAAAAGTCAGAATATTGCATTTAGAAATAAACGTAAAAAGAGTTGCCATAGTATGTAGGACTACTAATAGATAGATCTAATAGTAGGTACTAACGTGCAGTCGACTTCATGACAGTGGTAACACTGCAATTAGTAAACCGCCCTTACTGCTTACGAAATAAAGATGTTGCTAATGTCAAAGTGTTACCACCGACGTGCTGTTGACCGTACTTGGGAGAAGCATGGGTGATCGCAGTATGCGATAGCATGTAGAATGAAAAAATACATACAGGTAAATTTATTTTCTTAGTTACTTACTGAAACATACATAGACCTCATATAGATACATATTATGTTTAGACCTCACTGTCGGGGCTACGGACTAGACATAAAATTGGCATATATATAATGTCTTTATTTTTTGTTACGTACAGGTCATATTTTTGTTATTTTGTTTTCTTTTTTCAATTTAGTATTTTCTTACCTGGTTCAATCATATCATTTTTCATTCTTTTTCTTTACATTTCAATACAGTTTTTATATTAAAATAACTTAAAACACACTAAAATAAAACGGGTTTGTGTGTCCGCACGGATGCGCAACATAGGTCCAGTTCAGTATATGTATAGCCACAAAAAAAATTACTTGATGATGGGGTGCATTAAAAGAGCCTCCACGAGTGACGATATTTAATTGATCGTCTGGCGCACTCTGGGCAGTCAGCCCCGCTACCAACACCTGCTGACTGGCTAATATTTTCCCCACGGCATGAGCTATTATCATTATGTAGCTCATGCCGACACAATAGAAGAAGAAACATATAGCCAGGAAGTAACATCCCTTCTTTGCTTTTTTTTAATGATATATAGATCTGCTCTTGACCGCAATCTAGACAGCTTTGTCAACCACCACTGCCACTTTGTGGTAATATTAGTGATATCTGCTAAACAGGATAACTTTTATGTTAATTCTTTTTTTTAGGGTTCCGTACCCAAAGGGTGCCAAACGTGACCCTATTACTCTCGCTACGCTGTCCGTCCGTCCGTCTGTCTGTTGTCTGTTCTGTATCTTTTGAACGGTTATTACCGTTAACCGGTTGAAATTTTCTCAGAATATTATTTTTATTATTTATTTATTGAATAAGTAACAATGACTCATTGTGTTAGTAAAAATAGTACTTAATAACTATGTTAGTATTCCTATCCTATGTACTTAACCTAAACCGCACTGGTATGCAAATCCCTGCTACAAGCTCAGCACCGAGGTTGAAAGCTTGCAGCAGCGATTTACACACAAGCAGTCAAGCCTGCTGGGCTATGAGGGGTTTCACGACAAATACTAAAAACAAAAAAAACTCTTAAACCAAAGGGGGTCCCCATACAAGAAACCTCAAAAAACATGAATTTTTTTCAACGTTTTTGTTCCTGCTCTATCTTCAAAACGGTAATACACACCAGCGTCAAACTTGGTCTGATTATAGTGCAAAAAATACTAAAAGCAGGGCAGAAATAGACATATGTGGTTGTACTTGCGTAAGAAAGAGATGCAAAAATTCATATTTCCCGTACTGTTCGTTGATGTCTTTTGATAAACTCTCGTAAATTAAATCAGTTCCTATGGGGTATCAGGTCCATGGGTGGTACGGAACCTTTACTGCGTGAACCCGACTCACATTTGGCCGTTTTTTTTCTATACACAATCCAGTTGGCACTTTTTATGACACTCACGGATGGTACGAAGGTGACCCGTAGTCTATTATTTTCCAGAAACCAGACCGTGTAGTAACATACAGCAAAAGATAATTTTATAACATTTCGTAACACAAGTGAAACACAATCCCTCCAATTTATTAGAAGTTAATCAACATAACAAAACCAAGATAACTATAGCACGTAATTGCGTCGCATTCTCACAAGTAAATAGTTCGATTCCCAACGCGCGAAAATGTCACCGGTTATTTTCGCGCGCATGCGTCCGTCTGCGCGTCTATCAGCGCGCGCGCACCGCTTCCATTGTGATTGGGTGGCTGCTGATAAACAGATCATCGTTGGAGATTTTTAGATTTTTCAGCGGCGAATTGCAGCTTTTGGGCGGTGGATTGAAAGATTTATTAGTGTTACAATGTTTTCAAATGAATTTGTTACAGAAATATTTTATTTTAGTTTTCAATGTCATATTATTTACTTGGACTGGTTGAACAAAGGACATACATTTTCAAGAATATTGTAGAATGACATACAATTCTTATTATACTCAATAGCTAATCGCCAAGAGCTATTATTGGCAGAATATATCTAATATAACGTTGTTAATTTAAGGGAATTGCAAATTGAATTGAAAATTAAATTGTAACTAACTTGTCAAATATTTGTATGCTTTTATAGCCAGACATTGATGAACTTCACATTTTTGTAACAATCCTTCTATCTGTGTTTACAAATAAATAAATTCTATTCTATTCTATCTTCCAATAAAAAATAATAAAAAATATGAAAAAAAAATCAGATAGATAGATAAAACGTTTATTATTAAAAAATAAGACACAAGACATACAATTAAACGACAATACAAAGACAACTTCACAAAAGACTAAAAGAAAGAAAAAAGGAACTTGAAAAACTGAAGAAAACATAGTGACTTTTTATTATATTATCTTGCATGCATGAATAAGTGTGATATGTGTCTCAGTATTCCACGATTAATAAGGAGTAAAATTGCTCGCGCACGCTCCGTCTCTACCACCGGGGTCAGCTGGTTAGTACAAAAGGTGGGGAGGGTGGAAATAGCGACCGATAGACACTGCTGTGCTAGGTGCATCACCTCGGGGTGCTGGCCAGAAAACCTCCAAGTGTGCCTTTTTTTTTCTTTTTTTTCGTGGGGAAAATACTCATGGACGCACTCCGCCCGGGGAAGGCGGAGCCAGTGTTGGACTCTTACCGACTAAAAACCACCACGGTGTTCCTCTAACGACCCTTGGCCGGTAACTCTTGTAATCGCCTAACCATCCCCGGCAAGTACCACAATTAGGTGAGCGCCCCCGTTCTCCCCATGCAACCACATCGGCCGCACCTTCCTCTTGACTGGCGCGCGCGGAACATAACGGCCTTGACTGGTCGGGCGGCGGGCCACCTCAAGGCCGCTGCCTGCAGGCCCACAGTTAAGGTGGCTGGAGGTACACCCTCCTGCTACGACTAGGCTACCTCTTGCGGATGCGAAGAGAGGACATCGCCTCTCGAACCTTCTCCACCGCCTCCTTAGCTAGCATGACCTACTTACAGAAGGAGATGACGCCATCCCAAGCGCTCTCGCTCCCAGCTGTAGACAGAACCATGGCTGGAAGCGAGAGATCGCTGCCGCCTACTGCAGTGATGAGGTCACGGCGCTGCGCGACCCAATCTGGACACTCCGCCAGTGTGTGCTGCGCCGTGTCCTCTGGGCAGCTCCCGCAGTGATGACACTCGGGCGTCGGCTCCCGGCCTATGCGACACAGATACTTCCCGAAGTAAACCGTGCCCTGAGAGTATCTGCGTCAGCCGGTAGGTGAGGGCACCATGGCTCATCTCCAGCCACTCCTCCATGAGGGGCCTTACCGCCGCTATTGCAGGGTGCCCTACTCCAGCTAGACCTAGCCAGGTATCCCAATGCTACCTTTGGTGATTAGTGGTCTCCAATCAAGAACAGAATGCCAGAAAGATATAGCTTTCTCATACTGAGAAACTCGTGCCCAGCAGTGGGACAGTAATGGGCTGATTATGTTATATGTTATTCAAGAACACACCTAGCCTAGGAAATCTTTTTACTTTAAATAATTACCTCAAAAAAACTTGAAAAACTCCTAAGAGTTAATAACTTCTTAGGTTTTCGCGATCACTACACATTATAATAAAACAAAGTTTAACCGGATTAAATCGCGTATATTATTTAAATTGGTTTCCCTGACGTTTCGAAAGCTTTGCAGCATTTCGTGGTCGCAATAATAATTACTCCTAAGAGTTTTTTTCAGTAGGTTTTGTACCTATGTAATTTTCGTAGCACGAGACTACGAAAAAGTAATATCTACTACGAATTTTGACGACATCTGTGGTCTTGTTGTACGAGTGTCGGACTGCTGATTACGAAGTCGTGAGGGCACTAAGTAAAGAAAGTCGTGGGTTCGATTCCAACAGGACACAAATATTTATGTGATGAACATAAGTGTTTGTGTTGGTCTGGGTGTTTCTTCATCATCATCATTTCAGCCGCAAGACGTTCACAGCTGGACATAGGTTAATGGAAATATGCCATAATCACCACGCTTGGCAGGCGGGTTAGCGATCGCAGTTGGTTGGTTAAATACTGAGAGAACGCTGCTACCCATCCTCTGGTGAATCCCTTAGTCGCTTTTTACGACACCCATGAGAAGAGAGAGGGTGGTGCAATTCTTTACGTCCGGCACCACACGGAACGGGTGTTTCTTATGTCTTATGTATTCTGTATGTATTATAATATAAGTATGTAATTAAGAAAAAGTATATAAGGATTATATCCATCATCTAGTACCTACCCATAGTACAGTGGATCGCACGTCAGTGGTAACACTCGAACTACGAAAACCGTTCTTACTGCTTATGAAATAAAGACGCTGTCAAGGTTAAACTGTTACCTCTGACGTGCGGTCGACTGTACAAGTTCTACTTAGTTCGGGATTAGGTGGTGCTGTGTAAAATGTCCCAAATTTTGTTTAATTTTATTTTTAGTTTGTGTAACTATAATTATTATTTGTATTATACCTAGGTAATATGTGTCTTATTTCATTGTTTATAGTCATTACAAAATTCTAGCTACGTCAGATTTGCTATGTTCGCAATGTGCGTAGGTTTTGTTTACATATCTTAACTATGCGCATTGTCAACAAAAAACTAATAGAAATCTGTCCATGATAAGAGCATAAGAATGTTTTTATTTATCAACTGTAAAGTACCTATGATATAGTGCCAATGCATCCATCGCTGCATTTCCATATACTTCTTGACTACAAGTCGAACGATGGATATCGTCTGTTAGTTCGGTTGTTTTTTTTCATTTTTTATTATTGGCCAATAAACAGCCACAATATGTGTGAACATGTAAAAATATAGTTTTAAAGAAATATTAACAATATTGCAGCCCACTACATTACATACATAACTTTTTCTATATAACTTTTTTATGTTATAAGATGGCGAAACGAGCTAAAGGCCCACATATTAATTAAGCCTTGAGGTTTCCTTTGCCCATAACAACTCCAATACCAATTATTGATTATTTTAACAGTGATAGCAGTAGCAGTGATAGCCTAGTGGTTGAACGCTTGCCTTCCATGCAGGAGGGTGTGAGTTCGATCCCGGCCCGCACCTCTTACTTTTTTAATTCATGTGCGGATTTATATTCAATTATCACTTGCTTTAACGGTGAAGGAAAACATCGTGAGGAAACCTGCACACCTGAGAGTGCTCCATACAGTTCTCAATGGCGTGTGTAGTCCGCCAATCCGTACTAGGCCATTGTGGTGGACTAAGGCCTTAGCCTTCTCGTACTGAGAAGAGGCCCGTGCCCAGCAGTGGGACAGTAATGGGCTGGTTATGTTATGTATGTATGTTGTTATTTTAACGCATTAACGCATGTGGAGCGAAATCTAAAGATATGAATTGTGGAAAGAAAAATTATCTCACGAGTTGGATTTGAACCTGCGACTCCTGGTTCGCTACACCAGTGCTTTATCCGTTAAGCTGTACTTTGGAGAGTGTGCGCAAGAGTTCCATGAGTTTATTCCGCCATCTTCTTTCTTTCATCGGACTACACGACGCACTGCAGGATATCATCCACATTTAGTAGAAATCCCTAATATCAGGACCAAGCGCTTTCAGAACTCTTTCATAATGCACACAGCCAAGTTGTGGAATTCACTGCTGGCATCTGTATTTCCGGGCACTTACAACCCTAACGCCTTTAAAGCTGGAGTGAATCGGTACCTAAAATTAGGATGTTTTTTAATTTCAATAGCCTCACGGAGCATTCTAGGTACATATCGGTTTTCCTTTGCCAGAACTTGTGGTTTATGAAATCGAAGAAAATGGTTGGTTCCTAATTTTAATAGAGAAGATGGTTGGCAGCTGCCACCTGTTTGGAACCCAGTCCTAAAAATAATCAAGTCCCAAACAGCACGCAACACTGTAAAAGATAATGATATTGTGAGTGATTACTGCGTGCATCGAAACGATTTTAATTAATAAATATTGTACGGTAGATTAAAATATATTTTTTTTAGAAATATCTGTAAAGACGATTGTCATCTTAGTCTACCTGCGACCACGAAATGCTGCAAAGCTTTCGAAACGTCAGGGAAACCAATTTAAATAATATACGCGATATAATCCGGTTAAACTTTGTTTTATTATAATGTGTAGTGATCACGAAAACTTAAGAAGTTATTATGTTATCTTACTAAATTGTGACAGTAAAATAATTTATTTATTTTTTATTTTCTTTCTTTCTATATTATGCATGTAGTAGTAGTCGTTTTTTATAGGTAGGTATATTATTATTAATCAGTTTATTTTCAGATGAAAAAATTCATAACATCCATATATGTATATACTAGTTTTTTGTAAAAGTTAGAGGTCTTCTTCTATCGTGTCGGCATGAGCTACATATTGATAATAGCTCATGCCGTGGGGAAAAGATTAGCCAGTCAGCAGATTGGTAGCGGGGCTGACTGCCCAGGGTGCACCCGACGATTAGTTAAATATCGTCACTCGTGGAGGCTCTTTTAATGAACTTACGTTACACTTCAGGTAATTAAAATCTTATTTTTTAATTATTTTGCTGGATATTTATGACATTTTGTTAGAAAAAGAAGGTAAAATTATCTTTCTATTTTTGCTACTATGTCTATTATCTGTTGTATATAAATTTGCGGCGTTGTATAAAGAGGTCCATATTCAACAGTGGACATATAGATAGATTGCCGACCCATCCTCTAAATAACCTCACATACTTGACAATCTAACAAGCTTAAAATACATGACTGACAACCCATACACCATCACATAAACTAATGACATGCGTTCGCTGTGTATCACGAGCCTCCTAAAGGCATGCGTCCACCAATCGGTATCGTACGCTTCGGACGGATCGCATTGTATTCAAAAAGGCGGATGACGTCATCGAAATCCGAATGCTAATATTGAAAATCCGATTGCTCATAGAAATTCGTCGGCAATCGGATAGGTGGACGCATTATGTGCACTACAGGCCATGCCTAGCGGCCGCAATAAGAAATGTGTTTTCAGAACCCGTAAATTATTTTAACAATTAGTTATTAAGCCATGTTTTGATAATATATACTAAATCAAGTAAAAAATTTAGAGAAATGTGTAATATTGACGATATTAAAGGGCAGTAAATAATATTTGTACAAGATAAGCTGATATTGATACATGATATTTGTGAAATAAGAACAGGATTCGAAAGCATAAAACATAACTTTTAAACCTGAAGCTATGACAAAAGGAAGAAAATTAGTTTTAGCAGAACATGTGAGAAAAGTTAAAAAAGTAAGAATTAATAGCCAAAGTTGATGAGGCAAAAATTGTATTATTAGGCAAACTTCAGTGACATTGACACTAAAAAAAATCTATAAATCTCCAAATTGTCCCGTAATTATTAATTGGCAGTAAAGTTACATAGTTTTTAAATTATTATTTTAACATAACAACAACATAACATCACGCCTGTATTTCCCCGAAGGGGTAGGCAGAGGTGTATAGTACACCCACATTTCGCCAGTTATGCCATTGACCGGGCACAAATCCAGACTCCGGGCTGCTACTGAAAAAACTGCTGCTCATTATTTTATAATAATAATTAGTTATCTAATCTGCTGTTGGGGCTGCCACGATACTGTAGTGCGTCCGGCATGTTCGCAGAAGCTCGAACAAATGATTTTTATGCTGTAATAAGAAAAAAGACCGTATCCTTACTAACCAGAATGCGTAGCAGTTCCAATAGCGTTCTGAAAGCTTTATCTGAGCAACATGATGCTCCTATATTGAAGCATTTTGTTAATGTGTTGGTGCGACAAGGGCAACCTTGTCGTTCATAAAATTAAATGTTTGTGTATTGTTCAACTTATTTTAAATACTAACCCGTAGTTTGTTAAGTTTTTACTAACATGTGGGCCTCTGTAGTCACAATTAATAAATGAATTTAATTTAATTTAATCAGTGAAATTCTAATAATTACATGGATCAGTAACTTGCTTTTTCATTTTTAAAGCAGTTAAGTACCCATTTCTTTATTTGCTCTAATTCCACAGATATATTCTTTTCATTATATTTTGTGCAGTTCAAAACACAATAATACTTGTGATGCATTTCCTTCTTTAGCTCATAAACATCGAAATGATAGCGAATTTAGCGTGGAAATACAAAATACAGCCTCGATAGGTTTCACATTTCTGCCACATTGTGCACTGCCATCAATTTGACTGTCCCTACTACCCACCTTGCACATAGCCAATACGGATTCATTTCATGCGATCCGTACGATGCGTACGATACCGATAGGTCGACGCGTGCCCTAATACACCGCGCACCGTTACAATAAATGGTCAAGTCAATATACCTTACAGTTTAAATCAAGAAGTTCAAAACGATGTCTTAATTTGTACCATATACCAATTTTTTCGTTTCTTTTCTTTTTTTCTTGGCATTATGCGATCACACCACGTTACTAAACGTGACGAAATCAAACTGTTTTATCAAACACGTGAATTTTGTATCAAACCGTTTCATCGTCTTTGGGGCTCTTTAGAATTCAATTTGTTTATAAACACTCCTGAAAAATCTCTCCGCTAAATACACCTGCCTGTTTTTCCCCACCATCAAAAAGAAAACTAATACCCAAAAATTCTTCTCCAAAATATTCGAACTTCACAAAAAGCGGTACCAATAAAACATTCAGTTTGGAGAAAAATAAAAACACTTAATTGTTCAACGATTGTCGAAATTAAAAAGCTGATGTACAAGTAATAACTCCGTATACACATAAATGGCACATTTTTCGACGCATCACGTACTGGGCTGGACTTAGGGTTGTCAAACGGATGGAAATGAAAATATAAGGAGAGCGATGGAAGATTGAAATCTATCAGGGATTTGCTGATACGATTTTAGTAAAATAAAAATGCCATTATTCAATTTAGGCTAAAGCCAGTTAGCGCTTATTGGATATACTATAGAATAGTACGATTTTCATCCTGTTACGGAGGTTTTCAACAAGAGTTTTGATGTAATAATATAAATTATATAGGTAAAGGGTATAATATAAGTTGATAGCTAATTTGACAAAGGGGTTCCTTCTATCTCTGTCCTTCTATCTCTGTCCAAGTACACTATTTGAAAAAACAGGATAAAATAGTGGATAAAATAATAGAAACCAAAAAAGAAATATTGCAGTTTTACAGTAAATAAGATGTATGAAATATTTATAATTTAAAAACAAATGGGTACAAATTCATTTGTAAAATGGCAGCTTTCAAAGTGCATCCCACTACTTCAGGATACGTGCAGAAACAGTACCTTGAAGTAGATACCCAAGTAAGAGTGACATTTTTACTATTTTTATCGACGTATTAGCAATATACCAGGCCCCTCAGAAAGTATTGCGAAAAAAAGTTTTTATATATGGGAGACTGGCCAGTTATAATGTTTTTCGAAAATATGATTATTTATAAGTAAAAATAAGTAAGTTCCAATTTCAAAATTTCCCTCCACATTTTTTGCGAGTTAATTCAAAGTATTGTGTCTCACTGAAATATGGATCTGCGCCGGGAACATTTTAGAGCTATGATTTTATACGATTTCAAGTGTCGCCTGAAACCGGATGAATCGTACGATAGACTTCAAATGGCATTCATGGATGAAGGCCCTTCCAAGGCAACCGTGTATCGTTGGTATAACGAATTCAAGCGCGGTCGACCAACTTTGGGGGATGACGAAAGAAGCGGTCGCCCTTTGACGGCTGTTACCGAAGAAAACGTGCTAGCAGTGAAAAATTTAATCCAAGACAATAGGCGAATTACATATCAGGAGATTCAACACATATTGAAGATTGGATCGGGAAGCGTTCACGAGATTCTACACAGCCATCTTCGCGTGAGGAGGATAGTATCACGCTGGGTGCCGCACAACCTCACCGATGCTCAGAAGCAGGCCTGGGTGGAATGGTGCCGTGATATGCTTAACAAATTTGAAGCAGGCTCGTCTCGGCGTGTTTACGACATCGTTACAGGTGATGAGTCCTGGATTTATCAATACGACCCAGAAACCAAGCGCCAGTCGACTGTTTGGGTGTTTCAAAATGAGCCAACGCCTACCAAAGTGAAGCTATCTAGAAGCGGGGGTAAGATTTTGATCGCTAGCTTTTTTAATTTGACTGGTCACTTGGTATCAATTCCCTTACGGGATCAAAGAAGCATTAATGCCGAATGGTATACTACCAAATGTTTGCCAGAAGTTTTCTCTGTTATAAGCAACAAGCGACCAAACACAGGGCTCCGCGGGCTACTGCTCCACCACGACAATGCACCTGCGCACACCGCACTCAAAACGAGGGACTTCCTGGACAGCACGCCAGTCAAACTCCTGGGTCACCCTCCTTACAGCCCTGATCTAGCACCGTGTGACTTCTTTTTATTCCCAAAAATAAAAAATCAGCTCAAAGGGATACAATTTTCGTCGCCGGAAGATGCGCTGGCTGCGTTCGAGCAGGCTGTAAACGAGGTGTCTGCGGCGGACTGGAAAAAGTGTTTTGAAAACTGGTTTAGGCGCATGAATCTTTGTATAGAGGCTGGTGGAAAGTACTTTGAAAAGATTTGATAAAAATATATGTACGTATAGAACAATTTTTTTTAGTTTCGCAAAACTTTCTGAGTGTCCCACGTACATTAAACTAAATATATTTTAACCGGTAGAATACTTGGACTTCTGCTTTATTATTAGTAGTACGGTACTACTGAACTTGTGAAAACTTAAAAATACTGTTTGGGAACGCATCTTTGTAATATCATTTACAGCGTAATGTCGTGTCAAATGTCAGTGTCTTCATGTTATGTCATTGTCAAAAAGGTTAAAGTACACCATTGCCCTAAGACTTTCATAAGAAATGAACTATAAATAATAACTACCTACCTACCTATATATTGCATGACCCCAAACATTTTGAATGGGTGTACAAATACCTGGCCAAGGCTTCATACATTTCTGAAACAACCCCTTCTGTTGGTCCAGTCCGCAACTATGCCTAGTTATGGCGGTAGAGGGCGGTAGGTTTAAATTTTAATAGTACCACGCATTTTGTCCAAATTATCCTCAGAAAAGTTATTTTTGTTTTGGAACCCTTCCATAAACTACACCTCATAGTTTATTTAATAATAATAATAATACTCTATTGTCTGAGTAATTGTTATAAATTTGCTAAGACTCAATGAACGCTTCATTTACAATTTATGCTCGTATCACGGAATACTTATGCTAAGCGCTAATTAAGTTTAATTAAAGCTCAATTACCAAGTATAAGCTATAGCAAGCATACAAATATGAACATTATTGAGCTAATGATTGGCACTGTGGCGCCAGAGCGCGTGTTTCTAGACCTAAGAGTCACGGTTCTAATTCCTTGAGAGTTTCTACCTTGCAAAGCAATCTATCGGGATTCGATTCCGATTTGGGATAAATGTTTCGATGTTCCTCGGTGTAATCACTTATTGTAAGGCATATTATAGCAGTTTTTTTTTATATAGATGTCGAATTGAGAACCTCCTCCTTTTTTTCGTCGGTTAAAAACTTAAAGTTGTTTACATAGAGTCAATGCGGTAAATCCTGTTTTAGAGAAATACCGCATTAACTATGTGTGAATATTTATTTAATACAATATTTACCGTCACTATTCTATTCGATAAAATCTCATATACGCTAAACAGGAAAAATAATGCCGCCTGAACGTAGCCTAATAGAAAAAAAAACAAAAAAAGCATAAAATAAGTGGAAAAAAATCAGCTATTCCATAAATGATGTCTACGGAAATTTACTTTAAAGTCTGAGCAGATTTTAAGCAATTTTTTTTACTCATTTTTCTTTTATTTTTCATACATACATACATATTATCACGCCTGTTTCCCATTGGGGTAGGCAGAGACTATGGATTTCCACCTGCTACGATCCTGACACACCTCTTTCGCTTCATCTACGTCCATTAACCTCGTCATGCATGCTCGTTGGTTTAGAGAACTCTTAACCTGGCATTTTTTGAGAACATCCGCGATTTGTTGTGTTCCGCGGATGTTCGCGGATGTTTATTTTTCATAGATCTAATTATGTTACAGTTACTGATCACACCATGTTTTTTACAGACTGTAAAAAAAATATAGGTATGGGTGTCCTGGTTGAAAAGTGAACCACCTTTCTATCCACCTTAGCGCGTAATTTTTTGTTCATAGAGTACTTTTTTCTGCAATTATGCAGAGGTAACGAAAAAAGCAGTGATAGTCTAGCAGTAAACACTTACCGGTACGCACAGATCAGTAAGCCTCAAGACGCCGATTAAACAAAGTTTTGCATGAGAACACAGTCGTAAAATGTTGGCGGGGACCGGGGGACGGACGGCGCGTTATGATTGGTCGGCTCAAATGTTCGGTGATATGATTGGTGCCACTCGCTGACTGAGTGTCGTCCCGATTGGTGACTGGGGGTAAGATATGCAGTAGCACTGCTTACTGGTACGGCACACCGTACGCTAACGCAACAGTCTGAATTCGAAACCGGCCCCCACCTCTGACTTTTCGAATTCATGTACATTTTGCCTGTCGGCCGATCGAAACTCTGAAGCCATGAACTTTATTCATTGAACTTTTGACTGAATCTATCTGTGACAGCAAGTGGAGTAAATCACTGACAGAACGGTAACCGAGAAATAACGTTACATTTCTTTCCACAATTTAAATCGTAAGATTTCGCTTCGCATGCGTAAATGCGTTAAAAATAACAAAATAACGTTACATACCTCGGAAGACTGATAGCAAGATGGGATGGCTTGTCGGAAAAACCTGGACAAGACGCGAAAACAGGGAAGAATGGTGTAAAATGTTCTTTTGTTCGCAAACGCTTATTGGTACTGGGTGAAGTGTAAAGGTATAGCCATACACGCAAGGGTTTGCCTGCACAGTTTTGCCTGTAAAGTTGAACTGTACAGGCAAACAGTATTGTGTATGTGATAAAACTGTAGTTATTCCTACACTTTATGCACCGGGTTTCTTGGTAACCTACACAGGTAAACCTTTATGTGGCCACCTAAACCAACATTGGTGCCGTGTGGTGCCGGACGTAAAGAATTGCACCACCCTATATCTTCTCATGAGTGTCGTAAAAGGTGACCAAGGGATTCACCAGAGGGTGGGTAGCAGCGTTCTGAGTATTTAACCAACCAACTGTGATCGCCAGCCCGCCTGCCAAGCGTGGCGATTATGGCATATCCCCCCAACATATGTATGGGGGAGGGCATGTCCAGCAGTGGACGTCTTTCAGCTGAAATGATGTGCCTCCACGAGTGACGATATTTAATTGATCGTCCGGCGCACCCTGGGCAGTCAGCCCCGCTACCTACCTGCTGACTGGCTAATCTTTTCCCCACGGTATGAGCTGTTATTATTATGTAGCTCATGTCGACACGATAGAAGAATAAGAAGCTGAAATGATGATGAAACCAACATTCGGCGCTGCACACTCCTGAGACTCTAGTCAAAATATATGAAACGGGCGTAACCTAACCACCTATTACTACTACAAGAGTACATACACTAACGGAAAGAATGCTAAGAGCTTGCGAAACGACTTGCCAAGCGTCAAGCGTGGCATCGTATGGTTGAGATCAGGGGGGAGGAGGTAAGCGTCCGTTCTATTCTTCGGACCAGCATTACTTTACAAGTTTTACAGAACCGTCAATGCCGTGTGCTGTGCGTGGGATGGGCTCAGTATGACCTTATGCAGTGGGTTGATAAAAGCCGCGAATGATGATGATTGAATTTATCTTCAACTTTAACTAAAATACAATCTTATAATTTCAGGTTAATCAGAGTATCAACCCTAGCGTCACCCGCGCGGCCTGAGTGTGTACGTCAGTGATACTCCGCACACAACTTGTTGTCCGTGTTGACGATAAATCATACCAATGTATTTGTGATGGCGGCGCACTAGAGATGGGAATGAAGACATACTGAACGTCGATATTTTATTGTAGGTTGTGATTTTTAGAAAAGAGATTAGAGTAATTCGTTCTTCAGATCGTATTACATTCGCAAAAAAACTGCTTTAAATAAATTGTCACATTAGAAAATCCTTTTATGTAGTTTGTTAGATTCTTTAATTTTTATCGATATGTAAAGAAATATATGTACCATTACAACATTTTTAATTGAAGAAAAAAAAAGAATGCTTTATGGCACACCAACTGAAAAATCATCAAATAAAAATCTGACTGACTGAGATAGTGATCGAACAAAAAACTCGTAAAACAAATTACCGGATCAACCTCAAAGCTTCGTTATCTAAAATTGAAATAAATGATAAATAAATTCCGCACGTTGATATCGCGACCCCGCCCTACGCATGCATGTGTGTTTGTGTACCCACAGGGTTTTCTCAATGTGTGCGTATCGTGTTGCATTTCTTTCTCGTATTGTAATTTATTGGTGTGTAACGAAGTTAATTATTACGATTTTTGTATTAAACGTTGAAAATTATTTTTAGTCTTGCAGATGCAAGACTTGTATGGTAGTTTTTTACAACAAAACAGCGTCGTGGACTCGTTTTTCCTTCGATATTGTATTATTAATGATATAATGTTGTTTTGTTTGTTATTCTTTACTGTAATGACGTCTATTTTAATATGAATTCAACGTAGTACTTAACGAGAACTATCCTTGTTAAATTTTTTGAAATTGTCTACTATTTTATGTTCGTTTTGTGTTACATATATGGTAATAGTAATTATCTATAAGTCCATTTGAGAAATGTTTGAATAAAAAGAATTATACTTTTTCGTCGTAATTTTTTCATTTTTAAAGGTATTTATTAATTGCAGAGTGTCATAGGCATTTGGTAATTGCACTATAGTTAGTAGTAGACCTTCATACTATTTAAGGCGAGGTAAGTTTTATTTTTTCTGGAAAAGTTCAGTTTTTCGTCGCAAAGTTAGCTGTATCCAGCCGTTAAAAGTCAGTAAAATTACATTGTAGGCGTAGTCAAGTGTATAAGATTTAAGAAAAAATCGCAAAGAAAGTGTACATCAACGATTTTTTTTTATATTGGCAATAAGAATCATTGTTATAAACGAGCAATCTCTAATCTCGCCAGCAAACTGTTACGTAGTTTGGTAGATTACTTACAACGTAAAAATCTTTACGCCATTTTTTTTTATTATTACTGAATAAAGCTTGTGGTTGTGGATAATTTAACTCAATGTCCTGATTTTGAGAAAGAAAGTAACGCACAATGTTAAATATATACTTAGGTAACCTAATTTTTTGTAAAAAAAAAAAAAAAATTTGCTGTGTTTTTTTATATGAAAAAAACGTCTTCGTCATCTTCTCACAAGAATTTCTCAGTTTACCTGCTTAAATACTACCATCAATAATAAAAAATACAAAAAAAATAACCGGATCGAATTTCACAAATACACAGGGTTAACCCTAGTTCACAGTGTCGAGACCTCATCACGAAATGGGGTCACATTTTTTACATCTTTTAACGAAATATATTGCAAAAAGAAAAAAATTAATGATAGCAATTCTAAAGTGATCTACTTTGCTGCTCACTCCGCGTAAAGAGATAACCCTAAAATTGGGGTGAATCGGGTCGAAACGTGGGAAACTTAAAATGAAGGGTGCTTAAGGTCGCGAATATAATGAAGTTCTAAAGTTAATCTGCATTAACTTAGATTTTTTCTATGATTTATCATCAAGTTCAAATGTCTTCGAGCTTTAAGTTTTTAATTTATGCACATAAAGTATAAAAGTAATGGTTTAATATTAATTTTGTTAACTACCTGAGAATAATTTAAAATTAAAATGGCTTCAGCAATATGGATAATTATTGCAAAAAATAGTTAAAAGTATTCAGTAATTAATATAAATACAAATAATTATGCCTGGTGACCCCCCCGTTGCTTTGTACAAATGAATGTCATTAACTCTACAAAATATTCAACATAATCTTGCAGTTTGTGCTAAATCCCAAATCACATTGGCATAAAAATGACAAAAAGCTGTTACAAGTGCAATAAGTTGTGTTAATGAATTAAGCTTCATAACTTTCATGATTTCATTTAATGTTTTGCGAGGGACGATATCGTCAGTTGTAATATGAATTAATGTAACCGCCAAAATGGTTACAATCAAAAAATTACAATGAAACAGAGGCACTATTGCAATTTTTGGCATAAAAATGACAAAAAGCTGTTACAAGTGCAATAAGTTGTGTTAATGAATTAAGCTTCATAACTTTCATGATTTCATTTAATGTTTTGCGAGGGACGATATCGTCAGTTGTAATATGAATTAATGTAACCGCCAAAATGGTTACAATCAAAAAATTACAATGAAACAGAGGCACTATTGCAATTTTTGGTATAGTTACGATCACTAACGAACAGACCCCATAACACATACTCTCACGCATATAACCCTACACACATAAAACCCATAAAACGCACACAGACAAACATCCTAACTCTCAGTCATATACATACACACACTCACAAATACTGTTTCTTTTACTTACCTAATAAATCTAACTATAGCATGTATGAATGTACCTATTGCATGTGTAATTATTAATATAAACGGTTTCACGGTTTTAGTTGTTATATAAAATATAGCTTGTGTGTTAAATTGTCAAATCATTTTGGAAGATACAGGTCCCCACGACACAGGGAATCCTAGTGTGGGGCCCAGCAGTGTACCTTGTGAAATATGCTTAATTTGGTTAAATAAAATTATCATTATCATTATCAAAAGGTGACTTTAGAGAAGAGTAGTAACTTTTTGTGTACTTATCCTATTAAAATGCTGTTTAGAGCATTTTTCTCAAAATGTTTCTGTTATCTGAAATAAACCATATGAAGCCTAGTATTATAGTTTCGAAGATGACATGGTGGTTACGTTAAAAAAATAGTCCAAAATTCAGATTCGCTCAGCGAGCTACAAAGAGAGCCATGCTTGGAGTTTCTTTGAAGGATAAAATCCGTAACGAGATTATCCGGAGAAGAACCGGAGTGACTGGCATAGCTTGTAGAATCAGTAAGCTGAAGTGTTTGGTTGGCCATGTCTGTCGAAGGACCGATGGCCGCTGGAGCAGACGAGCCCTTGAATGGAGACTGCGAATCGGCAAACGCAGCGTAGGGCGGCGTGGACCGACGACCAGAAGAATGTGGCTGGGATGGACTGGATGCGGAAGGCAGAGGATCGAGTGTTATGACGCAACTTGGGAGAGGCCTATGTCCAGCAGTGGACTGAGATAGCTGAGTTCATGAGTGGAGTCTAGAAATGTTTTAGGAAACAACTTAGAATATGGGTGTTAGATTTTATCTTCAATTTTTCTGACGCTACAGAGAACAGTGTTACAGAAATATGTAGGCAATTAATTAATAACATATTAGAAACATATAAGAGCGATTTAAACATAGCAAGCATTAACACAGCAGCTACTTAACACGTTGAGAAACCGGTTTAACACTCTTACCTGAATTTTACTGCATAGCCACTGGTTTAAAAAAATCTAAATAAATTAAACCACAACGATCTTTTCAAACTTATTTCTTTAATATCTTTACATTTTTTTTTATAGAATTATAAGAATTCTTACTGTAAAAAATATTGTATAGATAATTGATTTATTCACAACCCTTAAAAATCAATACAGTAAAATTGTTTACGGGTCCGATTGACCCGAGGTCACACACGTATCAAATTACTTAAAAAAGAAACAAATTCCCGGAATTTACTATTCAACCCATAAAAATTCGCAAGCATATCGAATTATATAACTGACCTCTTTTTAATAAAATAGGGCCAAACAATGACCTTAGGAGACTTAAGACGTGTGACTTATGACCCCTGCGAACTTTTTTCTACTCTTTTTTGTCCACAGTGGTCAAAAAGGGGCATCTTGGCCACGATTGTGATTCGTGGACAATAGCTTCTGATTGGTAAAGCAAAAACGCAATCACTAAAGATGTTACTTGTAGAAAAACTTTAATGTAAGTTTTATTTACGATTGATTTTAAGAATACTTCGGTTTTTTGGTTTGGTCGTGATATCTAGATTAAACGGAGATAAAGGATTGTGGAAGCATAGGTTACATAAGATTACTAATGTATTAGGTATGTAAATTAGTTTCCGACAGTTACTTGGTTTTTATTGTATTTATTTATTTTATTAATGTTTTGATGCACAATACACAAGACAATCAATGACTTAAGATATTAGCAATCCGCTGTAGAATACTGAGGCTTGCATAGAATCGTAATAGTCGCCTTAGAAGGCTACGTTCGGTATAGCTTACGCGGCCCTGTGTGTGTTAGCGAACATTTTACATGCCGCTTGCAGGCAGACATCGATTGTTTTTGTACTTCAACTTTGATCGAAATTTTGAATCTGTCTTATTATTCTAATCAACACAATTTATTAAGGTTAGAAGTTCTTAAAATAAAAATAATAAACTGTAATGTTTAAGTTTTCAATAGTTTAAAACATAATACTAAATTATGTGTAACAAAAACCTGCATTTACAATACTTTTGTTATCGTGTTGAGTAATATATTTATTCTCAAAATCTTCAATAAAAAATCTAATGATATTACACTATTTCACCAAAAACCGTTATAAAACCAACACAAAAAAAACTCCTACAACAGCACAATATCTATAAAACTCTCAAATTACTGCAAACAGTTATAAATCAAAGTACGAAAAATTAAAAAAAAAACTATCTCACGCGTCTTGCGATCATCTGTTTCTAAAGGGGTTGAACTTCGCAATTTTCAAAAAATCTTCACAATAGCGGAACCCTAGCTAAACAGTTAGAAATAAAAAAAAACGCGGAAGATATCGTCTTTCTGTTAAAAAAGGGAGATTAAAGAGCGTATCTAACTCTTTCCCATGGGTCTTAACCTTGGTAAACTTTTTTGTCAAAAATTGAGACACCTTTTGGCATCTTTCCGTTTTTTTGTAATGTCAGTTTCTGGTTATTTTCGCGCAGTAGATGAACAGGGGCGAGGGGTCGGGCCCTCGCGTATTATGAAACGCGAATGTAGCAGGTGGGTCACATCGTACTTCGGTCGCATTTTAGGGTTTCAATAAAATTATTTTTATTTTAATAATTTTGTTTTGTTTTAAGATTGCCTTTTTATTTGTGGTATACCATAGACATATATATTACTTTGTGGTATACTGACTATTTAAACTTAAATTTTTTTCAAGTGTAAGTTTTTTTCACATGACGTTTTGTTTAATTGTTTGCTTAACTTATTAATTTATTTTCATGTTACAGAATAATCAACATAGACAATAACAGCCCATGTTTTAAGTCCTTACAATGTTTTTCAAATACCACTTGGTCGTTTAACGTAGCTTTAAGTGGTATTATCATCCCTTTTGAATTGAAACCACTTCTGGCCTGATATGAAGCGGTTTTTAGCTATTCAAGCTTTTATTGCCATCTGTGTGCTATGTAGCAAGATTAATAAGATTAATTTTACCAAGCTTTTGTTGGGTTCTCCCACGCTAGTTGAGAAAGAAATAAAAGTATAAAAAACTCTTCATAACATCGTTTTAGCCTTACTTAAAACAATAAAAACTATTTGATGATCTAACCACTTGTGAACTTTAAAAACATCAAATGATAAAATAAATTCATACAAAAACTTGCATGAACCCAACTCGAAGGCTTTGTAAATCGCAATTCGAATTTCAATTTAATAATCGAAATTCAAAAACACATGCATTCGCTAAATTTTGACATTGAAATATATATATTTAGCAAGAGCGAATATAATTTCGATTACTGATTGCGGAGTCGGTCGAAAAAGTCGCCGATCGAAATAGGCATAATTACGGTTGCGGCTAAGCGGGCGGCGCGCGCGCACGAATTTTCCGAAAATTACAGTCTCGCGCAAAAACGGAGCGTTTTCGGAAATTCGCTGCGTCCGGCCGCCAACCGAACCGATGTGAAATGTGCGTTTTTCAAACTGTGTGAACATTGATGTGCTGCATTTTTGTTTATTTGTATTGCGTTAAAATGAATCGTACGATTCAAATATTATTAGATACTGGGAAAGAATATACCTAAGTTAAAAAGTAAACTTTTCTGTTTTTTGTTCAGGAGATAATCATTTTATAGTATGTACCTCAAACATTTATTTTCAAAAAAAATAATATGGTTTTTCGAAATAATTTTGCGTTATACTATGTAAAACTTATTCAGATCAACCGTTTCATACGAAATTCTACAGTCAAGGGCATTTCAATGGTTACTTAGGTTTTGTTACCATTGATATGTTGACGTCTGTGGTCTAGTGGTTCGAGTATCGGACTGCTGATCACGAGGTCGTGGGTTCGATTCCCACAGGACACAAATATTTGTGTGATGAACATAAGTGTTTGTGTTGGTCTGGGTGTTGCTTTATGTATTACCAATAAAAAAGTACCTATAAGTATGAGAATTATATCCACTGTCTAGTACCCATAGTACAAACTCTGCTTAGTTTGGGACTAGACGGTACTGTGTAAAAATGTCCAAAAAAAAATGCGGTTGTCTGTTCCTAGTTGCACGAATTACACACAAAATTATAAAACCAAATATTGCTTACAAACCCACTTAAAAGGATTTTCAACAAATGAATCAATGCACACGCACGGCCCTTGTAACTTTATTGTATGCAAAGATTTCTAACTTATAGACAACCACATCATCAACATAACAAAAATTATTGAACACATTCATTTCACTTTCACCGCCGCGCTACTACTTCCATCCCGCTCACTTGAAAGAACTTCTATAGACTATCTCGCTCCCACCGCGCGCTTTTAAAAATGTACGGCAAAAATGTCAGGCGCGCAAAATGACCCGCATAGTTGTCAAACTGAGATATGTCAGTTTTGTTTAAATTTTGTTGAAATTAATAACGACTAGCCGAGCAGGCATTTTTGTTCATCCACAACGTAGCTTTAATTAGAAATATTTCGAGATTCAGCATTTTTGTTTTATTTTTTGTATTTTATTTTCGTCACAGACGCCATGTTGTGTTTTATTGGCGAAGGTTTCATTGCTTTGTCACAAAACGGATAAAATTGTTGTCAATGTGAATTTGTTTGTTTTCATTGCGGCTTTTTTTTTCGAAGAAGGTTTCTCTTAAATTATTACCATGAGTAAACCAACCGCAACCAAATCGTGGCCGTTCTCAAAAGCCAGGTTAAAAGCACTGTAAGCTGACGTTCATGCGATGCATGGGGGGGAGGTTAATAAACGTAGATGAAGTGTAAGGGGTGCGTTAGGTTCGTAGCGGGTGGAAAGCCATAGTGCCTGCTTACCTTTGCTCATTTAATTTTTAATAATGTTGTATTATAATCAGCTGATGACAATAAACGAAAATGTTATTTTTACTTCTATTACAATTTTATTTTTTTCAATGCAATGTTAATTTTAAATTAAATACGAAAATAAATGTTATTTAGTAACTATTATATAAATTATTATAATGAACGAAAATGTTATGTTTACTTCTGATAAAGATAAGTCTGAGTAAGTTAAGAATGATGTTAATTTAAAAAAAAAATACTTGTAACAATTGTTATCAATAAATACAATACCCCAATGGGAAACAGGCATGATAATACGTATTATTACGATTATTGATGAATTTTCACGCAAGCTAGAAGTGTACTAGTGTGAAGGTACCAAGTTCTCTGCCTCTACTCCGAGACTCCGACAGAACTTAACCCACCCGTCTGCAACACCGATATATTTTCATCTACCTACTTGTCAATACTGCTGTATTAAGGGGAATGTAACAGCCAAGTGGCGCCCCCATCAGTAAAAAAGTAATTAATCGCTGAATACATCATTTATCGAAAATTCGTTGTTAACAATTGAATTACAGATACTGTAGTTTTATCAGAAACTATTAACTCTGTAAATTATACTTCGCTGTAGTTGTAGATAGAAAAAGTGCGAAAAACGGCTAGTTTTGGCTGTTTCTGATTAAACTACAGTACCTGTACTTCAATTGTTAAAAACTAATTTTCGATAAATGATGTATTCAGCGTGTAATATTTTTTTTACTGATGACCCTTAACAATATTTTCTCGCTTTGTTACTCATTTATTACTACTAAAGTCTATGAATTTATTTCTTGCTCATGTATTTCCTTTCTATTGTATGAGTCTAAGTTGTATCAAATAATATTTTTTTCTTTCTTTCTTCTTTCACTTTAGACTTCGATCAATATTTTGATCAAAGACGTAAAAACTCTTCTCTGGATATTGAGTGTAACACAGTACGGATTTTTCTATATTTTTCACTTCTTTTTCACACGTAGGACATGGTCAATTTATTATCTGTGAAATACACATAAGAAATTGCCCATGTCCCGGGAACTAAGAAAATTGTTTTTTTTGCGAAATAAGAAGAAATGAAAAAACCGGCCAAGTGCGATTCTGACTCGCGCAGTTAGGGTTCCGTACCTCTCAACGACCTGATACCCCATAAAAACTGATTTAATTTACGAGAGTTTATCAAAAGACATCAACGTACAGTGCGCGAAATATGATTTTTTGTATGTCTTTCTTACGCAGGTACCGTCACATATGTCTATGTTTGTCTTATTTTTAGTATTTGTTGCTAAACTACATAATATGCACTATAATCTGACCAAGTTTGACGCTGGTATATATTACGGTTATGAAGATAGAGCAAAAACAAAAACGTTGAAAAAAATGCATGTTTTTTGAGGTTTCTTGTATGGGGACCCCCTTTGTTTTTAGACTTTTTTTTGTTTTTAGTATTTGTCGTGATACACCTCATAGCAACACATATTCTGAGAAAATTTCAACCGGTTACCTATTACCGTTCAAAAGATACAGCCCTGTGACAGACAGACGGATGGACGGACGGACGGACGGACGGACGGACAGCGTAGCGAGAGTAATAGGGTCCCGTCTGTCACCCTTCGGGTACGGAACCCTAAAAATGTACAGAATTAATTTCAAACTCCGCCGTTATAATTATTCATCGTTTTCAAATATCACATATCGAAAAACATCACTTTCTTGTATTTATTTCAACAGCTAGCACAAAAATCAATCAAAAATATACCCAAAATACACAATACCTAAAATTTCAATGTAACTTAATCTCGTCCCGCAAGAAATCTGTCTTTTTACCCTTTTATCACTTTTTTTACCCCCGCACCCGGCCGTAACGTGACTCTACAGTTTTGTCAAAATATTACACTGTATAAACTTTTTTTACCCAAAAATTACCCCTTTTTCGTGGCGTTTCTTTTCATCGGAAGGGTTGTGTGACGACATCTGATATTTTTTTACGATCTAAGATAACCGTTGTAATGATAACTTTTGTGTGAAGTTTCTTTTTTATGGTTTTCTCATTTCGCTACATTATAAATGTTAAGAAAGAACCGGAAGTTAAAATCTTAACTGTATATTTTTTACATGTAATTAGTAAAAGAAATAGGTGAGTACTTACTTTTATTTACTGCTTCGACTGCCTCGTTGGTCTAGTACTAGTGGTTGCAAGCGCGACTGCTGAGCGTCCTGGGTTCGATTCCCGGGTCGGGCAAAGTGTTATTGGGTTTTTTCATTAGGAAATTCTCAGTAGCAGCCCGGAGTCTGGATTTGTGCCTGGTCAATGGCAATAGGCTCGCCTCCTATTACATGGGACTATAACAGAACTGGCGAAATGTGGGTGTACTATTTATTACACCTCTGCCTACCCCTTTGGGGAAATACAGGCGTGATCTTATGATTTGTTACTTTAATTTAAGTTTTTGATTTTAAACATGTACTAAAAGTATAGCTTACATTAATAAAAAAAAAAAATACGCGTCGAATTGAGAACCTCCTCCTTTTTTCGTCGGTTAAAAATTAGTTTTAATTCGTGTTCAAGGCTCTTAGAGATCCAAATACGAAGTGTGTTGGAAGTACTTGAATCAACTGTAACGTACTTAGTACAGAGTTCTGATAAAGAGCAGATCACGATCTTAATATAAATCCAAGGCCAGACAACATACAATGGTGTAGTAACTATAAAATAAATATTGTTTAAAGTGTGTTCACAAATTCTAAATGCCGAGACAGAGCCTTTTAACAAAATGTAAAAACATCCAAATATGGCAACCTTTCTTCTTTTTCCATACTTTCCGAAGTCCGTTATTCTAATCCATATTTCGACTTCGACCGCCTTCCATATTCGAACTGTTTCTAAATTCAAAAGAGCTAAATCCCTGTTCGGTGCGCGTCGCGTCTAAATATAAAAAAGTTCTTTTTTGTCAAATATGGAAGGGTTAAGTTAAAAACGTTCTATTTTCGAATTGTTAAAAAGTCCACATTGTATGGAATACGTCAAAACTTCATACACCGTGACTATAGTATATGTGAGGGATTCAGATGAAACTTTTATTGAAATCCAATTAGAATCAAAATATTAATAAATATTTGTAATAATTATTATACTGTCTCTTACGTACGTTATCGTTAGTTTTAATAAAACAATTTTTTTTTAACTAGTGTTTGGGTTTTAGTAATATTGGTTAAGTTTTATGTTTTTTTCTTGCTTGTGTAACGTCCCAAATACATCACATTTAAGCCTTTTAATCGTAATTATGTAATAGTCCATATTGTCATCTTCTCACTTAGGTGAGAAAGCGGTGGCGTCAAGTGACAACCAACCTCTGCACCAAAGCTAGCGGGAGACACTAGAGTCCTAAAGTTCAACTTGTTGTCCAATATGTTTCAAGCTTTGAAATATAAGCTAATATAGCTGAGCCCAAGCTTTGCACACTTCAAGGTATCAGGTAAAAAAGCGTTTATACAACTTTTCAGACTTTTCCAAAGCAGTATCGATCTTTCCGTTTAGTGATGAGTAGTTACCTAACAAACTCATCTTTATAATTTAACCAGCGACCTGCCCCGGCTACGCACGGGTGCAATTTTTTCCCCTAAATTTTCTTTCATACCCCTTGTCCATATTAGTCCATAGTCCCTTGTCCTGAAAATAACAAACAACAAAAAAAAACAGCCAAATCAGTCGAGCCGTTCTCGAGTGATGCTCCGTCATAAACGTGGCAATTTATATTTATTTATATACACAGTATAATTTAATTAATAAAACACTATTACAAATTAAATCAATTAATCTGCCAACCTCACATATACTGCGTCAGCGTTATTCCTTTTTGAAATGATACGAAAGACACAGGAAGCATAAGTTTTTTGTCACTTCCACATCTCGTCTGAACCGATTCATTGGTTCTGTCCCTTTCTGACTTAAAGATTTTGACAAATTATGACAAGGATGGGCATAGCCGCGTCGTTCTCAGGTGTGTTGACAATAACAGATGTACAGATGGCGGTGCGAGCATATTACACAATTACAATTCTATTTAATTTTTTTTTTCTCGCACCGTTTGTTAGGATTTGGACGTGGGCGTCGCGTTAGTCAGCCTAGTAGAACAATCGGTGGTTTTTCGAAATGTCATGGCGTGTGTTCCGTTAGTTGCCGAAATTGTTTATTTGAATTGTTAATTTTCATTTGTAGGCGGTTAAGAAAGACTTGTGCATATCTGAGGCCCTATCATGCACTACTATGACCACAGATTTGACATCTACCACCGCGGCGGTAGATGTCAAATCTCTGACTATGATATGTTTCCACATACCAGTAAGATGTTTTGCAGATTTGTTCTAAATAGGTCTGTGGTCAAAATTATTATGATCATTCAAGATGCGACAAGATTCGTGACACATGTCATGTCTAGAGTGAATGCCAGGCGTGTTGTATGTCATTGCACTGTATCTAGGATTGCAACGGCGGAGCAATGACTTGATGATGAAACAGTGATGCCCTAGGAATCACTAACACCTACCCACTTGCCTAGATACATAACATTAAGACATTGTTCAATGATACTCGTCTGATTAAACGAGTGACATTTTCTTCTCACTTACCTATTACCAAAGACATAGTAAAAATTATAGACGAAGTGTCGCGAACAATCATAGTGAAGCCAAAAAAACCGTGCTGCTTCATGTACAACCATGCACCTGAAAGATATTTGCTTTCACGATGCTTACTGGACGATGCCGCGACATGTGTACTGAGAGGGGTGAGCACGGTTTGAGGTGCGTGTGTGTGCGTGAGCGCTGGTTGTAGATGAAGGAGCACGCTTTTTTTGACTTCACTATGATTGCTCGAAGCACTTCGTCAGTACACCCACATTTCGCCAGTTGCATGGGGTCCTGGGTTCGATTCCCGGGTCAGGCAAAGTGTTATTGGGTTTTTTTATTAGGAAGTTCGCAGTTGCAACCCATAGTCTAGATTTGTTCCCGGTTAATGGCCCACCCCTATTACATGGGACTTTATTACTTACCTACTATTCGTAACTTATTGAAAATATCAGCTTTATCAATGGTAAATTATGAGGTACGATAGCTTAGCCTATAGTATTATCTGTGACTTAGCGAATAAAGTAGGAACCAGGAGTCCCCGGTACGAATACTGCTCGGGAGCGATTTAAAAAAAAATATTTATTGTTGGTATAGGATGGCGAAACGAGCTAAAGGCCCACCTGATGCTAAGCGGTTACCTTTGCCCATAACAACTTCTATACCACCTAGGCTGTTGCCTAAATGGTACCGCAAGTCGGTTCGCCAAACTGAGACATGCAGATGGAAAGTCTCATGTGATTGTAATTTCACCGGCGCCCTACCCTTCAGACCGAAACACAGCAATACTAGCATCACTATTTCTTTCCACAGTTTATATCTTTATCTCGTTCTCACTTACAGTTTACTCGGGTTCTATAACTAGTAACTCTCATTTTCTAGTAGCTCATTTTTCATGAGAGTCTGCGAAATCTAGCTTACATTATGAGCTGTCACAGACCAGTGAGCTGTATTCCTTTTCATAAATGAGGTAAAAATCATCGGGTTTTCCCGACAAACTATAGTAAAACTAGTTTGACTATCAGGATAATTTTTCTCTGTGGTCAAATTAATAGAATATCTACTTTATTTCTCCTATTGGATAATAATTGCTGTATTTGTGGTAAAATTGTCTGATTTATCGAAACAGCGGAGCTTAATTCACTTATAAATTTTACATTTGACGTCTGTCAATTGGTTCGAGTGTCGGACTGCTGATCACGAGGTCGTGGGTTCGATTCCTACAGGACACAAATATTTGTGTGATGAACATGAGTGTTTGTGTTGGTCTGGGTGTTTCTTATGTATTATAAGTATGTATTTACAACAACAAAAAAGTATATAAGTATCATATCCATTGTCCCATATTACAAGCTCTGCTTAGTTTGGGACTAGATGGTGCTGTGCAAAAAATGTCTCAAAAATATTTATTATTATTATTTTATTTATAAACATGTCAAACAGCTTTCTATTTTACATACACATACATACATATTACCACACTTGTTTCTCAATGGGGTAGGCAGAAACTATGGATTTCCACCAGCTTCGATCCTGACACACCTCTTTCGCTTCATCTACGTTCATTAACCTCGTCATGCATGCTCGTCGGCTTAGAGTACTCTTAACCTGGTATTTTTTTATTCTAACTATCCTATAACTTTATTGAATTCCATCAAAACACCCAGTAATAAAACCACAGCTTGCCTCGTAAACTATAAAATACCAAACCAGACCATGCTCCGAATTTTAAAACTTTAACAAAGACCCCGAAATACAATATCTCATTATATCGAAAAAAAATATAATCAATGAGAAAATACGAGATTTGACCCAAAAAAATGCACCCTCCATCAAAGGGTTAGGGAGCGAGACAGCGAATAAATAAACCGTGCTAGAAAGGGACGACGCTATTCTTCAACCCTTTCGCCGCACCTGGACCGCTTTTTGTGTTTCGTGTTTTTGTGTTGAAATTTGAAAAAGTGCAAAATTTTCTTTTGTTTGGGGGTCAATATTGATTTTGGGGGCCCAAATAAGCGTCGCCGCACAATAATAGTTCGTTATCTAGTACAGTTTAAATGAGGCCATTAAATTCTCATGGTGTATAGATGACATTTGACATTATCTATGAACTACATTGTGCTAAGAAAATAACTTTTTTATATCGCAGTAACATTATATCTACTGGATTGACACTAATAACTACGCTTTTTGTATCAATCCAGGCAATGGTTATAAAAAATAATGATTGCATTATGGTTACTGAAAAAACTGACTGGGGACCAGTGCAAAGGAGAATTCTGCTGCCATGTCTGCTAAAGGTGGGATCTTGGGTTCGATTCCCAGGTCGGGCAAAGTGTTATTGATTGTTCACTTTAGGACATTCTTGTAAAATCCCGAAGTCTGGATTCGTGCAAAAGCGGCTACCAACTTTGATGTCCTGCATTCGATTTTCTGAGGGCCTAGTACAGTCTAATAAAGCAATTTGTGTCCAGGGTCACCAGATATATAGATGAAGATTTTTCAAGAAATTATTACAGAACGGTTTGATTAGGGTTTCGTATAAATACAGTTTAACTTTGTTCTTTGACTGCCTCGTTGGACTAGTGGTTGCAAGCGCGACTGCTGAGCGTGGGGTCCTGGGTTCGATTCCCGGGTCGGGCAAAGTGTTATTGGGTTTTTTTCATTAGGAAATTCTTAGTAGCAGCCCGGAGTCTGGATTTGTGCCCGGTCAATGGCAATAGGCTCGCCCCCTATTACATGGGACTATAACATAACTGGCGAAATGTGGGTGTACTATATATATATATCCTTCGGGGAAATACAGGCGTGATGTTATGTTGTTATGTTGTAACTTTGTCCGTTATTAAAATGAGATTTCACTCGAAAACGTCCATAATCTTCTGACAAAACTTCATATATATCTGGCGACCCTGGATACTAATTGCTTTGTTAGACTGTACCTATGAGTTTGACACTTACGAATACTTTCATAGTTTTCGTCGACTTTCATTAGTAAATCAGTAGCGCCCCTGGCGGATACGACGAGGAACTACTGATTGCGTGCAACTAGAGCCTGAATTTTCAAAAGTGCCTGTAATTATTTTTATTTGATTCTGAATGAAAGTCTACGAAAACTATGAAAGTATTCGTAAGTGTCAAACTTGTACTAGGCCCCCAGGTCGAGAAAAAAGAACCTAAAATACGCGCAACCTAACTTGACTAACCTGAAGTTAGGCGCATATTTCTCAGTCTTTTTTCACCAATGACACTCATAAAATGATTACTGCGACGGTCTTGTGACAATTTCAGACCGGCCAACTATAGCGCGTATTGTTATTGTATTTTATAATGGTGTCGATTCTCTTGTTTACGAACTAAACTTATTTTAAACTATCGCTCTTTTTTACTAATAGTAAATACAAGAAAGGGATGGCAACAATTTTAGGGCTGTCAATTTAATTTACGTGTTACATTTCTTTGTATTTTTGTGGGCACGTTCCGAGATCACAACTAAACTTATGGAAATTTTATTCCGACTAATTTGACAGCTCTAAAATTGTTGCCATCCCTTGTATGTACTATTAGTAAAAGAGAGCGATAGTTTAAAATTAGTTTAGTTTGTGAACAAGGAAATCGACACCATTGGCCTATTCCCATCCCACACAAACTACATAGAATGGACCTGTTACAATAAAGTATACTCTATCTATCTATTCCACAGTATAAAATATTAACATCCTTATTCTGTGGCTATTCTTAACATAGGATCATACATCCACAATACCTGTATAGAGGCAGACTAGCTCCTTAGTGATACCATCTTTTGAAATTAAACAGCATAACGTCTGAAATCTAGAGATTGCAAAGATACATATTATTAAGGTCTATAGCCTGCCTGGGTCCATAAATATTGTAGTAGGTTCTTCATAATAATACTGGAATGTTAGAACTTGTGTGGGGAGATTGACAGGTGTTTTTCATTTCTAGATTGATTGATATTACTTTTTTTTAGATGTTTGTGTTTTTTTTTGCTATAGTATAGGATGGCGAAATGAGCTAAAGGCCAACCTGATGTAAATCGGTTACCTTTGCCCATAACAACTGCAATACCACCTAGCCTGTTGCCTAAACGGTACCACAAGTCGGTTCGCGCAAGTCGGTTAGCCAAACTGAGATATGAAGATGGAAAGTCTCATGTGATTGTAATTTCACCGGCACCCGTACCCTTCAGACCGAAACACAGCAATGCAAGCATCACTATTTGGCGGAGAAGTAGGTACGCTGGTATTCCCCAGACGAGCTCTTCCACAACTTTCAACTTTCGATTTATTTTCTATTCTTATTTTTTTGCTCAGAGTGCTCTAAAGAGATGTCATCATCGGAATTTAAGGATAATGGGTATCGCCGTGAATATACCTGGTCATCGTCATCTCAGCCTATCGCAGTCCACTGCTGGACATAGGCATCTCCCAAGTTGCGCCACAATACTCGGTCCTCTGCCTTCTGCATCCAGTCACCCTAAGCTACTTTCTTCACGTCGTCGGTTCACGTGGCTGTGGGGCGCCCTACGCTGCGTTTGCAGTGTAATAATAGGTTTACCAATTAAATAAAAAATATTCTTTATATTTGTATTTATCGTAAGAGAAAATAATTGGCCCGATCTCATTCCCGATAAAATCATATAAGCCGCACAAAATAGCAAACCAAGTACAAATTCATTACCAATGTAATATTATGAAGAAACGAAGCGTGAGCGCGTACGCAGCGCGGGTCCCACACCAGTCGACGATAAAAATATAAATTAAAATGTCTCAATGCAATACGAAGCTAGACGAACGAGCAGATAGTCAGCTTAAAGCAGAAACACAGGGCCGTTTAAGGAGGCAAACTTATAAAAAAGCCAAAAAGGCAACACAATCAAATGAGGGATGCACGAAAACGGGAATAAAACGAGAGACAAAAAGGAATATGGCGGATTGTTTTTAATTATCGAGTATCGGCATAAATCGATGCACGTCGCCGCGGGCCCGCCGCCGCGCGGCGCGGGCGCATCCCACGAGTAGACTAATGCAAACATACATTGTTACATTTCTAAGGGTATGATCATAATATGATCATGCGAATTCCTAGTTTTGGACGAAAAGGCTTACGAGACGCTAAAATCAAACTTCATATAAAATTGCTGTTCTACCTACTTACAAAATTTACGATTCCAAAGGTAACGTCATCTGTTATACTCGATATGAACTAGGTACAGTCGACGTCACGTCAGTGGTAACAGTTTGACCTTGACCTTGTCTTTATTTTGAAAGCAACTCTCTCAACTCCTTTCATTAGTAAATGACGTGAGGTCGACTATATGTATACTTTGTCGCTGAATTAACGGACCATTGTTTTTGATCTTAATGCAATGTTTTTCGATTATATAACGTGTTATTGAATTATATTGATAACACGTTGAATGTGTTGGTTGAAACCGTCTATTTGTTTATCACTGGGATAGGTGATAAACAGGTGCAATGTATGTACCAGGCCCCTCAGAAAGTATTGCGAAAAAAAGTTTTTATATATGGGAGACTGGCCAGTTATAATGTTTTTCGAAAATATGATTATTTGTAAGTTTTTTATAAGTCTGCAGGATATCATCCACATTTGGTGGAAATCCCTACTATCAGGACCAAGCGCTTTGAGAACTCTTTCATAATGCGCACAGCCAAGTTGTGGAATTCACTGCCGGCATCTGTATTTCCGGGCACTTATAACCCTAACGCCTTTAAAGCTGGAGTGAATCGGCACCTAATAGGTTTGCTCGCTCCATCGTCGACCACATCCTGACAAAGCTGTCTAGATTGTGGTCAAGAGTAGATCTATAAATCATAAAAAAAAAAAAAAAAAGTAAAAATAAGTAAGTTCCAATTTCAAAATTTCCCTCCACATTTTTTGCGAGTTAATTCAAAGTATTGTGTCTCACTGAAATATGGATCTGCGCCGGGATCATTTTAGAGCTATGATTTTATACGATTTCAAGTGTCGCCTGAAACCGGATGAATCGTACGATAGACTTCAAATGGCATTCATGGATGAAGGCCCTTCCAAGGCAACCGTGTATCGTTGGTATAACGAATTCAAGCGCGGTCGACCAACTTTGGGGGATGACGAAAGAAGCGGTCGCTCTTTGACGGCTGTTACCGAAGAAAACGTGCTAGCAGTGAAAAATTTAATCAAAGACAATAGGCGAATTACATATCAGGAGATTCAACACATATTGAAGATTGGATCGGGAAGCGTTCACGAGATTCTACACAGCCATCTTCGCGTGAGGAGGATAGTATCACGCTGGGTGCCGCACAACCTCACCGATGCTCAGAAGCAGGCCCGGGTGGAATGGTGCCGTGATATGCTTAACAAATTTGAAGCAGGCTCGTCTCGGCGTGTTTACGACATCGTTACAGGTGATGAGTCCTGGATTTATCAATACGACCCAGAAACCAAGCGCCAGTCGACTGTTTGGGTGTTTCAAAATGAGCCAACGCCTACCAAAGTGAAGCGATCTAGAAGCGGGGGTAAGATTTTGATCGCTAGCTTTTTTAATTTGACTGGCCACTTGGTATCAATTCCCTTACGGGATCAAAGAAGCATTAATGCCGAATGGTATACTACCAAATGTTTGCCAGAAGTTTTCTCTGTTATAAGCAACAAGCGACCAAACACAGGGCTCCGCGGGCTACTGCTCCACCACGACAATGCACCTGCGCACACCGCACTCAAAACGAGGGACTTCCTGGACAGCACGCCAGTCAAACTCCTGGGTCACCCTCCTTACAGCCCTGATCTAGCACCGTGTGACTTCTTTTTATTCCCAAAAATAAAAAATCAGCTCAAAGGGATACAATTTTCGTCGCCGGAAGATGCGCTGGCTGCGTTCGAGCAGGCTGTAAACGAGGTGTCTGCGGCGGACTGGAAAAAGTGTTTTGAAAACTGGTTTAGGCGCATGAATCTTTGTATAGAGGCTGGTGGAAAGTACTTTGAAAAGATTTGATAAAAATATATGTACGTATAGAACAATTTTTTTTAGTTTCGCAAAACTTTCTGAGTGTCCCACGTATTTATGGGATAGGAAACTATGGATTTCCTCTTGCTCCGATCCTGACACACCCCTTCTGCCTTTCCCATGTACGTTCATTAACTTCGTCATGTATGCTTGTGGGTTAAAGTACACTTACCCTGTCCGCAATTTGGTAAAAAAAAAACTTGAATGTAGTAGGCATCTAATACAGCCTACCTATTGAAAAAGAATTTAAAATAAAAACCGGCCAAGAGCATGTCGGGCCATGCTCGGTTTTCGTAGGTAGGTGTAATTACAAACGAATCAAATCGAATATTAATCATGGCTATTTTAGTTTTTTTCCGTTTTTGCATTAGACGGCACCATTGGTGACTCAGAGTATGTTGTTATACAGCGCCATCTAGCGTGACAAATTTAAGACGTGTGTCATGTCAATGTAACACAAATTTACTTTTTGTGATTTTTTCAAATATAAAATAAGTAATATAATTTTTCTCTAAGGCCAATGACCTTTGAACTAGGACGTCTTAAGTAGTTTTCAGTTTTCTAAAAAAAAAAAAGTAAGTAAGCAGTAGTAGTTAAGTAGTTTTGTTTTTCGAAAATTTAAAATAACATTATACTCAAAATAATTTTAAAAGAGATTTTTTATAATGGTCTATCAACGTAGAGAATTAACACCAACTTAGGTCTAAATGCTCCCTTGCTCAGAATGAGTAGGGAGTATAACAGCTTCTGCAAATTTACAGATACTGACATACACTGTGTCTCGCTGAATAGGTTTAGGAAGTTAACCACGGAGGTGCGGGGGCACAACGTCAGTGCATAAATTTAATTTAATTTAATAAAAAAAAAAAATGGTTTTAAAATTTTTGCTTAGTTTTAGTTACTTTTACTCTTGTATCTAAATAATTATTTATTTTCGCATATTAATGTTAGTAACCCTACATTACTTTTGAACTTGCTGTCTTTTCTATGAGTGCTGTGTGTACCTGTAATGGGCATACATATAAGAAATGTTATTATTGTATTGTGTGTTTTCTGTATGCTATATATGTATTGCTGTTGGTATACCATAAATAAATAAATAAAATAAATAGAGAATTATAAGTTTCTACGTTGCATTGTTTAGAAATGGCAGGTGGGGGGATACATTGCAAGCCACTTTGGCAGGCTATATATATTTCGCAGATGACACACCTGATAAAAAAGTGATGTATCAAACATTACCTTCATTTTAGTAGACCTATTCAATGATAACCCACACGAGGGGGTGGAGTGAATTTTTTTTTATCCCCATTTCACATGTAGGTATGTATGGGCGCCACCCCTTAAATACATAATCTCGATTTTTTTATTCTTTTAAAATTGAGATAGGTATATATCTAACTTATTTTTTACAAAATTACATGTACTTATATTTATAACTGTAGAAGTTATTAAGCTATAAAGGATTAAGACAGACGGACAGACGGACGGACATGACGAAACTATAAGGGTTCCATGTAGGACTACGGAACCCTAAAAAGAAAGAAAAAAATTAAAATCTCTAACACCAAATGGTACTCCACAGTTTTTCTGCGCGCGATTCATAAAATTCATATGTATGGGTGAAGGCAATGGTATCGCAAACGTACATACGTTTTACTTGTACATTGTTGCGTTCGTCCGTCCGTACATCGCCTTTGTCATTGCCCCGCTTATTTATAGATTGCTTTTGTTCTAAATCTGAACGTTATTAACACATACATTTAATTAAGAGTACGAGATAAAAACTGATTGATTTTTAGAAGAAAGTCAACCTTGGTTTGACCTTTAATTTTCCGAGTTTCATCCTTCGAGGCTTTTCCTAACTACGTTTGGGTCGGTTTCCAGTCAAACCAGTGGCTGAACATCAGTATTTTACACGGAGCGACTGCCATCAGTCCCCCGCAACACAGTTACTGGGTAATACCGACATTCCCAGTTGTAAGACTTTCAGGCTTCTGACTACCCGTAACGACTGCCATAGATATTCGTATGAAAACCGGGACCGACAGCTTAATGTGCTCTCCGAAGCATGGAGGGGTCTCGGTGTGTAACGAAATGGTCACCCATCCACGGACTGACCGCGGCAAGTGCAGCTTAACCTTGCAGATCGTACAATCCGCGCAGTCATTGCTTCGCTATGAGCAATTAGTGATGAATGACTGACGTAAATTGAACAATTTTCGCGCTTGTAACTCACATTGTTGTCCTATCATTTGCATACAGACTAGACCATAGAATATATACTAAACTAGGCTTATACCTTCAACTTGACCTTTGGATTGATCGTTTCCTTAATCTTTCGTACCTAACCTTTGTTTGCGGCTTCGCCCGCTTAAGATTCGGTTTTAACAAAAAATTATCGCGCACTCCTCGGGAACTTATTTATTTATTTTATAATATTTTAATCCGCGTTATGATCTATCTATGTGCCAAATTTCATTTAAATCTGTTTAACCGTTACAGCGTGATTGATAACAAACATCCAAACATCTTAACAAACTTTCACATATTTTGTAATATTAGTTGGATTGTTCAGATTCATTTCCTCTTATTTATATGCCTTGTGCTTGACTTTACATCAAGACAAATCAGTTACCTTTGTATTATTTCATTATACTTATTCTTCTTTTTTATGCACCAATTTAAGTTTAAAACTGTGAATGAAAAAATATATTTGGAAATTAGAAATCAACCCAGTACTTTGTTGGGTAAAAAAAAATAACATTGTACTTATACATTAAAAAAAGAAACAAAAAAGAATACAGACTATTAATTTCCTTCGGATGTCACAACATTCCTGCAAACAGATAATTTAACTCCATTATCTGTCCTTTAACAGAAAATTAGTGGTCACTCGTAAATTAGAAGTTCCTCAAAAACTACATCCACGAACAAAAACCTTATCTTTAACCTTCGAATGCGTGGTCCCACGTTTCCTTCATAACCGGACACTTTCTCAAAAAAGTAAAAACACTATACGAGTCCTTATTTTGTACCCTTTTCAAACGAAACTCAATTTGGGACAGGAATTTGTGGGTTTTTTGAAAAATGATCAATGACAGCCTTACAATGACGGAATATTGGTTTTTTTTTAATCCTGGGCCTTTTTTTAAACGCCCCTTTGTGGTAGAGACAATAGGGCGTGAGGTCAACGGCCGTGGATTATAAAATTTTGAAGAAAGACCCCCAAGGTATCGGTGACTTATTGTAGTTAGCGCTCTGCCCCGTCACCGCTTGCTTTTAATTGTTTAATGTTGCTTTTTAGTTAAGATTAAGATAATTATAGGTTTCAATTATAACTATTGTCGATAGTGTGTTGAGTAAGGGGAAACATTTAAAATTAAGTAACTGCCTGTTAATTGATTTTCAAACGATATGTTATGTTATTTATGTTGCATTGTCCCTGTAGAAACTTATATACACTGAAAAAGCTTGATGTCGCCCAGGTCCCATAGTTCAAGCTGCTGAGAACATTACTTATACTAACAGCAGTGTAGCAGAATAGTAGTTTTAGTAGTAGAGCTCTTTGTGGAAGAGTTCGTCCGGGGAAGTACCTACTACCACCGAAATATGAGCTTCTTTATATATCACTACAATAAACCAACTGTTACTTCAACATCATATTAATCTAGTCTATTTTTTGTTTGACGTAAGTATTTAATTTTATTGTATGAGAATTTTTTATAATATTAATCTAGATTTTATTTTGTTTTGTATTTTAATTCAATTGTCGTACTTATACGTAAAGGACACAACAGAGGATGGGCAGCAGCGCTCTCTGAGTATTTAACCAACCAAATTCGATCGCCAACCCGCCTGCCAAGCGTGGCGATTAACGCATATCCCCCCCATTGGGGGAGGCCTGTGTCCAGCAGTGGACGCCTTTCGGCTGAAATGATGATGATGATGACTTATACGTTATCATGTGTAAGTGTAACCAAATGCTTGCACTGATTTCAACGCAAACTTGTTTTGTTGTCTTATAGATAGGAAGTTACTTACTTAATCAAGTCTTACATAATCATAATGTTATCACTTCTGAAAAGGACTCTCGAACTCTCCTGCTTAAAATACGTCACGTGGTGTCAGTGGACAAAGATTTTCTATTAGAAATGGAGGATGTTGTTGCTGCCACCTCTGTACAAACTCGTTTAAGAATAGACTCGACAACTGGCTACGAACGAATGGCGACTCTCGTTGGTGAAGCTGTGAACTCGAAAAAAATTACAGCAAATTTTCAGCACTGTGTGATATAGACATTAAACATATCATCAAGAGTGCAGTGTTACTCGTCTAGAGCCTCCACGAGCGACGATATTTAATTGATCGTCCGGCGCACCCTGGGCTGTCAGCCCCACTACCAACCTGCTGACTGGCTGATCTTTTCGCCACGGCATGACCTATTATCATTATGTAGCTCTTGTCGACACGATAGAAGAAGAAGACTTGTCTATAATCAACAAAATAAACAAATAAATTAAACTCGATAATAGCAATAGGTTCACCGCTGTTCACGCCTGTTCAACCCCTAAAGCACGGGTGTTAACTACTTACAAAGAACTTGGAAGTATTACTAGTAATTACTAACTACTTTTTGGATTCACCAGAGGATGGGCAGCAGCGTTCTCTGAGTATTTGACCAACCAACTGCGATCGCCAACCCGCCTGCCAAGCGTGACGATTATGGTATATCCCCCCAATATATGCTTGGGGGAGGCCTGGGTCCAGCAGTGGACGTCTTACGGCTGAAATGATGACTAACTACTTTCAACAACCAAACTCAGGTAGTCCGGGTGTTTGCTATAGTGGATTTATCGCGTGCGTAAGTGGACGCAGTTATGCCGAAATGTACAAGCTAGCTACATTATATTTATTTTGAGAAAATGACGTTACAAGTTTTAGTAGTGGTTGCTCTTGGTACAAACCACTTTTTATGTCAGTTTTTTATTTTGACTTGAGCGGTTTTTTTTCTGGATAGTAAGGGGTGCTACCACAGAAATAGAATGGTTGTAATCACAATTATACTTGCGATTCATGCGTGGCAACTTTCCGAACAAACTACGCCTTACATTTTGACGTCATTATTTAAAAAAAAAAAAAATATTCAAATGTACTTTACAGCTTTTATTTCTGCAGTTAGAAACAGCACAATAAGGCATTTTTCGGGTTCTTCTTACAGTATTTACAGAAACAAGTCATAAGGCGTGCTGAGAAAGGTTTTGAAATATCCTGCACTATGGTGCATGGTGCTGCCACGCGCACCCTGCCCAAATGGCCATTCTAGTGGTTGGTACATTTTCGCATAGCTGGGTCCAATTTTCTTTCAGATAATTGTACAAACAAACAATCACGCGTGAAAGTTTCAATATAATTCACTGTTTCGTTTGCCACAGGATAGGTTATTAGCGATTTATGACAATAACCATGGTGATATTTCGTTGAATGCAGTGCTTACGAACCGTTGCGATTCGGTGCGACTTGCAGCGATTAGACGCGACTGTACGAATAATCACCAGCCCGCACCTCTGACTTTTCGAATTCATGTACGGATTTATATTCGATTATCACTTGCTTTAACGGTGAAGGAAAACATCGTGAGGAAACCTGCACACCAAAGAGTGCTCCATTCATTTCTCAATGGTGTTTGTAGTCCGCCGCCCCTTCTCGTACCGAGAAGAGGCCCGTGCCCAGCAGTGGGAGAGTAATGGGCTGGTTATGTATCTATGTATGTATGTATGTACGACTAAGGTTAGGAACGTGCCCTGCAGGAATTAGCCGCATATGACTATGTGACAGGCATTAAACAGGTAGACAGTTAAATCATTATTAAAAGTGATTATATCACTTTCAATTTACAATTAATAATGATTTAATATTTAATTTGATTATTTTTATTGAAGAGTTTTTCCAAATGAGTTTTTGTTACATACCAGGCCCCTCAGAAAGTATTGCGAAAAAAAGTTTTTATATATGGGAGACTGGCCAGTTATAATGTTTTTCGAAAATATGATTATTTATAAGTAAAAATAAGTAAGTTCCAATTTCAAAATTTCCCTCCACATTTTTTGCGAGTTAATTCAAAGTATTGTGTCTCACTGAAATATGGATCTGCGCCGGGAACATTTTAGAGCTATGATTTTATACGATTTCAAGTGTCGCCTGAAACCGGATGAATCGTACGATAGACTTCAAATGGCATTCATGGATGAAGGCCCCTCCAAGGCAACCGTGTATCGTTGGTATAACGAATTCAAGCGCGGTCGACCAACTTTGGGGGATGACGAAAGAAGCGGTCGCCCTTTGACGGCTGTTACCGAAGAAAACGTGCTAGCAGTGAAAAATTTAATCCAAGACAATAGGCGAATTACATATCAGGAGATTCAACACATATTGAAGATTGGATCGGGAAGCGTTCACGAGATTCTACACAGCCATCTTCGCGTGAGGAGGATAGTATCACGCTGGGTGCCGCACAACCTCACCGATGCTCAGAAGCAGGCCCGGGTGGAATGGTGCCGTGATATGCTTAACAAATTTGAAGCAGGCTCGTCTCGGCGTGTTTACGACATCGTTACAGGTGATGAGTCCTGGATTTATCAATACGACCCAGAAACCAAGCGCCAGTCGACTGTTTGGGTGTTTCAAAATGAGCCAACGCCTACCAAAGTGAAGCGATCTAGAAGCGGGGGTAAGATTTTGATCGCTAGCTTTTTTAATTTGACTGGCCACTTGGTATCAATTCCCTTACGGGATCAAAGAAGCATTAATGCCGAATGGTATACTACCAAATGTTTGCCAGAAGTTTTCTCTGTTATAAGCAACAAGCGACCAAACACAGGGCTCCGCGGGCTACTGCTCCACCACGACAATGCACCTGCGCACACCGCACTCAAAACGAGGGACTTCCTGGACAGCACGCCAGTCAAACTCCTGGGTCACCCTCCTTACAGCCCTGATCTAGCACCGTGTGACTTCTTTTTATTCCCAAAAATAAAAAATCAGCTCAAAGGGATACAATTTTCGTCGCCGGAAGATGCGCTGGCTGCGTTCGAGCAGGCTGTAAACGAGGTGTCTGCGGCGGACTGGAAAAAGTGTTTTGAAAACTGGTTTAGGCGCATGAATCTTTGTATAGAGGCTGGTGGAAAGTACTTTGAAAAGATTTGATAAAAATATATGTACGTATAGAACAATTTTTTTTAGTTTCGCAAAACTTTCTGAGTGTCCCACGTATTGTAGGTATATTTCAAGCACGCTAGACACACTAGATCCCTTCATTTTGAAATGGTGACCGTATACGATGGTGATGGTACGACTAACTGCGATAAGTTATGATTCAGTGCGAATCAAGTTACGTTGTGACAACAAACTATTCGAATTACGGCCTAAATTAATATCCAATCTATCCACGATTTGCTTTACTAGAGATAGGAATTTGACATAAGATCCATACAAAATATGTCATATTTCTATCTTTAGTAGGGTAGGGTTTAGGGGTATATTGGATATTAATTTTTGCCGTTTGTTCGACTGCCTGCGACTAAAATCGATTCATTGCGACCAAGGCTCGTTCGTTTCGCTTAATTTGCGCCGGAGTCGGCCTTAAATCGTTTTTTATCCGGCGGGCGTATGCGAAATGATATAGGATTTGGATAACACCTAAGGCTAGGCGCGCAAAAACGATTAAATGGTCGACATTTTATGATTGTTGTTAATTTGAATTGTATTGTTTTCCCGATTAACTTGCGCGTGTCTATAGATAATGTAATCGTTTCGTTGTATTTACCATAATTTGTTTGTAATTGCATGTATATTATTTTGATTCATAATCGTGTCAGATTTCAGGAATTTTCATAATTTACGCACCTAGGTACATCATAAATTGTATTAGAATTTGCAAACCGTAAGAAAGTTTTTGTTTATCATAAACCTGAAAAGGGGTCATTGTATTCGTGATTTAAGGGTTCGTCGTCGGCAGGGGGCGGATGGCGCATTATGACGGGTCGGCTCAAAAGTACGGTGGTATGATTGGTGCCGCTCGCTGACGGAGTGATGTCCCCGATTGGCGGCGGGGCGTATGATATGCAGTGTTACTGCATATGCCTGGTCACCGGAGGTATCCGACTTATGGCGTATAGAAGCTTACTGGTCTGTGCACACAAATCAACATTTTAATCCGCCTATTTACACGCCACACTCATTACAAACAGTTTGTTCTGTAATTATTTTTAGATCTAGACTAAAAACAGACACAAAAGTCTAATTCTAGATTCCCAGAAATGATTTACAGCAATTTAAATTCCAAATATATCAATAACTTTTATCTACTGATGTTGCTATAAAACAAACTTATGAAATACACTTATTGAAGTAATATCTCCTTCAATTTCTTTGAATATTGAGCAGGATGAACTGCAACATTAAAGTTGTCTAAGTTAAATTGTTGCAATGAGTACAATTTTTTGTCGAATCTCTACGTTCAACATTTGAGCTTATTTTCTCAATGTTAAGGTTCATTTGAATGGTAAAAGATAAAGTGGTAAGTGGTAGATGGCTAGCAGTGAATAAGAATCTTAAAACGAATTCGATTGTGTGTCTATTGTGTAACGATAGCGATCAGTTGTTTGCTACCGGTTGCTTGAGTCACACAACGAGCGCAAGGTCATAATGCGGAGAATGCATGCCCATTGCCTAGTGCAGGTAGCAACGAAATAATTACGAAGAAAACTCGTGATTACTCGTAAAAAAAATTTGAATTAGATTTCTTTTTCCACAACCTTTATTGTAAATGGATTTATAATTTATCTAAATAAAAATAGGTTTTTTTTTTAATATAGGATAGTTAAACGAGCTTATGGCTCACTTGATGCTAAGCGGTTACCTTTGGCTATAACAACTACGATACCACCAAGGCCAAACTGAGATAGCAGTCTCATGTGATTGTAATTTTACTGACACCCGTATCCCTTACACCGGAACATAGCAATGCAAGCAATACTATTATAGCAAAAATATCTCTATTTTTGTAGCAATTAACAAAATCTTCTCAAACGTCAAAATCAACAACGACCGCGCAACAATTGCACAACCGTCGCCTCCAGCAGTTGTAGAATCACGACCGGGGAATCGAACCGAAGACACATGCGTTTTAAATCAGTACGAGCCGATCGCGCAAATAAACGACGCGCCGACGACGTAATAAACTATTGTAAGTGCAACCACAAAGGAAACTGTGGAGATGTGTTACTGACTAAAGATTTAGGAAAATTATGTAATTTTTTTCTTTGGATCATAAGCTAATTTCCTTGATTGTATGCTTGGCTTACATAACTTGACTTATTTATTACTTAATTATTTTATTACTTTTAACGCATTTACGCATGCGAAGCGAAATTTAAAGATGTAAATAAATACGAACCAGGACTCGCAGGTTCGAATCTTGCTTGGGAGCGAATTTTTCTTTCCACAGTTTATATATTTTTTACTTGACTTGTTAACTTGTCAAACGTCAAGATGTTAGCCAAGGCTATGGAACGCATAAATCTTTTTATTACGGATCGTGTTTGTCTCAGCAAATAAAAGATCACCTCCTAGATGTCCTACTTTAAGGGATTTACGTATAGTTTATAGAACCTAAAGGTTTTTGTTTTCCATCAATCCCAGTTGGTACTATACAGTCACATAGATTAAAAAGAAATAGATCCAAAACTGAAGAGTCTGCAAAGACTACACCAACTGAGTTGATCATTATAATTATATTATCTGTCCTTTATTTCATTTTAATCTCTCCATGTGTCAGGGTCAGAGCCTCGTAATTATACTTGATCTAAGTTTATTTCTTTAAAACTTAAGTATGACTTACCTCCAATGGAGTGTTAGTGGTAATGGCAGTATTCCCAGGGCCTGACTTAGGGTTCTAGCTGCCCTAGGCTTAACTATGACAAAAAAAAATGTTTATGTACCGTAAACTGCCTCGTTGGTCTATTCGTCGCAAGCGCAACTGTTAAGCGTAGAGTCCTGGTTTCGATTCCCAAGTCGGGAAAAAAGTGGTAATTTTCTGTCAAGAAAATTTCTCAGTAGTAGCCCGGAGTCAAAAAGTTGGCGGTACTATACCCCTGTGCCTCGGAGAGCACGAAAAGCCGTCAGTCCTGCGCTTGATCTCTCTCCAGTCGTATCGGATTGCTGTCTCATCGGAGTAAGAGAGTCCCGAATAGAGAAAGCACCTGTGTTTGCGCACACACTTGTGCACAATAATATGTTCCGCGCAGATGGCTAGTCTCCGTTGAGATTGGCCACCGTGACTGAAATTAGGCCGGGAGTATATGGTACTATGGCATATACGAGTGGATAAAACCCCCAAATAAACAAAAAAGATTTAAAAAAAATGAACTGCAAAATCAGACGATACCTCCCCCCCTCAGTCCTTGCACCCTAGGCTTTAGCCTAATTAGTATACTTATATATCAGGCCTTGAGTACCGCAAAAAGAAGATATTATTCATATAAGTTCTTGTGATTGTAGCTACACGGTAATTCATTTAATTATCAACAAAATGTTTTTTTTATAAAAATAAATAATTAAAAGACAAAAACATAATTTATAACAACACCAATCCACCTCCACGGCTTTTTTATGCGCAGTCCGAGAATCAAATAAGATATCGAAAACCGCGGGCGTGCGCGCGCCTCATCCGCCGCATTGGTTCCGTACATAATTGATTTTTATAACCATTACGGGCTATTAGTGTCGCACTATTTTGTTACTGCCTACTGGCTGGTTTAGATAACCGCTACTGATCATAGGGGATATGATGAGTAGCTAGTGGAGCGTATGGGGAATTGTGTGGTGTAGAAATTTAATGTGTGGTGCATAGGTACCTCTCGTTTGTGCTACTTATCAAGATAAATTTTCAAAAATCCTACTTATCATCATCAACTCAGCCTATCGCAGCCCACTGCTGGACATAGGCTTCTCCCAAGTTGCGCCACAACGCTCGGTCCTCTGCCTTCCGCATCCAGTCCCCCCCAGCCACGTTCTGTAGGTCGTCGGTCCACCTGGCAGGGGGGCGCCCTACGCTGCGTTTGCCGATTCGCGGTCTCCACTCAAGGACTCGTCTACTCCAACGGCCATCGGTCTTTCGACAGACATTCACCAACTACTTATATACTAATACTACATTACATATCATTACTTATCATACTAATATTATAAATAAGTAAGTATGGATAATTGTTTATTTATTTGTTTGTTTGTCCTTCAATCACGCTAAAACTGCTAAATGGATTTGGATGAAATTTGTGGCACAGATAGACCATATCTTGGATTAACATGTAGGATACTTTTTATCTCGGCAAGAAACAAAGTTTCCGAGGGATGCGCAATAACGTCATACTGTGATAACTGTTACACGCGGGCTAGCTGTGGGTAAAGGGTAGTAATATTAGAATAAAATGTTTGTTTGTTTGTCCTTCAATCACACTGAAACGGCTGAACGAATTTGGATGCACACAGATAGACCATGTCGTGGATTAACACATATCGACACACCACGGGAGTGAAGCCGCAGAAGTCAGCCAGTATAAATATCTTTTAAATTATAAATTATGTTATGATTCTTGGTATAGTGTTTAACACTACTACCACCGTACCACCATACCTACTTCTCCGCCAAATAGCATGCTTGCATTGCTGTGTACGGTTGCCGGTGAAATTACAATCACATGAGACATTCCATCTTCATGTCTCAGTTTGGCGAACCGACTTGCGGTATGTATTATAAGTATGTATTTACAAAAAAATTGTATATAAATATTATATTCATTGTCTAGTACCTACCCATAGCACAAGCTCTGCTTAGTTTGGGACTAGATGGTGCCGTGTATAAATGTCCCAAAAATATTTATTTATTTACCATTTAGGCAACAGCCTAGGTGGTATTGAAGTTGTTATGGGCAAAGGTAACCGCTTAACATCAGGTGGGCCTTTAGCTCGTTTTGCCATCTTATACCTACTATAAAAAAGTATAATATAAGTATTTCAAATTTCTCGTAATTTGTTCGTAGTTTTTTTCTCATTTTATTTTGCACATTGTTCCTGCTTAATAATAAAATATAAATAAAATAATGTTAAGGAAAATTCTTTTTTTTTTCATAGGGCAATATGTGGCCCTTGCCTACTAAAAGGTTACCGCTGTAGGGCCTACTGGACCAAAAACCCTACTAAGGTGAGAAAGAAGGTGAAAGTTATAAATCAGAAAAATTATTTATTCTATGATTAAATTCAAGGAACCCTAAAACCAAGAAATGATTTGAACTTACAAAAATGAGTTAAAACTCACCAAGAGGATACCACGGCGGCTCGCAGCGACTTTTTGTTGCGTTGCACCGGGTTCGATTACCGGATGAAGTAAGTAATAAAATATGTCTTGGCGATTATATTAATTACTTGTATACTGTGTTCATAAATCATTTTTGTTAAGAAAGTCGCTTTGGTGAATGATAATATAAAGTTTTTTAATTGGTTTATAAGCAGTGATAGCCTAGTGGTTGAACGCTTGCCTTCCATGCAGGAGGGTGTGCGTTCGAACCCGGCCTGCACCTCTGACTTTTCGAATTCATGTGCGGATTTGAATTCGATTATCACTTGCTTTAACGGTGAAGGAAAGCATCGTGAGAAAACCTGCACACCTGAGAGTGCTCCATACAGTTCTCAATGGTGTGTGTAGTCCGCCAACCCGCACTAGGCCAGCGTGGTGGACTAAGGCCTTAGCCTTCTCGTACTGAGAAGAGGCCCGTGCCCAGCAGTGGGACAGTAATGGGCTGGTTATGTTATGTTTATTTTAATTGGTTTGATGAGGCAGAAGCTATGATTGTCGATAGAAGTAAAGTGGAGACTAAGATCTGATTATTTTACTTTACCGATGATTACTACGTATTGATAATGTCTATGCTGGAATCATTTCAGCCGCGTCCACTGCTGGACATAGGCTTCCCCAGGCAGTTTGGGGGGATATGCCATAATCGCCACGCTTGGCAGGCGGGTTGGCGATAGCAGTTGGTTGGTTAAATACTCAGAGAACGCTGCTGCCTATCCTCTGGTGAATCCCTTAGTCGCCTTTTACGACACCCACGAGAAGGTATAGGGTGGTGCAATTCTTTACGTCCGGCACCACACGGAACTATGCTGGAATATTAATGTAGAAATGCTTCTACCAATAAAGTACCAGACTGTAATCGTCGCTAAGTTTGGCACACTATAGTAGCACAGTCTAACTACTCCAAACAGTCCCAAGCTGCCTTCAAAACTGTCAAGTAATGTCCGAGTTGCCTTTAAAAAATGTCAATGACAATTCAATCAAAAAGCCTGGTGGATAGACCTACCAACTAGATAACTTAGGATAGTAAGTTTAGTTCAGCAATTGTTGCCATTATTGTTGTCTAACTGGATATATTAATCATATCTAGTTCAGTTCGTCATCATTACTGAAAATGATGACGATCAAAATCAGTCTAAAGCCCCTGGCTATGATATCACCATACAGGAAACCTAACGGTCATTCCCTGTGTAATCTATCTATTGATGATTGGCGTAGTAGTACTACGGATAGAAATTAGACATACAAAACATCATAGAACTTATTATGTGTAAGTAGTACAATTACAATACAAAATAAATCGTCGAAGATTGAGAATGCCCGTTTCAGCCATTTTTATAAAAAGCAAATAATTCCAATTTCGAATAGTTCGCATTCCAATTTCAAACTTATCCAATCCGGGGAAGAAGCACGTAAGATATTCACAAACGTACAGATTTCAGAACGCGCCCGAGCGGTCATTTATAATAACAGAACAGGGGAAAAAAAAGCTCACAAAAGCATACCCTTTTCGAATTTTGTTCGAAAACGAATGATCCAGTGATAAATATTGAAATATGGTATAGGGATACTATACGTTTTGTTCGTTTTCCGTCAGCCATGATTGTTTTTTTGTTTCGTTCTTTAATTCACGTTTCCTAATGGTGTTGAACACGGGTTAATGGCTGGATCCTGCAGCGTTCGCTACCGTTTTATTGACTATTAAGTTTAGTAGCGCTCCACTATTATGCTTTTTAGTTTTTGAACCAATGTGATAGTTTATAAGTATCTAGTTGAGCTCAAACGGTGATATCGTAACAAATCTTTAATTGCTACGTTAACTTTTTATGTAATGTTTGGATGGTTTTCATTATGAATTTATAGTTTTTAATAGTAAAATGTTTATTGCTTCCATTTAAATATTGAAACGCTAATATCTTTGCGAATGAAGTTATTTTTATTTACGAGTTGTTTTGTATGAACATCAATATTCAAAGTATTTAAATGGTATTATTGAATTTCTTTAGAAATCTGAATCGTTTGTTAAGTTATACATAGACATTGTGTTATATTTCTATGAAGTTATATATATTGTTTTATGGCAGTTACCCCATCCGTCCGTTATAGCTCTATCAGAATCCTACTATCCTATTAATATTATAAATGTGAAAGTATGGATGTTTGTTTATTTCTTTGTCCTGCAATTACGCTGAAACGGCTGAACGGATTCAGATAAAATTTGGCATACAGATAGACCACGTCCTGAATTAACACATAGGTAGGTTACTTTCATTGACTTGTCACAGGAGTGAAGCTGCTATAGACGCCTCATAACAGGTGACCGCTGTCTACAACACATCTATGAAATTTCACTAATGTAGGTCGCCACTATTCGCTACTTGAAATCTTCAAATTAGTTTCGACCACTTAAATGAGTTGTCAAAACAGCCGCGTTAGCGATTAGCCAATAGCCGCCTTGGTAGGGCCAATCGGATTGCAGTACCCCGCCTCATCTGAGGCGGGTAACTGCAATTCTGCTACTATCTAGTAGCAGAATTTATAGTATGCATTATATTCAACATTATGCGTCTATACTGCCTCGTTGGTCTAGTGGTTGCAAGCGCAACTGCTGAGCCGGGATCTTGGGTTCGATTCCCGGGTCGGGCAAAGTTTTATTGGGTTTTTTCATAAGGAAATTCTCAGTAGCAGCCCGGAGTCTGGATTTGTGCCCGGTCAGTGGCAATAGGCTCGCCCTCTATTACATGGGACTATAACATAACTGGCGAAATGTGAGTGTACTAATTACACCTCTGCCTACCCCTTCGGGGAAATACAGGCGTGATGTTATGTTATTAGTTTGATTAATTTGATCGTAAGCTATCATATTACCTACCTTTTCTAACTGATGATGGTAGCCACAAGCTAGAAACCATCTTAAGAGCTTTTTCCTTCCTTCGGGTGTCAAGCGATATTAATGATGCACTTATAAATGACAGATGTGTAAAGGATATGTATCTGTGATATGTATCTATTGTATGTGCAATTACGTGTGTGTCATTGATTGTAGGCAATATTTTTTCTTAAAAATTAAAACTTCGCTGAGTCTTCTCGTCGCCTGTACCGCAAAGTTTCAAGACAAAGTTCTTCAACCAGTGCGTCCTGCCTGTCTTGACTTACGGTGCCGAGACGTGGACACTGACAGTTGGGCTAGTCCACAAATCAAAGTCGCGAGCTATGCTTAGGGTTCTTTGACGGATAAAATCCGTAACGAGATTATCCGGAGAAGAACGGAGCGGGGAGCCTATTGCCATTAAACGGGCACAAATCCATACTCCGGGCTGCCACAGAGAATTTTCTAATGAAAAAACCCAATAACACTTTGCCCGACCCGGGAATCGAACCCAGGACCCCACGCTCAGCATTCGCGCTTGCGACCACTAAGTAGACCAACGAGGCAGTCTAATTAATTAATCAAACGAATGTTGGTAAATATATAATAACTATAAATCGGATCGAATCAAAGGTGGATTCTACCAATTAAATTGAACAACTTTTTCTAAGAAAGAGGTCGACAGACAAAGAAAAACCAAGGTTTTAAAATGACAAGTAAAAAGAAGTAGGTATGCCCAAAACCAGGTTGAACTTGCATGGGGTGCTGGCCAGAAAACCTCCACGTGTGTCTGACAGCTGCTTGTCTTTCTGGACACGTCTAGAATATTCTGGCACGGGCCCGATGTGGGTCAATAGGAAGTTGCTCCGCGTGTCCATCTGAGAAAGCAGAGGGCACTGTGGAGGAGCAGGGGCGGGCCCGGTGTGCACTCACCCTGCCACTGGGCAGGCAGCGGGGAGACTGTCCTTCCCTGCCCCCGTCGGTCTCGTAATCCCAGGAGTGCCTGCTGAGTAGTGTTCTCGCGCCTCTTGGGACCGAGGGTCTTGGCTTTACCGCCCGGACCGCGAGGAAGAACACCTCTATAAAAATTACAGGAGGATGGGCCTGCGAGCAGCAGACTCGGGGTAGTCTGCTGCCCGACCAGCAGCTGGCATAGTTGTCGCAGCTGGCGTAGTTGGCGCAGCTGGTGAAGGCCCGTGAGGTGAGGTGGCGTGCAGTGTTCCGTGTGCGCCACAGAGGAGGGTGCGGCCGTCGTTAGCCGCATGGGGAGAAGGGGCTCGGCTGCTTGTAGCGGGCCGGGACCTGTCGGGGGTGGTTGTGTGAATACTCACGGGTTCCCACGCCCCCGGCTAAGGTAGTTGAAGGAACACCGTGGTGGTTTTAGTCGGTAAGAGTCCGACACTGGCTCCGCCTACCCCGGGCGGAGTGCGTCCATGAGGATTTCCCCACGGAAAAATAAAACTTGCATCATGCGTCATTTTTATATAAAAAAAATATGATTTCAGATATATTTAAAAATTCAAAAATCAAAAAAAAAAAAAAAAAAAATATAATGTCTTCAAAAATTTGGGGTTTAAGTTAGCTAAATAGGTACGGTACGTTATTACAAAACGCATATTAACCATGGAACTCTACTAACTACTGTAACTACTACTAAACTTGTGTTCCATACGGGAATCAAACGCGCTACCCGTAACGCAGCAACCAATCACTCAGCTACTGTATCGATCGTGTCGTCTTATCTTCCTTCCTTAAAGACGAAATGCTGCAAACAATTATTGTGAAACCAACAATACCGTGCTCCTCCATGTACATAGGTACTAACCAGCGCTCACGCACACACATGCACATCAAACCGTGCTCACCGCTCTCAGTACATATGTCGCGGTATCTTCCAGTATAAGCATCGTTAAAAACAAATATCTTTCGGGTTCGGTTTTGTTGGCATCACTATGATTGTTCGCAACACTTCGTCTATATTTTTTACTATGTGTGTTTTTTTCAAGATTTTTAAATGCCGTATTGTAGGCGGTGGAATCAAACCGTTCTAATTTAAAAAGATTAAAACGTTCACAATCGGGCCTAATACCCGTGAATACAGAAACAATACTCGCTCAACACGTAATAAAGTTTTACATAAAGCTGCGTATTGCACCGTCACTCCCTCGATCTGATTCAAATAAAAATAAAAACGGACTTATAACTCGTTCTGGAGGATTTCATATTTTAAAACAAGATTGTTTTGAATATACGTGGAGTTTGTGCTAAGTCACGTTTGGACATGGCACTGGATTTCTATTTTTAATGTCTGTTATAAAATTGTATCTTTGAATGTGTTTACAATATCTATGCTTTTAACTTTGCCTTGCGTTAGACGAAATGAATGTTGAGATTGAGACTGTTTTGTTTTGTGTTGATTTCTTACACTGCTGTTTTTAAAGTTCCGAACCCAAAAGGCAACAGGGCACCACCTGACAACAGGAGCTTAAGTTTGTCTCCAACGCTATTTGGCCAACGCGTGGATCGGGGAAAAGCGTTGGCTAGAACATTGGAGCGAGCGTTGGCAGTTGACCGTCGCGTGTCCGTTTTATCAAAGGAATTATGCGCCAACGTTGGCGATGCATCCACACGTTGGCGGTTTGCTCAATCACAGTTTTGCCGCGGCACGGTGCATCGAATGAGAAAACTGTACCGGTGCATTTTTGTGACTCGTACTGGTACTCGTTATTTTATTGGAGCACGAGTCTTTTTTTCTATCAGTAAGGACATGCTTATCAGCTGATTCCGTAGATGGTTGGGGTGTAAGAATAGAGCCTCCACGAGTGACGATATTTAATTGATCGTCCAGCAAAGCCTGGGCAGTACCAGCGCTACCAACCTCCTGCTGACTAGCTAATCTTTTTCCCACGGCACGAGCTATTATCATTATTTAGCTCATGTCGACACGATAGAAGATGGTTTTCGGTACGCAGATGTCCTCGGGTAAATTAATAGGCACTTACTTACTGGAGTAGGTACTAAGATGAATGACGCACCTGGCTTCAGTCAAGATCCAAAAAAAACTATTCTAAAAAGATAATGATAATGGATACAAAAATAAAATACCCTTTTCATTTTTAAGTATACATATTTATTCATAAATTACGCGGTCACATGATATAAATTAAATTATGTACAATTAAATAATACAGTTAAATTTATATAAAAATAATTATACAGATTTTGGTCAGCGAGAGGCGAAGGCCACGCCGTGGTGGCGTCGGCATGGCCCAAGACCCTAGCCTACAATCTATGCCAACATATATTAAACTCAAGCTTTATTTAAATAAGCTGCATATCTGTTAGGTAAGGACGATAAATAAATAAAAAATAACAAAGGATAATAGTTGACAAAATAAATAAGTAACATTTAAAAGTTAACAGTGACTAGAGAGCGTACGAGGATTCGATCGTCCAGGCGTCTTCTCATAGGCATTCGACAGGGTGTAACACTTAAGGTAAATTGTTTAATAATAAATAATTTATAATAATATAAAAAACTTCTTTACACACTTAGACTCCGAATTGTATAAAAATCGTTACTCATACTCAATATATCGTTTAGCTTCCAGTTAGTTAGATATTGTAGATTTTTTGTGGGTGTTCCACAGGGTACTATCTTAGGTCCCTTTGGATTCCACAGTCAGTCCATAGTTTAGTGGTCAATGACGTTAAGGTAGAAGGCTGCAAGGGCGTCTCCCTTGGAGCCGACGGCGCGGGATTGGTACTGTCCTGCATCGTCAGGGCTGCACTTGACGATCTCGAGCCTGTACCGGGAGGTTCCTTCCATCATGAACTCATATCTGGCGGAGGTCTCATCGATTGGCTTGCCGTCCTTCAGCCACTGAAGCTGGAGTGGTGGCTGTGGAATAAATTGGTGATTAGATCCTGTTCAATTATCCTATAATAATCAATCAAGGCATCAATGTTTATTCGTAACAGAAAATTCGCCGGAAATGTCTAAACAGTCACACTACAAAATGATGATTGTTAAGAGTCGTCACTTCGTCAATCGAGTGTTATTAGTTCTCGGAAATTTGCTTCAACTCATTCTTTGGAGAAATATTATTCATACCTTAGGCCATCTGTGTAGTATTTAGGCTGCCTGTATTTGTTTATTAATTGGTGATACAAATTTACATTTTACCTTAAGTGTCATTCTAGTGTCCCAAAAGAGGATAAAACTATAAGGAATCGGTCTCCAATTTTCGGGGTGTTTGTTTTATTGCTTGAAGTCAACTGGACGTGATGAACTAAGGCCTGAACCCACGGAATATAGAAAACAATTGCAAGTGCCCTTACGATTACTTAGTACGGGAAAAAGTGTCGCCAAAATCACACATTGAAAATTGAAATAGTACATTAAACAACAATAACACAAACAACAATTATTATGATTGGGTCTTTTAGAAATTCAAATGGCGCTTAGCAATTATATGTTTTTGTTTATTAATTAAATCTTAATATTAAAATTGTTTTATTAAAATTTATCAATATTGTACACATAGCGGAGTATAGTTTCTTTCTATTCAGATTCAGATGCATTTATTTGTTATAAACATAGGTTACAGTGATGTTAAAAAATAAAAGTTTCACGATGTTTTGCCTTGGTTGGGATAAACATTTTGAAAAATATTGTTATGAGAATATTTTTTTTATCTGCTGTAATTTTTACTCGTTAAAATTACACCGTAAGGTATAATCTAGTATTTCACGTAAACATTCGAGACGTCATAGTGTCGCAGCGGGAAACTAAGCGCGATTAAGTTAATGTTGCGAATCTGCGTTTAATTGTGCTACACGTGCGGTAGCCGTATGTCACTTCCCCATGTTTTCTATATTCCGTGCCTGAACCCCTTCTCATTCTTAGAGGCTCGTGGCCAGCAGTTGGAAAGTAATGGACTGATTATGTTGAATGCTGATCTCTGCTTACCTTATCCAGTTCAGCGCTGAACACGGCGGGCTCGGCGTTGCTAACAGTAGCTGATCCGGGGTAGGTGGTGTACTGCGGGGTGGTGGGCGTCTCGCCCGGCACGCCCACTGTGATGCTGCACGATGTGAACGACTCACCGGCGTCGTTGAATGCCTCGCATGTGTATACACCTGGAGGAAAATTGGCGAGTGGTAGGTAAACTTAGAGATTCGAGATAGTCCTCTTTGATTAAATTCATAATAACATTAACTTCGCCCCCTGCATTATTTAATGTTATTATGTGGGAACCAATCCATGCCTCGGAGAGCACGTTAAGCTATCGGTCCCGGTTGTCATACGAATATCTATGGCAGTCGTTACGGGTAATCAGAAGCCTGAAAGCCTGACAACTGGTCTATCCTCCGAAGCCTGACAACTGGTCTAACCTCCAAATGTCAGTATTACCCAGTAACTGGGTTTCGGGGGTCTGATGGCAGTCGTTCCGTGTAAAATACTGATGTTCAGCCGCATCTGGCTAGACTGGAAGCCGACCCCAATATAATTGGGAAAAAGGCGCGGAGGATGACTATGTGGGAACCAAAACCCGTGAGTCTTGTCAACTAATCTCAATCTTGCTCAAAAACTACCGACTATAACAGTACCGAAATTAAAATACGACACTCAAACATTGATAAAAACACATTTAAACTTTTCCATAAATTCCCAAGTAAACTTCTACAAAACAGCGCCATCTCCCGAGTTAACTCTGAACTCTGAAAAGAAACAGAGCCCTCTACCGCAAATATTGCGTACTAATGCTACTTCGGGCGTCACTAAATAGTTCTTTATTAGTTCGTCACTAATCCATAGCCCGCGATGTAATGTGTAGATGGCTCTGAATACAATAAAATTGTTTTCGTTTCTCTTATAATTTGCCATTCTTTTTGTGGCCTATTAATTATTTCGGTGTTCAATTCAACCAACGAATTAAGTAAAGAAGGACAGGTAGTAATAATTTGATGTGCGCTAATAACTCTATAATGCAATAATCAATCCAACCCATCCTTGTTTGACGTGCTGATTATGTCTGAACAATGGGTTACGCATGGCGATTTCCTATACCGCCGCCCCGAGAAACCGTCGATCAACAATCGATTGCCCGTTTCGACTTATTTAATCGCCCAGTATCCATCGATCAGTCAAGGCTTCCACAGCAATCGATCGTTCGAAAATTGATGTCATCGATCGGTGTGTGGCACCCTAACAGAGACATAGACTTTGGTAGTTACCGGCATCCTCAGGGAATATCTCAGCGATGTGTAGCTTGTGGATGTTGGCCTCGCTGGAGTACTGGAAGTCTTTGGAAGGTTTGATCTCCTTGTTGTTGTGCAGCCAGACCACGTCGAAACGTTCGGCGTTTGTGATTCTGTAGGCATAGAAGGTTGGTTAGATTTTACAATTATTCGATATAGTTTTTCAATATATTACCGTCGCTTGAACATTGGGAAAGATTGACTAGACGAAAACGAAAGAATCAGGGCTTGGAACAATAGTTTGCTTTTATTACTTTGAGGTAATAATAAAAGACATGGCCGTTTATATTTTTTTTGTGTTACGATAATTGGAACGTGTTGTACAGAAATTATTCAACCCACAAACTGACCAAAATTAAGGTATTCATTTTTGGGGTGCATTAAAAGAGCATCCACGAGTGACGATATTTAATTGATCGTCCGGCGTACCCTGGGCAGTCAGCCCCGCTACCAACCTGCTGACTGGCTAATCTTTTCCCACGGCATGAGGTATTATCTTTATGTAGCTCATGTCGACACGATGGAAGAAGTAGGTATTGATGCCAAACAATCTAAAATTATCTGTATTATCATGTGTCAAAGAGTTATTTTATTCTGTCAACTAGAAATCAATTTTTGACAGGTTATACCAACCCACAACTATTAAAACGCTGAAAAAGTAAAGCAGAACTGATTAAAGCCTCTTGGAACAATACAGTAAATATGAGTGGGCTGGAACATTTCTGCACAACACGTACCAATTGAGACCAAGTGAGAGACGGAATACAGAGAAAGGTAGAAAGTACTCCACCGACAAGAGCCTAGCTCTTAAATTATTGATGATACTGATCACTTCTTTGCTTCTGATAGGTAAAAGTCGTGTTTTACAAGCTTGCTAGACTCGTCAAACTTTAAATATCATATTATTTCATTTACTCTAATAATTATAAAGAATATACAACTTAATAGAAACATTGTTAACAATAACCTCACTGCTATTCATAATAATTATTTAAAAATATGTTTACTCTACAATTTAAAATTAAAGTTTGTAAGTAACAGTATTGACAATGTAATATAAAATTAATAGACAGTCATACCTGCAAGACAGCGTGACTGCGTCTCCGTCAGTGACAGTCTGTGAGAGCGCGTGGTCTACTATTCTGGGAGGCTTGTCGCCTAACTTCACAGCCGTTGTCGTCGCGCTGCTTTCCATAGCTGCAAAATAAATAGCAATTAAACACAGCTATAAAATTGCTTCAGTAACTATAGAACTGGAAAATTAAATAATAAGTAATAAGTAACAACGATCTCCAAGATAAAGAATCATGGCGAGATCCATAGGTACATTGATTTTTACAAAAAAAAAAGAGAAGTTGGAACAGTTTTACTATTGATTCTTGGTTTCAAAAGAATAATTTTCAGCGTTTATAATATTTTTTAAACCCCGCAATAAAAATATAACTAGGCACTCCAATTCCGAGCGGGAAAACTCCCTCAAGCACCGCTGCGTATGCGCTGTAAGCGCTGTTCAATAGAATTTGAACCTTCACAGATCAAAAATAGAGTCAAAAAGACTTAGTTTCACTGGGACGTTTTCGTCCCAGCGGTGCTTAGGAGTATTAACGATTTTCTGGGTGAAAACCATTGGGACGTTTTTCCGGCGGCACCTGAGAGGTTTATAATTCTATTGTTATCATTAAGCTAATTTATGAACATGACTAAATTGACAGCTGGATTTTTTTTTTGAATTTTTCCGGGGTTCTAAAATATTTTAAATTCCGAAAATTATTCTTTAGGGACACCAAGAATCAAAATTAAAACTATTCCAACTTCTCTAAAAATCTTTATTATTTGTACAAAATTCGCCATGATTCTTTCGGCGCATTACAGAAAAATAAAGATTACAAATGGTGTGCATCACACACTACATTTATCGTAAACCTATATCGAAATGCCGCTGCGTTAAAAGACAGCACATCCATTTCGTTACAAGTGTGTTATGCACCAAAGGTCTTGCAGCACACATACGTATCTTTGGTCTGTGATGCACCTTACTGGGTGCCCCTACGTCGTGTTTGCTGATTCGCAGTCTCTACTCAAGGACTCGTTTGCTCCAACGGCTCTTGGTTCTTCGATAGATATGGCGTTCCCACTGCTACTTCAGCCAGCTGATCGTTCAAGCTATGTCGGTCACTCCAGTTCCTCTCCAGATAATCTCGTTACGGATCTAATCCTTACGAGAAACTCCAAGCATAGCTTTCCCCTTAGCCCGCTGTGTGACTTTGAATTTGTGGACTAGCCCAACTGTCAGTGTCCACGTCACGGCACCGTAGGTCATGGTAGACAGGATGCACTGGACCTTCGTCTTCAAACTTTGCAGTATGGGCGACGAGAAGACTCAGCGATGTTTGCCAAATGCTGCCCAGCCCAACTGGATCCTTCTATCGGTTTCTTTCTCGAAGTTGTGTATACCAATTTTTAACCAGTTATGTGTATTACAATTTTATTACCAATCCACTAACCCTAAAACCCTATTTCCATGGGTAGAATAACACAAAATATAGATGGATACTCACGTTTGACAGTGACTTTGCACTTGGTCTCAGTCTCGCCCTTGCTGTTGATGGCCTTCAGCGAGTACACTCCCTCGTCTTCAGGGAACACCTCGTTGATTGCCAGCGACGCTACGCCGTTCTTGTACTTGAGATCTACAACCTGGAACCATACATTAAAAGGTATTTGTTTACAAAAAAGTGGAGATTTTTCCAAGTGCTTTGCCGTTAATACGAATCTGTCACCGTATTCTCGTTTCGGAAGGCAAGACGCACTTTGGGTCATCCATAAGTTCAAGACTGACTAGGTGAACTACCTACACATCATTCTGACAGGATGATGAACCATGTGTTCTTTAATAACAAAACAAAAAACAGCAAAACATATTGGTATCTTGAGTACGTGAGTGGTGTTGTGTTGTGTGTGGGTGTGTACGTGAGGGGTGTTGTGTGTGGGGGGGTTGTGTGTATGTGTCCAGTATAAGTATTTTAATTGTAATGTCTAATTTTCTAACTATGGTTCCTACTGAAATAAAGTGCTATTAAATAAAATATACACGTCATACCTCTGAGGAGTGCAGCGGCTTCCCGTCTTTGTACCACTCTACGCGCGGGTCGGGGTCGCCACGTACGGCAGCTGACAGCAGCAGCGGCGCGCCGTCCCGCGCCGCCAGCGCGTCCGGCAGTGAACGCGCGAATGACGGCCCGCACATCGTAGAGTCTGACGCGGGCACTGCGCAACGAGGGGGGGGGGGATTATAAGGGCTGTTGTAAATGCGAGAAAATCGCAAGCTGAAGCGCTTATTACATTACACTGAATTCAGGGATTTAGGAAAGGAACTCCTGATTACACCGACCTAACTCCTACCATACTTTCCTTATTTCCTTTCATCTTTAAACCCTAATTAGGATTTCTGAATGCAGAGTAACATAATAAGCGCAGAATATAAGCTCAAGTCCTAATAACGAAAAATGTAACACCGGTCAGGGTTATCTTCCATTAGGAAGAATTTTGGATCTTTCTTTGGAAGGCTTGCCAGAGGACACAGGTCTCTGGGAACTTGAAATCTCAGGCTGAGTTGCAGTTTTGGAAGGTGATTTTAAAGTAATAGGAAGATCAGATAAAAACTAAATGTATTTTATTATGATGACAGCATAGAAGGTGACAGCAGATATGTGGAAAAAACAATAGCTTAGAACAAATATAACTAATATAAATATATGAATATATAAAATGACAGTGCTTTCATTAGATGGGTAATAAAACTTTTTAACAAAAAATTGATCCGACGAAAACAAAAACTGAAAAGCGAAAAATAACTAATTATGAGTCGGCGCCGAACAAACTTTTAACAAGCAACGTGCATGTAAGTTGCAAGTGGCCGAGCGGAGAACGCATTTTTGGAAAGTTGATAAGAGAGATAAACAATGTTTATCGTTAAAAATTTCACGTTGTATTTGATGTTACGTTGTTTTTATTATTTATTTAAAGTAATTCAATGATCTTCGTTGATTGTTTGTTTGGCGCCGACTCATAATTAGTTATTTTTCGCTTTTCAGTTTTTGTTTTCGTCGGTTCAATTTTTTGTTAAAAAGTTTTATTTTCAATTTTTTTGTGGTTTCTTCTAACTCCAGGTCTCCATTATGTCGTAGTGTCTAGAACTATATTTGTGTGCCAAGGTTCAACAGAATCGGTTAACAGGTAAGAATTCAGTGGGTGAACAAGCACTCATCCCCTGTTTTCCCACCCTTAGGGGTGGATTTTGATTTTGAAATATAAATGGGACCAACTTCGAGATATACCCTATCCATTAAAAAAAGAATTATCAAAATCAGGCCACTCTGTAAAAAGTTATGCGTGGTAAAAAAAAAAAAAAAAAACAAATATACGCGTCGAATTGAGAACCTCCTCCTTTTTTTCGTCGGTTAAAAAGTAGGTTCAACAAGGTCTTCGCGCAGTCGCCCTTTTGTAAATTTTACTCTAATGTGATGGGGCACCAAGAGACAGTCCACAGCTGCATTATAGGAGAACAGTCATGAATCATCTCGAGAAGGTGCATAACTTTTGCGAAACATGATATTTATAGTAAATAACTGCAGCAGCCGGCAACAGAGGCATTGATGGACGAACGTGAAAATGTAGGCCGAGGCAAAGCCGAGGCACACATACGTGAGTCCATCAATGCCTCGTTGCGGCCGTCTTTAATAGTACTTTTCTCAAATAATGCGCGGAAATTCAAACTAAGTAGCACCTATGTAAATTTTACAATCAATGACGAACAACGTCTATATGTTAATTTGTATCTTTTTTACTTTAAATAGCTGTCAATCCAATTTTAAATTCAAATAAAATCTTTGATAAGTAACCTCCATGGTTGCTGTTTCGGAGTAAAAAATTCGTTCCATTTTTTAATTACACAACAGATAAGAGTTTTCATAATAATTTATTTGGCCGCCAAACAGGACAGATATGGATTTTCATACTTACATTACCGACCGCTGCTTGCATGTATTTGACCAGTAAAGCATTTTCGATTTATCTCGAAGAAGGTTGTCAAAATAATGTTTAAATTTTCAAAGATGTTTGAGAAAATAATGTACGATATAGAAATAGGTGTTTTGTGGGCTGGTTGTTTAACCTGTACTGACTGACTGACTGTGACGACTGTCAGAGAAAACTGTCCGATAAAATTTGGTGGGAAAACTATGATGACAACTAGAATTCGGATTGGACAGTAACGCACATGACTCCTTCAGACCATATTTTCTCTAATTCGCATCTTATGCAGTGCACAAACGCTCATAATGCTTAAAAACACGAACAGACATTTCTCGATACATAGATTTCAATTACATGAAAATTAATTGTACGATCCAATACAATATTTATATCCTGGCAAGACGAGACACCAAATAGAATAAAAAATACGTCGAAATAATGTCAAAACCTTAAAAAATTAAAATAGATTTAATTCAAATCTCAAAAAATTCACCTGTGATATTAAATATGCTGGAAGTCAGATGCGCAAAATAATCACACCTAAGGAGTTTTTGTACTATTCCATGGTATCAAATCAAGTAAAAAATACTTACATATGAGTTCCTTAGTAGCACTCCTGGACCTGGATGACGTATCCGAGTCCAGTCGTGAAAGTCCTCCATACTTCTTCTTAGCATCTACGGAGCTCTGTGGGGAGTATTTTGGTCTGATTGCTGACTTCGCTGGCGGGTCAATTGTCACCTATGATATAAAGATGATATTAGAATATTGATATTTGCCAATGGCTCAAAGTGAACTAAAGATAAAAAAATATGGAAAGTGATTGCCTATGGTGCATCGCAGACCAAAACTACAAACCACGTGCATCACTCAATACAGTAAAAGCTTGAGATGCACTGACCTATGTCTTTGGTCTGTGATGCGCCTTACGAATTATAAACCTGAAGAATTTCCATGAATTAATACTCAAAAATTTATAAAATTGTCTCAGATCTCACTGGTCGGGGTTCAACAATATTTTAAATTATTGTAGAAGTTTTCTGATAATGGCTTCTTTGCTTTCATGAACACAGGACAACACCGTTATGAAAGGGTTTATGTTCCGTGTGGTGCCGACATAAAGAATTGCACCACCCTACAGTGGCGTAGCTATGTAACCAAGGACCCCGGGCCAAAAAGTTAAAGTAGAACATTCTTTATTCAAATAGGATATTATATAACTTTTTCGAACGTCGTTCATGGGGTCGAGGGGCCCCTTGAGCTTGGGGCCCCGGGGCACTGCCCATCTAGCCCTACGGTAGCTACGCCACTGCCACCCTATCTCTTCTCATGGGTGTCGTAAAAGGTGACTAAGGGATTCACCAGAGGATGGGCAGCAGCGTTCTCTGAGTATTTAACCAACCAACTGCCACCGCCAACCCTCCTGCCAAGCGTGGCGATTATGGCATATGCCCCAATATGCTTGGGGGAGGCCTATGTCTAGCAGTGGACGTCTTTTGGCCGAAATGATGATGATGTATACCAAAGGCAATATTGGAGGAAAACATTAATGGGAGTTGTTATCTCACCTTAGTCTTGGTAATGATTGGTGGTGGCGCTGGTTTGAGTGGCTTCTCAATGTAGCGGCGGTCTCCTGAGTGCAGGAAGTTGTGGATCATTTGTGCCTGCTCCGGTGAAGTCACCTCGCCTAGTGAAATAAAAATAAAAATTGAAATGTTTATACCTTGATGAGGAGCCGGTGAGACTAGTTATGATAAAGCTTTAAATTTTCAATTGCTTATTAACATTAAAAGAGTCACGTATTTTTCGAGATCGTTAATTTTACAGGTTCTTTGAAGAATTCGAGACAGATTCAAGACAGGGAGATGTGCCTTCTTTTAATATTAAAAGTGATGCGCAGTTTTTGACATAGTATAGTTCGTGAAATATAGTTCGAGTCCTGTGGCAGCTGTCAAATAGGTACGTACAAAAAATTATATAAAAACATAAAAAAAATATGTATTTGACATCTGTCACAGGACTCAAGCTATATTTACGAGTATAATTAATTGATTGAGGATGATCACAAATGAGACAATGTTTATCAGTTTTTTTTTATGAGTTATAGATCTGCTCTTGACCGCAATCTAGACAGCTTTGTCAAGACGTGGTCGACGATGGAGCGAGCAAATCTATTAGGTGTCGATTCACTCCAGCTTTAAAGGCGTTAAGGTTGTAAGTGCCCGAAAATACGGATTGAAATAGTATTTTTTTTTTAAAGCCTTGGCCTGAAATTATTCAAATTTAGAACCTTGCATTTCTTTTGACTCGTTTTTCCACTTACCCTCAACGATAACGACACAGGATGTTTCATCAGTGCCGTGCACGTTGGTGGCGATGCAGGTGTATTTGCCGCTGTCTTCGGGCCGGCAGTCGATAATCTCCAGGGTCACCACGCCGTCCGAATGTGCCATCGCGTAGTCATACTTAGATAACTCTTTCTTGTCCTTGTACCTGTGGATTTGAATAAGTGTTTATTTATTTAACAATTTATAGACACAAAAAACCATTTTATGAAAATACTAATACAAAGGCCTTCTCTAAAGAAATCTCTTCCAGCGGGCCTGCGAGAATTGGAAAGAAAAGAAATGTAAACAGAGTGTAAAAAGGGATAAACAAGAGATTTAAAAATATGTGTACAAATAAGTATGTAAGGGTGGTATGCCACTGGTGAAATTTCATTGTCCAATGTGACTGATCAAAGAAATTGGATAATTTACATCAAATGTTGTATGTAATAAAATGAAAAATAAAACTTTTTAACAAAAAATTGAACCGACGAAAACAGAAACTGAAAAGCGAAAAATAACTAATTATGAGTCGGCGCCAAACGAACTTTTAACAAGCAAAGTGCGTGTAAGTTGCAAGTGGCCGAGCGGAGAACGCATTTTTGGAAAGTTATTGTTTATCGTTGAAAATTTCACGTTGTATTTGATGTGACGTTGTTTTTATTATTTATTTAAAGTAATTTAATGATATTCGTTGATTGGTTGTTTGGCGCCGACTCATAATTAGTTATTTTTCGCTTTTCAGTTTCTGTTTTCGTCGGTTCAATTTTTTGTTAAAAAGTTTTATTTTTCATTTTATTGTGGTTAAAATCAAACTCCAGGTCTCCATTATGTCGTAGTGTCTAGAGAACTATATTTATGTGTGTCAAGTTTCAACAGAATCGGTTAACAGGTAAGAATTCAGTGGGTGAACAAACACTCATGTTTTACTACCCTTAGGGGTGGATTTTGATTTTGAAATTTAAATGGGACCAACTTCGACATATACCCTATCCATTAAAAAAAGAATCATCAAAATCGGACCACTCTGTAAAAAGTTATGCGTGGTCATACATAAAAAAAAAATATATATATATATACGCGTCGAATTGAGAACTTCCTCCTTTTTATCGTCGGTTAAAAACACTGATCATCAAATAAATTAGATTAGACAAAGAGATTTGACCAGTGGCATACTATTCTTAAGTGTATTCAGTGCGTAATTTTTCATCAGAAAGGGTATACCTTACTGTTACCGCTTGGGAGCTACAAGCAAATAAACCACGTCCATAATGGATTGAAAAGCATCAAATCTGGACGGAAAACTTGGTTTTCGAGTGTAGTTATCTCGCAAACTAGGCAAGAAAATTTCTTCATATTTTTATAGACTAAAGTCTGAAGCAAACGGCTAAAGGTCTAGAAGAGTCCTTAGATTTTTTCTGTTTTTCAGACCATCTTTTTGTTAGTTTTCTTGTTAAGTGAACTTTGGTTGATCAGAAATTGGTGAAAACCTAGAATGAACATTTTCCAGTTCAAGATATCTTGATTTTTCTCTATGTTGATGATTCCTGTCAGCAGGTATAAGTAGCTAGCTATGTCACAAGTACATACCACTTGACAGTGGGCGTGGGTTTGCCACTGAGACAACACAGCAGCTTGCAGGTGTCGCGGGCCTGCATGACGCGAGGCCGCAACTGGAACGTGAATACTGGCGCCGTCTCGGACGATTCCTGCCAGAAGGTATAAGGTAGGGCTTCGCGACGACGCGGAGCTTCGGGCACGTGTTGGCGTTGGACCTTCGGGACCGCTGTAGAGAAAAAAAAAACATTAATAGCAGTATAAGCAGCTACTAAACAATTTTCCGAATGCGGAATGGGAGGCTACAAAAGACAAGCTTTTGTAGCGACTAAATTAGGAGTATACTTTCAAGTCATACTGCTATTATTACTAAACAGAAAGAGCATTGATAATGGTTTTAAATATTTCCAAATCATCGAATCTGAAGTCGCTTTCCGAACCTTTGGCTTAGTTGTGGAACTAAATAATAAAAAATAGTGTACTGAAAACCATAGGTCGCAGGTTCAATAACATATATGTATGTAACATGTATGAGTTTTCCCTCTGCTTCGTATTAGAACACCCGCATAAATCCAAGTTGCATATCTAACAAATAAGGCAATATATGGGACCTGCTCGACCTAAACCTCGAACAAATGTTATTTCGAACTACTATCAGAAGATAATTTCAATATTCTATCGCATTAACGCTTTCCAAGCAAAACTAACTCCACACGATACTTTATTTGTAAACCCTTTTTTTAGAAATTCAACCACAAATCCAAATTACATTTCACTTACTGGACAGAACGCACTAAAAGCACTTAAAACTAAACTTGAACTTTTGAAAAGCACTTGTTATCACCAAAGTAAAAAAAAACTTGGATTAATACAGAAAAACAATAGCTGAACTTTTAACTGGCCAACTTTAATTCGCCGTAAAAATCCTATCACCCGTACGGCAGTAAAGAACACAGTGAACTAATTTAGTCGTATACCGGGTGTCGAAAGGTGTGGCGGTAATTATAGATCAGAATGTACAGTCAGCCGCATATCAATGGTCACTAAACAATTATAAGCGGAACTGGTTAGTATGTAAGTTTCATACAAGACAAGGTCTGCTTATACTGGTTTTGTTATCATCGTTGTGCGCTTGACTGTACTAGCGACACTATTGTCTTACAAACAAGTATATCGAGAATCTTGCCGGCATGTCATTTTAATTGGTTCGGAGTATTTCTGGCGAATAAAAGTTACTAGGTATTTGTTTTTAGAGTGTTTCTTGGACTGACTTTTATTAACATGTTGTTAACCTATTGATTCTAAATTTAGTCTAGTTATTTATGGAAAGACCTAAACAAAATGTATCACTACATTTGCAGAAACTAATGACGTTTTTAAGTGATTTATCGAACTATAATTATTTAATCTGCAAACAGCTTTTAATTTTATTCCAAGACATTTTAAATCTATATTTGTACAAGTAACAGATTAAACAATATAGATTAGTATTCAGATAGATTAGATTAGTATTTAGATTTAGTATTCAGATTTAACAATATTTCTAATATTATAAAACACTAAACATGGCTGGTGGGAGTCAGGATGTTAAAGATGATCAGAAAGAGATTAAAAACGAACCTACTGACCTAATAATTTTAAGAGGATCCTTGAAGAAAAAAATACACGTAATGATATCTATACAACATGTAACAGAATGAACGCAAGACTTCAGATATACTATCTAGGTTTTTTTTTTCAAAATCCTAAAAATACATATTTTTTAGGCATCAGTTGGTTGCAAAAGTTGGCACGAGTTGGTTACTGGATAGTTGCAGGATTTTTTGGATTGCCGTTTAGGGTAACCTGACACACAAAACCCATTTCGCTAGTCTTCCTGTTTTCTTTCTTTTCTTCTTACTTGGAATTCGCTGATACACTTATTTAACCTGAGTATCCAAAATAATTTATCATTTTTTTGGGAAATATTTAACATGGTATAAAAAACATACTAATCGATTCTCCTAGTGATTCTGAACACTAAACGATTACTAACTACTTTCAGATCTTGCGTTCGTTCTGTTACATGTTGCATAAAATTCAAAACATTATAGACATTCTAATTAGCTACCAAGAAAATACATGAAAATGGATCAAATTTCAAACTAAAAAATGTGAACGAATGACCCAGACTGTAGTAAAGTGAATAAAAATGATAGAATAACTTACGTTGTACGTTCAAGAAGACGACCTCTTCCCTGAATCCGTAGTGGTTCTCAGCCCTGATGATGTACTCGCCGCGGTCCTCCAACTTGGCGCGGTTGATTATAAAGTAGTAATCGTCGCCCGCATACCTACACAAAACGAATAAACCATTAAATGGTGTGTTTTAGTGCAAACATTTCACTAGTCAAAAGTTCGCCTAGCCCTGTGCGTTTCTTTTTTTAGACTTCTTTGTAGACTGTAGTTTGAACTGATATTATAAAATGTTAACCAGATTATGAGGATTCCCCGCTAAGCAAAAAGCACGCAAGAAGTCATAAGCGACAATTAAACTTTCAATGTGGCATCGGTTCAATCCATGACCTAGGTTATATTGATGTCAAATTGATCGAGTAATGGTATGAATAGATGGACTCATATAAAATATTAAAGTAATTTGATTTTCGGCGTCAATCCCTCAATCCAAGGTCAAGCACTGAACTGATGCCAAATTGAACGTCTAATGGTCACCTTACACATTGTTTTCTGTAAAGCAAAATAAACGTGCAAGAAATAGTACTTTTTGTTCTAATATAAAGACATTAGATATCGAACTCTCTCAGCGAAATATTCAAGGATTCGAGCTGTGATTCAATCAAGCTCTTGCTCTGGGTAGAAATCTTCCAGTTAAGAGACTTGTTATCAGCAGTAGAATAGGATAGGCTCTATAAGACTGATGAATCAGAATTCGATTATCACTTGCTTTAACGGTGAAGGAAAACATCGTGCGGAAACCTGCACAACTTAGAGCGCTTCATATAGTTATCGATAGTGTGTAGTCCGCCAAACCGCACTAGGCCAGCGTGGTGGACTAAGGCCTTAACCTTCTAATTCGAAAGAGGCCCATGCCCAGCAGTGGGACAATAATGGGCTGCTTATGTATAATACTAAATTAATTTTCCATACCTCTTCATGAACTTGACAGACTGTCTCAGTTCGTGGTTGTTTCTGGACCAGGTGACGGTGGGTGTTGCGCAGGCGATGATGCGACAGTACAGCTTGACCGACTGGCCCTCGTAGCAGAATGCAGACTGAGGCTTGATCACGAAGCGAGGCGCCGCTTGGCGACGGTCTGGGTGAGAAGGATATCATAAGATTAAGGGTCAAAGACTCTGAACACACTCTGAATATGCCGAAAGTGAATGGCTTATCATTAAAAAGACGGAATCAGCGAAAGTAGAACTTAATTTTTTTTAAATATATAATGATCTAATTATAATAAAACTTTTTAACAAAAAATTTAACCGACGAAATCAGAAACTGAAAAGCAAAAAATAACAAATTATGAGTCGGCGCCAAACAAACTTTTAACAAGCAAAGTGCGTGCAAGTTGCAAGTGGCCAAGCGGAGAACGCATTTTTGGTAAGTTATTGTTTATTGTTGAAAATTTCACGTTGTACTTGATGTTACGTTGTTTTTATTATTTATTTAAAGTAATTTAATGATCTTCGTTGATTGTTTGTTTGGCGCCGACTCATAATTTGTTATTTTTCGCTTTTCAGTTTCTGATTTCGTCGGTTAAATTTTTGTTAAAAAGTTATATTTTAATTTTTTTTGTGGCTATACTCTAACTCCAGGTCTCCATTATGTTGAAGTGTCCAGAACTACATAACCTTGGCAGGTTCAACAGAATCGGTTAACAGGTAAGAATTCAGTGGTTGAACAAGCACTCATCCCCTGGTTTCCTACCCTTAGGGGTAGATTTTGGTTTTGAAATTTGAATGGGACCAATTTCGAGATATACCCTATCCATTAAAAAATAATCATCAAAATCGGACCGCTCTGTAAAAAGTTATGCGTGGTCATAAAAAAATAAAAATAATAAGATATGCATCGAATTGTGAACCTCCTCCTTTTTTTCGTCGGTTAATAAAATAAGGTTTAACCGGTTTACATCGCGCATATTATTTAAATCCTGACGTTTCTAAAGCTCCAGCGTTCGTGGTCGCAGGAAGACTAAGATGACAAGCGTCTTTACAGATATTTAATAAAATCACACCGCGGTGATCGGTGATAGGTGATCGCGAAAACCCAAGATATTATAATAATGATCAAAATTCTGAAACTAAATTCAGAAAATCAGAACATTTTACAGGAAATTGATATTTCACTAATTATCCTCTCGTCGTTCCAAACGCCTTTTAATGCCAAACGTCCATTGTTTAACTATTGTCTGCTAATTAGACAGTGCAGCTCTTATAATTTAATCTTCGGTATTGATAACACAATCAATTATTTTTTTCTCAATGTTTCATGTGAGCTTAATTAATTGAACAAGATAACTTTTCACACATATTTTAGAGAGTCTTAAACCCAACAGTAGACTGGAATAGTGTGTAGTACAGTCGACAACTCGTCAGTAGTAACAGTTTGACTTTGACAGCGTCTTTAATTCGTATGCAGTAAGGGCGGTTTTCGTAGTTCAAGTGTTAACACTGACGAATGGGCGACTGTACAAGTGTAGAACCTAATAGTGCTTACCGAACTGTCCGTCGTATATCTTCCACTTCTCGATGAGAAGCTTACGCAGTGAGCTGTATTCGCTTAGCCTGCCGATCGGCAGTCTGAATGATGACCAGTTCTGTATGGAAAATAATTAGTTTAGTAAATCAAATTACATTTTGATTTAATCGGGAAATAATTATTATAAAATTTCAGCTTTTTCGAACGCTGATCTTACAATACACGACTACGAAGACTCAAAGGAACTTATATTTAAAAAAAAAAATTAATCAATTTGCACGCCTAAATACTTCAAGCCGGTGCCGGTGACGGGTAACAGCGTCTGGTTCGAAAGGACTAACCCCACTAATAACAAATTTTTTTTGGGAGAATTCCGTTTATTGTTTCAATCCATTCCACTGCTATATTGAACGAGAAAGAAGTATATGTCCAGCAGCCGTAGCATGACTGCTGTATACAAGGGTTTTGTCTATGAAATAATAGACAAAATTAAATTTTTTGCTCTACAATATGTCATTTTGACAGTATTCCTATATCTTGTTTACGGTGGTCATGCTACGCCTGCACCTGCAACACTGGACTGCTATAAATAGTTGAAGTTTTGAATTCTACGTACCTCGTATTGCCGGCGTAGCCTGTCGCGCATAGCTTCGTACCTCCTGGCCTCGATGTGTGCGGTTCTTGCTGCACTAGCGTCACCCGCCAGCCACTTGTGCATCAAACACTCGTGGGCTGTCATACGCTTCCTATGTGAACAATATGAATGTATTAGATTAATGTATCAAATTCTTGCCAAACTTAAGCGGCAGTGGGCGGGGCACATTGCTCGCAGAACGGATGGCCGATGGGGCCGTAAAGTTCTGGAGTGGCGACCGCGTAATGGAAGGCGCAGCGTGGGTAGGCCCCCCGCAAGGTGAACCGACGACCTGGTGGAGGTCGGGGGAATCTGCTGGAGGTGGTTGGGGGAGGCCTATGTCCAACAGTCGACGTCTTTCGGCTGATATGATGATGAATGTATCTAATAATGTCCTCCCGGCCGAATTTCAGTCACGGCGCCAATCTCAACGGAGACTATATAGCCATCTGCGCGGGACATATTATAGTGCACAGGTGTGTGCGCAAACACAGGTGCACTCTCTATTCCCTCACTCTCATAATCCGAAAGGACGGCAATCTGACACGATAGGAGAGAGATCAGGCGTAGGATCGACGGCTTTATGTGCTCTCCGAGGCAATGTATCATGTACCAAATAAGTATTGTAACCACGAAAATGTCGCAATAACAAAGTTACTAGATAAATGAATGGTGTCCTTAAATTTTACTTTGTTTTCGGATGCCGTACAGACGTTTGTCTCTAGATGTGCAAGTAATTTGATGTTTATATCCGATGATCCGTGCACAAATAACTTAATATAATATCAGAAAACTTTAAATCCAGCACGAATCCAAATCTAAGGCAAACTGAATGTTTTAAAGACACCTATTCAGTGACGGTAACATAAGGTACGAAAGCTAAAAAGTAACAAAAATAATATAAATAGAAGCACTTTAAGAAAGATTTCTGGTCCTATTATCTATTTATCTAAGCAAAATAACTTCTAAATGACAGACAACAATAAACAGTAAACTTACTCCTTGTTCTTAACGAGCAGCCGCCTGATGAAGTCCTTGGCATCATCAGATACATGCTGGAACGCTTCCTCGTCGAACTCCCAGTCGCAAGCCTTCACGTTCTTCAACGTATCGATATCATTGTTGCCCGCGAATGGCGACAGGCCTGATAGGCTGTTGAGAGAAAAAGTGCATCAGTAAGGACGGTTTTTAAATATTTTACTGTTTCATGTCTTCTTGGTCCTAGTCTTTGTCTTATAAACTTATTTGTAGTCAGCTCTTCTAATATGGCTTCTCCAGGATATTGTGCGTTGGGTCAAAATTCATGAGTTGAGGTAAGTAATATTAGTTTTTCAAATGTTTCTCTGTGCTCAAACATTAACAAAGAGATCAGATGTAAGCTGATGTTAACAAAATATGATATTAACAATAACGGAGAGCTAAACAGAAAAGTAAAAATCATTTTTTTTAAACCGAAGAAAGAACATTTGTCAGCCTGGATCTTCGAAAGAGCAACATGAATTGTTTCAGAGAATAAAAATGAAGACTCTCTTATACAGTCAAACACTTATCCGGCACAATAACGTAATTGTTGTGGTTCCTAGTGCTCGATTACAACCACATGAGACTTTCCATCTTTATGTCTCAGTTTGGCGAACCGACTTGCGGTACCATTAAGGCAACAGCCTAGGTGGTATTGAAGTTGTTATGGACAAAGGTAACCGCTTAACATCAAGTGGGCCTTTAGCTCGTTTCGCCATCCAAAACTATAACAAAATCCTCTAATTCTCAAACAATATTTAACTTTAAAACGTTCTAAGTCGTTTGGTCGCTATAACTTAAAATTGAGTCACGTTTGATAATTAGACCGATAGCTTTTTTATTTTTATGTACTCACAGCACATAAGAAAGCACGCCTACGGCCCACATGTCGGTGTAGAAGCCGACGGGCTCACGCTCCACGATTTCTGGTGCCGCGAACTCAGCTGTGCCTGTCGAGATCTTCACCACTTCGTTCGGATCTAATTTTGTGGCTAGACCGAAGTCAATGATCTGTGGAGAAGAAAAAGAGATGAGAATTACGTCGTGTATTTACATTTTTCAGAATATACGACTAGCTTCTCAAAATAATAATATGTTTTGACTGTTCCTTCGAATGTTAGAAAACATTAAGAAGTCATAATGTCGGTCTGAGTTTAAACCCTTGAGAACACTTTATTTATGTTTACAATTTTAATATCAACCAATGGTTCAAAAATAAATCGAGGCAAATAGGACTTATTAAATTACATAATGAAAAATCATTTCTTCATTGTAAAAACACTAAGTGTTACATAGAAAGGAGAAATAAAAAATGACGCTCAAAAATACCAAGAACAGAAGATTACATACCAAGAAGTCTAAATAATATTTATAAAGCATTTTCCCAAGAGCCTAACCAATTGTTTTAGTCCTACCCACTTTTTGTTTGGTTTTGGTGTTCTGTGCGACATATGAAGTCTCAAATGTATTTTTTCTCTATTTTCTGTCCTTTATTAATACTGACCTTAACATCAGTGCCAGTTCTAGTCTGGCACATGACGTTCTCCGGCTTCAGGTCCAGATGGATGATGTTCTGTTCGTGCATATGTCGGACTCCTTCGCAGATCTGTCTCATGTAGTGCGCTGCTTCTGCCTCAGACATGTTGTAGCCAGGCTCTGTGATGCGCTCAAATAGCTCACCTCCGGAAAGGCTGGAGTAAAATATGCAGTTAGATATCAAATTATTAAAATTTATAAATGTTCGAAAAAACAAATAACTCTAGCTTGAATGATTTTATAGATTGGCAGTATCTAGCTCAAACCAAAACTCCAAGAATGCAATATTGGAAACTACTCTTTAAAGAGTCTGGATGTGATCAAAACGTATCGCTACTCCTGATACGATTAATAAAGCTGAAAATATTTGAATGGCAAGTCCTCGATGGTCCATAACTCTAAAAACACTTGACTGACATAAGATTTGGTATAAAATATTTAGGGCCATACTTCTTGCAAATTACAAAAATAGAAAGAAAAATACTCACAACTCGAAAATAAGCACCATCTCGTCATCATCTTCGAAGGCATCATGCAAATTAATCAATTTCCGATGATGCAGCTGGTTCATGATATCAATCTCCTTTTTAATGAGCTCCTTTTCCATGGCCCCGGCCACTGGTATGAACTTGGCCGCGAAGTAGTTGCCCGTGGCCCTCTCGCGGCAGCGGTGGACAACACCGAATGCACCTGTGCCTACAACAGTACGTGCAACCTCATGCCTCTGTGTTTTGTGGTGGTGAAGTACACTTCTTTTTGAAGTCTTGTTAAGTTTATATGGTTCTGTTCTTTGGAATATGAATAGTGGCATGGTTTACAAGTAGGAATATTCTGATTAGTTGAACTATTGTCAAACTTAACATGACTCTGTTTAATAATTTAAAAAATGTGACTACTCGTATGTCTGATATTCAATATGCTTCATTTCTTTAGTTGCAAAGATATAACACGTCTTAGAGAACTTCTGACTTATTCCTAACAACTTTTGTTGTGGTTGCGTCTTAAAACTTCTTTAAAACGAAAGACTTTTTGAAGAAATGAAACATTGAAAATATCTTAAGACACACAGTGAAAAGTGTAATTTCTATAATAACTACATTTCTGTGCCAATTTATTATACGCCAATTTCTACTTGGTGTAATTTCGCATTAAAATAATATTTGTTTTGTGTAATTATAGTAAAATAAATATATTAAAATATCTTATGAAGCGAAAACCGTGCATTCGATCTACTAAAAAAGTAATAAGGAATAGATAATTCTAAATAAATAATTAATAAATATAATGTTTTAGATATCGAAAATTAGGGTTACTGGAAATATTACGGCCTAAATATCAACGAAATAATAATAATTTTTGAATTTTCCAATCACCCTACTAATTTTTCATGCGACTTTTTCCTAAGGAAAGAATTAAGTTAAAAATAAATTTGTTTTATAATAAAATAAGTATGCGTGTGAGACAGAGAGATGCAGAGAAAGAGATGCACTACATCGATCCATTCACACACAGACCTCCGGCACGCGTCCTTCGAGACGGGGCGCTCACGAAGTCACCTGTGAATCATCACCATTTTGTACTCGAAAGTATCACCACTTAAGACTGGGGATTAAAGTTTCAACAAGAACATTATGATAATTAGGTGATCACAAAAAAAGATCACCACTTTATACTGGTGATTAAGCATTGAAGATAAATCACCACTTTATACTGGCGATTATTAAAAATTGGGATATCAATTCTATTTGCTACGCAATAGGGTTGAATTTGTAAGGCACGGTTAGTATCTATGTTAATAGTAAAACTCTATAAAATCCCATGTGATTTCACAAGCAACTTCGTGAGTGTGTTAAGTCTTTTATTGTTTACTTTTACTATCATGCTTTGTCTTTTGTAATATTCTTTCTTAATAATGTCAATATTTCTTTTTTCTCCATATTTTGACTTTTCAAGTATGTTTATTTTAATTAATGATTTTTGTTTAGTGTCAGGCAAAATCAGTGTTGTGAATTGAGCATATTTTTCAGATATTAATTTAAGATTGTTCTGAAATATTAGTGTCATTGTGTCAGTGTATTGTTGCTAAAATAATTGTTTTAAATAGTCTCTATTTAATATCTAATTAGTTGGCTCCAGAATCTACGCAATTATGACCTTTATGTCTATAAGATTCGCGGGATTCTGGAGTCAAGTTTAGTTAAACTTTTACGTGACTACATACTTAAACAATTATTGTCCTATTCATCATAAAAATATTACTAACGAATATTTTTTGATACGTTAGAGTATGACCAGCATCGTATTCTTATTTATTACGGAAATAAAGACTTATTTCAGGCATGTTCGTGCAACTTAATAGAACAGAAATTAAATCAGAGTTAAAGAGTTTATAATTAATACTCGACTTGTGTTTTCATAACTCTAAAAGTATTTACTCATCATGGAAAAATGCTGGTTTCTTATTGATTACATAATTTGACGATTTATAACAGCGTATTGCGGATTTAATCTGATAAAAATCTTCAATCTACAGAGCCAAAATAATCTAAACATGCATAAAGTCTTATAGTCTCTAATAAACCATTTCAATAACTACAAAACATTTGAAACCAGCAAAAAAGTCTACGAGATTCATTCTACCTCCATTTCCACATTCTACTCATGCTACCTACTACTATTGATCTAAAACACTCATTTACACTTACCAATCTCCTCTAGGATATCGTATTTGTCATACACGGAGCAAGTGTTGATATCGACAGGCTGCGGCACGTATTTGCTGTATATATCGAAGACATAATTGTCGTAGTCCTTGATAGGACCATGGTCTGCGTTCGTGCGGATACGTTTGCCGGATTCGTCAACTGGAAAGGAGGTTTTAATTTAGTTAGACAGCCATTTTAATGGTCGTGTGGCCAATAATTTTGGTGGTCTTCAAGGCCCGAGTGACTAGGTTTTTGTTGTGTTGTACAGTTAATATCGGATGAGGTGGCAGTCAAATGCAAGCCCATTAGGAGTTAAAAAAGTCTCCAGTGCGAGTTAAGACTGTATCACTCACTGGCTAGGCTATGGTAAGCTGTGTGTGGCTGTGGTAAGCTTGGGTAGCAAAAGCAAAGAAAGATTTTAAAGAGTCATCTGATTTCTGGCTGCCTATAAATGAGTCGGAAAAATGTCTTTCTTGATACTAAATATCTTGACGGGGCTAATTATGCCAGGTGATATTTATTCAGCTTCCATTCAAATACTCGGCGAGCGAGGCAAATACTCCATTACTTTTTAGAATTGTTTATTGCAGGGAACTATCCAGCAAGACGAATTTTGATTTGAACACAGTGGAAAATTATTATTACTACAGCAGATATTCCTGGTTATGTCATTTCTTAGGCACAACCCACAATTTCCAATTGAGCTGGCATAATACATGTTGAATAAAAAAAAACATAATAATTTTTCACCCAGATCAGACTCCAGGACCTCACATACTGCAGCGGCGCTTTAGACCGCTGGACTAACAAAGCAGTTATAATACTTACCAGGGTATTCCTTCTTCTTGAACTCTTTCTTGATGATAGCCTTGGTCTGCACCAAAGTGGTAGGCTCGCTGGGCTCCGACCTGCCATAGATGTTCTCAGCGTAGACTCTGAACTCGTACTGCTTGCCTGGTACTAGGCCTGTGATCGCCATTGATGTGAACCTAAGAGATGGGGATTTAATAAGCTGGTGGTTCAACAATCAATTTTGACAATCAAATCAATACAACTGTCAGTCTTTCGTTGTTGATTGACAAAATTCAAGCAAACTTGTTGACTCCTGTTGGTCTATATTGGTAGCGTGGATGACCAAGAACGTATGTTAAAACTTTATTAAAATAATTTTTTTCCTATTAACTTATACGAAAATCATTTATACTAAGATATTTGGTTTCATCGTTTACAGGTTACCACCCCGATTGGAACATTTCACAAGTCAAGTCTGCAATTTCACACTGTTGCCCATTACTGAACAAGGTTTAATCGAACAGAACTGTTTTAGCACATACCTGGTGTTTCCAACCCTGATCCAACTGGACATGGGGTGTTCTCTCTTCTCAACCAGGTAGTTGGTGATATCGGAGCCGCCGTCCCATACTGGAGCCTTCCAGCTGAGAGCCAACGAGTCAACTCCGATGTTGTCCACGGCTGGGAATCGTGGCGGGTCTGGACGGTCTGTACATTAACAAATGAATAAGTAACTTAATAAACCAAGGTGAAATAACGCAAATGTCAATATTCCGAGCAATTCATACTTCTCTAAAAAATCCTTCACCGTAAGACTTATTCTGAATCGTAGTGACCATATCAAAAAGAAATATCTTTAGAACATTAAGAAAAACCGGCCAAGAGCATGTCGGGCCATGCTCAGTATTATAGGGTTCCTTAAGTAGGTCTAATTACAAACGAATCAAATCGAATATTAATCATTGCTATTTTATTTTTTGCAAACAGCGCCACCTAGCGCTAAATTTATGAAGCTAAATTTAAGAAGTGTGTTTCTTTTTGTGATTTTTTTAAATAGATAGTAACTAAAGCAGCATTATTTGCTAAGATCATTTTTCTCTAAGTTCAATGACCTATGAACTAGGACGTCTTAAGTATTTTTCAGTTTTCTCACTATAACTCAAAAATTTATAATCACATTATACTCGCAATAATTTAATAAAAGAGAGTTTTTATAAAGTTCTATCAATGTTGAAGACTATAAGTTTCTACGTTGCATAGTTTAGAAATGGCAGGGGGGGGGACACATTGCAAGCGACTTTGGCGAACTGTATTTCGCAGATGGTATACCTGATAAAAAAGTTGTGTATGAAACATTACCTTCATTTTAGTAGACCTATTCAACGATACCCCACACGAGGGGGTGCAGCGAAAAAAATATTTTCATCCCCATTTCACATGTATGGGCGCCACCCCTAAAATACGTAATCAAGATTTTTTTATTCTTTTAAAATTGAGATCTATATCTATTCCATTTTTTGTCAAAATTTCATTTATTTATGTTTATAACTGTAGAAGTTATTAAGCGGTACAGGATTAGGACAGACGAACAGACGGACAGACGGACGGACATGACGAAACTATAAAGGTTCCTTGTAGGACTACGGAACCCTAAAAATGACGGAATCTAACCCGCATCCTATAGCGCAGAAGTTTTGTCTTCAGCTATCTGATACGAGGAAAGCGCAGAAGCCTTATCGCGTATGCAATTAGACTGTCACATGATGAAGTATTTATATGTAATTTAAGTCCAGTAGGCCAATTTACGTAACTAAAGAAGAAGTGCAGTTGCAGTTAAGTTAATATTCGATCAAAACAATGCTTTTCGTATTCTCTTATCTACGGCAATCGCTGTCAGAAACGAACTGCAGCGTCACTGCAACCACATTGCAACTTGATCGGCGCGTCATGAAATTACGTGAATTAGGGCCCAGAAATGAGGAGATTCGCAGGAGAACGAAAGTAACTGACATAGCCCGAAGAATTGCCAAATTTAAGTGGCAGTGGGCGGGGCACATTGCTCGCAGAACGGATGGCCGATGGGGCAGTAAAGTTCTGGAGTGGCGACCGCGTACTGGAAGGCGCAGCGTGGGTAGGCCCCCCACAAGGTGGACCGACGACCTGGTGAAGGTCGCGGGAATCCGCTGGATGCGGAAGGCACAGGACCGGTCGTTGTGGCGATGCTTGGGGGAGGCCTATGTCCAGCAGTATTGTATATTATTGTTATTGTGTGCCTCTGGCTGTAGTAAATAAACCATTTTTCTTTTCTTCTTTCTTTCTTTCAGTGGACGTCTTTCGGCTGAAATGATGATGATGATGATGAGGGCCCAGGTTGAGCCTTGCAGATGTCTAAAATAATGTCATTTAAATATACACTGACCGCTAATTTCAATGTTGATGGTAGCGGAATCCTGTCCAAGCTCGTTCTCAGCCGTGATCCTGTATGGACCGGAGTCAAGCTTGCTGGCGTCGCGGATCGTTAGGATCGCGTGGCGTTCTGAGAAAAATAAATAATTTCTTGTGTTTAATAGGGACCACAGATTAGATAATAGTCACGGTAATACGTGTTTCATTCATGTGCATTGATGTTCATGTGAATATTTCTATGCAACGAGGTCTTAGGTTCCAACTGGTTGATCTCGAGCTTTTTTTACCATTTCCTAAGTTGCTTTTCCACCTTGTATTCGGCAAAACTTGATTGCGGCATTGACAAGACTGACAACACATTTCTGAGGAGATAATTTAAAACCAAGCAAAAACTGCTTGCTGAGAACTGCTTGCAGTCCAAGCATCCTAAAGCTGACGACATCAGTGATTTTGGTGGGCAAGGTCTGTTTGTGTAGACACTGTCTCTTGAGTACTGGTTCAGATGTTTCCTTTTATTTTGGGATAGAAAAATGCCCAGCAGTGAACTACAATAGACCAAGTAATACAAATATTTCTTACCTTTCCTCTCCACATGATAATGGAGTCCAGACTCGATGGTCTCTCCCTCCCTCACCCAGGTGATCTTGGGCACGGGGTGGCCAGTGAAGGGGATCTTGATGACGACGTTCTCGCCCTTGTCGAAGTAAGCGGAGACGCGGAAGCGAGGAGGCACGTTCAGTTTTGGTGCGGCTGTTGGAAGAAAATGTGTTGGACTGTTATTCTGTTACTACAAAACACTGTCGGCATCAAAAAAGTAAGGGAAACTACATGAATCGAATGCAGAAAAAACGATATTGGAACGTATTCCAAGTTTTGTGATCCTCTGAAAACATAATTGTAAAAAAAACGTTTCAATAGCTTTCATTTGAGAGGTTTATTTATTTTATCAGCAGCAGGGGGCATAATTAGCAACTTACTGCTAAGAACTTGTTTTGAAAATGAAATTATTATTATGCAAGACCGTACGCCTTATTTCTTCAAAAATAAAACGATCCTAGGAAAAGACCCAGACTACGCTAAATACTATTATCTAGCGTTGTCTGACCCTTTTTCAGGACAAAATAGAAGATTCAAGAACCACGAGTTGAGGCTTGGGAATGCCTATATTTATCACCGGGCTCCGTTTACCTGAAAAATCAACAGCAAAATATCCACTTACTCATTATAAGCAATTCAGCTCTGGTACTCTTGACTCCAGCGCGGTTGACAGCGCGGCAGACGTACTCGTCGGCGTCTTCACCGAAGACATCCATGACGGTCAAGAAATGGTTGTCTCCTTCGCTCCAGATGCGGTGACGTGGACCGTTCGTTATCTCGCGGGCACCTGAGAAAATCATCACATTTTAATTTTTGAAAATTGCTTTAATGATTTGACAGAAAAATATTGTTGTTCCAATAAATGTATTTTGAATACTGACCCTTGTACCACGTGATGGTAGGCTTGGGTTGACCAGTGATGGTGCACTGGAACTTGGCGTTGTGGTATTGAATGCAGTTCGCGTTCTTCAGCGGTTTCACGATCTCTGGTGGTGTTGCGGCTGTAAAAATAGCATATTATTAGTGCTATGTCTTTAGCACGTTTAACTAGATTGAACCTGCAGCAACGACCTGGCTTTGAAGTCGGTTTAGATGTTTCAAGATAAGCCATGGTATGGTCGGTGGCCCACTGGGAGCTCCTCTGCAGGCTCTTCTAACACTAGAAATAAGATACTTAAAGCGTTCTTCTCGTGATACATACCTTTAGGATCGACGACCTTGACCTGTTGACTTGCTGAGCTAGGCGGCGACAGTCCAGCCTCGTTCTGCGCCATAACGCGGAACTCGTACTGGCGGCCCTCGATGAGATTGGAGCAGTTCCACTGGTTGGGTAGGCACAGGGTCGGGTTCACGCGCTGCCAGGTCGACGTTCCGACCTCGCGCTTATCGATCCAGTATCCTGTTGGAAAAATGGAGCGAGATAAGGTATTGTTCATTTATGTGTGCAGTCTTCGAAGACAAAGTGAAGAACAGGAGGAACAACTATAGAAAAGCTGACCCCACCATCATGTAGGTCTATGGCTGGGAAGAGAGAAAGAGACAGAGACAGAGTGTGGGTAGGTAAAATAGCATATTTATCTATTGTCGTCGAGTGTCATAAAAGTAGCATTTAGTTTTACATCGTCAATTTTATACTGAGATTGATTGATAACAGTTCACGATGAAATAAAGAAGATGCCTTTAAGAGTAGACTCCCAAAATGAGGTGACTTTTTGAAAACATATGCTGAGTCGAACACATACTTTATGAATGTGTAATTTAGATATATGTTTTTTTGTACCTTTATCTATCGTTTGACTAGACAGATACATAATAGGTTGATTTTTGTTCGATACTTTTATTTTTTCAAAATCATGCGTTTTTAGAGATTTATCGAATATTTCTACATTATTATTCAAGTTAGCTATATAAAATTTATGCAGATAGGAAGATAATAAAGTTGATTAAATACTGGTTAGAGGAAATTTGTATAGATTATCAATTATTCTTGTAATAAAACCAAAACTGTTTTGCGACTTACGTCATTTACTTCCGTGGTAAAACGCGCGAGTACGATTTTCTCGAAAATGAGCTCTATTGCAACTCGCATAAAATTGAGGAGAGCGGCCCGCAGTTGCGGAGTGTAAGGGGAGTGCGAGGGTGGGAATTACGTTTTGGGAGCGTCCTCTTAACGCGGAGTTAACAATGTCAGTAAAGAGTACAAGTGTATTCTCATGGACACTTCAAACATCATGAGAAAGCAGTAGTAATTTCAATAAATATTCAATAAGATCACAGTGCAATCACCACTATTTTCGTTCCTCGTTGTGTCTTTTCAAATATTTGTTTTAGTGACCCTACATCCAGTATTGAATATTGACCATTAAGAAGACTTTTGACCATGAAATAGTAAAGTACAATAACCTTGTATTCTTGATCCACCGTCGCTCTCAGGCTTGTCCCATTCCAGGTGAACGAAGTCACCTCCGATCTCCAAAATCTTGGGAATGCCGGGAGCTGATGGTGGATCGAATGGTGCCTTAGCCTGTGGGGAAACAAATTATTAGCTTTATGCAAACATAGCACTTTAATTTTAAAAGTCGTAATTTATAAAACCGGGTCTCCTGCGACCATGTTTTGTTATTTCTAACACCTAACACGTTTTTCTAACAAAAAGTAGGTGTACTTAGTAGGTGGCTTATAGTTAAATTTACCTAAACAAAACATTATCACGTTTTGTTAGCTTGTTTTGTTGAATTTTGTCGCAGAAAACCCCGCCTAAGTGTATAAAAAAAGCATGAGCATCTATTTTCAAATAGAAAAACTTTTCAGATCGGATCGGATAACTCTTTTTGTTAGTAAGTTAGTTATAACTAAATTATGTACTTTGTACCCGATTTTTGCATTTGGATGTGAAATCAAAGCTATGAAAATCCAATAATGTTTCTGAAAACTTAGTAAAACTTTGTGAGTAATTTATAACTCTCGATGAGCCTCACCTTAATCGGATTAGCGCCTTCAAGCGCGGGTCCAACACCATTCTCATTAGCCGCATGTATCCTGAAGTTATACTCCTGTCCCTCAGTCAATCCTTGCACCGTGAACTTGGTATCCCTGACTGATGACGCGATGGTTATCCAGGCCGTTCCTGACGTGTCATTACGTTCAATGACGTAATGCGTCACCGGCAGGCCTCCGTCGTAAGACGGTGGCTTCCAGGCTAGGGTGCAGGAGTGGCGAGAGATGTCCGTGGTCTCCAATGGTCCTTGAGGAGGACCAGGAAGACCGGTGACCGTTACCGTGAATGTGTCTGAAGTTTCGCCTGATTTATTCGTGATTTGGAGCTTGTAAATGCCTGGGGGTGAAAAAACATTATAAGTCAATTGTTTTTTCGTAAAATTAGATTAATTTTCAGATTAATATTACGTTCTGATCTGTAGTGTCTTGGATTTCTTAAGAATATCATGCATTTGTGATGCATACATTACAGATTTATAAATTTAATTTTATATTTTCTTGTGGGTGAATTTAAAAGACTATTCTAAGGATCTTGCTATTATTCATTGTCAGAACGTCATTTACTTATTAATTTATCTCTACATACACACAATACCTAAAATATATATATAAAAAGACACTTGAGCCCAACATTACTCAAAGAAGGTATGATCATATGTCAGCGCAGCGCATGCAGTTTTTTTCTTCTAAATAAAATTAAATAACTTATATTATAAAACATGAAACTCACCCATATCATCCTTAGTGATGTCCTTGATGAATATAAGAATGTAATCATCGAACACGGTGTACTTGAAGTGCTGTGACTCGGACAGCTTGTGTCCGTCCTTGGTGAGCACCACGTCGGCGGGCTGGTCTCCGGTGTACAGGATCTTGATCTTGGTGTTGTCGTGTTCTGGCAAGTGCAGGTCGCCTGGCATGCGGGTGATGCGTGGTGGGTCTGGTGATGGAGAATTTAATATTAAGTGTTCATTCCCGCCCGGTTAAGCAGTTAGGGAACCTATCTTGGGTGTCATCTGCGAGAGTCCATTCGAAAAATAAATAAAAAACAGCCAATTCATTCGGGTCCGAGCGATCGACGAGTCAACATCTCCTGAGGATGCTCCGTGGAGGGGCGAAACACGTGTCGGGTATTGGTTTGGTTTGCATATTGCACTATAAATTAATCGCACCTTCTGCCTGTGCATTTATTTGTGGGCGGAAGGGCGGTGCTGCATGTTGCATTCAAGCTTGATGACTTACTAATTTTCGCGGAATTAACACTTAATATTATGACTTAATATTTTGAATTTAATTACTTTATATTAGACCCGATTCAAGGATAAATAAAAACTGGTGAAGTCGGAGGACACCCGATAGAAGCGAAGCTCCTACGCATTTACAGGCACGAATAAAAGGCGCGCGTGAGTTCCTCCCGACGATGCTATATTGAAGCGTCGCTTCAAAAACTATTTTTGTTTTACCACGCAGAGACACTTTATGACCGCTTTTAGATGATGAGACTGATGAATAGGGCTTGGGTAACCATTGGTGGGTAGACTAGCAGCCCGAGTCGGTCAGCCTGAGAATCAGTGGATACGGAGAATTCAGACAGTGCAGAGCTTGGTCTAGTGGTGGATAAGCTAAAGCTGAATAAAATTTAGGTCTCTTTAGGATATCAACGCCACCTGTCAGTGGATAGTTCAAGCAGATTGTTTGTTTTTGTTATCCAGTGATAATTATCTAGCGGAACATTTGGACAGCTTCAGGATCTAGTAAAATCGTTCGCTAGATGTCACTGAAAACGATAAATAGTAACTAGATAGCGCTGTTCCGGTCTGCTGGATTGTCTGTAGGATCTTCATGCATTTGTTTTTTGTTACTGCAAAAAGTTCCGCTAGATATCACTTATAACAAATACGCATTTGGAAGCGCGGATAGAACGCACACGTGAGTTTACATCCCGTACACTCAATACAACCACGTTGATTTCTCTGTGTCCATTGATTTCCAAGTAGCAATTCTGTACGTAGTACTATTATATGCTCCATGATGTAACGGTAAATTTTTTGCTAATTTTACTCACTGGTGGCGGAGTGCAAAGCGAAGCTAAAAAAGCTTCGCTTCAAAAAAAAAAGTATATAAGTATTATATCCATTGTCTAGTACCCATATCTAACAAGCTCTGCTTAGTTAGGGACTAGATGGTGCTGTGTAAAAATGACGTCCCAAAATAATTATTTATTTATTTAAAAATATTCTATAAAAGTACACTTACTTCCAATCTTAAGATGTCCAGTGCAGTAAATGAATCCAATATTGTTGACTGCCTCGCAAGTGTAGTCACCTTCATCCGCGTCGGTGGCGGCTACGATGTTCAGACGGAGCGTACCCTCGCGGGATTCTGATATAAACCTGAGAGGAAATATAAGATTTGTTAGAGTTGAAACTTTAGAAAGGTATAGAAGATTTATCGGGAATTAGTGAAGCATCAAAGTGGAATAAGCAACCGTTTATTATAACTTCACGTAAGAAACGAAGAAAAAAAATACAAATAATAATTTGATGAAAAATATCGTTTTAAAAACGTTTTTAAACAGAGTTAATATTGCTATGTCATCCAGTGCTGAGCTATTTTTAAAATATCAGGTCTCAGCTCATCGGGAATTTAGTTTAAAATCGATTGCAAAATTTGTACAGACATTTGTAACAGACAGACATGAGAAAAGTATGTTAATAAAAAAAAAGTTTTTAAGTGAGTTAATTAAAACTTATCGCAGTCCATTTTCTGGCAAAAGCCTTGTCAAAAGTAATGTTGATATTTGAGGATTTTCGACGTCCCTTTCCATTTCTTCCATTACTCCATTATTTTATGCATAATTACCTAGTGCCAAGCACAACTTCTCGGCCGTTCTTCAACCATCTGCCGGTGGGCACAGGGTTACCGGTGGCCACACACTCCAATGTGAAGGGGCGGCCTAGTGGCGCGCAGAGCGTAGGCGGTAACTGTTTCAGCCATTCCGGCTTCGTGCCTCCCAACTCCTCACCCGTACGGACTGGAGTAGTACAGCTTGACGGTTCCGATTTGCCTGTAGGATAGGAAAAGGTGTTTTGTTTTTTCTATAGAAATGACGGAAGTTAGAGTGGCCGAGATATTTCATGCCATAAGTTCACTTTATAGCTCAATAGCAGTTATGAAGTGATTAGGACTGCGAAGTATAAAATGAAACTCTTAGTTTCATCATAATCAGCATTTCGACGACGTCAAATATCCCGAATTCCACATAAAAAGATTTAAGAAAGGCACTCAGTTCACTGCAGTAAAGAAATAGCAGTCGACTAACTCCCAGATTCCGAAAAGCTTGATCAATTTGATTTGTTGTCAAATCTAATGTTAGCTCCTGTAATTGGTCGGCAAAAATATTAACAACCAATCACAACACATGACATGGGATTTCCAGACCAGATTTTCAACCACTGGAGGAGCGTCTAACCTAAACTAGACAATTAAAATAGAATTTAGCGAATTAGATTGACATGTTTTGACCTTTACATAAAATTTTCAACGATAAACTATTTCGAGATTGTGGAGCCTAATTTAGTTTTCCTTTATTTTTGCCTAGTGCCAGGCCACAGTGAATACTCCATCGATTACCAACAATTTTGGACAAAACTTCACTTATTGGGACAGCCTAAAATCCAGCAGTGGAGTGAAACTTACCAGCAGAATTTACAGCAACAATACGGAACTCGTAGTCTGCCTTCTCATTGAGGTTCATGGCCGTGAACGTGGTGTCTTGTACATTGTAATCGTTGCACTTAACCCAGACCGAGCTGCCAACGTCGCGGCGCTCGATGATGTAGCCGGTTACGCGGGCACCTGGAGGAGAATAAAAGTGGAATAAGCAACGAGCCCATAAATAAAGTTTTCAAGTTCAATGAGAGTTACGAGAAAAGATTCCATCATTCCTCCATATAACTATACAAAATATTAAAATTTACCACCATAATGTTTATACATTATACCCGCGGTACGCTATGATGGCGTTTTTGACATTTTCCAATAGTGTTGTGACACATTTCAAATTAAGAGCGATTGGGACCAGGTTTATTACTTTGATCAACTCTCAACTAGCTATTATGAATAATATCTAAATAAAGTAAATAATTTATCAAATTATTCAATAAACATAACGTCTAGTCATTTTGTTTAATCGATATTTAATCAAATTTTCTGTGACATACATAAAAAAAGAAGGAGAAATAAATAGAATTTAAATTTGAATAATAGATTCGAATGATTATATGAAGAACTTTGTAAGAAGGCTCGTATTTATCAGCAGATTTTTTTGTAGAATATTTAACTGAACTCCAACAACGATATTTGAGCATAGTTTTGAGTCGTAAATGACGATTGAATTGCATCAAGTGGCTTCGCTTAGGTCCTGTGCTCTAAATAAAAGTTCTAAAATTGCTACAAGAGTATAATAGCTGTAGCCTTAGCCGAGTACATTTTGCTGCTACACAAAAAATTTTGAAGCACCATTTTTTCCCCATGGGGAAATCCTCTTCCACGCACTCCACCCGAGGAAGGCGGAGCCAGTGTCAGACTTTTACTGACTAAAACCACCACGGTGTTCCTCTAACGACCTTTGGTCGGGGTTGTGGGATACACTCTGCAATCGCCAACTACCCCGATAGGTCCAGGCTCGCTACTAGTAAGCGAGCCCCTTCTCTCTGTGTGGCCTAACGTCGGCCCTCTGTCACGGTCCTTAATTGGTTGGGCGGCGGACTACCCCAAGTCCGCCACCCGCAGGTCCTATACTCCCGTAATTTTATTAATAGTGTTTCTTTTTTCGCATTTTTGTCGATGCTCCTGGGATGTAGTTCACGTAATTTCATGACGCGCCGATCAAGTTGCTGTGACGCTGCAGTTCGTTTCTGATCGCCGTAGATAAGAGAATAAGAAAAGCATTATTTTGATCGAAACTTTACTGCAACTGCACTTCTTTAGTTACGTGAATTGGTCTGCTGCTGCCTGTAATATGAATCTTCCTACAGCCTCACCTCCATCATGTGCGGGCGCGTCCCAGCCCAGGTCGACGTAGTTGCGTCCGACGCGCACCACGCGAGGGGCACGGGGAGGCGCGGGCGGGTGGGCACGACCGCGCACCTTGAACGGCTGCGAGCTGGACGAGTATTTACTCCAGCCGGCTGCGTTCTTAGCGCGGACACGGAACTCGTATTCGTGGCCCGGTTCCAGGTTGTATGCCTGGGAATGAGATGTTATGTTAGTGAAAATACTTAAGAGTTTATCCATGGAGTTTCTTGCCGGCTCTTCTCCATATGACCAACTTTTTGGAACCATGCAACTAGATTCTTAAAGTTTTGATAGTGCATGTTCGAAATAAAAACATATGAATTTGAAATTTTGAATTTGAAAAAACTTAGGTCTGTATTACAATACCTCTATTATGAGTTTTACAAAATGTTAAAATCTACTGTCGCTATCGACTATAGAAAAATATTCAAGCTTTTATTGGCTCGGGTAATATCAGATGCGTAGCTATCCGAGCCAATAAGATCAGCCTCTTTTCTACACTCACTCTACCGCTCAAAGGTTTGCTGGTAGAAAACTCATTTTCGAGTTAAGCTCGCCTTTGTACATGTAATTTCTATTTATAATTGACAACATTTCATTTTTTTAACATGCCAATTTTACTATTTTAAATGAAACTATATTCAAAAATAGGACACCCATATTTTTTCTTTTTTCGAAATTGCATCATTTTCATATAAAAATTTAATTTTGACATTCGCCTTATTCTAAACAGACGTAAGCACCAAATGACGTCATTCATACGGCCGAACGGCGTTATGCCTTTGCTTCGCTCTGACCTGTCAAAAAACGTCAACGTCACTTGTCAATCTAGAGCGTCTATCTAGTATTGTTTGTTATTATTATATTGATTTAATCGATTTTCAAAAAATTACATATTGTGTGACAGTGACATTGACATATCATGCATGACATTTATCACCTTTCATAAAATTATCATAAAATAAGCTTAGGCAAAGACAAACCTCATTCGGCCGTATATGTGACATCATTCCATGTCTTTTGTTTTTTTTTTCTCCGAAATCAAGTAATAAAAAATAATATATTCGTGATTAGGATAGGAAAATAAAGAAACGGTATTTTTGTTTTAGGACCTTAATAATTTTGAAATGTTGTCAATTTACTATTTGATTTTCTGGTGTACAATAAAGAATAAGAATAAACTATTGATATTACTTTCCCAGTACTACAACTGTCTAAAAGTCACTCTTACATGAAATTTTACGGATTTTAATTGCCGTTAGTGGCTAAAACTTATCGTTTAAATAGACATAGAAGGAACGAGTACTTATAGTATGCAGCATCAAAATTCATCCACAATTTTTCAGCCTACAAAAATTCTATATTGAATCTCATTCTCACTTGGTAATTGCAGTCCTTAACCAGATAATCGGCACCGTTCCAGACTCCGTCCTGTACGTCTCTGAACTCCAGTTTGTATCCTTGTATCCTGGCGCCACCGTCGGAACGCGGGCGGTCCCAGACGAGGCTGGCGGCTGAGCCATCCCAGTCTACGACGCGAGGCACGCCTGGCGCGTCCGGGATCGTGAATGGGAACTGAACAAAAAAAGTAAAGTTATTGATAGACCAGGAAAAGCCTTATCCAATGACTGACGTTTTAACTTTAATTTACTTAGCCCAGTTTAAAATCGCGGACGTTCTCAAAAACAACAAGTTAAGATTACTTTAAACCGACGAGTATGCATGAAGAGGTATATTAATGAATGTAGATGAAGCTAAAGGGGAGTGTCAGAATCGTAGCGGGTGGAAATCTATAGTATCTGCATACCCCGATGGGAAAAAGGCGTGATGCTATGCGTATCTGTATTTATACATGTATGTGTCCAATTTAAAATACTTTTCAACTTTTTTGTAAAGACCGATATTAATTTATCCAAAAGTAACGTAAGTAGTAAGTAAGTTGCTGCATGCAACAGCAGTATCGAAAATATCTAGACAGTAATAGCTGATTAGGACAATTCTACATAACAGGTACTGCAGAATTTTTCAAATAATAGACTATTGGATTGACTTAGACATAATTCTATATGTTATTCGTTCAGTACAATCAATGTTTATGTAGCTAATTGTGAATATCTAAAAAGCTATATAGTAAAATCATATTTATTTAAACGATATAATAGTTTGTCAATGTCACAAACCTTAGCAGTAATAGCATCTTCCATCGTCAATGGGTCAGACACTCCATACTGGTTCTCAGCGCGCACGCGGAACCAGTACTTGCGGTTCGGTTCTAGACCCATAACATTGTAGTGGCAGTTGCGCACGAACGACGAGATCTTTGACCATACCTGGGTGAAACAGACAAACAAAGTTAGAAAGTCCATAAAATTACAGATAAAGCCTTGAGATTATTCAGTCGTTTGGGCAATCCGAAGAATTTATCAGCTGTAATTTTTCGCCGGATTCCACTGCACTCTTGACTGACTCTTGGTTACTGAGTTGAGTTCAAAAATAACCATACCATATAACCATGAAGACGACCATAAAATTGCTTTGCCTCCCTAAGGTAGAATGGCACTTGGACATCATAAAACGACAGTCTATTTTCACTTAGGAGACCAATGTGACAGTTACTGTTGCTATCCTTATGGAATTGTTATTTTACTGGGAGTTATTGTCAAAAATCGTAAAGCAATTTCCTGTGTCGACTAGATCCCCCTTATTACAAAAACTTAGACCAGGTTTAGACCCTTGTTTAAACCGGGTTAAACGTCAAACTCCATACATAAAAAGGTGTTTAAGCCTGGCTTCAGCAAAACCCATTGTTAGACCCGATTTTGTATTAAGGTGGTACAAGTTTTTTTGGCTTATTGTACAAGTTTAGTCTTCCGCCCAGAAGTAATACATCATTAACAAAACTTCATTTTTATAGAGACTAGTACCCATAGTACAAGCTCTGCTTAGTTTGAGACTAGATGGGGCTATGTAAAATGTCCCAAAAAATATTTATTTATAGAGGAAAAATGCGCTCTGCCGAAATGCGGAGCTGTGAGATTCCTGTTTGACCTTTACCTACTCTCTTCATTATCTTGAAATTGATCAGAAAATTCTAGAAAAAAATCTAAGTATACGTACCCCGCTGTTATCCATCTTCTCCACCACATAGTTGGTGATGGGTGAACCACCATCATCTAGCGGTGGCTTCCATGAGAGCGTGCACGTGTCTGGAGTAATGTCGTATGCGTCCAATGGTCCTTGTGACGGTGTTGGCCTGTCTACCACCAATACCTAAACAGAAGAAATGATATTAGTAGTTAAGGAGTTATAATCTAGATTTAGTTCAGTCGGTAGTAATCAGGGATGCAGTTGGCTAATGAAAATTATGTAATCGTCCTAAACAATGGTGCAGATTCTCTTGTATACAACACTAAACTAATTTTAATCACACTATATCTCGTTCTTACTAACATAATTGAAATAGGAAAAAATATTTAAAGCTGATAAAGCTTCATTTCAATATTAATTAATTTTACTACAATTTAGCTTGGTAGTAAGTTAACATCACTAATTCGGGTCTTTAATTCATTTTGTTTTCCTTTACTGACGGGACATTCTATCCATCCATATAATATCAATAACATCAATCTAAATACAAATTATTGTAAGTTAAGTATTCTTACTCTGCATGTAGCACTGTCAGATCCTTCGCTGTTGACCAGCTGAATGGTGTAGGATCCTGTGTCAGACCTTTTGGCGGAAGTGTTGTGGAAGACAGTGTCGACATCGGACGTGACGAAACGGAGACGTGTGTCTGGGAATACTTCTTCATTGTTTATTATCCATGATACCTGGCCAACAAAGAATTTGTAATCAGAATTGGTGTTTTAAAGGGTTTATATATCTTGGTGAGTAAATCCATAAGGTCAAACCTCATATATTTTATTCCAAAATAAATGGCACAGTGTTAATGGTCAGTTGGTTACAAATGATAACTATTTTAATCAAAATTATGAGTATTCAACTCAAGAGCATAGAAGCTTTCTCCGAATATAGTTTATTTTCTCTATTTTGAACACAACAACAGATAATAAATCTATAAAAGACTCACCTTTGGCCTTGGGTTGCCAGTAAACGGCACTGTAATCTTGATCTCCTCTCCAGCAATAACGGTGATGTCCCTAAGGCTGAGATCACTGGTGATCTTCGGCGAGTTAGGTGGTGCGCAAGCCCTGATGGCATCAGAGCTGGCTGACCATGGTCCCTGACCAGCGGCATTGACCGCAGATACACGGAACTCATACTCATGGTTCTCGATTAATCCGGAAACCTTGTAGGTCGTGTCAGGAATGTGTGCGTGAGATGCTTTAGTCCATTTGTCTTCAGTGATGAGGCGCTTTTCGACGATGTAGCCGGTGATTGGCGATCCACCGTCGTGACGGGGTTTCGTCCAGGTGATGGTGATGGAAGACTCTGTTGTCTCCACAGAGCGTGGCGCTCCGGGCGCTCCGGGCGGGTCGAAAGGATGTCTCGCCCTAATAGGTTCTGTGGTCTGAGCTGGGTCGGACTGACCGTATTGGTTCTCAGCCATGACCCTAAACTCGTATTCTCTTCCGACAGTCAAGTTCTTCACGCGTAAGAACGGAGTGGTGACGTATCCTGATACCTTGGTCCAGTTGGCAGTTCTGCTTTCGCGTTTCTCAACAACGTAGTTGGTGATCTCACCACCGCCATTGTCCTTTGGCGGGTTCCAGTATAACGTAAGGGCTTCTCCCTCGAATTCATCAGCCCGCAGGTTCTCTGGTTTTCCAGGCCTATCGAGAACACGAACGTTGATCGTGGCCGTATCGTATCCAGACGGATTACGTAGTTGCAGACGGTACTGTCCACCATCTGACCTCTTCGCGTTCTTGACGACAAGAGACGCAGATTCTGGTGTGATCTTCTGGAATATTCTGGAGTCGCCTTCAACATCAAGCAGATTGTCGTCGGCGAACCATGAGGCAGTCGGTTGCGGGAAGCCAGTGTAAGGTACGTGAATGGAGAAGTCTTCACCAGCACGTACTGTGATATCCCGGACTCCTCCAAGGTCCATGCATGGTTTATTTGGCTGTTCGGCGATGGTGATATCAGAAGTTGGCTTGCTCGGATCTGATCGGCCAACATCGTTGACTGCGATGACTCTGAACTGGTATTCTGCTCCTTCCTTAAGCGTAGGCACAGTGTGTACCAGGCTTGGGATAGGAACATCGTTAACATCCTTCCAGTCCTTGTCGCCCTTGCCCTTTTGTTGAACGATGTAGCCCTTGATCTTGGCTCCACCGTCGCTCTTAGGTGGCCTCCAGGATAGCGTGACGGAGTCTTTGGTGACTCTGTCTGGTTTTGGCGCTTCTGGCGGACTTGGCTTAAGACGCTGTGTCTGCGCCGTGATCGGTTCGGTCGGCTTGCTGGGCTTGCCGGGTCCGGCTTCGTTAACGGCGATGACGCGGAATTCATAGCGGTTACCTTCACGTAAGTCAGAAACAGTGTAGCATGTGTTTGGTGTTGGGTAGTTGTTAACCTTAACCCAATCACCTCCACGTTCTCTCTTTTCGACGTAGTATCCAGTAATCGGTTTTCCTCCACAGTCCTTCGGTGGGTCCCATTCGAGGGCACAGCTGTTTGAGCTGTATCCTGTAATTCTTGGTGTGTCAGGAGCATCTGGCGGGTCGAATGGTGACTTCGCCAGAATAGGCTTGCTTTCCAGTGGGTCTGAAACTCCGTATAAGTTCTCTGCACGTACCCTGAAGACGTATTTCTTGCCTTCAGTCAAGTTCTTAACAGTGAACGAGCATTTAGGACAGAAGCCAGCGACTGTGCGCCAGTCGTTGACTCCAAACTCAGCAACTTCGACAACGTAGCCAGTAATTTCACTACCACCATCATCTGTAGGTGGCTGCCATGATAGGCTGACAGCATCATGGGTGACGGGCTGGCATAGCAGTGGTCCTTTAGGCATTCCAGGTTTGTCAACAACGATGACTTCGATATCAGCGGAGTCTTTGCCATGTGCGTTTGATGCTGTGATCGTGTATTTACCAGCATCCTCGCGAACAGACTTCTCAATGGAAAGTTTAGTTTCATCTGGCTTAGTCTCAGCAGATAACCTATATGAAGGTACCAGAGGAACTGATCCCTTGGTCCAGGAGATGGTCGGTGTAGGCGCACCACTGATTGGAATGTTGATATTGATAGGTTCGCCCGCCCTGACCTTGATCTTCTTGCCAATAAGATGGTCTAACCTCAGTTTCGGGCTTTCCTTCATAGGCTTGGCGATGAAGACATTGGATTCGTCTGAAGGTTGGCCATTACCGGCTGCATTAACTGCAGAGACTCTGTATTCATACTGGTGACCTTCTTGGACCCTGTCGTCATTGTATTCGTTAAGCCTGACAGGTTCCTTGTTCAGTTTGATCCAGCGACCAGTAGCCTTATCTCTCCTCTCAACATCGTAGCCAAGGATGTTGGATCCTCCATTGGAGATTGGTGAAGACCATCTGATGTTGATGTGGTCTTTGTCTGCGGCAACCAGTTCTGGTTTGCCAGGTTTTCCAGGCACTGTGTATTGGTTCTTAGCGATGATTGGCTTTTCTGTGACAAGCGGCTCAGAGCGTCCCTGAAGGTTCTCAGCAAAGACTCTGAACTCGTATGTTGTGCCTTCTGACAAACGAGGTACGGTAGCATGGTTGAATTTCGGGTTGATGTAGGTAACAGCTGGTACCCATCCACCACCGTGAGTAAGATCACGCTTCTCAATGACGTAAGCAGTAAGCTCACTGCCACCGTTATCCTTAGGTGGTTTCCATGACAACGTAACAGATTGCGCGGTGATCTCTTCATATACGAACTGCGGTTGCGGTGCTCCAGGTACATCCAAGACTATTACTTCGAAGCTACCTTCATCAGTACCAGAGTCGTTCTTTAATTTAAGGGTGTATTTGCCAGCGTCTGAACGCTTACAGTTTACGGTGTGGATAATGGTATGGTGTCCAACAATGGTGACGGTCGTCCTCTCGTTAGCAACGACAGGTTTTCCATCACAAGTCCATGTGACCTCTGGAGTAGGCTCTCCGATGAAGTTAACATCCATGTGGAAGATAAGTCCAGCCTTGATGCGGATCTCCTTAAGTGGTGTAAGGATCTTAGGAGCCACGAATCTGTCCTTAGCGGTGATAACATCAGAAGGATCACTGGGCTCTGATTGGCCAGCCTGGTTCACGGCAATGACGCGGAATTCATAGTCCTGGCCTTCAGTAAGGTCAGGCACGGTAGCCTTGGTCTTGCTAGGAGGAACATGGACAGCATTCACCCAGTAGGGGCTGCCCTTCTCCTTCTTCTGAATGATATAACCAGTGATAGGTGAACCACCGTCAGATTTAGGCTTCTCCCATTCAAGGTCGACATGGTTCTTGCTCCAGTCAGTAGCCTTAGGTTTACCAGGAGCGGTGGGCTCATCAAACTCGTTCTTGGCTACAATAGCGCGGTCTAACTCCAAAGGCTCAGATTGGCCGATAGCGTTTACAGCACTAACTCTGAATAGGTATTCCTTCATGTGGATCAACCTGGTAACTTGGTGTGATAGGAATGTGCTCATACCGGCATCAGACCAGGTTCCACGAGACATGTCCATCTTTTCAATGACGTAGTGAAGGATCGGAGATCCACCATCATCCAAAGGTACCTTCCATGACAACGTGCATGATTCCTTCGTGACGTCAGCAACAACCAAAGGCTTCTCAGGCCTTGAAGGTTTGTCAAGGACGGTGACTTGAGCTGCTGCAGAGCAGACTCCGAGGTCGTTCTTCAAGGTCAGCTTGTAAACGCCTCCATCAGCGCGGACGGAGAATGGAATGTCTAGAATAACCTTGTTGTGTAGAATCTGTATGTCAATCCTGTCTGAAGGATGGACAACCTTGCCGTTGATCTGCCATTCGACTGTTGGCTTCGGTGATGCTTCAATTGGGATCTCGTATTGAATCCTCTGGCCAGCCTTGACAGTCTTGTCTGCCAAGAGCATTTTGTCAAAGTGTGGTGCGCAGAACCTGGCTTTAGCCACTTGTGGTGCTGAGCCATCACTTGGTTCTCCGTTTCCGGCCTTGTTGACGGCAATGACCCTGAATTCGTACTCTTCACCTTCTTGTAGATTGGGTACGGTGGCGGTTGTCTGGTTTCCAGGTACGGTGGCTGCGACCTCCCAAGGTCCGTACTTCTTCTTAGCCTCGATGACGTAGCCAGTAATAGGTGATCCGCCATCTTTCTTCGGCGGCACCCATTCGAGGTCCATGTGGTCCTTGTCCCAATCCTTGACGACAGGTGTTCCAGGTTTGTCTGGTGTACCGTAGGGGTCCTTAGCTGTGATTGGTTCGTGTCCAACAAGAGGCTGTGATTCACCGTGTTTGTTGACGGCGCGGACACGGAAGTTGTAGTCGTGTCCTTCAATGAGGTGGTCAATCCTGCTGCTGCAGGACTGGACCTCACCAGCTGGGATCCAGCGCATATTTTCTTGGTCCATCTTCTCGACAACGTAGTGCGAGATTTCGGCACCACCGTCGTCCTTAGGCGGCCTCCAGCGGAGTGTGCAGCCTGACTTGGTGATATCATCAGCTCGTAATGGACCTTCAGGTGGTGTTGGTACGTCCATGACGGTAATTTTAACTGTAGCTGAGTCTGTTCCATTGATGTTTCTAGCCTTAAGAGTGTAAACTCCAGTGTCAGCCCTCTTGGCGTCAATGACGCGGATCTTAGTGCTATGTGTGTCACTTACAATCTTTACTCTGTCAGAGTTCATGATCAGGTTATCACCGTTGAACCATTCCTTGGTAGGAGTAGGTTCACCGACAACCGGCACATCGAGGTCGAAGTTCTGTCCAACCTTAACCTTGATATCGAACATGAAGTTCCTGTCAATCTTAGGTGGCAAGTTCTTTGGTCTAGCAAGATGTGGTGCTGTTCCGTCACTAGGTTCACCTTTGCCGGCTTTGTTGACAGCACGGACACGGAACTCGTAGGTGTTTCCTTCAATAAGGTCTGGAACCTTTCCGGTGGTGACGTCACCCTCGATCTGTGCGCATTCTTCCCAGTCAGGTGCGAACCGGTCTTTCTTCTCAACAACGTAGCCAGTGATGGGCGCTCCGCCGTCGGTCTGTGGCCGGGTCCATTCAAGCTCCACGAAGTCTCTGTCGAAGTCCTTGATCTTGGGTGTGCCAGGCTTGCCGGCCACGTCGAACGGATTCTTGGCTTCAGTCGAGTGTGGTGTGGTAAGAGGTTCGGATTTGCCTTGCCTGTTGGAAGAAGAAAGGTTAGGATTAATTTGTTTGCAAATAATTCAAATTTAATTAAAATTAGATATAATAAATCAAATTATTTTATTATTTTAACGCATTTTACGCATGCGAAGCGAATTCTAAAGATTTAAATTGTGGAAAGAAAAAATCGCTCACGAGCAGGATTCGAACCTGCGACTCCTGGCTCAGTACGCCAGTGCTTTAGCCACTAAGCTACCGTGAACACTGCTCGTGGTATCGAAATTATCCTCCACTATACGTCTTTGGGTGACGTCAGCGATATCTTATTAAGAAACATTAATAATGTTATGTTATGTTATGTTTGTTGTTTGTGAGCGATTTTTTCTTTCCACAATTTAAATCTTTATAATAAATCATTTAAATTAGATAGTATCGATTTTATTTTTTCTGGACTCTTGTACAGTTTATCAAATCTTCATGAAAAAAACACCCTAGTCAATTTTCAAACAATTACCTAATAGTTTGCAACTTTCTCATACCTGTTAACAGCCCGTACTCTGAACTTGTACTTGTGTCCGGGCGTCAGACCATCTACTGCGAGGCTGGTCTGCGGTCCATCGGTCTCTCCGGCCGTCACCCAGCGTCCAGTGGCCTCGTCCATGCGTTCCACAACGTACTTCTCTATAGGCTGACCACCATCGTCTGATGGCGGGTTCCAGGATAGCTTGGCTCCGTTTGCGTGAACGTCGGAAACCTGGGGGAAAAATGGTTGTAGTTCTCTGATGCAATTTGGAGTATAGAATATCAATTTTCGTCCAGGATAGGTCTACAAAACAAATCACTTTTGTATTTCTCGATTAAATGTCGTGTTACTTTTATGACAACTGCATATAAAAAGTGGATATGATTAAATTTACGTCTTCAGCTATACTATTTATTATTTAACGATTTATGCACATACATAATTACAGCGAAATAAAAAGTGGCAAATTAAGTACAAAAAAGTACTGCTTATTTCTTAGGACATCTCTTCCATCAGACCTGCGAGAGTCAGGATTGTTTTTGAGCTGCAGCATAATCAGATCAAAGGACTTAAATAGGACTTTACAGCAATAGTAATATACCTTGAGCGGTCCTCCAGGCGGGCTGGGCACATCTAGCACAATGACCTCGACCTCTGCCACGTCCTTTCCGTTGGTGTTCTCAGCCGTGATAGTATAACGACCACTGTCACCGCGTCTCGCTGACTTGCAGTTGATCTTAGTGTTGTAGTCAGAATGTTGAACCTTGACGTCTCCGCCAGTTTTGATCTCCTTCTTGGCCAAGAACCATTTGGTTTCTGGCATTGGTTCACCGGACACCTGTTGAGAATAATTGGGTTAGAATTGTTCCAAGTTTGTGCGTGTTTTGTATAGTTTGAAGTGCTTACCAAAATGTGTCTTTCCGAGGTAGCGTGAATAAAGATTGTTATTAATGAGTTTCCAAGAAAATTTATAAATAAGCAATTAAGCGCCGCTTCTTTCACCGTTCGAATAAAGTGCCACTGGTTTCCTATAGGTGTTGTAAGTGGTAATAGGATGTGATGGTAATAATAATAACAACGCTGTACTGTAGTCAATTCATTCGCGTGGTGGTTATAGCGATATCGTTTCTTGTACCAATCGATAAGACAGCTCATATTCATCGGTGGCTTACAGACTGATCTTATTTGACTCATCCTATCCTACTAATATTATAAATGCGAAAGTTTGCGAAGCTGTTTGGATGTTTATTACTCAATCACGCTGTAAGGATTGAACGGATCTGGATGAAATTTGACGGATTAACATATAGGCTACTTTTTATCCCGGGAAGATGAACAGTTCCCGAGGGATGCGCAATACGCGACATCCACTCGGGCGAAGCCGCGGGCATAAGCTAGTTTGCAATATTTTCTCAATATGAAAACAATAATCGTGATATTTTCATACTGACCTTGACATCGAATCCGAACTTCTGTCCGACCTTGATCTTGACATCGATGAGGTTGGTCCTGTCGATCTTCGGAGCCAGGTTCCTGGGCTTAGCTACTATCGGATGTGTGCTGTCGCTGGGTTCTCCTGGCCCGGCCTTGTTTACGGCACGTACCCTGGACGAAGGAAAAGAGATATGGTTAAACAAAGAACATCTTCGCCAGTTTGCTGCAGTTGATGTGGGCTGTGCAATTGGATAAATGCACTAGGTAGATGTGCTAAAGGTTTTTTTTGTACTTAACGCTTGCGTTTGACCGCCACCTCACCTGATGGTAAGCGATGGTACGGTCGACGATGGTTCACACTTGCCCAGCAAAGGTGAGAAGATGGCAGTGAAATATTTCCATCCATCCTCTCAAGTGGCTACACCGGGCATCGTACCGGAACACGACTAGGTCGCTTGGCAGCACGTCTTTGCCCGGTGGTCCAAGCCGTCGGCCGTGGCCTATCACCAGTATGTCACCTGAATTGCACCACCCAGGGATCACGTGTAGGGATTCAGAAAAGGGGTACTCTCCTACAGACGTGGGTGACTCGATCCCGAAACTAGGGCTAAGGCTATAACTTACAGTGGTGTATGGGACTGAAAATAATATTCTATAACATATTGATTCTGATAAAAAAAGTTATTTGTTTGCAATCCAAATACAGATTATTTGGATTGCAAACAAATCACTTTTTTTTCTAATCTGTTTCACGGTGTTGCTATGATTTCCAAATTGATGATTAACCGGACGGCATTCTGTATAAGTTAGAAGGAACTTACGCTAAATAAATGACTACTACAACGATCAATCGATCTTTGCGAAAATCCCTACAGTTTGTGATGATATCAGAATTTCCCGGAGTAGATTTGGGCCTTAAATCTCAACCAACCTGAACTCATAAGTCTGTCCCTCGATCAGATCGGGCACAGTGCAGTTGGTCTTATCCGCGGGCACTTCCAGCGCCTTCTCCCAGTTTCCGAACTTGTCCTTCTTCTCCACGATGTAGCCCTCGATGGGGGCGCCACCGTCCTCGCGTGGTGGAGTCCATTTGAGGTCTACATGGTCCTTGTCCCAGTCTGTAACTGATGGTGTTCCTGGCGCACCTAGGGTGGAAAAAAAGGGTTTAGTTTTTTGAATAAGTTTGAGATAAAAGGGGAAAGTGGTTGAATAAACATGAATAAGCTTCGGACGGTGTCGTAAAAGGCGACTAAGGGGTTCACTAGAGGATGGGCAGCAGTTATCTCGAATGTTTATTCAACCAACTGCGATCGCCAAACCACCTGCCAAGCGTGGCGATTATGGCATATCCCCCTCTTTTGTTTTTGGGGGCGGCCTATGTCCAGCAGTAGACGTCTTCCGGCTGTAATGATGATGATGATGTTGATGAGCTTCGAAACTAAGGAAGATTGTTTCAGGAGAATAGCAGCAGCCACTGCCAGAGCATTTAATCATGTGTGGATTGCCCTCAAAATAGGCAATAGCTAACTTGAATACGTTATACAATAGGGCAGGCACATACAACGTGTTATTGAAATAACTGTAAACCTCATAAGTCTTTGTATTCATCAGTATGAACAACTTTAACTACGGGACCAACACTGAAATCGCGAAACAAATCAGTTGTTGCCTACATTTGTGTTCACGAAATCGACCAAATGTAGGGAACACCTGATTTTTTTTCGCGATTTCAGGATTGGTCCCATAGTAGATAGATAGATAGATAGAGTATACTTTATTGTTTGCACACCATAAAAATAAAAACAAAGTTATAACAAACATGAGCACAGTACTAACAATTGGCTTATAGTAAAAGTTGTTCATGCTGATGACTACAATGACCCCTTTAGAGGTTTTCAATTATTTCAATAACACGTTGCATTTTGTCGTAGTGACTGCTCGATATAGGCTTCTCTTCAAAATGCCCACGAACCTATTATCTAAATGTCAAGACTATACACTCACCAGGCTCGTCGAAGGGATTCTTAGCGACGATGGACTCTTCGGAGATAAGTGGCTCTGATTCGCCTTCTGTGTTAACAGCGGACACGCGGAACTTGTACTCTTTGCCAGGAGTTAAACCAGTGACATCACATTCTGTGGAGAATAGAATTATTGTAAGAAAGGTAGATACGTAGAACTCCGTAGAAGCAAACACTTATAAAATGATGATGATGACATAAGATTATTGTTTCTTGAGTGTTTTGAAAATCAGATATATCGGAGGAAAATAAATTTAGAGTATTTTCGTGAGATGCCAAATCGTTATATATGACAAAATTATTCAGATTCTGTTAACAAGGCGAAGAAGTAATTTTATTAATAAGCTTTCTACTTGTTCTACTATAATTGCAGTATTGGCGAAATTGTTTCTTAGCTATGCAGTGCGGTAAAGTCTAGAGATACTGAGGAGCGAAAAAGTAAAACCTTTTCACGTTTTGATGACAAGGGTGCGAATAGGTATAATCAAAGTCTTAGGTCCGACACATAAGTGGAAGTGTACGTGTAGGAACTACATAAAACAGCATTGTACTTACTAGGCTCATCAGAGCGGGCACAAGGTACCCAGCATCCGGTCTCTGTGTCCAGCTTATCGACCTGGTAGTACTCGATTGGTGCACCACCATCGTCCTTCGGCCTCTTCCATTTGAGAGTAGCACCTTCTTTGTGGACGTCTGAGATCTGGAATCAAGATAGCATAGATTATATGGATTTGCTGTTTATTTCAGTTCAACATAACATAACATCACGCCTGTATTTCCCCGAAGGGGTAGGCAGAGTTGTATAGTAGGTACACCCACATATCTCTGTAATTTTCTCTATTATGAGTTCTACAGAATGTTAAAATCTACTGTAGCTATCTATCTGGCTACACTGGCTATATGACCATCTCAGGACGTGCCTGATTGAGCAAAGTAACTAATTCGGAAAGACCGTAATTTCCTTACTTCTTCATCTTGCTATTATCATGTCAATACTCAAAATCAAGTATTCATAGCGCAATATGAAGAGACCTGCATCAGCAACCTTTCAGTTGCCTCATTCTCTGACTTCAGATTACATTTTGGTAACCAAAGCCCGAAGAATTGCCAAATTTAAGTGTCAGTGGGCGGAGCACATTGCTCGCAGAGCGGTTGGCCGATGCGGCCGTAAAGTTCTGGAGTGGCGACCGCGTACTGGAAGGCGCAGCGTGGGTAGGCCCCTCACAAGGTTGACCGACGACTTGGTGAACGACGCGTGAATTCGCTGGAGGCGGTTGGGGAGGCCTATGTCCAGCAGTGGACTTCTTTCGGCTAGAATGATGATGAAATTAAAGTTGGTCGATTAACCTCACCTGCAGTGGTCCTTCAGGCTTCAGCGGCTTATCAGTAACCACCACGTTGATGGTAACTTGGTCCTTGCCACTGGAGTTGACCGCGGTCACGGTGTATTCTCCAGAGTCATCCCGACGCACGGGACGGATGACCAGCTTCGTGAAATATTCGGGGCTGTCGATCATCACCGCCTTGGATGGACGGAGCGGCATGTTCTGGTATCTGTTGGAGAAATTAGTTGATTAAAGAATTTAAAAAAAAGGAAATGTCTTAAAAGTAACGATTGTGGTTGAAGAGAATAATGTGAAGATTGGGTGACGGCAGTGTTTTCCGAATTATTAAAGTTCAACCTGAGAGAAAAAATCATTTACGTCTTGTTTATTAAGTTTGTGGAGATGTTGGGATTTTCAGATATTTGGATGATTGTAACTCAATCACGCTGAAACGGCTGATCTGATTTGTATGAAATTTGGCATACAGATAACATAACCCGGGTTAACATATACTTTCTATCCCTGGAAGTTATACAGTTCCCGAGGGATGCGCGATAAACGACATCTACGCGGTCAAAGCCGCGGTCATATGCTGGAAAAAGTAGCGTTTTAATGGTGAAAGAATTATTAAAATCGGTTCAGTAGTTTCAGAGTTTATTGATTACAAACAATTTGACATGGGAGCCTTCAAGAAACGAGCATACATCTTTTTAAAAGGTCGGCAACGCATTGGCGACTCCCTTGATGTTGCGGATGTCCATGGGCGGCGGATATTGCTTACCATCAGGTCGCGGGTCGCTTAAACATAACCAGCCCATTACTGTCCCACTGCTGGGCACGGGCCTCTTCTCAGTACGAGAAGGCGCAGGTCGCGGGTCGCTTACTCGTTTGTTATAAAAAAAAACTCTCCTCTTTATAATATTATTATAGATGATTTCCGATAACTAATTGCATTATAAAGTCAAGCCAGCCCAACTGTTTTTACAAAGCACCATGTTTTTTTTTCACTTTTTCAATATAGACACAAATTTTTGGCCGTAACACTAACACCGTCAAACGCGGATTCAAATAACTTTTTAACTATTTTAAAACCCTGCTTACCTCCATTCAACAGCCGGGGCCGGTTCTCCAGTGATAGCGGCCTCCAGCTTCAAGGTAGAGCCAGCAGAGATGGTCACATCTCTCAGGTGACGCCTGTCGATCTTGGGCGCTAAGAACCTCGGTTTGGCTAAGAAGTTCTTGCTGGAATCCGAGGGCTTGCTCTGGCCCGCCTTGTTCAGGGCGATCACGCGGAACTGGTATTCGTTTCCTTCGATTAAACTGTTGAAAGATTAATTTGTTAATAATTGTGAATATGTATGGTTTTGCAGGACTGCATCAAAATCTTTGAATCTTTCAACGAATTAAACATTGTCACAGTTTTTTCACAAGTGCTCTAACAGTCAAGGACTAGTTATTTTTGATGAATTGAAATTTAAAGATATTTGAAGATTTACGAGTGTTCTTGGGTAAGTATTAAAGATGATTGTGCACTAATTACTTATTTAATCAAACCAACTATTTTAGGTACAATTCTAGTGTCTACGCAGCGTGTGTTCCGGAAACACCGTGTGTGTGTGTTAGCGACTGGCTGGAAACGGTAAGTATTCGTGGGAGCTATAGTTGTGGATACATAATATCCAAATACAAACCTATAAGCTATTTGACTAATATAGGTTTTTTTAGTCTGTAAAGATCACGCCAGAAGAAGAAATAATATCCACGAGTGTGTGGAGGAACGAGGTATCATGTTCCTCCAACACAAAGGGAGGATCCTCCGACCAGGCTGGGTCTGCGCCTGGCGGGCTACTGCCCCACGGTTGATGTTGGGCGGTTGTACTTATGCTAAATTGCGTGTAAACTCTGCTTGCGCGATGCAGGATAGTTTTCATGTCACCGGATAGATGTCGCTACAAGTGCGCTTATAACATCATACTAGCATCAGACTACCGTTCGGCCGCCGCTAATTTAGTGCCTGCAGTCTTAAAGCTTCGTGTAATGGACTGATTATGGAATTATTTTCTCCTGGCCAGCTGAAAATACTTCAAGGTGATGATAGGTAGCAGTTATCTATTTGATAGGACTAGTTCTGCGAATGGGTCAGCTAACTTCATTATCTCCCATTTTACCAGGAGTCGATGTCTAATAGACTGTAACTGAACTAAGAAACTTACCCATTGACGGTGGCTGTAGGTGTAGGCGTGTGTGTCTCCACAGCCTTCTCCCACAGTGGACTGTACTTGTCCTTCTTCTCGATGATGTAGCCAATGATGGGTGATCCTCCATCCGATAGCGGCGGCTCCCATTTGAGGTCCACGTGGCTGGCTGACCAGTCGTCTGGTACAGGTGCGCCAGGCGCATCGGGGATGGCTGTTGGGAGAATGATGTAGTTAGAAAAAAATGCTAGAATAACAGCTAAGAGTGGTGTTTTATAGACATATTTAAGACACTAATATTATACACTAACAGTTGCAGATCTGTCTGAGAGAAATTAACTAGGTTTCTATCACAATTAACTAGGGAATCTAGAATTTGACAACAACAACAAGGAGGAACTACTGATTAATAAATTAAAACCATCGAATTTGATAAAGTATTAATAAGTGTCAAACTCATATTACTTGTACCGGTGTCGAGCAACTGTATGATCAATTGAAAGTTCACGTGGATTCAGTTCGATTAGAGGCACAATAATGAAGCCCCATTTCTAAGATGATATCTATTGTAAGAATCTAAACTCAAGGGTTCTTGAGTCTACGGGCACAAAACTAGTAGCAGCCGAGCTAGAGCGGGGTGGCGGTGATGTGGAGCGGAGCGGTCCGCCAGCGCCTTCCGGCGTGGACATTTACGGCGAAATTGTTAATAAAAAGCTCAAACGAGCGGGGAAATCAAACTAGTTCGTTTCTGTCGTCGCTACCACTCGTTCCTCCTCGCTAGTTTCATACGCGTCACTTCTAAATGCTGTACTTTTATTTACGTCTCTGCCGCGCCGCTAGTTTTGTGCCCGCAGCCTTAAGACTTCGTGTAAAACCAGAAACAGGTCCTCTTAAATTAAAATCATGTGCAGATCTCCCAAACTATTATTTGATCTGCATCCTGACAACAGGCTTCCAAAGTAGAAGGATAAGTTTGAAGAAATATAAGATGACTTACTGAATGGATCCTTGGCGATGATGGAGCCGAATGTTTCCAGCGGCTCTGATTCGCCTTCCTTATTTAACGCCTTCACACGGAACTTGTACTCGTGACCAGGGATAAGGCCATCGACCTGATTAGAAAATTAAGGGGTTAAAATAATTAAAATATTTTTATAATTTATAATAATTAAAAGGTAAAAAAAAAAAAAGAATTTGTGGACTAGCCCAACGCCCAACTGTCAGTGTCCACGTCTCGGCACCGTAAGTCATGACTGGCAGGACGCACTGGTTGAAGACCTTTGTGTTCAAACTTTGCGGTATAGGCGACGAGAAGACTCGGCGAAGTTTGCCAAATGCTGCCCAGCCCAGACGGATCCTTCTGTTGGCTTCTTTCTCGAAGTTGTGTCTACCAAGCTGAATTGCCTGCCCTAGGTAGACGTATTCCGTTACAACTTCGAGTGCCGACCCTTCGACGAAACTTAGCCTCGGCATGACATGCATATTGAACATGACTTTAGTCTTGTCCAGATTCATGCCGAGACCGACACGTCGAGAGGCTCCATTTAAGCTGTGCAGCATTTCGCCCAGTTGTTCCAGCGACTCAGCCATTACAACGATGTCATCGGCAAAACGGAGATGAGATGTTCTCGCCGTTAACGTTGATACCCTGTCCAGTTCAGTCCAGCGTCTTGAAGACGTCCTCCAACGCGTTAGTGAACAATTTCGTGGATATTACATCCCCTTGTCTCACCCCTTTGCGCAGTTGGATTGGCTTCGTCTTTTAGTCCTGGAGCTGAACAGTCATAGTAGCAGCGTTGTATAGGCATCTCAGCATCTCTATATACCGTTCATCAATGTGACATCGCTGAAGAGCATCCAGAACTGCCCAAGTTTAGATAGAGTCGAAGGCCTTCTCGTAGTCCACGAATGCCATACACAGCGGCTGATTGTACTCTTCAGTCTTCTATATGATCTGCCGAACAGTATGGATGTGGTCTACGGTGCTGTAGCCTTTTCGAAACCCAGTTTGCTCTAGTGGCTGGAATTCGTCGAGTCTTCCGGCGAGACGATTCGTGATGACCCTCGAGAACAGCTTGTACACATGACTCAGGAGTGAGATGGGTCTGTAGTTCTTCAGAAGGGTTTTATCCCCTTTTTTGAAGAACAGTACCACCGCACTCCCGCTCCATGCCTCCGGTGTAGAGCCTTGTTGGATGACGGAATCAAACAGACTCTGTAGCTCCTTCAGGACCGGAGCCCCGCCTGCTTTTAGGAATTCAGTAGTAATGCCGTCATAGCCCGGAGCTTTGTTGTTCTTAAGCTGCTCGAGGGCCGCCCTAATCTCGCCCTGGTCAACGTCCGGAAGATCCTCGGTGTAATGGCGCGTGGGCTGGGTTCTTTTGTCGTCATTGCTAGGAACTGCTGGTCTCGCCGTTTTCGTGGAATACAAATGCCCATAGAAGTTTTCGACCTCATCAAGCATTTCGATCTTAGAGGTGACAATTTTGCCATCCGCGGCTTTCAGTTTCATCAGATGGGTCCTCCCTAGCTGCTGAGCGAAAACTTTCGACCCCCTATTTTGCTCAATAGCAGCCTCAACGGCGCGGGTGTTGGAGCGGCGGATGTCACGTCGCATCAGCTTCCTAATCTGTAGGTTTAAGGACCTATTATCTAATGAAAGCGAAGGCGCGGCTGACATTACTTAAAATAGTCCTAATTTAAAGGTTCCAATTTATTTTGAAGTTACAAGCACTATATCTCACCTCCATCTCTGGCACATTGCCATGAGTCTTTCCAACAGGCAGCCAGGTTCCGGTTTCGGGGTCGAACTTCTCCACGAGGTACGCGTCGATGGGTTCGCCGCCATCGTCCTTGGGTCTCTTCCACTTGAGAGTGCACCCATCTTTGTGGATGTCTGACACTTCGAGGGGACCCTCGGGTTTGTCGGGTTTAGCTGGAAGAGAAATAAGAAAATGTTAGTATGGTTTACGGAATACGGTTGCAGACTGTTGAAAAATGCACAGAAATTAGGAAAGAAAGTGATATATCTCGCTTCCGAAACAATGATGATCTTTAATGCGACACTGACTACAATTTGCGCTTTTAATCTTTTTTGACCTGTGGCTGAAAAAAACTGAAGAGACAGATATCCAGAAGTATGGATAAAATAATCTATCAAACTGTTCTACTGCCTTCTTTGCAAATACCTTGCGAATAGCCTGAGAAGCGTCAGTAATCAATGGTATAATAAAATACATAACATAACATAACATAATCAGTCATAATCACTGCAGGGCACGGGCCTCTTCTCAGTATGAAAAGGTTAAGGCCTTAGAAAAAATTAAAACACATGACAGCAAAAATCTAACAATTGACAAACGTATAAACCGTAGCAACATTCAGCTATAAATATGATGAACAATTTACGGTAACTTGCTTGATTACCACTTGCTTTAACGGTGAAGGAAAACATCATGAGGAAACCTGCGCACCTGAGAGTACTTTGACAAGTTCTCGATGGTGTGCAGCCCGTCAACCCGCAGTAGGCTAGCACGATGTACTAAACCCTTCTTATTCTGAGAAGAGGCCCGTGGCCAGCAATTTATTTATTTATTAAATTTTTCTCATCATCACTATATAGTACAGAGTCAAAAATCCACATAGAATAGAGGCTGGTGTCTGATTTAGGTAAGACAGATCACAGATCACCAGGCTTTCTCACTTTGTGACATTAAAATAATGACCCTAACTGTGTTTTAAACATCTATATAGAAACGCGAACATAATAATATTTAAATTACACAAAATTTCATCAAAATAATACCTAGTAGAGATGATGATGATGAGGGGAAAGTGATGGGCTGAGAAATTGGTGATAATACTTACATGTAACAATAATCTCGATCTCAGCCGTGTCCTGTCCGTACTTGTTGACGGCCTGTATCTTGTATGTGCCGGAGTCCTTGCGACGCGGACTTGCGTGCTGGTACTTGCTCAAGTATGGTACGTTCAACACTGGAATAAAGAGAAGTTGTTATTAAATTAAATAAGTAGCAGTGATCACACATCAAACTTGTCCCAGCTCTATAATTACGGGATAAAGTCTTGTCCCATTTAAACAAGACTTTATCCCGTAATTATTTTTTATTTAAGCAAGTGGAATTCCTGGTTTATGTTTCCTGAGAAGTATAATATGGTGGTCTTCAAGGCTTCAAGGGTGAATAGATTTTTACAGGGCAGGCGTGAACCATTGTCGACCGCACCATCGCTTAACATCAGATAAGGTGGCGGTCAAACGAAAGCCTATTAATAACAAAACATAATAATTCAATTTTTTTTTTTGTATGGCAATCAAGAGTTTTGGAGAAGCGTGTGTTACTAAATAAAAGACTATAGTTCGTAAAATATAGCTCGAGTTCTGTAACAGATGTCAAACACGTACAATTAATGTCAAAATACGGCAAAAATTTTCATATTTGATATCTACCACAGGACTCGGAACTATATTTTACGAATTATACGAGTATTTTTCTCGTATCGAGACTCCTCAATGCATCGAAAAGTTAAGAGTTCTAGAATATTAATACCTCCAGGTAATTAAGTTGCGAAGGTTGGATCGCAATTTTTTCATGTTAAATACAGATCATCTAGCTAGACTGGAATACTGATTCAATTAATATAACTAGTTATCACCATCATCAACTTAAGAGCCAGGCTTTTGTCAGTGGAGTAGCTTCTATTTAAGCTCTGACTTTTTTGACTTCTCGATAGGATATGAAATCCATATAAGTAATTTTGATTACATTTGTTTCTGTAAACTTACATTTCAATCCATTTCCGCTTAGAACGGACTTGCCGTTCAGCGTCCATGTGACTTCAGGCGCGGGTTCACCCGACACCTTGACGTCCAGAGAGATAGGTTCACCCTCGTGTACCTTGATGGTGCGCAGGTTGCGACGGTCGATCTTGGGAGCCACTGAAATAATTATATAATATATTTAGCAAAGAGTTGAGAGAGAGAGAGAGAAACTGTGAGAGAAAAGGAGAGAAAGAGTGTGGGTTTGAGCTTGAAAAAAATCCCATCAGCTGCAATGGGTGTCATAAAACATAATTACGGTATTATGTGGGGAGGATGGACAGCAGCTGACAGACATCCTTAGCTTTAATAGCAACATAATGCAATACATTCCGATCCTCGATCAGAGATATTATGTAAAATAATCCCTCTTAAACTTCCAATGAGGCGGTCAGCAGGTTGGCTAATCTTTTTCCCAGGACATGAGCTATTATCATTATGTAGCTCATTTCGACATGATAGAAGAAGAATGAGACGGTCCGTACGTGGGACACTCAGAAAGTTTTGCGAAACTAAAAAAAATTGTTCTATACGTACATATATTTTTATCAAATCTTTTCAAAGTACTTTCCACCAGCCTCTATACAAAGATTCATGCGCCTAAACCAGTTTTCAAAACACTTTTTCCAGTCCGCCGCAGACACCTCGTTTACAGCCTGCTCGAACGCAGCCAGCGCATCTTCCGGCGACGAAAATTGTATCCCTTTGAGCTGATTTTTTATTTTTGGGAATAAAAAGAAGTCACACGGTGCTAGATCAAAGCTGTAAGGAGGGTGACCCAGGAGTTTGACTGGCGTGCTGTCCAGGAAGTCCCTCGTTTTGAGTGCGGTGTGCGCAGGTGCATTGTCGTGGTGGAGCAGTAGCCCGCGGAGCCCTGTGTTTGGTCGCTTGTTGCTTATAACAGAGAAAACTTCTGGTAAACATTTGGTAGTATACCATTCGGCATTAATGCTTCTTTGATCCCGTAAGGGAATTGATACCAAGTGGCCAGTCAAATTAAAAAAGCTAGCGATCAAAATCTTACCCCCGCTTCTAGATCGCTTCACTTTGGTAGGCGTTGGCTCATTTTGAAACACCCAAACAGTCGACTGGCGCTTGGTTTCTGGGTCGTATTGATAAATCCAGGACTCATCACCTGTAACGATGTCGTAAACACGCCGAGACGAGCCTGCTTCAAATTTGTTAAGCATATCACGGCACCATTCCACCCGGGCCTGCTTCTGAGCATCGGTGAGGTTGTGCGGCACCCAGCGTGATACTATCCTCCTCACGCGAAGATGGCTGTGTAGAATCTCGTGAACGCTTCCCGATCCAATCTTCAATATGTGTTGAATCTCCTGATATGTAATTCGCCTATTGTCTTGGATTAAATTTTTCACTGCTAGCACGTTTTCTTCGGTAACAGCCGTCAAAGGGCGACCGCTTCTTTCGTCATCCCCCAAAGTTGGTCGACCGCGCTTGAATTCGTTATACCAACGATACACGGTTGCCTTGGAAGGGCCTTCATCCATGAATGCCATTTGAAGTCTATCGTACGATTCATCCGGTTTCAGGCGACACTTGAAATCGTATAAAATCATAGCTCTAAAATGTTCCCGGCGCAGATCCATATTTCAGTGAGACACAATACTTTGAATTAACTCGCAAAAAATGTGGAGGGAAATTTTGAAATTGGAACTTACTTATTTTTACTTATAAATAATCATATTTTCGAAAAACATTATAACTGGCCAGTCTCCCATATATAAAAACTTTTTTTCGCAATACTTTCTGAGGGGCCTGGTATTTAGCATGTAGTTTACAGTCTGTAATCGAAATTGCATCACAAAAAGTAGGTCTTTGAAATTTCAGTAACATTTCGACCGACTAACTGAATCCATGTGATATTCCAAGAAAGATGTTAACAAACTAAAAATTGATATTATTAGATAAATAAAATTCAAAACGTGTATAAAAGCTTGTGCAAACTGCTTCCGGGTTGGTTAAGTCACTCATGATCGCAATCGTATTGATTTCAATGTTCATTGCTCCATATATTTTGACAATCCATCTTATCGACAACTATACACCACCCAATGAATGTTGCTGTAATGCCGAAATGGAAGCTATTGTCATTGTGAGTGAGTGTGCTGCGCAATTGCCCTACTGGACGCATAAACTGAAGTTTTCGCATGCCTGCTAAAGGCGAGATGTGCTATTGAACACTACACTACTTATGTACTATATCTTATGCGAATAAATTACTTACTTACTTACAAGCAAAATAGTATGGTAGTAATACTCACGTCTCCTAGGCTTGCAAGTGACAGACTTGCTGGCGTCCGAAGGTTCTCCGGGTCCAGCCTCGTTGATAGCCTTCACGCGGAACTCGTACTCCGTACCCTCGTCTAAGTTCGGTACAGTTGCCTTCTCGTTGTCATTGGGACCAACCTGTAATATGGCACATTATGATAAGTAAGCTTACAATTGAGAAATTTACGAGGCCATTCCAAGCAGTAGACATCAACAAACAAATAATCCCAAAAGATTATTTATTAACTCACCTCGCATGCCTTTATCCACTTGGGCGATCCGACCTCTCTCTTCTCGATGATGTACCCAGTGATGGGTGCTCCACCGTCCTTGAGAGGCTTCTCCCATTTGAGATCCACATGTTCTTTGTCCCAGTCCACCACTTCGGGTGTTCCGGGTTTGCCGGGCTCGTCTGATGAAGAATGTATCGTTAGTGCATAAGATACTGATACTATACGTCTTCAGTACGCTTAACTTCAGTCTAAAATCGTAACCTCACAATCTTGGAGAATACTCTGATGTCTATCGTTTACGCTAGTTAAGTATCCCAATGTCAGCAAGATCCAGAAACATCTAAGCGACACTATGATGAATTTACTTAATTTTCAAGAGTATCAAATCTTTCATGTTTCAAAGCCGTCTCAATCTAATTTTAAGCTTTTTTTTTTCTTTCCACAATTTTAACTCTGTAAATTATAGTTCGCTGTAGTTGTAAATAGAAAAAGTGCCAAAAGTGGTCGGTTTTTCCACTTTTTATTTTGATAAATGGTGTATTCAGCGAGTAATAATGTTTTTACTGAAGGGGCTGCTACATGGCGCTTAAGAGGTTTTCAGTTATTTCCATAACACGTGGTATAGAAACAAAACAATCAAATGTATTTGTATTATCTCTCCTCTTCCTTCTAAACAATAAATCAAGACAAAAAATAAGTTTCAATTATGCGTACGGATACCCTGAAGGATATTTATAGAATATATTTTTCAATTTCAACTAACATCTCTTGAAATCATTAAAAAAGCGCTAAATTAGGGCGAGATGGATGTGAAACCTAAAAGGACCCTCAAACGACGAACTAGATCACTACCAAAATCCTAGTGTCAACAAATTTACATCGGTGTTACCATGAAAAACCGAAAAACAGGAATCTTCTACTCACCGAACGGATTCTTCGCAATAATCGAATGATCCGCTTCCAATGGCTCCGATACACCCTCATTGTTAACAGCAGATACTCTAAACTTGTACTCGTGTCCTGGTACCAAGTTCTCGATCTCTGCCTTCGGGTCTTTGGTCTTGAGAGCCGGCATCCAGCGTCCGGTCTCTGTGTCTAACTTCTCGACCAAGTAGTGGTCGATGGGAGCTCCGCCATCGTCTAGTGGCGGGTTCCACTTGAGTGTGCAGCCTTCTTTGTGGACGTCTGCGATCTGTGGGGAAATAAGGAGTTAAAAATGAGGTTGGTGAGATTTTCTGTCATAAAAACTTAATAAGTGTTGTACTATGATCTAATGTAGAGTCATAAATCAAAACGCTTGATATTCCGCTTCCACAAACATCAAACTCCACTAGTGTGATCGGTTAGTGTTGGGGTTTTGAAGCATGTCAGCATTTAACATCCAAGTTTATAGGCCAAAGTATTCTGCTTGAAAGCTAAAAGAAGTTATTGGTCATAAAGTTGGTACAGTACGACACAAAAGATAAGGCGCGACGTCAATCTTCGTTCCACGCAGACACGAAAAGACGACGATCGACGAAAACATCGACATTTCAAAAATTAAATCAACCTTATGCAATGCCCGTAAGGTGTTAAAATTGATTGCTGTGACGTTTTTTTCTATTCCGCTCACACGCTTCCGTACACTAGAGGCAGCGGCTGAGACTTCTGCGCAGCGATGTCTTTTCTGATTGGTTAACCAATTTTCCGCGTATTCTTCTTCTATCGTGTCGACATGAGCTACATAATGATAACGGCTCATGTCGTGGGGAAAAGATTAGCCAGTCAGCAGGTTGGTAGCGGGGCTGACTGCCCAGGGTGCGCCGGACTATCAATTAAATATCGTCACTCGTGGAGGCTCTTTTAATGCACCCCAAATTCCACAAATTCAAAAATTTCCAAATTCCGCGTATTTAAATTGTGTCATCTGCGCAGTTACATCGGTGGGGCATATAAAATGTGTACTACTGTAAAATCATAGACAAACCCCGCGTTGCGTTCTAGTGTCCGCCGAAAACGATCTGGCCAGTATTTGGTTAACCAGTTGGAGTGAATCGCCATCTAATAGGTCTGCTCGCTCTATCGTCGACCACATCTTGACAAAGCTGTCTGGATTGCGGTCAAGAGCAGATCTTTATCCCATAAAAAAATCAGTTGGGTGGACAGCTCACTAACTGTGGTGTGACTTTAGAGCCTCGACGATTAGTTTGCAAAGGCCGAATGTTATGTAGATTTTTACGCTCTATTTATCTCTAGCCTTTGACTCACCTTAAGCGGTCCCTCAGGTTTAGCCGGCACATCCAGCACGTTGATCTGGATGGTGGCCTCGTCCTTGCCGCTGCTGTTTTCAGCCTTCAGAACATATGTACCGCTGTGCTTGCGCGTTGCGATCACCATGGACAGCTTAGTCCTGTAGTCTTCCACGTCCACGGTTAGATCATCGCGGGTGGATAGACGTTCCTTGTTGTGGAACCTGGAAAAATAAATAGATCAGTATCTCGTCAGATCATGTCAAAAAGCGGGATTTATAATGTTGGCTGAAAAAGAATAGACACAGCCTGATGATGGTCTCTGTTATGTTTAGTGGATAAAATCACCTATAAAGTCAATGGGTTTGCTTATTTAATAAAAAAAATTATTTTATTTTTTTCGTCTGCCATCAGTCGTAAGAATACCAGGCCCCTCAGAAAGTATTGCGAAAAAAGTTTTTATATATGGGAGACTGGCCAGTTATAATGTTTTTCGAAAATATGATTATTTATAAGTAAAAATAAGTAAGTTCCAATTTCAAAATTTCCCTCCACATTTTTTGCGAGTTAATTCAAAGTATTGTGTCTCACTGAAATATGGATCTGCGCCGGGAACATTTTAGAGCTATGATTTTATACGATTTCAAGTGTCGCCTGAAACCGGATGAATCGTACGATAGACTTCAAATGGCATTCATGGATGAAGGCCCTTCCGAGGCAACCGTGTATCGTTGGTATAACGAATTCAAGCGCGGTCGACCAACTTTGGGGGATGACGAAAGAAGCGGTCGCCCTTTGACGGCTGTTACCGAAGAAAACGTGCTAGCAGTGAAAAATTTAATCCAAGACAATAGGCGAATTACATATCAGGAGATTCAACACATATTGAAGATTGGATCGGGAAGCGTTCACGAGATTCTACACAGCCATCTTCGCGTGAGGAGGATAGTATCACGCTGGGTGCCGCACAACCTCACCGATGCTCAGAAGCAGGCCCGGGTGGAATGGTGCCGTGATATGCTTAACAAATTTGAAGCAGGCTCGTCTCGGCGTGTTTACGACATCGTTACAGGTGATGAGTCCTGGATTTATCAATACGACCCAGAAACCAAGCGCCAGTCGACTGTTTGGGTGTTTCAAAATGAGCCAACGCCTACCAAAGTGAAGCGATCTAGAAGCGGGGGTAAGATTTTGATCGCTAGCTTTTTTAATTTGACTGGCCACTTGGTATCAATTCCCTTACGGGATCAAAGAAGCATTAATGCCGAATGGTATACTACCAAATGTTTGCCAGAAGTTTTCTCTGTTATAAGCAACAAGCGACCAAACACAGGGCTCCGCGGGCTACTGCTCCACCACGACAATGCACCTGCGCACACCGCACTCAAAACGAGGGACTTCCTGGACAGCACGCCAGTCAAACTCGAGTGAATAGGTTTTTGCTGGGCAAGCGTGTACCATCGTCGACCGCACCATCGCTTAACATCAGGTGAGGTGGCGGTCAAACGCAAGCCCGTTAAGAATAAAAAAAAAAAAAAAAAAAACTCCTGGGTCACCCTCCTTACAGCCCTGATCTAGCACCGTGTGACTTCTTTTTATTCCCAAAAATAAAAAATCAGCTCAAAGGGATACAATTTTCGTCGCCGGAAGATGCGCTGGCTGCGTTCGAGCAGGCTGTAAACGAGGTGTCTGCGGCGGACTGGAAAAAGTGTTTTGAAAACTGGTTTAGGCGCATGAATCTTTGTATAGAGGCTGGTGGAAAGTACTTTGAAAAGATTTGATAAAAATATATGTACGTATAGAACAATTTTTTTTAGTTTCGCAAAACTTTCTGAGTGTCCCACGTATAAGCGGATTTGCTGGATTATTCATGGTCGTTTCGGGAGAAGAGGCCAGTGCCGCAACCTCCCAATTAAAATATAGTTTTCCTTTTCAACCGTTTGATGGTAAAGGACAGGTCCAGTAGACTAAGGGCCAAGGGGTTAGGGTGGTCTTCGAGGCGCTCAGCATATCTCTTCTTATACCGCTCAATATCCTCAGTAATGAGTGGCACGTTGAGATATTTATGGGTCTCTTCGTTTCGTGTGAACCAAGGTGCATTGGTGATTGTTCGCAGTTGCTTATAAAATAAGTATGATCTTCGTCAACTTTAAATATACTTCTAAAATTGAGTGTACGTGCTTACGTGCGACTACATATATATTAAGTCTGTGTGTACGTGTGACTGCAATAGCCAAACTTTTTCCCAATCATTGCTTAAGCGCCCTAGCATTTCTTCCAGAGAAGTCAAAGCAAATTTCCAGCACAACACATTAGGCACAGACAAACAGAGACCTCTTAATCAATCCAAAAAGGCCAGATAGTTCTAGATGAAAGAGAAAGGCTTACCATGTCTTAGCTGGTGGTGGTTCACCGCTGACCTTGACGTCCAGCCTGATGTTCTGTCCTGCCTTGAGAGTGATATCGCGCATGTTCGTACGGTCGATCTTAGGCGGTGCTGTAGGAAATAAAACAATTATGATTTTGTCAACAGAACCGTATGTAGTGAAAAAATGGAGAACCCTATATTATATTAATTTTTTTTTGTTATTGTCACGACTTGAAAAATCTCAAGGCATTTTCGAACCCAAACCTGAGTTTTAAGGCCTTAGTTATTACGTAGCGAAAATCAATCGCATCGTGTAAAATATTCAGCTGCATCCATCCAATTTGACATCCTATTTAAATGCATCCCATGCTTTATTAACCAACCAGTGCGTCCTGCCAGTCATGACTTACGGTGCTGAGATGTGGACACTGACAGTTGGGCTAGTACACAAATTCAAAGTCGCTCAGCGAGCTATGGAGCGAGCTATGCTTGGAGTTTCTTTGAAGGATAAAATCCGTAACATGATTATCCGGAGAAGAACCGGAGTAACCGACATAGCTTATAGGATCAGTAAGCTGAAGTGGCAGTGGGCTGGCCATGTCTGTCGAAGGACCGATGGCCGTTGGAGCAGACGAGTCCTTGAGTGGAGACCGCGAATCGGCAAACGCAGCGTAGGGCGCCCCCCTGACAGGTGGACCGACGACCTAAAGAACGTGGCTGGGGGGGACTGAATGCGGAAGGCAGAGGACCGAGCGTTGTGGCGCAACTTGGGAGAGGCCTATGTCCAGCAGTGGACTGCGATAGGCTGAGTTGATGCTTTATTAAATGAACCCCAACATGGTTGAAAAAGGCTAGCTGGCCATGTCTTATCAATAATAGAGTTATTAATTATTTACTCACCAAATCTGTCCTTAGCGAGCAGGTTCTCGGAAGGCGCGGACGCCTTGCCAGGACCGGCCTTGTTGACGGCCTTCACTCTGAACTGGTATGTCTTGCCTTCGATCAGGTCAGGGACACGGGCCTCGGTCTTGTTGCCAGGCACCTGTAGGAAAGTTGACAATTAGCATAATTTTATAGAAAAGTAAATAATTATAGCATTGGGTCAATGCAACGAACATACAGCCCATAGACGCCTCATAATTCACCAATTTTAATTATTATTTTATTATTATTATTCCTTTATTTATTTATATACATATTATTTAAATTTTTAAATATTTCTATAAAAAAAATATAAAAAAACATTTAAAAATATAAAAAATAGTAGCCCGCCGGCATCGGGAACAGGGTCCAGACTACCGGTGGTCAGGGCCTCAGAGAGAGGAACTTCCTGACGATACGCGCCGTATCCAGGAGTACCGCTTTCTGTATCAAGCCCTTGACCCAGCTGCCCAACGCGAGCCTCCTAAGATGTAGATCGAGGCTCTTGGCTATTAAGCCATTGGCCGTAACAACAATCGGCACAATGACTGCTGAGTCAACATTATTATTATTTTTTTAATTTTTGACCAATTTCTGCAACATATGTAGGTCGCCAGTATTCGTCACTCGAAATCTTCAAATCAGTTTCGACCACTTACATGAGCCGACAAAACTGCCGCATTAGTGATTAGCCAATAACCGCCTTGGTAGGGCCAATTGGATTGCAATACCCCGCCTCAGCTAGTGGCAGAATTTATTGTACACATTACATTCAACATTAGGCGACTCTAGGGCTGTATGTTCGTGATCCAACCCATACAGCCCTAGAGTCGTCGAGATGTTATTAACTGAGAGAAATGAATATTACTACAATGAGAAGAGTATTAACTAATAAGAGAGCTAATAAGAATGTAGGAAGTAAGACGAAACTTGAAATAGCATAGAAACCTTTTATCCTCGTTACATGTCACTCTGTTTCTGTATTTTTTTAACATAACAACAAGCAATAAATAGCCTGATCTTGAATGTCTTTGGTCTTTTGTGAGATCGCATGTAAATTCTTTTTAAACCTCTCAAATATTAACAACACGGCCATTTCGATAAGCTAAACGACCGACGGCAACAAATTGCTTAAATAAAATTGTGAAAGTCCTATTTCCAGAATCTATACTATAGTAGTAGAGCTTCTTTGTGAAAGAGCTCATCCGGGGAAGTGCTACTACCGTACCTACTTCTCCGCAAAATAGTGATGGTTGCATTGCTGTGTTTCGGTCTGAAGGGTACGGGTGCCGGTGAAATCACAATCACATAAGACTTTCCATCTTCATGTCTCAGTTTGGCGAACCGTCTTGCTGTATCATTAAGGCAACAGTCTAGGTGGTATTGCAGTTTTTATGGGCAAAGGTAACCGCTTAAGATCAGGTGGGCCTTTAGCATCCTATAGGATGGCGAAACGGGCTATAAAAAAATAATTAAAAACGTACCTCAGCCGCCTTCACCCACTTGCCGGTGTCGCGGTCTTTTTTCTCCACGATGTAGGCGGTGACGGGTGCTCCGCCGTCGTTCTTGGGAGCTTCCCATTTGAGGTCCACGTGGTCCTTGCTCCAGTCCTTGAATTCTGGCTTTCCAGGAGCGTCCGGTTCGCCTGGATTAGTAAATTGATTGAATATTATAGTCAAGTATTTAGTTACTATACTAGTGGGACACATTTAGTTTTTAGAGTAGAGATGGAAATATATCTGTATTGATATAGCTAAGAGGCTTTATCGAAAACGTATTTTATGTTTAGTCCTGAACTAACATAACTGTTGCTATTGTTGTCTTGTTCGCACTATCATTACTGCTACAAGCTTAACGCGAGAAACGCTCAAACGAGTAAGCAATAAGTTCACGGTTCCGTTTCATTCTTTCTTTCAGTAAGACGCCTAATCAAGGTCAAGAAGAAAGGTTCAGTGCTAGGAATTCAAAATGGAATTCTTCTATGACCAGCTGTATATGTTTACTGTCTACTAAATGACTTACCGCCAGTTTTTGAAAAGCTTTTCAACTAAAAAATTAACTAATCCGCTCTCAAATCCCATGTCAAGTGTTGTGATTGGTTGTTAGTATTTTTGCCGACTAATCACAGGAGCTGACATTAAATTTTGCAACAGATCAAATTGATCAGCTTTCCAAAAACCGGGGGTTATATAACCTTTATAAAACTCACCGTAAGGATTCTTAGCAGTAGTAGCGGCATCAGTGACCAGTGGTTCACTTTCACCCTCAGGGTTGACTGCCTTCACCCTGAACAGGTAATCCTTGCCCTCGTTCAGCCCTGTGACATCAGCTTCAGGAGTCTTGGTAGTGCAAACAGGCACCCATCTTCCAGACTCAGTGTCCATACGTTCCACAACATAGTTCTCAATAGGCTCGCCGCCGTCGTCTTCTGGTGGCTCCCATTTGAGCTTGCAACCATCGGCTTTTACGTCTGATACCTGGGTTTGAAATAATTTGGTTAGATGAAGTATCAAGATTTTTAGATTTGATTTGAGCTTGTTGACATTTTCAGAAAGGGCGGCACCACGACTATGGAATATTCTGCGGTATGGGTCATTTTGGAGTTCCCCGCATACAAATGTTTGTTTGCCTTGGTGTTCCAAAAAACGGCCAGTAGATGTTGGTATCTATCGAGTTCTCTTGCTTCTTAAATCAGACTGCAGTATTTGTACGACAGACCAAAACTCCCTTGGATAAAAAAATTAATGAAGTATAAAATATCTAGTTGCGGATGTTGCCCAGAACTGCCAAAATCACTAGAGATGAGAAAAATAATAACACTAACCTTCAGAGGTCCCTTCGGCTTCGAAGGCTTGCTGACGACCTCAACATCAACTTCCACTGTATCAGTACCACTATCATTCTTAGCCGTCACCACATACTTCCCAGCATCAGCTCTGGTCATCTTTTCCATGGCGAACGACGTGTGGTAGTCCTTATTCTCAATCCTGAGCCTTCCTTGGGCCTTGAGTACTTCTCCCTTAAATGTCCAGGTGATGGTCGGTTCTGGTTCACCCTTGACGTCGGCTTCCATTTTGAGGGGAGAGCCGACCTTGATCTTTTTCTTTTGAAGGTCCTTGCGGTCGATTTTTGGTGCCACTGTGGAGAAGGAATATTATTAGTGAATTTGTGATTATTTCTTATGGCATTATCAGGAGAATTTTATGCCACTTGGAGGTGATTAAAGATAGGTTAACTAACGGCCGTTTGCAATAACCTATTTGTTCAAGATTTTCAAGACTACAGATAAAAATTGACATAAAATGTATGGTGAAACGGCCGTTAAACAGTCAGGAATAACTAGATTTGGTAACCATGAGGAAGAGATGGCGGAACATCTTAGTTTAGCCACATAAAGGTATCAGCATACTAGATAAACTACACTACATCTTTCATTTATAATGTCATAATAGTATTTCTATTTCATATGCACTGAGCCACCCTGACGCAATAAACTACAAATCATACAAATATTTGTTCCTTGCGAGATTTTAACTCAGAACCTAAATATACCGACAAAAGTCAATACGAATTGAGTTATCCGGCGGACTGCCTTTACAGACACCATTTCAGAACTCGGTATGACGGCAATTACAATACCTATGTTTTATTTCACCTTTAGACTGCGTCAGGTTTAGAACGTTAGCGCCGCGGGGAGGCAACTGCTCTGACGCAAGGCCCAGATAGGGCTAAGGGCCGCATCCCCTGCCATCACATCTGGCAGGGGACCTACGGGATCGTGGACGCTAAGCGTGGGGGACTCGTGGCGTCTATTAAGCGACCCTGGGGAGGACAGCAGTACGTGGTGGTCGCGTGCCACTGTAGGGGAAACAATATTGTTTTCCCGGGACGTGCCAAAGGCATATCACTAGGGGGGCACCAGCACGGTCCAATGGAATTCCCGGAACTCCTCTATTTTGTGCAGAGGATGGCCACCGTGTGGTTTTAGTCGGTAATAGTCTGACATACCCCTCCGCCATCTCCAGACGGAGGGTATCCATGGGGATTTCCACCCGAAAACAAAAAAAATAAAAATATTTAGAACAGGGGGCTAGGCCAACGGGTTTGACACTTAACGATACTTCCATCGAATTCGCAGAGTTTCATTCATAAATCAGTAGCACCTCTGGCGGATACGAAGAGTCACTACGGTGTTATGAATGAAAGTCGACGAAAACTATGAAAGTATTTATAATTTATGAGTGTTAAACTCGTACTAGGCCTCCAGGATATGTGATGATACTTACAGAATCGTGGCTTGGCGATCACACTCTTGCTGGCATCGGATGGTTCTCCTGGGCCAGCCTTGTTGACGGCCATGACTCGGAACTCGTATTCGTGTCCCTCTTCTACGTCCGTCACGCGGCCTGTCGGGCGATCGCCTGTTGTCTTGAGGCAGTCAGACCATGATCTGATGAAGAAATTTATGTAAGTACTGGTTTTATAGGAGTTTGTTTAGGACGTTCCTGGACATTGTCTAAAACGTCTATTAGGTTACACAGGACTAGTCCTGTGTCCCGGAAAGTACTAATTTTAATGGTCTAATAGCCATATACAATAATTGTAATGGTCATTGCATGATAATCATGCAAATAAATGGCTTACACTGGCTACTTAACGTCGTTCGTTTAAGGTGAATGCTACAGGGTAGCCCGCGAAATTCAAAATTTCTTGCATTTTTTGCAAATTGTAGTTGTATTTCGCCTTGTGTATAATTCGAAATATGATTCGCGGTAGTAACAACAATATATCTACTGAATAATACTCATAAAAAATATTAACCTAGCTCTATAAGCTGTACAAGCTCGATTATATTAATTTACGATCAAATTATCGATTATCAAGCTTCTAGGGCTTATAAAGCTAGGTTTATATTTTTTATAAGTATTATTCAGTAGTTATATTGTTATTACTACCGCAAATCGTATTTTGATTGATATACAACTCAAAACAGAGCTACAATTAGCAAAAAACGCAAGAAATTTCGAATTTCGCGGGCTACCCTGTAGCATTCACCTTAAATTAAAATCAGTATAACCATCCGTGTTTCCTGATAAGTATAACCTGGTGGTCTTTAAGGCTCAAGTGAATAGGTTTTGGCTAGGCAAGAGTATACCATCGTCGACAATAATACATCACATTTTCGACATCGACATCGTCGTTAATATTATAATTATTTGTTATCGTGTACCTGCTAAAACATTCAGACACAATTGAAATTGTTAATGAATAAATAAATGAAATGACCGCACATCACTTGACATCAGAGCCCCAATTCTTGCGTTATAGAGATATATGTCTAATTCAACATAATCTCTAATTTGAAATCTCTACGAAAAATGTCGCCGGTAATGTCAACTGCTTTAAACCACTCTTTGTATTTAGAGCGCTAAGCGTAGACATATCTTTAGAGATATGTCTACGCTTAGCGCTCATTATGCGTGACATTCTGAGAATACGAAAATTTATTTTCAACCGACATTCGCCATCTTGTTTCGACATTATGTCGAGTTCGAGATAATGTCTACGACGCGAGAATCACCCCACGGGTGGGGTGGCTGTCAAACACAATCATTAGGTATAAATAAAGAAGATACTTCTGCAGTTTTCCGGTATAAGTTCTGCTATTAAACACATTATAACTCAAGAATCCCCCAACTTTTCCCCACTCTTCACTACACAAAACACACACACACACACTCCCACACCTACACCCACATCTTCTGTTTGGACAAGCATTTTAAGTCTAGAATATTAATGCATCTTTACATAATAACTTCTTAGGTTTTCGAGATCACTACACATTATAATAAAACAAAGTTTAACCGGATTAAATCGCGTATATTATTTAAAATTGGTTTTCCTGACGTTTCGAAAGCTTTACCGCATTTTGTGGTCGCAGGTAGACTAAGATGACAATCGTCTAGCATCTTTACATGTCTGTTTTGGCTATTATATATGATCAAACGAACTTCTCAAGCGAAGTTCGATCAATATTATATGAGTCGCTTCATTCGAAGATATATTTTTGCCTAATGTTTGAGGGGTACTGCGATGTATACCGAGATACAGGACCTGTCCTACTTCGGATACAGATGCTCCCATGTTGTGTACGTAAATATTAGCCCATAAGTTTTGCTATAAGTGGTTGCATAAATTGTTGGTGAAGTAAACCTTATTTATTTATTTTTATTTATTTATTATTCGAAGCACAATTAGAAACTCTTTTAGTAGGATCTTTTCTCGGTGAAAATATCCATTAACTCGAACCAGAATATTCGACTTATTTATTTCTCAAGCCTTTATGTTCAGTTTTTATGATTCTTATCACCATTGTTAACAATATAAGAACGCACCTGCCACCCTTCTCCCTCTTCTGAACGATGTATCCAGTGATGGGTGCTCCGCCATCACTCTTGGGTGGCGTCCATTCCAGCTCAACGAAGTCCTTGTCCCAGTTGCGGGGCTCCGGACGACCAGGCTTTCCGGGCTCGTCTGCAATGATATCATTATGTTAGTACTGTATGACACAAAAGATAAGGCGCATCGTCAATCTTCGTTCGCGCATACACGAAAAGGCAATCGACGAAAACACCCGAAACGTGAAAAAATATAATCAACCTTATGCAATTCCCATAAGGTATCAAAATCGATTGCCGTGCCGTCTTTTTCAATTTCGCTCACACGCTTCCGTACACTGCAAGTCATGGTAGCGGCAGCGGCTGAGACTTTTGGCGCGTAGCAATGGTGCTTTCTGATTGGTTAACCAATTTCCCGCATATTTAAATTGTTCAATAGCGCAGGTACATCAGTGGGCCATATAAAATGTGTACTACTGTACGAAGCTTGTGAATTCGTTTCAAAACTGTTGACAGCATTCACGTGATTTTCGTGTTTTTCTTGTCAAAAAGATTTCTCGTAGCAACTAAGCTAAATTTTATTATACTTGTTCTAAGAACGGGTTTATGTCAATAATGTGATGGGTGGAGTTCGACACACGATTTCTTGGTTGCAAGTCCGATGGTTCAATCATTGAGAGCTTAGAATTTAGTGAACACCTCATGATTTGTAAATCAGACTGGTCTTTGTGTCGACTATATTTCATATGATATTGTTTCACACTTTTGTTATTTGTTATCAAACTATCACATCATCATCATCATTCATCATAATTTCAGCCGAAAGACCTTCACCAGGGCGTCGGTCCACCTTCTGGGGGGCCTACCTACGCTGCGACTTCCAGTACACAGTCGCCACTCCAGAACTTTACGGCCCCATCGGCCATACACAATCTATACTATAAAATGAGTAAAGGTAACTCACCGAAGGGATTTTTAGCGATGATCGGCTTCTCAGTCTCCAGTTCCTCCGACTCTCCCTCCTTATTAACGGCCTTAACTCTGAACTTGTACGGTTTGCCCTCTGACAAGCCGGTGATGTTGGCCTTGCAGTCCTTAGCGGTACCACACGGAATCCATTGTCCTGGTAAATGGAAGTAAATTATAAGTACAGAATAAGTATGAAAATAAAATTGGAAACTGAATCTAAATTACTGAATACTTGCAGACTGCCACTGAAAGTTCTATTTATATTTGACCTTCGCAAACTATTTTTTTTTATTTCATTCTGAGGCAAATGTCGTCATTTATATATTCTACATGTTAAACGAGTCAAGGACTAAAAATTAAACTATGTAGTATAAAACTGTATTTCTTACCGGTAAGCGGATCAAGTTTCTCAATCTCGTAATACTCGATGGGTGATCCGCCATCGTCTTCTGGTTTCTTCCATGCGAGCGTGCAGCCGCTCTTTGTGACGTCAGCCACCTCCAGAGGTCCTTGAGGCTTCGATGGCTTGCCTGTAATAATAATAAAACAATGTAAAATAGATAAGTAATAATATTGCGACATATTTGAATTCCTTGACAATGAACCACTTTCTCGCGTGAAGAAATTGGAAAAATTTCTTATAATACGAAAACGGAATGCTAGTTTGTGCTGAGCGCTTCTCCAAGCCGAAACATAATAATTAGCCCCGGAATTAGATATTGTTAAGGCGTTATAGCAGGAAGGCAGAGGACCGAGCGTTGTGGCGCAACTTGGGAGAGGCCTATGTCCAGCAGTGGACTGCGATAGGCTGAGTTGATTGATTGATTGAAGGCGTTATAAGTGCCAAAGAATCAGTCTAGTTATTCAAAATAATAAACTGGGTTTCAAAAGATACAACACAGTCGAAAGACGGTCTCAAGTATTAGCCAGAACCTGTCTCTGGCAAACTGATGGACATTTCTTTAAGATCTAAATCATGTACGAAAATGAACTGTATAAGACAATAAAATTGTAGCTACTCACCAAGAACAGTGATCTCAACTTCAGCTTCATCCTCTCCAACCTCGTTCTTAGCCTTAATAATATATTTGCCAGTCTGCGCCCTCTTGCACTTGGTCATCAGGAACTTGGTGTTATAGTCCACGTTGATGATCTCCAAGTTCTCCCGGTTCTGCAGCTCCTCGCCCTTGAAGTGCCAGGTGACCTTGGCAGGCGGTTCACCGAAGACCTTGACGTCTAGGGATACTGGTAGTCCAGCCTTCACTGTGAGCGGGTTCAGATTTGTGCGGTCGATTCTTGGTTTCACTGTTGGGAAATGATAATTATATAAAATAAAGTTAACGACTTAGAGTGGCTTTTGGCCAAGAATGGGTCCATGGTATAATAAGATGTTTCACCAGGTATTCTCTTCCCGCAATGACAGCGCGATGCCTCCAAGCTACGTCACAATCAGTGCTGCCATTGATTGATATCTTCAATATACTTAAGGAGATTTTTGTTCATAATGAATATTAAATAAATTCCTAACTAGCCTAACTATTTGTTATCTCGTGTAATTCATCTAATTAGTTAATAAAGGAAACTATATTAAATTACTAGTTAAAAAGTGATTCTTTATAGAAGAAAGTAAATGAAAAAATGCATTTTGCTCGGGTAATTTATTTTCACAAAGTGGCAGCACATCAAACTGACAAGTGTCACCCTAACAGCCCGTTATTGGCTCCACGGCCGATGACGTAGTATGGAGGCAATCACGTGACCTAGCTGTCACGGGAAGAGACTACCTGGTGTTATTATACCATGAATGAGTCGACCCATCTCATTTGGACGGTTCCGAGGTATTTCGGGAAATACTATATGAAACGCTTACGTTGACTTCAGATTCAGGGAACATGATGGACAAGGTTTGTTTTACAAGTTTTTAAACTATCTCGAATTTCACTCATATTAGACTACGAAATCTATCTACGAGAAAACACCTGCCGATTAACGGCCAAAATTAATATCCAATCTATCCAAGATTTACCCTACTAGAGATAAAAATTTGACATATTTTGTATCGAGCTTATGTCAAATTCCGATCTCTAGTAGGGCAAATCGTGGATAGATTGGATATTAATTTTGGCCGTAAGACGACGACACCCGCATACTGCAGTCTTCTCGTAACCATAGCCAATGTAGCTTGGCCGAAACATCGAGGGTAGCCAAAACGTTATTTTGATTTTTCTGTGCACGATTCTGCACGAAAAGTACCGTAATCATAGTCTAATAAGGTTTGTTTTTTTCATCTGGTTTTAACAATTGACTGATGGCGAGATCATTTAGTAATTTATAGGCACAAACACCCCGAGCTGGCTTCAAGCAACAGCGTTGGGTTTTGTTTTGTCCTAAAAAGAAACTGCAGTCAGTATTGAGACGGTCATCAACACTTTTGTAAAGAGTAATGACTGCAGGCATCGCTTTCTTCATTCGGCAGATGCTAATATCAAGCATGATTTCAGACTATTTATCTTTCTAAGATGGAAATACTTACAGAATCTCGGCTTAGCAGTGTGCCAGTTGGTGTTCTCCGATGGTTCGGACTGTCCAGCCTTGTTAAGGGCACGGATGCGGAACTGGTACTGGTTGCCTTCCTCCAGCTTAGGGACTGTGCCTTGGCAGATGTTGCCTTGGATCTCAGCGGCCTGGGGGCAGATATTACAGTAGTAAGATACTGAACAGTTTCTTTGAATGCTTCAAATGCTAATGCCAAGTGCATCGTTTAATCAAAATCAAGTTTAATAATGATAGCTGAGGTATAACAAGAGGATCTTAAAGATACAGGCCTTCTTTATTACACAAAGAATGAACACATTTTTGTTTTTTAGGGTAAAACAAACACGTCCTTTTATAACAGGCATTTTTTTTAAAGTGTACGTAAAATAATAATTAAAAACAAACCTTAACAAACTCTCCTCTATCTCTGTCCATGACTTCAATAATGTATCCGGTGATAGGAGCTCCATTGTCCCTAATAGGTGGCTCCCACTTGAGCTTAGCCGACTTCTCGTCCCAGTCCACAATGTCTGGCAAGCCAGGGGGACATGGCACGTCATATGGGTTCTTGGCCAGGATGCCGTGGTCTGTCTCCAGGGGTTCTGATTCTCCTTCCTCGTTCAGGGCTTTCACACGGAACTGGTAGGTGTGACCCGGTTCTAGGCCTGCGGAAGAAAGGGCAAATGTTGAATAGATGATAAAGCGTTTATTTGACATTGAGGCGAATTATTTCGATATTAAGTCATCTATGAAGTAAGTCAACATAAAGTTTTGTATCGCTCTCCCCCGACCCCATCTGCTCAAATCAACAATTGCGTCAGATTGGAGATTTTCGCATTGCGTTTTTTAATGTTTGTCAACCCATCTTCATAATCAAATGAACACCTAGTCAGAATTTCTGACCTGAAGGCCCATTCTCAGTATTAAAAATGTTCAAAATGTCGTTCCAAACTAATCTCAATGCATTAAGAGGACGCTCCCAAAACGTAATTCCCACCCTCGCACCCCCTTACACTCCGCAACTGCGGGCCTCTCTCCTCAATTTTATACGAGTTGCAATAGAACTCATTTTCGAGAAAATCTTACTCGCGCGTTTTACCACGGAAGTAAATGACGTAAGTCGCAAAACAGTTCTCGTTTTATTACAATAATAATAAATAATCTATACAAATTTCCTCTAACCAGTATTTAATCAACTTTATTATATTCCTATCTGAATAAATTTTATATAGCTAACTTGAATAATAATGTAGAAATATTCGATAAATCACTAAAAACGCATGATTTTGAAAAAATAAAAGTAACGAACAAAAATCAACCTATTATGTATCTGTCTAGTCAAACGATAGATAAAGATACAAAAAAACATATATCTAAATTACACATTCATAAAGTATGTGTTCGACTCAGCATATGTTTTCAAAAAGTCACCTCATTTTGGGAGCCTACTCTTAAATCTCTATCTCCTCACAGTAGATGTTTCTGATTGTCGTTTATTGGTGAAATTAATGCCTCACAAATAAACGGCAATCAGGAACATCTACTGTCAGGAGATTGAGGTTTAAAGCATTGACTTTGGAACTATATTTAGAACTTTTTTAATTACGAGAATTGGCCTTAATAGAATAGAATAAACTTTATTTCAAGCACAAATGTACTCATATAGGGTTAGTCACAATTTTCTTAAGCCTAAATGTTAGTAAAAATATTCACATACTGAAATATGTAGCTGACAGCAGTGAATTATAAATGGACAGTCCTCCCTGTCAGCTATCATTTTCAGGACCTTGTTGGAACTGGTCCACACTCGTCGTACAAGGGACGCGGCGCGCTTTCGCATCGTGGCGTAAAAACAATCTACACGCGCCGCCGCAAACATGCCCGATGCACTGTAGTGCATCTATCTATCTTAGATATCTTTTAGATCGATAAGATATCTGGTAGGTCGGTTTTTGACAAATAATAAATTGACTTTGAAAATGAGATCTCACAGGTCATAAGGCACCTACCATGTTCTCAATAGGTAAATATATAAAACTAACCAGTAACAGTAGCCTCGGTCTTATCCGGGTCCACGGTTCCAGCCGGCACCCACTTCCCAGTGAGGGTGTCCATCTTCTCCACTACATAGGCACTAAGAGGAAGACCTCCAGTGTGCTTGGGCTTGTTCCAGTTCAGCTTCACGTGGTCTGCGTGGATGTCTGATACTTCCAGAGGACCTTCAGGTTTGCCTGGTTTGTCTGGGAAATAATAAAATGTATTTTAAGTGTGTTGTGTGTTACTTCCGTACGGAGATTACATAAAAGATGAAGATTTAAACAGGGTGAGAACCAGATTGATTGCTATTGTTAGTCCATTTTTAATATTACGGGCAAACAGTAGATTTATCATAAGCGAGACTGATCTAAAAATAGAGAAAATATAGTTTTTTTTTTCATCTCAATCATTTTATAGGAATTTTTCACTGTACGGACTCTTTGCAACGAAGCAAATAGAATCGGTACTCCACCTATTGAATTTAATAGCTAGTCCATAAATGCAGTTCGCTGGCAGCTTCAAAAGTAAACGTAACTGAAGTTTGAGGAGGCTTATGTCTACGAAAAACGAAATATAGTTGATATTAATATTATATACCCAAAACGGTGACTTCAACGGTAGCCTCATCGACTCCGGAGTCATTCTCAGCCTTCAGCGTGTAAACGCCAGAGTTCTGCCAGGTCGATTCGAAGATCTGCATCTTGGTGTTGTAATCTTCGTTTTCGATCTTGAGGCCTAGGCCCGTCTCCAGGACCTGGACGAGGTAATGAGGAACTTGTAAGAACTGTATCTTTTTGAAGGCAATGTTTTATAAAATTATGGAGCCTTTGCTGGATCTTAGTTTTGCGTAAAGATCAAGAGATTGATGATGCAAGGCAAGTCGCCAAAACGCGACAACGCAAAGCTTTCCTTAGTTGAAGGCATGACAGATTGTTTTAAATTCATAATGGGCTTGCGCTGGACTGCCACCTCACCTGATGTTAAGCGATACACACGCTTGATCTATTATAGCCACCATTTTGTAAATTGGCGAAAGCTTTGATACCGTTAAAAATAAATAAATATATTTGGGACATTTTTACACAGCACCATCTAGTCCCAAACTAAGCAGAGCTTGTGGTATGGGTACTAGACAATGTATATAATGCTTATATACTTTTTTTTTTGTAAATACATACTTATAATACATAAGCAACACACCCAGACCAACACAAACACTTATGTTCATCACACAAATATTTGTTTCCTGTGGGAATCGCACCCACGACCTCGTTATCAGCAGTCCGACACTCCAACAACTAGACCACAGAGGTCGTCATTGTTAACTCAACAACAAACTATAATCCAAAAAAAGTCTGCCAATGAAGGTAGACTTTTTTTAGATTAGAGTTTGATAATTTAAGTGAATTTAATACAGATCATAGAGTATTACTAGAGAGAGTAGTATTAGTAGAGTGGACTGCGATAGGCTGAGTTGATTGATAGAGTATTGGAACTATCAAACTAGTCTTACCTTCTTGGCGAAGGTCCAGGTCTTGGTTGGTGGAGGTTCACCCTTGATGTCGACATCCAACTTGATCGTAGTGCCAGCGCGGACGCGGATAGCCGTCATCTTTTCACGGTTGATGTGTGGTTTCACTGTAAAATTAAACGATAGATTTTGTCAGTTTATTATTATTCGACACCCATGAGAAGAGAGAGGGAGGAGGAGGGAGGAAGAGGGAGGGAGAGGGATTCACCAGAGGACAGGCAGCAGCATTCTCTGAGTATTTAAACAACCAACTGCGATCGCCAACCCGCCTGCCAAGCGTGGCGATTATGGCATATCCCCCCCTTTGGGGGAGGCCTTTGTCCAGCAGTGGACGTTTTTCGGCTGAAATGATGATGATGATGATTATTATTCAAGAAAGCGGCACAAGTAATTTGAGCCCTGCAGATAATTCTATAGGTAATACTAAAAATAAAAAAAAATTGGGACATTTTTTACACAGCACCATCTAGTCCCAAACTAAGCAGAGCTTGTGCTATGGGTACTAGACAATGGATATAATACTTATATACTTTTTTTTGTTGTTGTAAATACATACTAATAATACTTAAGGAACACCCAGACCAACACAAACACTTATGTTCATCACACAAATATTTGTGTCCTGTGGGAATCGAACCCACGACCTTGTGATCAGCAGTGATAGGTATTGATAACTTCAAATTATCTGTTTTCAAATGATGAGTTCGTAGTATCAGTTTTACTTCATAATGAGTATACGGACAGTCCACTGTATCTGGTCCTTGCTTCATCTACTTTTCCTTATCTTTGTCCCATTATATGAGATCAGCTCTACTTGTCTTCCTTCACATGTACTTGTCTTCCTTTCCGTTCTGTCTGTCCTAACCGCAGTCACAACGTCTTTTGCGCTTTTCTCCAAATCCCTCTGGACTAGTGGCATAATAGATATTGTAGATAAAGACAGGTAAAATACTTACAGAACCGGGCCTTAGCCGTATGTGGTTGTGTGGCATCTCCCGGCTCTCCGGGTCCGGCCTTGTTGACGGCCTTCACACGGAACTGGTACACGTTGCCTTCCTTCAGGTCCGGCACGCGGGCCTTGCATTCTGGCGTCTGAAATAGAATTACGATATTAAGTCATATCTAAAAGTCACCAAAGCATGGCACATATCCTAGATTTTGGCAGCTAAAACCAAGACCGGTATTAATAAACTATGGTTACTTTTTAATGTATTAAATAAAGTTGACATAAGGCGATATTTTTTAAAGTAGGAAGTTGCTGGATCATATAGTAAGCAAAGAATCAGTTTATATCTAAAAATCTGCCTGCATCAAGCAAACCGACTAGCTTCTTGGCGGCGCCTTTATTTCGTAAGCAGTAAGGGCGGTTTTCAGACTCGGGTGTTGCCACTGTCATGCGGTCAACTATACTTTTCTTATATTTTGTATCGACTGTCCCTTCTTAATTTTTTACCTATGTGTCTTTTGTTTTTACTTTCTATGTAACCCCACCCATGGTATAATAACACCAGGTAGTCTCTTCCCGTGACAGCTAGGTCACGTGATAGCCTCCGTACTACGTCATCGGCCGTGGAGCCAATAGCGGGCTGTTAGCGTGACACTTGTCAGTTTGATGTGCTGCCACTTTGTGAAAATAAATTACCCGAGCAAAATGCATTTTTTCATTTACTTTCTTCTATAAAGAATCACTTTTTAACTAGTAATTTAATATAGTTTCCTTTATTAACTAATTAGATGAATAACACGAGATAACAAAATATTTAGGCTAGTTAGGAATTTATTTTATATTCATTATGAACAAAAATCTCCTTAAGTATATTGAAGATATCAATCAATGGCAGCACTGATCGCGACGTAGCTTGGAGGCATCGCGCTGTCATTGCGGGAAGAGAATACCTGGTGAAACATCTTATTATACCATGACCCCACCTATAAGTTGCTTGCTTGTGTTTGTCACTGTGTTTTAAATGTTGCGCGTCGTTAACTGTGACAATAAACTATTTTTCTTTCTTTCTTTCTTTCTTTCTTTCTTCTGATGTAACACGGATGGTGAGATAACTATTGAGACAAATTCCAGAATAAATACAAATACAAATAGTTTATTGGGCTTAACAAATAATTTTACAAGTTACTGCTTGGAGTCTCCTTTTAAGCAATTAATGCCTATGTTAGGAGACTCCGCTCTTCCATAACATATTATATTATAGAAGATCGGCTACGCATCCGTTCGCCTGCTTAGGTCTTTCATCTCCATTTAAGGAAGTAGCCTATATCATCCATGGTTCGAATAAGGCTAAATAGTAGGTATGTCCGGATGGGATGATCTTACCGTAGTAACAAGCGCCTCGGACCATGATCCGTACTTCTCCTTCTTCTCGATGATGTATCCTGTGATAGGCGCTCCGCCATTGTTCTTCGGAGCCTCCCATTTGAGGTCCACGCGGTCCACGTCCCAGTCCTCGATGGTCGGGACTGAAGGCTTGCCGGGGATGTCTAAATGATAAAGTTATAATTGCGTGAATTTTTAGGACAGTTGGATTTGACTTACAATTGCAGGACGTATGCGGTCTAGAAGCGGTAATTAAAATATAGTTTGTCTCTTTTTGATACAAATTTAGAGCTTTAAAAGAAAACCTACTTCCTTGCTAATTATTTCTACGAGTTTGTAAAGACAAATCCTTTTGTCCAGTTTTCAGCACATTCAACAGTATTTTCTTAGCACAGACCAGTAAGCCTCTAGACGCCGATTAGACGGATACCCTCAGTCACCACGGTTATGTAGTACCACTGCATTTCATACGCCCCACCGCCAATTGGAACGTCCCTCCGTCAGCGAGCGGCACCAATCATACCACCGAACTTTTCTGCCGACCAATCATAACGCGCCGTCTGCCCCCGGGCCCCCGCCTACATTTTACGACCGTGTTCTCATGCAAAACTTTGATTACGCGGCGTCTTGAAGCTTACTGGTCTGTGTTTCTTAGTAACTCCCTTGACATTAACTTGCCATGTTGCTTAACCCATTCCTTGTCCAATGAGTTATTATATGGAAATAAATAAATAAACAAGTTGATTGTTTAACTATTGTGTAGTGTTTTGCGGACAATGAAAGTTTTAACTTGCTTTATTGGAAAGTTGGTACAAGATAACTGTCCAAACATCTTCGTGAAAAGCCTGTCCCAATGAATCATGATCGACTGTTGAAAAACTCACCATAAGGATTCTTAGCAATGATAGAGTGGTCGGTCTTCAGCGGTTCCGACTCTCCCTCGTCATTGACTGCCCTGACCCTGAACTCGTACTCCTCGCCCTCCTGGAGCCCCTTGATGTCCATCTCAGTGTCATCGGTCTTGCCGACCGGCACCCAGCGGCCGGTGGCTTTGTTTAGCTTCTCGACTACGTAGCCGGTTACTGGTTTACCTGGAGAAAAAATTGCGATTAATTGCCTTTCAAGCGGTGAATACAATAGAAAACTTATTGTTTAGACTCCTGGGATTCCCTCGGGCGCTTTATGAATTAATTTTTGATATTTTGCTTCAGTTTTAGAAATGAGAGAATTTGTTTTGAGTGGGTGTCACTGGAATGTAAGGAACTAATAAGAAAGAACAGTGTTTTAATTATTTTGCACAAGAAACTTGATTACTGGTATCTCTGGGCTCTTCGCTGGAAACAATTAATAAAAACATTGTGTTTTATTCAGGTTTTGTTAACCCAGCCCAAAAACACAAAGCAGTGGGCAGCACCGGTGTTGGTGAGAGAAGTTTGGCTTTATGGTCTTATCCATTTGGCTAGGGGGTAGACTAGGCATTTCTATTCTTTTTGAGAAAGGCTTTTGAAGTCCAGCAGAGGAGTGCAATATGTTCACTAGAAGAGTCTTAAGATAAATAATGGAATCAGGCTTTACTTTGCGGAAATCCATGACACGAAATACAAAATATGGAGTTACAATATTCAGAGTTAATAACGCCAAATATAAAGAAGACTCTAACATAATTAAAGTTTCAGTTTCCCAATTTGGAGTATTTCCAAAACTGATCTTAATTCCGTTTTAAAAATTCCTCTCTACTTACCACCATCATCTTCAGGCTTCTTCCAGGCCAGCTTGCAGCCATTCTTCGTAACATCTGTGACCTTGAGCGGTCCACCAGGCTTGCTCGGAGCAGATAGCACGGTGATCTCCACCTCGGCTTCATCTTTGCCATGCTCGTTGGTGGCCACGATACGGTAAGTACCGGACATTGCACGTACAGATTCCTTGATGTCCAATTTTGTGTTGTAATCTACGTTGATCACGTTTGCTGTCACCTGTGAGATGAAGATTGAGTTTAGTGATGGTGACACCAGACAAAAAATGCTGTGCTGATATCTATGGACCATTTCTGTGTTATAGATATCAATTCTTCAAGACTAAACCATAAACTCTACACTGTGAACTGAAATATTTCTCAACTAGCCAATGCCCGCGACTTTGCCCGCGTGGATGTCGTTTATCACGCATCCCTCGGGAACTGTTCATCTTCCCGGGATAAAAAGTCTCAAAAAGTCTATATGTTCATCTGGGTTATGTTCTAACTGTATGCCAAATTTCAACCAAATCCGTTCAGCCCTTACAGCGTGATTGAGTAACAAACATCCAAACATCTTCACAAACTTTCACATTTATAATATTAGTAGGATCGTAGGATTAGAACAACATTTTGGCATGTGTGTGTGTGCTTTAACTAATTTGTATTAAGCGTTCACGACAAGGCCTTTATGTCATGAGAGTGCACGTAATGAGCTCAGTTGGGATGAAAGTTTTAACCATGATATAATAAGATGTTTTACCAGGTATGCTCTTCCCGCTATGCATCCAAGCTACGTCACGATCAGTGTTGCCATTGATTTATATCTTCTATATGTTTAAGGAGATTTTTGTTCATAATGAATATAAAATAAATTCCTAACTAGCCTAACTATTTGCTATTTCGTGTTATTCATGTAATTAGTTGTTACCTCTGCCTACCCCTTCGGGGAAATACAGGCGTGATGTTACGTTATGTGTTGTAGTTATTAAAGGAAACTGAAAAAAAAAATACTAGTTCAAAAGTGTTTCTTTATTGAAGCAAGTAAATGAAAAAATGCATTTTGCTCGGGTAATTTATTTACACAAAGTGGCAGCACATCAAACTGACAATTGTCACGCTAACAGCCCGCTATTGGCTCTACAGCCGATGACGTAGGGCGGAGGCAATCACATGACCTAGCTGTCACGGGAAGTGAGTACCTGGTGAAACATTTTATTATACCATGGTTTTAACAATGTCTTGACCATGTTTGTTCCATATTTACGGCATGTTTGAGGTCGCCAGAAGACTTACCTCCTTCTCGTCAGTCTTCCATTTCTGGAACCACTGCACCTTGGGCGCGGGTTCTCCCTTTACGTTGACGTCGAAGAAGATAGGCTTGCCAGCGCGTACGGCTAATGACTTCAGGTTGGTGCGGTCAATACGTGGCTTCACTGTAGAAGAGATAAGTGTTATGGTGAAAATTATTGTCTAGCACAGTTTAAGTAAATGGAAGTGAAAACAACTTGTATTAGCGTTTTTGAAGTAAAACTTCTTTACGCACGCTTGACTTTGGGAGTAAGCTGTTTGACTTGGGGAGTAAGCTGGTGAATGCGTTACGAAAAGTGTGATCGGCCGAGGCGAATGGACACTTGACTTGGGGAGTAAGCTAGTGAATGCGTTACGTTACGTTACATTGAAATAGTATTGAGGGAGATATAGGTTAGTAAAGTTTTACTTCAGTCGTATGGTCTATAGCACACTTGTTTTTTATTTAACTTCATCGGCCTAGCCTTGTCTTTGTGGGCAGCAGAATATCAACATTTTACAAGGAACAACTACCATGTAGCTTTTGTAACCCTCGAGATACCTATACCTAAAGTTTCACTAAAGGGCCAATTCTAGTAGTGTAAACGTCATGTTCAAAATTCTGTCACCACCAAAACGTCAAACAGGAACATCTACTGTCAAGAGATTGCCATATGAAACATTGAGAATTATAGCGGTGAATTGAGGGCGTTTTTGGGGCCTGTCTTTTTATCGGCATTCAATAAGCGCTAATTGGCTTTATCCTAAATTCATAGTTTCAGCCGAAAGATGTCGACTGCTGGACAAAGGCCTCCCCCAAAGGGGGATATGCCATAATCGCCACGCTTGGCAGGCGGGTTGGCGATCGCACCACCACCACCAGGGATTCACCAGACGATAGGCAGCAGCGTTCTCTGAGTATTTAGCCTAATTTGAATGAATGTAATATTCATTTTATTGAAAAAAAAATAAAAAAAAATTTGAATTGGGCTTCAGATGAAAGACATGCTGTCAGACTTTCAACATCTGATTATCCGAAAATATACCGTCATAGATAATAAAAAAAACAGGACTGGCAGTTTTAAGAGCTCCCCGAAAATGTTGACAATATTATTATTAATAGATTTGTAAATAACGGATCCACGGACTGTTCGCAAGAAGTGCAGCTCAACGTTGCAGATTTACTGATTTGCTGGTTGAAGCCATGAGCCTTAATTATATTTCGAACCCTTTATCAGCAATTCTTTAAATACGAAGATCGATTCTTGGATTCCCGAAAATATTATAACAATGTGGATACACTCACAGGCCTTATGTCTGATAGTGGTCATCTTGGTTGGATCCGAAGGATCGGATGGTCCAGCCTTGTTGACGGCTACCACGCGGAACTGGAATTCGCTGCCTTCCGGCAGACCGTCCACCTTGGCTGAGGTCTGGCTTCCAGGTACCTATGGAGTAAAAAAACAGTCTTTAGTGGTCATCACAACAGTTTGAAGTCAATCAACTGAGCCTTTTGTAGGCCTATGCCAAAGGCTTAATTCTCTTAAGTTCAGATCCAGTCCACCCTAGCTACCTTCTTCAGGTGGTCGTTGCATCTGGCTAGGAGGCGTCTTACACTGCGATCACCGATCCTTTAGCAAATCGTGGGTTTTATGGCAACATTTTCTGAAGCATAACTGCTTACTGCTTTTCTAATATTGTTGGCATCATCACATGCGGGAGAACTATAATATATGAAATATTGTAAAATAATTGAAATAACTGCAAAGTTAGTTCAGTAATACTTCCCAATAGATGTCACTGGCGTCACCAAAAGACGGATATAAAGTGGAAGGGAAAATCGATACCGCGAGCAGACATCACGGTAGCTTAGTTGGCTAATAGCCAAAATTAAAATGCTATCTATCCAGGATTTGCCCTACTAGAGATAGAAATTTGACATCATTTATATGGAGCTTATGACAAATTTCTATCTCTGGTAGGGCAAGTCGTGGATAGATAGGATATTAATTTTGGCCGTAGAGTGACTGGCGTACTTGAACCAGTTTTCTACGAAAAATTTATAATTTCTATAACTGCCTCATGTTCAGCATTGATGAGTGTTGATAATAGTTACCTCTGCAGCATTCTCCCAATCTCCACCCTTAGGCTTCTTCTGTATGATGTACTTGAGCACTGGAGCACCGCCGTCGGACTTTGGCGGGTCCCACTTGATGTCCGCGCTCTGGTTGTCGTGGTCTGCCACTTCTACGTTGCCAGGTTTGTCTGACACGTCTGTAGGAAGAGAATTGAGTTCGATTATGTTTATTTCGGTTAGACAGGATATCTGGAGGAACACTGTGTAAGTTTTAGGCGATAGGAGTCCGACAAAACTCTTCGCACCTAGGGATACCTAGTAGATTTTTCCACAATAAAACTCAATGAAACCGTGGTAATTTTGTTAGTTAGGAGCCCGAAATAACTCTTCCATCTTCCCAAGGGTATTATGAATTTGCTTTAGGTAGGTTAACTGTCTTATTTGATGCTTTATAGCATTTTGAGTTTCTTTGACTTGGTTGACAATGGCTACACGTCCTTGTCATCCACAGGAATAAATCTACTCTTACCGAAGGGATTCTTGGCGAGGATAGCGCGCTCGGTCTCCAGCGGGTCAGAGTCGCCCTCATCGTTGACGGCCGTCACCCTGAACTTGTACTGGTGGCCAGGCTCCAAGCCGGTCACCTCCATCTCTAGAGGCTTCTTGTCGCCAGCGACTCTGTGGAAAACCAACATGATTAGTTTATTAAAGTTGTATATAACACCAGAAATTTCGCAGTCCATAGAAAAAGTACGCCAGATCTGCTACCTGCAGTTTAAGGCAAAAATCTCAAGGCGAATAAGGATATGTTAGGTAGGCAGTAGTATCTACTGATTAAATCAAAGTTGTAGAGGTTCGACTAACACCCAATCAACACCTTAGCCCAGCTCCACACGTTGGCCCGACCGTTGACACCAACGCTATTCGCCAACGTGAGGATTGGGAAAATGGCGATGGCCCGAACGTTGAGGCAAGCATTGGCAGTTAGCCGTCGCGTGTCGGTTTTATCACAGGAATTATGCGCCAACGTTTGTGATTTCGTCTACACATTGGCGGTTTGCTCAGTCTTGCCGCATCACTCATGCAGTAAGGTGTGTCCATAGACCAGTAAGCCTCTAGACGCTGCTTAGCTGGACACCCCCGGTCACAACGCATATGCTCTACCACTGCATATTATACGTCACTCCGCCAATCGGAACGTCACTCAGTCAGCGAGCGGCACCAATCATAAGGAATCATACCACCGAACTTTTGAGCCGGCCAATCATAACGCGCCGTCCGCCCCCCTGACCCCACCAACGTTTTACGACTGCGTTTGAATACAAAACTTTGTTTATGCGGAGTCTTGAAGCTTACTGGTCTGTGGGTGTGTCGAATGAGCTTGTTCCTGTGATATTAAATCAAAACTGAAAAATTTAATTAAAATAAGATAATTTTGCTACTATATTCATGATGGAAATAAAAACTTTAATTAATATGTTATACTTTAAAATTATCCAGTAGTTTTTATATTATCAAAATAAATTTCCGCCAAAATTAATACGGCGACCTACTATGTTTATTTTAGATGTATAAGCTTAATACTTATCTAATATTAATATATTAAATTGTAATTAATTAAGTCCAATAATTTTGCAATGCCTGAAAAAGGCGACTAAGTTTGTAAGAACTATATTTATAACCTACCACCAATATGTACACTTAGTTGGCAAAATAAATCTTTGAATCTTTCCTACGGTCACCGCGTCTTGAAATTGTCATCCGCGTGGTTGGACACAATAGTTATAGAATTTATAGCAAAAATCTTTATAACAAATTTATTAACAAATAATAATGATATTCTCTTGTTTGTCATTATTTTTCAACGATGACTTCCATTGTTTAACAATTGTGTTATTTTATTTGACAGTTCAGCTCTTAAGCACTCAATAATCTTAAAGTGCCCAGTGCAACTTCTATTTCAGACGTCTTTACATTGGCTCTGACGGTACTAAACTAACATTATCTCCAACACTAGGCATAATAACGGGCCAACGCTCGTCCCAACGTTGGGGCCAACGTGTGGAGCCCGCCTTACGATAAGTTAAGGACCTATTAATGCGTTTGCACGCCTGTGAGCGAATTACTTAGCAACGGCTACCGTTGTCATAAAAACAAAAAACTTTGTACTGACCTGCCAACTCTGACCCACTTTCCGGTGGCAACATCCATCTTCTCGAGCTCGTATTCCTTGACGGGAACACCGCCATCGTCTTCTGGCTTCTCCCATTTCACTTTGCAGCCTCCTGCGTGGATGTCTGTTACTTCCAACGGGCCTGGAGAGATTTGAATCATTAGTTTTTATAGTAAAACTTTTATACCGTGATAACTGGAGCATGGTGTTTCAGCAAAGAAGTGACCATTCTATCTCTTTCTTCGGGTGTCGTAAAAAGCGAGTAAATGTTGACATGAAGTGGAAAGGTAAGGGTCTATCCAGACGGGCCACAAACGCTGCCACAACGCAATAACTCGCAGCTAGTTTTTTTGTCAATTAAGGGTGGAGACCTGGTGTCCTGAAATACAGGCCTAGACCATAGTTTAGGTACCAGTTTCCCACAGTATTTTTAACTCGTAATGACTTACTCTGATACTACGTAAACCTACTGTATAATATTGTGGCGAGAAATAAATCATTTTTATTATTACTATTATTTAATTAACACAGCTTGCTTGGGGGAGGCCTATGTCCAGCAGTGGACGTCTTTCGGCTGAAATGATGATGATGAATTAACACAGCTGCGAGCGGTTACGTTGTGGTCGCGTTTGTGGCCCGTCTAAATGGATCCTTACAGCAGGGTCTTGTTGAATGCCAATAACAGTGGCGTGCATTGCATATAGGCAATTAGGCAATACCCAGTGCCTTCCTCATTCAAACTCAACAGTGGTGTAAGTTATTATATTTTTTTCAAAGTACGATGATTCTTTATCCTTTATTAAACCTATTAATGCTGAATAAATCTTCCTACATAAAAAAATCAATAACTTACACCAAAAATAAATTCAAGTGAAGTAGGCCACTGCACGCCACTGGCCAATAACAACATACTCCGCCATGACCACCAATCCATTTGCTTCACGTTACGATCAGAGGGCCAATTTTTGTAATTTAAAATGTTCAAAATATAGTTCCGATCTAGTCTCGATGTCCTAAATATTTTTAATTAACATCAAACGTGAACATCTACCAACCAAGTGTTGTGGCGCAACTTGGGAGAGACCTATGTACAGCAGTGGACTGCGATAGGCTGAGATGAGAAAGAGTGAAATTCTTGACAGTACCAGCATACACAGAGTAACACTCACCCTTCGGCGCGCTTGGCTTGCTCAGCACAGTCAGCTCAACGGTCTCTTCATCAAAACCGTTGCAGTTCTCAGCACGAAGCGTATATTTTCCGGTGTCGCGACGCACCGCATTTACAATCGTAAAGTCGGTGTGGTATTCTTTGTTCTCAATCTTGATGCGTTCTGTGTTAACCAGCTTTATACTGTCGCGCCATGACCTGGAAGAAAAATTGTTGTAAAGATGGTGTTCGACCCTCGGAAGAATAAAAAAGGCGGACGGAATCTTGCTAAACAATAAGTGAAGCATCAGAAAGCCGGCTCGCTTAAAAGTACGGCCGGCACGCAGGCATTCACATCCATAGACCCCATAGTATACCAAAAATCCGCGATTACGCAAAAAATCTAGTGTGACGGTCATTGTTGTAGTGTCAATAAATAATAAAATAACTTAAATAGCAGTATAAATCAGGTGTGTTAAAATGCTTTCGAAATTATAGTGTGTTTAGGAAAAAAGGAAGTGCTTCAGTCTTTGTTTAGCGAGATTCCATCCGCCTTTTTTATTTGTCCTAGGTTCTATTACGATAAACAAAGTTTTGCATGAAAACACAATCGTAAGATATTGGCGGGGGACAAGGGGTGGACAGCGTGTTATGATTGATCAGCTCAAAAATTTGGTTGTATGATTAGTGGCGCTCGCTGACGGAGTGACATACCGATTGGCGGCGGGGCGGCTGTTATGCAGTGCATACGCTTGGTGAGTATACGGCTAAGTGGCGTCTTTAGGCTTATTGGCCTGTGTATTCGATAGCTTCGAGCTAAATAGCTGAAGCTTTCAACGCATTACGGTTTAAGTCTTAGCTGTGACTTAAAAATATTTAGATTGTTGCAATAACATGAAGTTTTTGGCTCCGTGTGGTGCCGGACGCAAAAAATTGCACCACCCTATATCTTCTCATGGGTGTCGCAAAAGGCGACTAAGGGATTTACCAGAGGATGGGCAGCAGCGTTCTCTGAGTATTTAACCAACCAACTGCGATCGCCAACCCGCCTGCCAAGCGTGGCGATTATGTTTATTATATCCCCCCAAACTGCTTGGGGAGGCCTGTGTCCAACAGTGGACGTCTATCGGCTGAAATGATGACATGAAGATTTTATTTAAGAAAAAGATAAAAGACAAATTGTTTGCTACCTCCAGATCCTATCAAGATTTTACATCAGTTCCAGTATGAAAAGCAAGAAAACTTGCTATTAATACACACCCGAAATAAAAGCGAGAACTATCAATGTTATAAATTCCAATCGGAACTCCTTCAGACTTAAACCCGATTTCTGTAGGGGACCACATACATCCAGTCCCCTCTACCAAAAATTTAGGCGTGAATCTAACCGATATCAGGATTCATCTCCTAGGGGAAATGCCTTCATGATCACCTTCCCCTACGCCAATAAGCATGCTAGGCTAGCAAGCAACCATTTTCTGACACAACCGGGGTCATAAAATTTTGGAAAATCTTAACAGCGACTTTTAATTTTTCTGGTAACGCTATCTAGTTTAGTTAATAAGAAAGTCGTGACGTTCGATGTCACAGGATCGGTTGTGTCCACAGAACACAGAACTAAAGGTTAGAAAGGCTAAGTGGGCGGGGCCGGCGCGCTAGTTATATTATACTGCATACGCTCACGTTTAACCAAATATTATGAAACGACGCATTTAGTTGCTTGCCGAACACATCTCACATCTTATCTATTTCTAATGTCATTGAGTACAAAGTAGCGTAATTTAATTTTAACGCCCCCTGACTTCGAGTATTTCATCCAGTTATACAAAGTCTTTGATTTGAACTCACTGGTTATTGCCTACGATTTGATTAGAATTGAAGAACATCTCTTAAGTAATTTTGACATGTTCGTTAAAAACTAATCTTAAAAACTCGTATTCAGATTGAATAAACAAAACATTGTATGAGTTTTAGGCCCAATTTGATTTTTAAATGGGGACCCAATCACGTCGTGGTTTTTTTTATATGAAAGGTACAGGCAATGAACAGGGTATGTCCACGGGAGTCAATCAAGAGTAAAACGCATTTAAAAATTGGAATGTTGCTAGTGCATTATTGAGAACAATGGATGTAGAAACTGTTTCTTATGACAAACGGTACATAATGAAAAATCTGGCGATTGCAAACGCAAGTTTTATTATTTTATAAGAGATTATCCGGAGAAGAACCGGAGTGACCGACATCGCTTGTAGGATCAGTAAGCTGAAGTGGCAGTGGGCTGGCCATGTCTGCCGAAGGACCGATGGCCGCTGGATCAGACGAGTCCTTGAGTGGACACCGCGAATAGGCAAACGCAGCGTAGGGCGCCCCCCTGCCAGGTGGACCGACGACCTGAATAACGTGGCTGGGGGGGACTGGATGCGGAAGACAGAGGACCGAGTGTTGTGGCGCAACTTGGGAGAGGCCTATGTCCAGCAGTGGACTGCGATAAGCTGAGTTGATTTGAAACGCAAGTTTAATAAACAATGTATACATTAATTGGACGACCTCTGTGGTCTGGTGGTTCGAGTGTCAGACTGCTGATCACGAGGTCGTGGGTTCGATTCCCACAGGACACAAATATTTGTGTGATGTGACATGAGTGTTTGTGTTGGTCTGGGTGTTTCTTATAATTTATAAGTATGTATTTACAGACTATCATGGTATGGACATGTGATGAGGAGGAATGGGGAGCATGTTACGAGGAAAGTTTTAAGTATGAATGTTGATGGCTATAAGAAAAGAGGGAGACCGAAGAAAATATGGATGGATTGTGTGAAAGATGATATGAATAGAAAGAAAGTAAACACAGAAATGACGGCTGATAGAGATGTATGGAAGAAAAAAACATGCTGCGCCGACCCCAAATAAATTGGGATAAGGGCAGGAGGATGATGATGTATTTACAAAAAAAAAAAGTATATAAGTATCATATCCATTGTCTAGTACCCATATTACAAGCTCTGCTTAGTTTGAGATGGTGCTGTGTAAAAAATTTCCCAAAAATATTTATTTATTGGAACGTAGTTCCTTATCGCGCGTTGAGAAAGGGGGCTAGACGGAAAAAATTCTCACGAAAAGTTGTAACAACACTTTTTTTTTTTTTTTATAATATAGGATGGCGAAACGAGCTAAAGGCCCACCTGATGTTAAGTGGCTACCTTTGCCCATAACAACTGCAATACCGAATCGAAAGGAACTTCGTTCCATCCGGGTGTCCCTTGACACCTCTCAACTTTTTTATTTTATTTTATTCATTAATAATTTCTTAGGTTTTCTTAATGTACACATTGCCATTAAATAATAAAAAGTAAAAAAATTGTGACATTCCCTGTTCTTTTCCTGTACCCTTCATATCAGCATCATCATCATTTCAGCCGAAAGACGTTCACTGCTGGACATAGGCCTCCACCAAGCATCGCCACAACGTTATGCATGCTGTCTTATACAAACTTGTGTACTCCCATGGTATGGCAGGAAGGAAGATACTACTCTTAGCACTCACCAAGTCATCTCTGGTGCAGGTTCACCGATGACATCCACGGACCATTTGTGTGTACGGCCTGCCTTGATGATGACTGACTTGAAGGTGCTGCGTTCGATGCGTGGTTTCACTGAAAAGAAGAAATGGTAATTATAATAAAGTTTATAATTATATGAATTACTTTTCATTCTATCATTACCTAATCATCTCTCCTACTAAATGCAAATCCATCACACTCAGAAAACATAGGCCACCCTACTGATTCTCACCTATACACACATACCCTACTCACCCATACACATACACCCCAACCTCCAACCCCCACCATACCTCCCACACACACCATACCTCAATCACAAATACAAACATTGTTAACATCACACACGCATAAACATCTAAGTACACAAACACATGCATAGGTACTCTATATAAAATAGTTATTATTGTAATTTTTGTTTTTCTTTTTAAATTAATAATTGTTAGTCTGATGAAAGAGACTAGACTCCGCGACACAGGGAATCCTAGTCTGGAGGCTAGTGTTCTAAGTATTGTAACTCTGCTTTTGATCAATAAAGATTTTATTATTATTTATTTTATGAGAGCTAGATAGATTGACATGTCTTCAATTTTTATACAACTGAAATAACTGAAAATCTCTTAAGGGGTCATTGTACTCATCAGTATAAACAACTTTTACTATGGGACCAACCCTAAAATCGCGAAAAAAAATCAGCTGATCCCTACATTTGTGTTCACTTAAATAAAAACATTTAGAGATCAGCAATTTTTTTCTCGCAATTTCTGGTTTGGTCCCATAGAAAAAGTTGTTCATTCTGATGAGTACAATGACCCCTAAAAAGGTTTTTTTTTATTTCAATAACACATGGTATATATTGAAGATCATGGATTTTACCACGTTTTTAGGCTTCCGTAGTCCTACAAGGAACCCTTATAGTTTCGTCATGTCCGTCCGTCTGTCCTAATCCTTTACAGCTTAATAACTTCTACAGTTATAAACATAAGTAAATGAAATTATGTTAAAAAATGGTTTAGATATAGATATCAATTTTAAAAGAATAAAAAAATCTTGATAACGTTTTAGGGGTGGCGCACATACATGTGAAATGGGATGACATTTTTTTTGCTGCACCCCCTCGTGTGGGTTATCATTGAATAGGTCCACTAAAATGAAGGTAATGTTTCATACATAACTTTTTTATAAGGTATACCAGCTGCGAAATACAGTTCGCCAAAGTGGCTTGCAATGTGTCCCCCTCCTGCCATTTCTAAACTATGCAACGAAGAAACTTATAGTCTTCCACATTGCTAGACCTTTATAAAAACTCTCTTTTAAAATTATTTCGAGTATAATGTGATTATAAATTTTTGAGTTATAGTGAGAAAACTGAAAAATACTTAAGCCGTCCTAGTTCATAGGTCATTGACCTTAGAGAAAAATGAACTTGGCATATAATTACGTTCTATTTTAAAAAATCACAAAAAGAATCTGTGTTATATTGATATGACACACTTCTTAAATTTAGCGCTAGGTGGCATTGTTTGCAAAAACTAAAATAGCAATGATTAATATTCGATTTGATTCGTTTGTAATTAGACCTATTTAACCCTATAATACTGAGCATGGCCCGACATGCTCTTGGCCGGTTTTATTAACTCACTTTCCTCCTTGTCTGTCTCATCATCATTTCAGCCGAAAAACGTCCACTGCTGGACAAAGGCCTCCACCAAATAGGGGGATATGCCATAATCGCCACGCTTGGCAGGCGGGTTGGCGATCGCAGTTGGTTGTTTAAATACTCAGAGAACGCTACTGCCCATCCTCTGATGAATCCCTTAGTTGCCTTTTACGACACCCATGAGAAGAGGGAAGGTGGCGCAATTCTTTACGTCTGTGCCGGACGTAAAGAATTGCGGAACACGGAACTTGTCTGTCTGTTCGGTACAAATTTTGCAATAGATTTTAGATTTAGAAGATTTAGAGCTTCCCGATGTCCCTCTAAACTTTAAACTTTAAACATAGCTCGGAAATGGATGCCAATGCAATATTACTTCGCTTTCGTTTTAAAAACATGGTATGATAAAAAATCGATTTCATTAAAATTATTCTTCTAATCACCCAGAAAAAACATTCTGATGAATGAATTTTCAACAAAGTTTTTAAACGTTTTCATATTAAAACATACACAATTCAACATATTAAACATGAAGGCATACTAAACAAAAGAGACTCAGTATAATACCCTCAAAATATCCAAGATTTATTTAGCTTTTTAACCTAATTAAATAATTTCCTTTATTCTGCCCTAAACTTTATATATTTACTGGAGATGATTAAGATTAATTTGATTGGTAAATCATTAATAAACCAATGTCCATGCCATTCAGGCAAAAAATTGGTTCTTAGTCCTTAGAGGAAACCAGTAGGAGAAAGAAAGTGCTACAAAACTTACAGTTCCTATGCTTGCAGAGATGGTTGTCGGTGGGCTGTGATGCTTCACCAACACCAGCCTTGTTGTGAGCCTTCACACGGAACTGGTATATCATTTTCTCTTTGAGACCTTCAACCTTGTACTCCGTCTTTGTGTCATTTGTTTTAACAACCTGTGGAATAATTTATAGTGATATAAGTTTTAATTTTGCATGATTTATTACTTTACTTTAATACTTAACCAAGACAATTTCATTGCTACAAATGGAGATTTAAATTGTGACTGATATCCAGATATACAGAAAAATCAAGATTTTTTTAAGCACATACCTACTTGTGATTTATTAAAAAAGTTTTCTATTTAATCTAAGATTTCTAATCATTATACAGAAATTCTATCAAATATTGTACTTTTTATTCAACAATTCATGGTTTAAAATGTTCTTGCTAGAAAGGCGACACTCTTACCGAAATAGCAAGTCTCTCACGTAGATAAATAAATCTTTTTGTTACATAGGTACTGACCTCAATCCAGTCTGGAGAGAATTTGTCTTTCATCTCCACAACGTAACCAAGAATTGGTCTTCCACCGTTGTCTGAAGGTGCTTCCCAGTTCAAGGTCACTGACATGTTGTCGTAGTCCACGATTGTAGGCTTGCCAGGCGCCTTTGGTGGGTCTAGAGGAGAATATTAAGTTAATTTTAGACATTATTGGTGATAATATGCAAAAACTGGTGATGCAGTAAACTGAGAAGTTCTAATTGACAGAAGACTGTTTGCGATAATCTTGATCGCAAATGGAATTGCACTTTCGATGTGAACGTAATTTTAACTCGAACAACATAAATTCTCTTTTGTTTTGGCCGGTAATTATCTAGGCGTTTTTATTTGTAAACAATAACAAATGACTGTCAACTGTCAAAATGTAAAAATGGCGGGGCTCAAATGCAGAGAGTTGATAAGTCAAGTCAATGCTCAAATGACTTTACGTTCCATTACACTTTGTGAATTTTGAAAATTTCTGTTATTGATAAAAAGTCAAAATTTACAAAAAATTACCATTTATTCAATATCGTTCTATTATTTATTGATTTTCGAGACTGAAACTTACCGTAAGGATTCTTGGCGACGATAAAACCGTCAGTTTCCAACGGCTCGGACTCGCCCTCCTTGTTGACGGCGCGTACCCTGAACTTGTACTTGTGGTTCGGGGTAAGACCCTTGACTGTGAATTCTGTGGGTTCTGGACCAGTCTCGCCACATGGCACCCAGTTTCCGGTATCCTAGAAAAGAAGAGTGTTTTAAAAACACACACCTAATTATAAAAATTAAATAAGTAATTAGATTCTACTTGTGGTTAGTTTCAGGGTTCCGTAATCAAAGGATGCCAACGGAATTCTATTGCCAAGGCTACGCCATCTACCCGTCCGTTCATTCGTCCTTCCGTCTGTGTCATAGGGCTGTATATTTTTAACGGTAGAATAGGTAGCCAGTTGAAATTTTCACAGAACATGATAATATTGATAATGTGTTACTATGGCCTCTATTGAGGCAAATAGCTCTTAAAAACATCAAAATTTGGTTAGGTGCGCAAGTTTGACTAGCACTAATAATTGACCAGTTTTTAGTCACCATATTTTTACCTATTCTAAAGTTTTCTGAATAAACTTTAATGCTCGAGTAAGTATTTAATCATTATCTATTCAAATAAATAGAAGCGCTTACCATATCCATTTTCTCGAGGGTGTATCCGGTGATATCAGATCCCTTCCAGTCATCTGGTTTCTGCCATTTGACTGTCGCCTTCTCGGCGCGGATGTCCACAACTTCGATGGGGCCGTTCGGGCGGTTTGGTTTGTCTGAAGAAGGATATTTTTTTAAATTATTGACTGTTGATATAAGTATTATTAGGTATGATATTTCATATCAAGACAACAAGCCTGTATGCCTTGAATAGAAAAGTCGAGTTTTATTGTAAGTTGACTATCCCAGACTAAGTATCCAAGTATCCCATCTTAGATCAAGTCGAAGATGAAGGGCGTTGTTTTTCTATATAAGGGCCATCAATCAACTCAGCCTATCGCAGTCCACTGCTGGACATAGGCCTCTCCCAAGTTGCGCCACAACACTAGTTCTCTGCCTTCCGCATCCAGTCCCCCCAGCCACGTTTTTCAGGTCGTCGGTCCACCTGGCGGGGGGGGGGTGGGGGGCGGGGGGGGCTACGCTGCGTTTGGCGATAAGGGGCATAACAGCTCTTAAGTCTGGGCTGCTATAAATTGAATTTACACACAGTAGCCATCCAGTGTCGTAGCTAAGGACGTGAGCGCCCAGGGTAGCTAAGATTTGAATTTTGCTCCCCTTTTGTTATATAATCTGAGTTTACGCCTCCCAAAACTTATGGGAAAAGCATAAACTCGTATTTTAATTTAGGATAAGTTCTTATATGTGTGTGCCGCAACGACCTGCAGGCGCTCTGCGAGTACGCCTCCATGAGGTTTGCACCCCTGGCTATCACACCCAAGGCCGGCCCCTAGCAACGACGCTGCATATTATACATATCATCATCATCATTTCAGCCGAAAGTCGTCCACTGCTGCACAAAGGCCTCCCCCAAATGCCATAATCGCCACGCTTGGCAGGTGGGTTGGCGATCGCAGTTGGTTGTTTAAATACTCAGAGAACGCTGCTGCCCACAGAAATAGGAGAGTAGTTAGAATGATCATAACGCTTACTTGGTACGAGAACCAGTGTCGCCAAACTCACACATTTACAACTGAAATAGTACATTACAATACACAAAAAACCGCGACGTGATTGGGTCCCAATTTTAAATTCAAATCGGCCCTTAAACTCGTACAGTGTTTATTTAATTCAATCTTAATGCGAGTGTTTAAAATTTGTTTTTAACGATCATGTCAAAATCACTTAAGACGTTTTTCCATTCTAATCAAATCGTACGCAACTACTAGTGAATTCAACTACTCGAAGCCAGGGGGCGCTTCATTTAAATGACGCTATTTTGGCCTCAATTACATTAGAAATAGATATTTTATTCGCATGCATGCTGGGTAGCATAGCAGATAACTATTCCTGGCAATAACCAACGAGTTCAACTACTCAACGCTAGAGGGCGCTTAAATTATAGTACGGTATATGCACTCAATTAGATTTAGAAGAGGTTTTTGTACTGTTGACCATATTCATACCTTAGAACAAGTAATTGAAAAGTACCAGGAACTCCAACAACCCTTGTATTTAGCGTTTATTGACTACGCTAAGGCCTTCGACACGATATCTCACGACAGCTTATGGCAAGCACTAGACAATCAAGGTATTCCTAAAACCTATATAAATCATCCTGAAGGACATTTATAGCAAAAGCTACAACTAAACACATCAAAAACAAAAGGAGGAGAATAAACATGACATGGAATAAGTTCTGGAGCTTAAAAGAAGTACTTAAGTCAAAATTGCCCTTGAAATTAAAAAAGACAGTCATGGACTCGTGTCTCCTACCCTGTATGTCCTATGGGTGTCAAACATGGATATTCAATAATTTTACAGGAGATAAGATCCAAAAGGCCCAACGCGCTATGGAAAGAAGTATCTTGAATATTAAGCTTAAAGACAGACAAAAAGCAGAAAACATACGCAAAAGAACGAATATTATAGATGCTTTCCAACATACAAAACGCCTGAAATGGAAGTGGGCCGGACACGTGGCAAGAATGACTGATGGAAGATGGACAAGTTTGGTGACGCAATGGTCGGGCCCAGACGGCAAGAGAGCCAGAGGACGACCTAAGGAACGCTGGGTCGACGAAGTCAAAAAGACTGCCGGACAAGACTGGCCCAAGATAGCAAAAGAGAAAAAACGATGGAAAAAGTTGGAGGAGGCCTATACCCGAAAGGGGCCTTAACTGTTGAATCTATGTACACCAATATGAAAAATGTAATATAATTGTCAGTTAAGGAAATAAAAAGGCTTAATAATAATAATAATAGCCGGTTTTGCTTAGCCTTGAACCCTTTGAGCACATTGTTAGAGGGCTCGGGGCTGGGCTATAGGTTGAGAAGAGGCGGTCAAGTGATATCCCACCTTCTTTACATGGATGACTTGAAACTGTTTGCCCCCAGCAATTCTCATCTCTTGGAGTTACTGAAAGTAACTGAAACTTTCAGTAATTCCATTAGGATGGAATTTGGTGTGGACAAATGTGCAGTCATGCATGTAAATCGGGGGAGGATTATGGAATCCGTGGGAACCCAACTCTCGGATTCCATAAATCTCAGATCCCTCTCCTCAACCGAAACCTACAAATATTTAGGTATGGCGGAGGCGTTAGGCATCAATGAGGCTGACATGAAGCAAACGTTGGGGGAGCGCTTTTATGGCCGTCTAACAAAAGTACTGAAAAGTCTTTTGTCGGGCGGAAATAAGGTGCGCGCCTTCAACGGTTGGGTCATGTCAGCCTCATTGATGCCTAACGCCTCCGCCATGGTCTTAAATGGACTCAGACAGAACTTGACGCCCTAGATAGAAGGGTTCGTACACTGCTGACTGCTTATCGAATGCATCATCCACGCTCTTCGGTAATGAGGCTGTACATCCCGCGGAAGTGTGGGGGCCGAGGCTTTCTTAATGCCAAGACCCTTCACACCCGTGAGGTGTGCAGTCTTAGGGAATATTTCGCCCAAGCCGACGGGGGGATGCACCGAGATGTAGTCGCAGTGGACAAAGGACTCACCCCGCTCTCTTTGGCTAAGGAGAACTGGCGCAAACCTGTGGTACTGGATACCAATGGCCGCAAGGAGGTATGGCAGAGCAAGGAGCTTCACGGACGCTTCTACCGGGCTCTTCATGGGCCCGATGTAGACTTTCTAGCGTCCGTGTCCTGGTTACGTTTCGGTGATCTCTTCGGAGAGACCGAAGGTTTTGTCTGTGCGATAATGGACGAAGTTGTCATGACAAACAATTACCGGAAATATATTGTTAAGGACGGCACAGTTGACATATGTCGGGCATGCCACTGTCCCGGGGAATCCATCCGTCATATTATTTCTGGTTGTTCTCGTCTTGCTAACGGCGAATATTTGCATAGGCACAACCTAGTGGCCAGGATTATTCACCAGCAACTTGCCCTGAAGTACAACCTTGTGGAAACAGAAGTACCATACTACAAGTATGTGCCCGACCCAGTTCTTGAGAATGGTCATGTGACATTGTACTGGGATCGGTCTATCATCACTGATAGGACTATTGTTCACAACAAGCCTGATATAGTGGTGATAGATCGATCAGAGCGCCGCACGATGATTGTTGATGTCATCGTCCCGCATGACGGGAATCTCGTGAAGGCCGAAAAAGATAAAGAAATAAAATATCTTGACTTGGCACACGAGGTTGTCGACATGTGGGATGTTGACTCGGCAGTCATTGTGCCGATAGTCATTTCGGTCAATGGCTTAATAGCCAAGAGCCTCGACCAACACCTTCAGAGGCTCTCGTTGGGCGGTTGGACCAAGGGCTTGATGCAGAAAGCGGTACTTCTTGACAGGGCGCGTATCGTGAGGAAGTTCCTCTCTCTGAGGCCCTGACCGCCGGTAGCTTGGACCTTGTTCCCGATGCCGGTGGGCTACTATTTTTTATATTTTTAAATGTTTTGTTTTATTTTTATTTTTATAAAATATTTAAAAATGTAATAAATAAGTATATAAAAATGAATAAATGGAATAATAATAATATGCACTCAATTAAATTACAAATAGATGTTATATTCGCATGCATGCTGAGTAGCCTGTCTACTACGGGAATGTCATTCAGCGAACCAACGACAGTCATTCGCGTAACAATACATTCAATCAATCAATCAACTCAGCCTATCGCAGTCCACTGCTGGACATAGGCCTCTCCCAAGTTGCGCCACAACGCTCGGTCCTCTGCCTTCCGCATCCAGTCCCCCCCAGCCACGTTCTTTAGGTCGTCGGTCCACCTGGCAGGGGGGCGCCCTACGCTGCGTTTGCCGATTCGCGGTCTCCACTCAATATATTGTTCAATACATTGCTTCCTTAAAATTATCGCAGCTTCGACTGCAAGGAACATCGTACGTAATGAATATTTTTTAAATTGTATTTTGCTATGGAATAGTTTTCAACGACTATTCCTTTTTTTTTTTCAAAATTTTGCAATATTTCTTAATTATTAAGGTATTTAATACTCATTGGTGAAAATAAATCCTCCTTTTTGATGTACCTACTGAGTACTTGGATTCTTGCTTTACAACTTATAACAGCACAGGACGGCATTTTAAACTAATAAAAGCCCCAGCTTTTTACAGCGATGCGTTCCGCGAGCAACTAAATGCGTCGTTTGGTCAAATTAGATTATGCGCAGTAGGTTATGATCTTCATGTTCAAAGTTGTGGCGCGCCCACCCCGCCCACATAGTTGTTCTAACTATTCTCCTATTTCTATGCTGCTGCCCATCCGTGAATCCTTTAGTCGCATTTTTTGTCACTCATGAGAAGAGAGAAGGTGGTGCAATGCTTTACGTCCGGCACCACACGGAACACACATATTACACACGCAAACACGTAATATAATTTCGATGGACTTGGGAATTGAACCCAAGCCATCCTTGTAAGGCAAGGACAAGGACAATTATAAGGACTTACAATCCCGTTTTGGAAGGAGAAGTCGAGTAAAAAATAGAAAAGATTGTATCGACTTACCCAAAACAACCACATCTCCAATACTCTCGCAGGTACCCGACGAGTTGGTCAGCACAAGCTTGTACTTTCCACTGTCAGGCCTGGTGGTCCTCCTGACTGTCAGCACGGTGTTCCTCTCGTACTTGTCGATGGTGATACGATCACCGTCATCAGTGACCTCCTGTGATGGCATATTGGTGTGAGTACTATGTAAGAGCAAGATTGCGTCTGAAGATTCTGAATTTTGAATGTATAGTGAAGAAATGATTTTTGGTGTAAGTTTTTTGTAGTCCTAATGTTGTTTTAGAAAGATACTAGGCGACTGTATGTATAGTGTAGGTAAAAGTCAAGTCAGAATGAAATTCGGGAAACGACGATTTTACATCTGGCCCCAGCAATCCGGGCCTACTTCGAATGACACTGTAGCAGACATCCCTATTGACCTGTTAAGCTGTCTTATCCATGCACATATTACAGGCCCAAAATATAGTACCTGGAAGTTGGAATCGAGACTCTCTGTAAGAAGGAAGAGGGTAAATTCGTTTCCAGGAGTAGAAGTTGACACTTGGTCAACTTCTACTCCTGGAAACGAATTTACCCTATTTGCTGATTCTAAAGCCTAACCCACACAGTCTAAGGTTTGTTTCAAATCTTCAACAACAGATTCATATGTTATTGTCACGCCCGGCGTTGAAGTCATACCTAAATTCTATTTTTTCTCTCTTGTCTTATTTAGTATACAATCTTGACACTGTCTCTTTATACAAATAACTACTGATAAAATATAATTACTAGTCCTGCACATGTACCTAATTAGGTTAAAAAAATATTTAGTTTGCGAAATTGTTAACTTAATGTATTTTAATAATTCTTCTTCTTCTATCGTTTCGACATGAGTTACATAATGATAGTAGCTCATGCCGTGGGGAAAAGATTAGTCAGTCAGCAAGTTGGTAGCGGGGCTGACTGCCAAAGGTGCGCCGGACGATCAACTAAATAATAATTATTGACGAATTGCATTAAAAAGATATGCCAAGATTGTTTACTAAATAAGACAAGTAAGAAAAAACAGAGTGTAGATTACCTTTAGAGTATATTTTTTTCGCATATTCCTTTTGTCATAGTAAAATAACGTTTTAGTACCTAGTGATTCTGATGTCTGTTTTCAAATAACAATAATGGTTATGATGTATTAAAATATTTGGGAGTCGGTGATATCAGACGCAATCCAAAACTAAATAAACTATAAAACATAATAGGTATGGTAGTATTAAGTGCGATCAGTAAAGTTGTTGGTATTAGAATGTTATGATTGGTTATGATGCTGACAGCATTCGACGAAATCGTCGCACTGTCAAGTGTTACCACAGTAAAACAGAAGAGAAAAAGTGTTTGTGAGAAAATAGTATTCAACGAAAAAATTTGTTTGTCCTTGTTGGTTTCATAATAATTTAGCACCTGTATAAGTTTGGTGGTTTATAGAAAAAAATAACAATTAAAGTAATTTATAGTTAATCCATGGTCAGGGCCGTAGTTAAAAGCTTCTTCGACCTAATAGCAGCAAGAGATCCAGGGCCATCGCGAGGGGCTTTGTCTATGTCTACTTGTTTGTGAAACCTCTATGCTTCTAGACCCTGGTTACCTTGGGCCCTGGCCCGCCGGTAACTACGGCCCTATCCATAGTAACTTTTAGTTACAACATCTAAAGCATATAATTTTGCAAAGCCAATTACATTGTGTGTTTGTTGTCCAAGTCCAATGTAATATGATGCATTGCTGCGTTGTCGTGATAATTAGTTGAATGAAAATATAACATTAAAATACTTTTCTCCTACATGCTCGGAAATTGGTACATTTTTTTTTTTAAATACACCATCAATCGGCTCTTTTTGTACGCAACAAAATAACATCCAACACTACAGTAATATTTTAAATAGCTGGACAGTTATTTTTTAATTTTGCTAGCGAGGTTTTTTAAGTACAACACTCACATAAATTACGTGTTTTTAGGTAGGTATGTACATGATATTTATTATTTTAAAGACTGAATGCGTATTTTTCCCAAGTTTAAAATTTAACAAGAACAGCGAGCGGCCACATTGGCGCGAATGAAAATTAGATTCTGTTGAATTAATTTGTATGTTGTTTACTCGCAAATGAGAGAAAAGTACTACACAAGTCTCTGCCGAAATAGCAATTAACGGCTTCGTTTAGTTAAAACAGGACTCGGCTGGAGCCTCTTCCTTTTAAAATCACTTCGGAAGTACTCGGCTTCGCCTCGTCTTTGCATTATTACTCGGCCGTCAATTGCTTCATTTCTGGCCTCGACAGTAATGTACTATTAATAGACTATTAAAATGAAGCCTTTTCATTCAACTTATCACCACAGGTAGGTACAATTTGTTTCAAGTATATTATATAGTCTTGTTAGCACATTTTGTAGAATAAATAAAAAGTGTATGAGCTCATGTGTTTAGAACATATAAATGCGATACAACATTTAGATCCAACCATCTAACCTTCTCAGTGTACGGCTTGCCACGTTTCTTTTTGGGGGAAAAAGATAAAATTTTGATTAAAAATTGATTCTCTACTAGGTATAAAAGCTTTGACCGAATGATGAGTCTTAAAATCATCTTTGAATTATAAAAAATCTTCGTGTTTGCTTCATATTCCGAAGTGCCTACGCTTAATATGCCTCTTATGCGCTTAAATGACCTCCAAATTATTCATATAGCATTGTGTACAAAATTAAGTAGGTAATAAAACATTTTCATTGGTGTCGATTCTCTTGTACACGAACTAAACTTATTTTAAACTATCACTCTCTTTTACTCATAATAGATACAAGAAAGAGATGCAAACGATATAAGTGTTGTCAAATTAGTTTACGTGTTACATTTCTATAAATTTTCGTCGAAACGTTCCGAGATCCCGACTAAACTTGTATGGAAAATTTAATTTGACAGCTCTAATATAGTTGCCATCCCTTTCTTGTGTCTACTATTAGTAAAAGAAAGCGATAGTTTAAAACAACGACCATACAGCCCATAGACGACCTCTGTGGTCTAGTGGTTCGAGTGTCGGACTGCTGATAACGAGGTCGTGGATTCGATTCCCACAGGACACAAATATTTGTGTGATGAACATAAGTGTTTGTGTTGGTCTGGGTGTGTTGCTTATGTATTATAAGTATGTATTTACAAAAAAAAAGTATATACGTATTATATCCATTGTCTAGTACCCATACCACAAGCTCTGCTTAGTTTGGGACTGGATGGTGCTGTGTAAAAATGTCCCAAAGATATTTATTTATTTATTTATAGACGCCGTATAATAGGCGAACGATGTCTGCAACACATCTATGAAATTTCACCAATGTAGGTCGCCACTAATCGCCACTTGAAATCTTCAAATCTGTTTCGACCACTTACATGAGCCGTCAAAACTGCCGCGTTACTGATTAGCTAATAGCCGCCTTGGTAGGGCCAATCGGATTGCAGCACCCCGCCTCAGCTAGTGGCAGAATTTTTTGTCAGCATTATATTCCATATTAGGCGTCTATTGAGCTGTATGGTCGTTGGTTTAAAATAAGTTTAGTTTATGAACAAGAGAACTGACACCAGTATTTTTTGTTATAATTTTTTCGGAGTGGGTAGGTAACACTATTTACCCAATTTTGTATACCAAATAATATTAGAATAATACAGAAAATATTTGTATTTACCTCTTCACCCTTCATCCATTTGACCTCAGGTTCTGGCTCACCACCGTACTTGATGTCGAAGCTGATGACTTGTCCCTTCTTGATGATCATGCTCTGGAGACCCTCGCCAACGATGTAAGGCTTGACTGTAATAGATTTATTGATAGGTCAGCTCAGTAGGTCAGTGGTTGTTAAGCAATAATATTCAAAAGTAAGTTCCGTACGCAGCGGCAGCACAATACACGTGAACTAGTAGGTACAAAGTAAGTTAGTTGGTTACAATGATATTTAAAATTATAGATATGTCATAACCTAACAAAACCAACGAAAAATATGTTGCGTACGCAGCGGCAGAACAATACACATAAACTAGTGCAAAGTAAGTAAGTTAGTTATTTTAAGTTAGTTTCGCGTCATAGATAATTGGAACACTTTCTGTACACACATGACATGGCATTTTAGTTTTTTTTTGTCACCAGTCACGCTTGGCGCCTTACTTGTCGCGGATTAATAGGAAAACATCCCAATGAGGACGTTTTCTAGTGTTCAGATTGTGAGAGCAACTAACATATCTGTACTTTTAAATGTCATTGTTTTTATATCTAAATTAACGCGTGGCTGCGAGCTGAGGAACGGTTATAATAAAGTTATGCCTTTCACGAATAAGGACCTGTGATCATAGATGTACAAAAATGTTGAACACTGCGGGGACTTACCCTCCAATTATTTTAAATTTTTGAATTAAAATTGGTGTGTAGATAATTACAACGTGTTGTTGAAATAACTAAAACCCCTAGTAAGGGGTCATTGTACTCATCAGTATAATCAACTTTTACTATGGGACCAACACTGAAATCGCGAAAAATAATCTGATGTTCCCTTCATTTGTGTTCACCACATAAATCGTCAAAATGTAGGGAACAGCTGTTTTTGGTTGGTCCCATACTATTTTTTTATTTATATTCAGTTATTTCAATAACATGTTGTATAAGTCCAGCAGTGGACGTCTTTCGGCTGAAATGATGATGATGATGAATTATTTATAAGTTTATAAACATGGAGAAAGGATGGTTCACTCACCAAATCTGCACTTGGCGACAATAGGTTTAGTAGCGTCACTAGGTTCACCAGGCCCGGCCTTGTTGATGGCGCGGATCCTAAACTCGTAAGTGCAGCCTTCTTTGAGGCCGTCCTGGGTAGCTGCCAGGCAGTCACCGGGTACCTCCTTGCCGGTCACCCAGTCCTTGCCGAACTTCTCCTGTAAACGTAGGCATCATTGGTAGGTTTTGAAGCAATTTTGTGTTATTGTAGCTTCCAAATGAGTATTATAGTACAAGTGTTTAAATAGTATTGAAAACACAACTATAGAACAATAATGTACTGTTGCTGATTTTTACATCACTGTTAAGTATCGAATTTGAGCAATAAAATCTTCCAAATAGCTACTATAGTGTCAATGTCATAGCTGTCACGAGTATACTCTTTTAACACTGAAAGGTCACCAAAACACAATTTCGTAACTTGTATAATATCTCATAGTGACGTTACAGAGCTTTTATCGTTTTTATTGGACCTTTACTTTACATAAAAGTAGTATATTACTAGTTTTAGTCAACCTAAACATCCTATAAAAGAAGTTTAACATCGTTTTTAACAACGTAAGTCCCGCGTTTTGTTTATAAAATGGCTGCTGTGTTTACGCTAATGCTGTGTATATGCTAATGTTTGTGAATCTTCAGACGATGATAATGATAATGCAGAGTGATAGGATTATTATTTTGCGGAATATGTCTCGACAATCAAGTGGTTTAATCTAAGATGTACCAAGGAACCCTATTTTTATCATGGGTGCCGATGGCTGTCACTGTGTGCACTAATTAAGCCTATAGTAAGCACGTAGGTACCATTTTATCCATTAATAGCAACACTGGAGACATAACCATCTTTTAATTGATTTAATTGATAGGTTAAAAAGGTTCAGAATTTTAGAATTTAGGGCAATTGGGACTATTACTAAAACGTGCACAAGTTTTCTACAAAGAAAACGAAAACAATGGCTAGGATTTCAAATTGCAAAAAGAACTAAGCAGCTAAGTTTGTCAAGTTAAATCTTAACCTATTTAAAACAGCTAAAGATATGTTTCCTAGAAACACAAGAAACCCGAACAGAATTTATTGTTCTGTCACATGTACCAAGGACAACAATATATTAAAAAAAGTTGTAATGTGTGGACGTCATAATGCCATTCCTGGGTGATAATGTTAAATAATTGCCTATAAATAAATTTAGAAAAAAAAAAAAAAAAAAATGGCTAACTTTGAAATGTTTTTATTCTGTGTCTGAATTATTCAAATAACTTAAAATGATTAATTTGCTTGCTGTATCTTAATCATAATTATGTTGCTGATGTAAAAGATAAACTAAATTATTTCAATTGTAATATTAGCATGTCGTGAAATGACAAAATGTATCTGGCACTGAATGTTCAATTTTCCATCATCATGTAACCTATATTTTAAGCAAATAAATGTATTCTATTCTATTATATTCTAACTGCTTGTCAGAAAAGAAGATATGCCGTAAAAAGTTATCATTGAATCAGTAGAAGATTTGATTAAAGATTAAATAAAAGTAGCTTAATAACTTCTTAGGTTTTCGCGATCACTACACATTATAATAAAACAAACACTACTGCCACAACCACTACCAACCAACCACTACTGCCACAACCACTACCAACCAACCACTACTGCCACAACCACTACCAACCAACCACTACTGCCACAACCACTACCAACCAACCACTACTGCCACAACCACTACCAACCAACCACTACTGCCACAACCACTACCAACCAACCACTACTGCCACAACCACTACCAACCAACCACTACTGCCACAACCACTACCAACCAACCACTACTGCCACAACCACTACCAACCAACCACTACTGCCACAACCACTACCAACCAACCACTACTGCCACAACCACTACCAACCAACCACTACTGCCACAACCACTACCAACCAACCACTACTGCCACAACCACTACCAACCAACCACTACTGCCACAACCACTACCAACCAACCACTACTGCCACAACCACTACCAACCAACCACTACTGCCACAACCACTACCAACCAACCACTACTGCCACAACCACTACCAACCAACCACTACTGCCACAACCACTACCAACCAACCACTACTGCCACAACCACTACCAACCAACCACTACTGCCACAACCACTACCAACCAACCACTACTGCCACAACCACTACCAACCAACCACTACTGCCACAACCACTACCAACCAACCACTACTGCCACAACCACTACCAACCAACCACTACTGCCACAACCACTACCAACCAACCACTACTGCAGCCTGCTGCTGCTACTGCGTGCATCGAAGCGATTTTCATTAATAATATTGTACGGTAGACTATTTTTTTTTTTTTTTTTTAATTATCTGTTAAGATGATTGTTATATTAGTCTACCTGCGACCACGAAATGCTGCAAAGCTTTCGAAACGTCAGGAAAACCAATTTAAATAATATACGCGATTCAATCCGGTTAAACTTTGTTTTATTATAAAAGTAGCTTACCTTGTACTCAATAACGTAGCCAGTGATTGGTGCACCACCATCGTTGTCAGGCTTCTGCCATTTGAGGTCAGCATGGTTCTTGTTCCAGTCGGTAAGCTCCACATTTTTGGGCTTCGATGGTTCGTCTAGAATACCAAAAAAAAACATGTTAACATCGAGTTGGAAGGATGTAAATTTTATTAAGAACCAAGCAAAAGGTGGTATAGAAACTGTCACTATCAGAAAGTGAATCCAATGCCTTACCCCAAGGATCCTTAGCCAGCACAGGCTTGGCGAAAAGACCAGGTTCACTGGAACCAATCTTGTTGACAGCACGAATCCTGAACTTGTAAGTCTTCTTTGGAATAAGATCTTCGACTTTGTACTTCAGTGGCTGGCCTAATGGTACTTCAGCCACATTGTCCCATCCAGCTTTCAGAGACATATCCTTGAACAGAAAATGTTTATTTAGCATCACATTTACAGTTTCTCAAGATTTATTCATTCTTCTTCAAACTACTTCTTACCTGTCTTTCAATAACATATTTGATGATAGGTGAACCACCATCGTCTTGCGGCGTCTTCCAGGCAACAACACATGAAGTCTGGAAGACCTCAGCAACTTGCACATCCTGGGGCGCAGTAGGTACACTCTGCATGGTAATTGTGACATCCTTTGAGTCTTCACCCTGGGCGTTGGATAGCTTGATCTGGTATTTGCCAGATCCTTCCCTGCTTGGTTTCTTGAACTTAAAGAGAACCTTTTCTTGCTCAACTACTGCCTCAACTTCTTTGGCAGGCAGGGCTTTACCATCTTTCCATAATTTAGCTTCGATTGGTGTTTGTCGGGTGCCGGAAACTGTAAAAAGCGTAAACGTTACAGTAAATGCTTCTACGTACCGCAACCTTAAATTGAATTTAACTGACTTTCAAAACTTACTTTTATATGGCACCTCAATGACGAAAGGTCGGTCAGCTGGTCCGTTAAACTCATCCGGAGATTCGATAGTTGGCTTAGACTCGCCCTTTTTGACGGTCAGCTTACAAGATGAGCTAAGCTTGCCAGACTCGCAGAGAATCTCGCCGTCATCTTCCATCTCCAATTTGTTGAAGATAAGCTGGTGTTTTCCACCGCCCAGGTTCTTAATTTCAATTCTGATGAAGACCGACAATTTTAAGTACAATATATAAGCAGTATCTCTTACTCTTCTTTTTCTTTACTTACTGGACACAGCAAGAAATTTGATTAAGTATATAGGTTTAAAGAATCTTTATACTCAAAAAGACGTTAGGTACAGTTCACTTAGAAGTTTAAAAGTATTATTTTTTAGTAATGAAGGTAGTTACGTGAATATGATTGTGGGATGTAATTTTTTTTTTTTTTAATTTATTCATGACCATGGATACATGTCCTTCAGTCGTAATCATTGAACATATTATACTTGTATCCTAGTAAAGTGATGGAAACTTTACTAGGTTTCTGAGGGGATGATGAGATAATACGAAAGTCATGTTTTTCAACTTTGTACCATTTATCCACACTTGTACACGTTAACGAGCACTTAACATTCAATAATGCACCATTATTACACATTAACACTCGAAGAAACACAAATTTTGGAAAATAATAAAAAATCCACAACATGATCTTTACGAATTTTCCCGCCAACCCCCTGTAAACGTGTACAGTGTGACCACCACAGAAATAGATAGAATTGTTGTAATCACAATTTTACTTGCGATTCATGCGTGGCAACTTTCGAACAAACTACGCCTTACATATTGACGTCATTAATTTAAAAAAATTAACTTTAATCAAATGTAATTTACAGCTTCTGCAGTTATAAACAGCACAATAAGGCATTTTTGCGGGTTTTTGTTACAATATTTACAGAAACATGTCATAAGGCGTACTGAGAAAGGCTTTGAAATGCCCTGCACTATGGTGCAGAGTGTTGGCACGTGCGCCCTGCCCACTTTTCCATTCTATCTATTCCTGTGGTGACCACAGACATAGTATATTTTTTACTATGTCTGTTAGTGTAACTAGTTACGTTACGTATAACTATACATGTACGAGTAGCATCACTCAGTGTTGTTCCACCAAAAAATATTCTTTGTAGGTACTGAATTGAATTTTATTAGTTTGACAATAATAAATGAGTTATATTAAGAAAAGTAGGTTTTAACAGATAAAATAAACATATAATTCATTTTCGTTGGTTATTCAAAAACATGATTAATGTAGCTAGTCACACTCACAGACATAGTAAAAAATATAATATGTCTGTGGTCACACTATATTTTTTTTTTTAATTTGGGTGGTTTTAAACACATACAGACAGAAATAGTGTTGTATAGATACAGGGGAATAATGACCAGCTCCTCAAACACTGGCTTACTGTTTAGATTATGACCACCATTTAAATGATAACACGTTTACGTCCCTCAATCTTAACCACGAACCTGCCTTCATTAGTAAAAAAAATACAAGCATTATTGAGGGTACTTTTTAAATAATTGGCCAGTTCTGTTTCAAGTTCAAGTTGATTTTGTGACACGATGACTAAACTGTAGAAATTTTACCCACGAAGAAATAGATAATTTGATCAATCAAATGCGAAAAAAAAACATATTTCCGGCACAAGGATTAAACTTATTTTTAAATTAACATGAAATTCTCAAACAAGACATATTACAAAAAAGAAAGGAAAACTCACCTGTCATTTGGTACAATAGGCTGTCCATTGAAAGACCAAACGGCTTCAGCAGTTTGATCCTGCAATTCTACTTCTAAGACAACCTTGTCCCTCTCAATTGCTTCTGTATCCTTCAACTTCTTGTTGAAGCGATTCGAGTCTGGAAGACAAAAAACCATTTTAAGTAATTCCAAAATTCCCGTTATGTATTCCTACATCACGACTGTTGCATTCAAGAACTATTTTTGGAATATTTCGACTCTGAATGTGTTGTTCAGGTAAAGTTTAGGTCTAGTTGTCCCAAACAATGGTCTATTATAACAAGCCCATTTCGTGTATTATGCATTCATGTGTTAGGATGTGTCACAATAATGCTCTGTTACAGTAATAAATTGTATTGAGACGCCTTTCGAGTCGTCACTTTATTTAATTAATGAGTTTAAGCAGCCAAGCCTCGGTAAAAAAATTATTACTCGCTGAATACATAATTTATCGAAAATTCGTATATAACAATTAAAGTACAGGTACTGTAGTTTAATGAGAAACTATTAACTCTGTAAAATATAGTTCGCTGTAGTTGTAGATTAAAAAAATGACAAAAGTAGCCGTTTTTTGCACTTTTTAGGGTTCATGCCATGTCCGTCCGTCTGTCCGTCTGTCCGCCTGTCTGTCTATCCGTCTGTCCGTCTGTCCTAATCCTTTACCGCTTAATAACTTCTACAGTTATAAACATAAGTAAATGAAATTTTGACAAAAAATGGAATAGATATAGATCTCAATTTTAGTAGAATGTAAAAATCTTGATTACGTATTTTAAGGGTGGCGCCCATACATGTGAAATGGGGATGAAAATATTTTTTTCGCTGCACCCCCTCGTGTGGGGTATCGTTGAATAGGTCTACTAAAATGAAGGTAATGTTTCATACACAACTTTTTTATCAGGTATACCATCTGCGAAACACAGTTCGCCAAAGTGGCTTGCAATGTGTGTCCCCCCTGCCATTTCTAAACTATGCAATGTAGAAACTTATAGTCTTCAACATTGATAGACCTTTATAAAAACTCTCTTTTAAAATTATTTTGAGTATAATGTGATTATAAATTTTTGAGTTATAGTGAGAAAACTGAAAAATACTTAAGACGTCCTAGTTCATAGGTCATTGACCTTAGAGAAAAATGATAAAAGCAAATAATGCTCCTTTAGTTACTTTCTATTTTAAAAAATCACAAAAAGAAACACACTTCTCAAATTTAGCTTCATAAATTTAGCGCTAGGTGGCGCTGTTTGCAAAAACTAAAATAGCAATGATTAATATTCGATTTGATTCGTTTGTAATTAGACCTACTTAAGGAACCCTATAATACTGAGCATGGCCCGACATGCTCTTGGCCGGTTTTCTATCTACAACTACAGCTAAGTATTTCAACAGTTTATACTTCAATCATTAAAAAATAATTTTCGATAAATGATGTATTCAGTTTTAACGACGGGGGCGCCACTTGGCTGCTTCATTCCCTTAACAAAAACCCGTTGATCTTTAAGGATCATCTAACATATTATATGTTGAAAGAAATGAGACAGAGACTAATTATTTTACTTGATAGATGTAATAAAACCATCTATAAAAATGAACTTACAATTGACAATCAATTCGCAAGCTGTTTCATCGGCGTTACTGACACATTTGAAATAGCCAGCGTCAGTTACTTTAGCGTCCTTGATCACCACTTTGCGCTTGCGACCTTCCTTCACAATCGTGACGCGCTTGTCAACCTTCAGCGGTTCGTTGTTCTTGAACCTATTAAAAAATTAGAAAGACTTTTAGAACAAATCTAATAATGTTTGAAAAACAAGTTTGTGTATTGAGGAGAATCAGCTGTAATGTTCGTCCGTGGATGAGTGAAATTTTATTAAACATAAACCCCTTTCCGTATCTCAGTAAGCACACTGGGCACGGTCCCAGTTATGGCAGTCATTATGGGAGGTCAGAGTCCTGAAAGTCTTAGTCTGACACCTGGTCTAACCTTAAGATGTTGATATTGTCCAGTAACTGGGTTTCGGGGGTCTGATGGTACTCGCTTCGAGTAAAATACTAATACACAGCTGCAACTAGTAAGACTGGAAGCCAATCCTAAAATAGTTGGTAAAAAGAATGGGAGGAAATATATAAACGTGGAGGATAATAAAACGTCGTGCTTTTTACCATTTAACGTCTCCAGTAGCATCATCAAGCTCGCAGAGAAGTGTGATGGTGTCTTTCTCAATCGCCTGTTGCGATTTAAGCACCTTCGTAAACTTGTACGGGTATTCTGTAATTGAAACAGCCTCCAATAAATTCTCATAAATAAGATATTAATCATTTAACTTCGAGATTGTTAAGTGAATAAACGAAATCATGCGTATGTGTCAAATGTTTTCCAAATCTGTAATCTACTTACCCACAATTTTAACATCAGTCTCTGTCTTGTCAGGTTGCTTCTCAATCTTGCAAGTATATTTGCCAGCATCTTCAAACTTACAGTTCTTGATAACTAGCCTACATACGCCAGACAAGTCTTTAGAGATCTGGAATATTTCACCATCTTCTATTTTCTGTTCTCCCTTCCACCAGGAGACGATAGCAAGACTGTTGGAGACAGTACATTCCAAGACGCATTCGTGTTTCGTGTAACCACTGGTAGTCTTCTTCAGTGGTTTGGTGAAAGTGTAGGTTGGGTCTGGTTCATCAACTTGTAAGAAGGCAGTGCAAGTGATGCCGCCGATCTCAATTGTAATTTTACCCGTGTCTTCGACTTTAGGGCCCATGATGATCAGTTTGTAAGAATCTTGTTCGTTTGTCATCTTATACTTGGATCCAGGGAATAATTCCTGTAATTTAATAAGGGCGTGTAAGACGAGCAAAGTAAAAATGATAAATTCCAGTTACATTTGCACTGTAACTCAATTAATGTCACTTACATCTTTGCGGAAGAACCATTTCGGCTTCGAATTCGGTTTGGTAAAGATGGCTTCGAATACAACCTTCCTATCCTTGCCTTCTTTCGCGAATTGATCTACGAGGGGCTTCAAGAAAGCCTCTTGTTTCTGAAAGCAAAGTCCGTTGGACATAAATATATGTGCCCCAACATGAGACGAGGAAGTGCATAACAAAAAAATGTGCTCTTCATACAAAAGCTTTGAGTGCTGTCCATCAAGAAATCTGCCTCACTCCTCACCGCTGTCAACGTCACCAGCGAACAGTAACTCAAGTGCAAAAAATCAACGAAAACAATTGAACTCGTATGTAGTTTCCGAGGCGTTAGAATCGTCAGCCATTCTTTCATCACCGCCACCCAAACAAGTATGTGAACTCCATGCTAATGTACAGAAATTGGAATTTCTATAGTTTCTTTTAATAAAATGTGCAAAAGTGGGCGTGATTTAATTTTAACGTTTATCTTAAGTAATATACATTTGACCGAACAAAAATGATGAATTTTATGAAAAAAAAAAACAGCCAAAATTTTGAACAAAACAAACAATAAACGAATAATTAGTATTCATCATTTTTGATAGGATTTTTATTTATATTGGAACATTGAAGTCACTGTGCATAGAATATTGGACCGGTGCGCTGTGCTGCTAGTAAAAATATCGACGAAGATGTGCACAGAAGAATTGCTTAAGAAGAGAATAGAAGAAAAGAGTACCAAAGATGTGCTGGACTGACTAGTCGGTGACCACGTCGCTGTTGATCAAATAATCTGAAAAAATCATTGAAACATTCCTGCACGAATATCTGCTAAGTTTATTATTATTGCCAAAGTGTTTGATGAAACAGGTAGCATTGGTTATTGATATCACATAAGAAGGATATAAGAAGTAGTAAGAATTTATATTTACATCATTCACAGCATCCGAGTTTGAAAGTAGAAGACTGGCCCCCAGCGTCTGGAAGGCTGATCAATTTGATCTAATGTCACTCCTGTGATTGGTCAGCAAAAATACTATTAACCAATCACAACACTTGGCATGGGATTTGAGAGCTGATTAATAAATGTTTAGGTGACCAGCTTTTCAGAAACTGGAGGCGAAAATGTTAAATCTGGTTGCTATTTTAAGAAACATACATAACTTATCTAATAGTTTTAGTTTTTATTATGTTCATTTGGATAGCAGACATTAATGCAAGATGTTCTATAATAATTCAACCAGATTATACGATCATACAGATATCCGTGGGACACATTGATGTGCGACAAATAATTTGCATTTTGTGATATTACACTTCAAGATGCATTGTGTCTATTGACGTTGCTGTCAAACCTCGTCTCTTTTGAACGAGTGTAGCACCGGCCAATCCGGGATCAGTTCAGCCAGTGACGGTCTTCTATTATGGGATCTCTACAAAATATCCATTCATTCTTAGTGATTTTATTAAGTACCGTACATCGCTATTTCGCGATTAGGGAGATAATACTTAATTATGTTTTGAATAATATGTTCAAGGACTCTTAAGAATTAGTAGCATTTTTTTCCTATATCAAATGTACTAGAGATACATAATCATAAAAATATAATTGCTGATTACAATATTGTCATAAGTCTCAATAATTATAATCAACATAATTCTTAAAAAAATTCCAACATCTGCGTAAAACCGGATGCATCAGCTGAAATTAATGAAGTAAATAATGAGGAATATAATTATTTTGATAATAATGACGTGACAGAAGCTCTTCAATCCGACGTCAATTTAAACCTGCAATTGAACATAGTGGACACCAATTCAAAAGATACAATACAATAGTCATCAAAGTCATTCCACTTACATTGCCTGAAAGTCATGTTCAAGTTATAGAGACATGAAGTGGTGATACAAAAACCCTTTGTTAATTTAAAATTCAATTTAATGCATTTGTTTATTTATATCGCTCTGTAGCTACCGACTTCAAACTCAAGGATACCATTATCGATCTTCAACTATTTGAATTGCATGTTTTGTCTGTCTATTTTCCAATTTTGTTTGTGAAGTCAATAACTTCAGAGGTTTAATTTTTAGTTTAGTTATTTTATCATTCGTGGTTTTAATCTCATTCATTATTTAGAAGGTCTCTTCTGTTCATTCGAAATAAAAATATGTGTTTTAAACAATAACTTTGACTGAATTACCATGTCGACTATTTTCATAGGTAAAGTATGTATTGATTCCATATCGTGGAAGATTTCAAATGAACAAAAAATCTCTTTTTATTTCAGCTTTTATTTAGTTTTCCTTTTTATCGAACCTTTATTTTGACAGCCTCCATCAATTCGGGCCAATCAGGTATTATTTCAGGTAGAGACATGCGTCTCCTTATTTCATAGATACCCTAGAATTTTAATAGTTATGTTACCAACAGAGTAGCAGAATCGAGAATTAACTTTGAAACAGATGTCAAGCCAAATTATTAGGAAGCAAAATGAAACATGATTGGAGTGAACTGCTGTTAAAGTAAGATACTTTTAATTCAGTAATATAAGTTATAATTCTGCTTTGCTTACATAACCAGGTCGGGTTTTAACATTGAACCAAGGAAATATCTTGTTGAAGTACCATCCAGCCATTATAACAATTCAATTACTAAAATCAACTAGCACTTATTATGTAAACAATCCATCATTCGCAACAATGACATTATTTTGACAACTTGAATTGTTTTTTTTAATAATATGAAAGATTAATGCTTTTATGACCTTTTTAAGTGAAAGCTCAGGATGATTTATTTTGTACCAAGCTATAATGGTATTATTTTGAGCAATACCGTTCGCTGGGTATGTTATGCCCATATAGTTTTATGTTATAAGTATGGAACTCCAAAAAAATAAACACTTTGTTTCCGGAAGTAATAAACAGATAAAAACATTGATATTTATAAATTATTATCTTTTTGTTAGTATTTCGTAATATATTATGAGAAACTGGAAATGTAAGATGGAATGAACGATGATGCTATATTTTAAAATACTGATGACCTTAACCCAGGACCAATTTGAGGAGTGTCTCCTTTCAGCTGGGAATCTACCCATTTCAACACCTTCGGAAACGACCACAATGAAGCCGTCCTCTTCGAAATATCCAGTTTCTAAGCCCTAAGAATCAAATGTCATGATGCATAGTGATATAAGATAAATTAAGAATATTAGGACATTAACATACTAACAAATCTGCTAAGTTAACATTATTAAATAATTAACTCAAAACAGAGTTACACAATATTTTATAAAAAAAGCCTTGACAAGAATTCTTGATGCAATTGACGAAAATAAATTTGCTAAAGGTGTTGCAGTATCACATGATATAGCTGTTTGAAATGATGGACAGTAGAATTTTTATTACAAAATGATAAGCTACTTGAAAAACATAAATAAAGTAGAAAAACATGTATAATATGAAATAACATCTTACATAAACTGAACTGATGCAGTTTAAATTCGTAAAATTACATCAAGATATACTCATAACTTATGTTAAAACTAATGGAAGCTAGCAAAAATTTAAAGTTTTATTATCAAATGGCATGCTCTTCAAATTTTTTAACTAAAAGCTTTGATATTATAGAATATACATTGTTAAATAGATTATGACACATATTAAAAACATTTGGCAGTTCCTTGAACTTCATATTTGGAAGTATTATTAGCCCGATGGAGCTGTCTCGTCATTTATAAATAGTTTTAAATATACTGTAAGACAATGTAGAAAACATTAGAGCTTATTATAATCTAGATCCAAGCATTCATAATAAATATCTGGCATCTTTTTTATTTTTGGAATCGTCTGAAGATCTATTGCCGACCTAAATTGTCTTACATCATTCATTTTATATTCAGTGTATTTATATTCAGTTTATTTATATTCATTTTAGATAGAATTTATATCACCATCTTCTATAGTCCAACCATTGTTGAGTGGTGTTCGAGATATATCATCAAGAGCTGATGAGATTTAGAAAAGAAGAGACACCTTACCTTTTCCACTTTCTTGAGGGGTGGGATTGGCTTTTCTGTCTCCTTGAGGTCTCCCCAGTCGGGGTCTTCTTTCTTTTCACCCCATTTGGCGTATTTCCTCTTCTTGAGCATGGCACGGAAGTCCATGCCGCTGGAGTCTGTATGAACATTGTTTATTTATGGGAATTTCTGATGATGCTATGAATTTTATTTATAGTAACCCTAAAAAGCTTGTGATTTTTGCTTAGTAGCTTGTGCCATTATAATGATCAATTCCAATGACACAATTTTTCAACAGAAGAAAACTACTTTAAGATTTTCAAGAAAATAGTTCTCTAGAAACTAGCATTTTCAAGTCAGTTATGTTTTTCCAGGCTTACCGGATACGTAAAGCTGCATTTCAGCCGAATCCTCTCCATGGATGTTGCTGACCACGATCTTGTATTTGCCTTCATCGTTAGGCTTGACCTTCCTCATGCACAGGGTGATGAGACCAGTCTCTCCATCGGTGTTGAACTTGAAACGGCCTCCTTCGATAATCTCTCCGACGCCCTTGTAGAACTTGAATGTGGGCGCTGGATTTCCTTCCACTTGTACCGTGAGGTAGCCAGTTTGATCTAGTTAGGTTATAAAACACGATGTTACTTTTATTTTAGGGATATTCTTGAAAACATTAACTTTATTTGTTAACGGTAAAACTATCTAGAAGAAAAGTTAATAAAAGAAGGAATTATTTGAAGAGTTAGGAATCAGTACAGAAAAAAAAGGTATATGATGAATCAATCACATGAATCTGACCTTCAACAGCCGAGTAAGTTTCTTGCACGTCAACAATGACCGGTGGGCCTCCGCTGCCGATGGGCTTGAGGGGCACGGATGGTTTGTTGACGAGATCTTCAAGGTCCTGCACCGATGGTCTTCTCGCATCGCCAGATTTTCGTCGCTACATCATTAGAACCATGTTAGTCACTATTGTATCATAAAATCTTCACGAGTAGGTTAATCACTTTGAAATCGACAAATAAATTGTATAGCAAAGGAACCACATCATATGTGAATAGACTAATGCCAATGTTATTTTTTTTTTGTTTTGTTTCTTCTATAACATAAATGAGTGTATTAATAAGGGTATGATCTGTTTGCTATACGTATTTCAGAAAATTGCAGGAGTTATTTAAGAAACAAAGGGAGCATTATATGCATCGATAAGTTAACTTGATGATTATAATTTTGTAGTAAAAAAAGAGAATAAAAAGAGTCTTGTAAGTCATTTATATTCGCCACCTGCTTCACCATAAATAGATTAGATTCGTATTCATTAACTCGGAGATAAATTAATAATTTCTATTGTGATTATGAAACAGGTGGTAAATATTCGTTTCTTAATCAAAGGTCATAAAAATGTTTCCGAAATGATTTGCTAGATATCGATTGAAAAATAAGTCACTTAATAACTGTTTCCTAAAGGGATAATGATAATTTATTTATCCAAATTAAGCATATTTTACAAGGTACACTGCTGGGCCCCACACTAGGATTCCCTGTGTCGTGGGGACCAGCATCTTCCAAAATTATTTGACTATTTAACATACATGCTATAGTTACATTCATACGTGCTATAGTTAGATTAATTAAGATTGTATTGACATTCATTAAAACGATTTCCCAAAATGATTTTATAGCCAGCTGTAGATTGAAATATTGCTTAGTTGGTAATTGGTAACTAAATGGATGATACATTAGAATGTTATGACAGCTGTATTGCATTATGAGCATCAGCCAAATGACCTGACAATGCGCTGGACTTCCTGATGTATATTGCGCAAGTGTGATCTTACATATTTTCGCGCCCTACTCTTGTATGAAAACAAATTGAAATGAGGACATCGAACATGATTGTGTTATTGTTATTTCTTTCAGCTAAGACATTTTTGTTTATTTCTGCGTCAATTCTTTGTTATATTAAAATAAATTAAATACGTAATAAAAGTTCAAAAACACACATTGTGAATTTGTAATTTTTAGCGCATGTCTAGGAGAATCTGTCCTAAACATTATCTGATCTCCGGGGATAAAGATTTATTATTATTATGTCCACCGATTGTTCTTACAGTGCCAAGCAATTTAGTTGACGAAAAACTTTTGACATGAGTGCTTCGTTTTATCAATAAATAATAGATAACAGTTATTAATTTTGGCAGATCTTGGCAAACACAAGCCAAACAGTAGAAGCGTGGACGAGAGCCTGAATGAAAGGATTTAGTATTATTATATAAAATAGTCTGTAGATTACAGGTTTAATTTTATTTTATATAATTATCAATAAGATACACATTCAAAGTTGGTAAAAAAGTACCACTTATAGGTATAACCCAGGAGGTCCTGGGTTTGAGTGTAGCACTTACAATTCATCCTCGTATCAGCACATTTATTTATAAGGATATCAACAATAAATCAATTAATAAAAATCGGATCGATCGGTTGGATCGGATTTAAGGTATATTCCTGATGGACTTAAATCAATGTAAAAAAAGTAATATATGAGAAAAAAAAATTATAATTGTTAACCTAGTAGTCCAGCTGAAAGGTATTGATTGCTTAATTGAAATATAGCCCTTCAAAAAGGAGGCGTTAAATTATGAATTAGAGTCATGAATTCTGGGAATGTGTTTGATTTAAATTAAATAATTAACAACTAGATGTATCATAATGATTAATTTATAATCCCATTACGAGAGCTTCATAATTCAAAATTACCTGCGTTAATTTATATCAATCAATTATTGATTTATTCCTGGTGAATTTCTAAAGATCAGTTTTCGTTATATTCTGAACCAGATATAAATTGTATAAGAGAAGTAAACTTATTCTTTTCAATTGAGATAAAACTCGATTTATTAACCTTTAACGGCTGTAGGAGAAATTCTTGCACTTCAAAAAAAACTTGAAACATTTTCATGACCTTTGATTTCAGCGAGACATAAAATTACATTGAACAAAAGCAGTTTGATACTTACCGGGTCACCTGTGGGTGCAGGTTTAGGTAAGGCAGTAGCTGGTTTTTTAGCAACCGCTGCCATTGTTATAGTTTATCACATACAATCACTTTGATGCCACAAAACTATCGAATATCTCGTATAAAAGAAATAAGTTCTACAACTGCATCACACTAATTATCACAGAATTATCTTATGCCTACGCATAATTTTCTTTTACACTTATACCTATTTTCAAAATAATTACAAATTTTAAAAGTTCTCTCCTCTCAGGCTGATCATCCATATTGTTATTATAAGTTTACAATTAAATGCTATTAAAATTATTATTACTTGCGTTAGTGTTACACCTTGATTTTTCTATATTATGTTGTTTTATTTTGGAGTCGTTAAGTGGATTTTCGATTTGGGGCAGTTCGTTAGTCGTTCCATGTAAAAATGGGCGCGAATGTCAAAAGACTGAAGAAGGGGTCGTGTGGACATGGTCACCTGGCACTGGTGGGGCGCGGGGGCGGCTGGCGTCTATTTGTGCACAGCACAAATCAGCAGACCAATGCAATTAATTATCAGATTAAAGTGAGCCATCCACGCAGCATGTTCTTGATCGTTGCTGTTAATAATGTGTTAAGTTGTCGCCTATGGAGATGCACCGTGTTCTTGCTGATGTTTGGCTTGAATCGAGGAAGCACTCGATTTCAGTTCAAAGATTAATCATCCGTATTTTCTTAAATTGACACTTGCAATTAAGATCAATGTGATTATGTAGACCTGCTATGGACGGATCGAACTTTTGCCTTGCCTGTTATAGCTACAGACTGCATTGCATGACATCGCTCGATATCAAAAACAATCAGTTTGCTGTCACAGCCAAAGAGCAATTGTCTTGAAGAGACAAAGTGTGTGCGCGTGTTTGTCTAGATTAATAAATAAGGCAAGATTGAGGGGTTGTGCAAGAAGATCGAAAGATTGATTGGCACCCTGATATTAATGCATTATATTCTGATGATTGCCATCGTTGGCACGTCAGTCCGTACCGTGCGTGCCTGCAATTATTCACGAGGCGACAAATTTTAAACGCGTTTGAATAATTGATTTTTTTTACGTGTTTATCAATCGCGAAAACACCGGGTATATCAAAACAGGAGCCAGTTCTATCTTATTAGGTACTTACTATATTTTTAAGTCTCGTTAGATAAAATAAACTGGCTTCATGTTTGAAAATATCTATTACAATCTTTATACCTGTCTGTACCGAGATTATTATTTTAGAAACTAACCGCCAAATACATCCATATCATCACTGTTGCCAATTTTTTCTGATGGAGTAGTTCTATCACAGCCCACTACTTGACCGCCTATGGTCTGCCCACACGCATTTTCGGTATTTCCTATTAGCCCATTATGTCAATCAAAGATCTTTTCTATTTCTATTTGTGGATTGTCCTTGTTTTTATTAATATCAATCTTAATTATGTTTGATACCCTAAACATTGTTTTACATATCTATGTAAGCAGCTCCAATATTATTTTCTCTCATGTTCATTATGTAGGTATATGATTATTTTTATCCATTTAGTCTTCGTCCACCACTAAGTAAGGATGGAAGTGGATTGTTATTGGAATGAAAAATGTATTAATACTGGAAAAATATGACTCTTCCTTTAGTAAACAAATTCAATGTTCTTGTTCGACACTAAATACTACTACATGCTACTAAATAGTAACTATGTACATAACTGTACTGTAATAATGACCATAAGATTATTTCACGTCGTCTGCTCTATCGTTCTGTGACTGTAATGATTATATTTAAATGTTTTTTAATCAATCTGTCAACACATTGCCATAATTATAATTAACGGTTCGATTAAAACGATAAATCTCATTCTATTTTAGTTGTCAACATTAGTCCAAACGATCAATACATCGAGACGTATATCTTTTTAACAATATGCGACGGACATAACTCAGGCGAGCTGGCAACTTGAATCAGTTAAGGGTGAGAACACTTCAAGATCAGTGGTTTTGCTCTTGGCCTGGTTACTGTAGTCGTAAGTAACCATCAATCATAATGGCGACAAGCGTGCTACTGAAGCTCGCCGCATTGTACTCCTTTACTTTTCATACCTCCATTAAGAGACATCATAGTTGACATATTACCATATTGCGTCACAGATACAGAAATGTTGGCTTCAAACTAAATTCATTTGTAATTAAAGAATCCCTTCCGTAACTATAATAGTTATATATTTCCCAACGCATGATTTTTAATGTGTTTTGCAGTTCAAATAATGAATTTGCAATTTTAGACATTTTGTGGCATCTTTATTATGATTAAAAGTAACATCTATGTTTAAATTTACTGAAGTAACATGGTTTTTAATTTTATTATAAATCCCGGAGCAAAATATTTATGGCCACCATAGATATTACCTGTATACTATGTGATATAATTGTTATTAGGTGCTGAAGCAATAAAATTGAATACTTTCATGCGTGCATTTTCACAATAAAGCAATAATTAAACTCGCTTCACGCTATTGGCATTTAATATCACGTTAAAAAGAATAGTAATTATTTTGTATGTTATTTACTTGTGCGTGCTGTGTCGCAGTCACATAATATTATATTATTTGGATTAGGAGTTACTAAACATAGTTTTATCGAAGAGATAAATAAAGTGGCCTTAATATTAAATAGATATCAATTGATTGTAAGCCATTTATTTATCTAGTTCAATAAAAAAGTGTCTTTGATTTAGAGTTGGATTTTAATAGGATTCGTGCATCGATTTTAAATGTCATATTTTTTAAGTACATTTACTAATCGTTATTAATGTTTAATAGGTTGTTAGAATGACAAGGTATTAGTAGCACTTTTCTATTTTATTTACAAAACATATAAAAATACGATTTCCGATCGAAATATTTATAACATATAATGATAGATTCATTCTATGCTTTGTTTTTTTTTTTACGCATAGAGTTAATACGGTGTATGAAATTTTATTATTCACTTTCAAAATTAATCACTTTATAAAGGTCTATGTTAGCCACGAGTTTATTTTCTTCTATAACATGTAAATAGTCTAAACAGATATTTTTCCACACATTATATACCTCGTCGGAGAGTTCACCGGGCCTGGCGCGTTTCTTTTTTGGAAAAAAAGTATAAGTTTTAGTAAAACATTCTCTGTTAAAATTGTGCCCATAAAAATATATAAAATTCTGTACAAATAGATATTTTGAGTGCTTAATAGTTAATATGTGTATTTTGTTTATGTGTATGTAGTAGTGTCAAATGTCATTGTTTTAGTGTGTAGTTTGGAATTTGTTTGTGCATTATTAATAAACATTACAAATTATTATTGCATTATAATTAGCTTTTCCCACTTATTAGATAAAAAAAAGATTTTGAAGCATTTATATGTACCACGTACATTCGTTAATTTAATGCGAGTCATTAAAGTATTATTTTAATACATTTGTAGCTCGTTTAAGTCATAGTAAAATGTATTATGCATTAAAGAAAGTGATTAGTAGAAAAGTAAAAAGTAGAATATAATATTGGAAACTGAATAAAGCCATTCTAAAAGTAAAACTAATAAAAAGCTTGGTCGATGAGGGAAACAAATAAGTATTTTATCTATTTTCCGGTGTTTGAGCAAAGATACATGCTATGGATCAAACTCCAATTTTACCCATTTTATCACTGCTCAATTATTTCCATCTCGGAACTGAATTTTATAACCACGTGCAGTTGTTTCCCTCATAAACATAAAAGGTCAAACCCAGCGATGCTTTGTCACAACGTAACCCCGCTGGTCGGCAAAGCGGTCACTAGATCTAATTCTAAATAGAACGTCTAAAAAGAAAAAGATTTGTAAAAGAGTTCGGACATTGTAAAGATTGTGACTAAAGGGTCTAAAGTAGCTCTTTTGGTAGCTATTAAAGACGCAGCTTTTTGAAAAGGGAATGTTATGAAAAAAATGAGTGGAAGATTGTGTTTTTGTTTATTGTTTTGTTTTTCAAAAACCAATGAATCGCTTGAACTTATGCTTGTCAAGCGTTTAAGGGATAGGGGATATGATTTTGATGTCATTGTAAAACTTTAATTGTGGTAAAAAACTAATTATTACAATGTCTTCCCTGGAAATAAAACTTATCTCTAGAAATTCTTATCTAAAAGTGAAAATCGTCCGTGTAGTCATGTGTGCAATAATAGAAGAAAAAATTATATTAAAGACAAAAAAATGCTTTGCAAAAGCGAGCAGCCTCCACCTAAAACTGACCAGATCCAATCGGTCTCACCTTTTTCTCGTCTAAAACTTCGCCGGGACGTAATTTCGTGACCTGTTGTTAAAAAACACTGATAATCCCATTTGTAACATGTACCCTACCTAAATCTCCGCTGCCGAACCTGGGCTATCTCCCTACTCTAACTTTAGTTCATTATTTGGTGCAAAGTCCTAGCGAGCGTGTGCAAAAGTTATTACGTTACATATTGCGTCATCTTCGTGTTAATCGATCATGTTAGTGTCCGATTCATTATCGTGATGTGTGAGAAAAGCCTCCTTAGGCACACCATTCCTGTGAAAGATTTCGTTTCGACAGGACCAATCTCTGACCATTATTTCGTGTGCGTAACGTGCTAACAAGCTGTGCAGTTTATCTGTGTGTGCGTACTTCACAAATTTGTGCAATTTAGCTCTGTGCTCTCGACGACAAAACGTTTCTTAGACAGATATAACCTGGATAATTACATTTACCAATGTATATCATGTTGTGTAACAAAATGTTTTATCGAGGTTCATGTGATTATCCAGTATTACGTGTAAAACAGTGTTTTAAACCGCGTCGGATGCAAATGCATTAATATAATACCGTATACAGATATAGTTAAGAATTTGTCACGGCAATAATAACATTCATTTAGAATTCTTAGCGTTTTATCTTTTACCTTCTTCTCTTCGATCACCTCACCGGGTCTTAGTTTTCTATTCTCCTGTGGATTACGTTTTGCACGGTCTTAATATCTCTACATACACGATTGTATATCAGTGTTTTCAAAAGTATCTGCTGTGACATTGCTAAACTCTGTTTAATTCAAAAGCAAGGAATTAAGGGTCTAAGCTCAACTCCACTGTAAACCAACTCATTCTCTAATATCTTCGGCGAAAGCGTTCGTGGTAATAAAAAGCATCATCTTTCTATAGACGATTAATAAAATGTCTTTTGAAGGGTCTATGCATTCGTGTTATGGGTTCGGCTTGAGAGAATAGGGTCTATACTACTAAGGGGCTAAAATTACTATGTGGTAAGACGCCAACATCCGTGTAAATCACTCGTTGATTGCGGAATTGCGGATAATATCACGCGCTTGGTTAGAAAAAATCATGCTTCAATAATTGCAAATGTTGAGACAAATGCCGCAAAGATGCGTGAAAAATTCATGTCACTCAACCAGAAATTGGCAATCTGGTTTATTGTGTAACAACTTCAAATAATATGATGAACATTAAATGTTTGTTTTATTAATATAATCATCAAAAGAAACAATTTTATTGAATTTGAACCAGAATACCATTTATGTTTAAAAAGTGCTAATGATATTTCCATGACTCAAACGGTGCTTTCTTGGGGATGTTACGTTAAAGCTTACGTTTTCAAAGAGTGATTCTGATGCCAGCGCTTTCAAGGTATATTGTAACGTGTTTAGGACTACAACGGCAAAATTGTACACATAGGTCTATAAAACTAGTCATACCTTCACTGAACATGAAGACAATTGGTATCCAAGTACAAAAAAAATACAGATTAAATCTAGAAAAATCTTATATCTAGGAAAAAAAATAGAACTACATACCTCATCGCTAATAATAAGGGAAGGACGTCTTCCCATTTCCTCCGGAGGAGGAATAAGAGAGCCACGTCTTCCAACTGGTGCACCAGGTCCAAGTGAAGGTTTCCTTGGCATTTCTGGTTTTGGAGATTTCTCACGAATAACTTCGATCTTAGGTGCAGCAGGCTTCTCTTCAGGTGCGTTGATTTCAGGTACCTTTACAGTCGGTACCTGTTTGTAATCACAAATGTTAGTATCATATCTGGATTTTTTATGTTAGATTTTGTAATGATATGCGATGAATGGTACCTTGTCTGGTTTGTCCTTAGTTGACGGTGTGAATTCCATCTTTTCGAATTTCTCAAGTTCAGGCCTTTCGTAATCAGCAATCTCTGGCAGATCCTCAGCCTTCTTTTTGACCGAGGTGACCTTGGCCTTCTTTGCTTCTTCTTCCATTTTTTCTTCTTTAACTGCCACTTTCTGTAAGTCGGATGGTTGATTAACGTCGTTGCTTAAAATATTTTTTGTTTTGTTAAACTCGATTTTCACAGGGAATAGTAACTTTCTTTCGAATATAGCACTTTTAAAATTTATTGTAAATATTCTTAATATGAATTCAATTAGTTTGAATTGAATTTTTGAGTGTACAACTAGAAACAGTTTTTAATGGAGTATTTTTCCTCTTTATAAGAAATAAAATGTCTCTGCATTAAAATCTAGCCTACAAGAACTATAAGTAATTTGAATATTTTCTTAAATAATTATGAATGTGTTACTTACAGCCATACTTACCATTATACTGAAAATATTTTAAAATCTTATACATTTTATAAATTGTAAAGGGCAAATTAATAAGCAAAAGCGGAAGCAGGAAATGTGAGAAAACTATTACATCCATTGAGAGTAGTATAGTCGTGTTATTAATACTCGCAAACATTGCTTTTTAAAACGTTAACTAAATACTAGAAAATGTGCTTCAGTATTTACATATTTACAAACCAACCTACATACATTGTAATATTAAATCTAAGCAGAATAGTGCGTCTCTATCGTTTACTATAAAGGAACTACTATACAGTGCATCTAAATCTACAACTAATAGATTCCAAAAGATAGAATTGTGCAATTTTTGAAATCTAAGGTGCTTGTGCAAAAGTGCCGGTGCTCTATCAAACTCCTGTAAGAAATATAATTGTGCGTTGTGCAAATATCCTGTGCAGTAACACTGTGGGTGCTCATGTATACCTCTTCAGGCGTTTGAGGTTGGCTGCTATAAGCGGGCTGTGGTATTCCTAACGTGGCTGGTTTATTTTCATCTTTGCCTTCAGTCGTATCAGCCTACAGATTAAATTTTATTATTGGCGACCGTACGATGTGTACGAATTTTGCAAGCTTTTTGATGACGTATTTCATAACAACCATTTATTTTCTACTACTACTACTTCTAACTACTTTCTTTAAAATATATAGCTTGTTATTGAAATCCGTCATCTACTTTCGAATTCAAATGGCCAATCAGAATAATGCAAAATCTTTGTGCGCTTTTATGAATGTGTGTGCGTGTTTGTCTAAGCGATGAATATGCGTTGATGGCTTGTGTGTGTGTACCTGAGGGGACTTCGCCCTTCGCCAAGGAGCAGTAGTATCTGGTGTTTCAAGTAATGTAGGTTTGTATTTGTCTTCTAACTCTGGTGTTTGTTCAGCCTGATCATTGAAATATTTTGTTACTACCTATTTATTTTTTCAATTAATTGATTTATTAAAGTGCTATAATGTCTACCTGTGGTATTTCAGGAATGACCTGCCAAGAGAAGGGGACAACCGGTGGTTCGTCTTTCTTTTCCTGTTCTGGAGTCGTGATTGTGGGTACCTGATAATATATTTGTTTATATTTTACGGTCTTCAAAATAGTGAGTATTGCATTTCGTTTTAATAGATTAAATGTGGGTTTTATGCAGTTCTCATTGTTGTGTAAGTAAGTAAGTGTGAGTGTATTTTATGTGTGCTTGTGATACCTCTAAATGTTGTTTTTTCCATGGATATTGTGTTTGTGTTGTTGTGGGTGGATCAAGTGATTTTTCTAATTTAGGTGCATCTTGAGTCTACTAATAAAATATTATTTTTTCATGTAATGACAGATTTAACATATTTTTTTTAATAAAATCTACATTTTATTTATAACACCTCTGGATTTTGAGAAACATTATTTTGTTCCTTTACAACTTCGGTAGATTTCATAGATACTTCAAAATGGACATGTTTTATTTACTTAATTAGATTCAGATTAAAACTAATTAAATTTACCTATTTGTACTCTAAATAAATAGCTACCTTTACTTTTGAATAAAGTGTGTTCATGGGTTCCACAGAAGGTTCCGAAAGTGCATTTTTAGATATCTCTGGAACCTATAACATATTTTTAATGGTTTTTTTTTTTTTTGTTATAATATATATCCATACATTTAATATAATATTTAGAATAATCTACCTTTATCTGTTGTATACCATCCTTAATTGATTCTATATTAGGTTCAGTTAACTTCTGTTTAGGTACCTCGGGTTTCTAAGAAACATTAGCAAACTTTATTTTTATTTTTATAACATAGGTTGGCAAACGAGCATGCGGGTCACCTGTTGACTACTATAATTACTACCATGATTTCATTTATTATTGTTATTCTAATTTAGTTTACAACTGGTTCCGAAGTATTTCTTTCTAATTTGTTCTTTAGTTATCTTTATAGAATTGAAAGTATAAACTACCTTTGTTTTATCCTTTTCTGTTTCAGTAAAAGTTTCCAACGATTTTTTTCTGGGCATTTCAGTTTGCTAAGAAATTACATTTAATAAAACATGAACTTTTTTTTCCATCATTATACCTCAACAACAAAATCATTTTGATCTAAATACCTTGGTTTCTGTAGAGTTCTCTTTTGGAGGTTCTATAACGGAATCTGCACGTTTCTTTAAGAAGGGGGGAGGTTCCTAGGGAAAGTTAACATTATTTTTATAATTATAAACATTAAGTCTACTATTATATAAAGAACGATCACCACTTGATTCTGAAATATATGTGTAATGTGTTATTGTGCTATTGCGTTTGACATATTGTAATAAATGTTGTGTTGTAATGAATACCTACCTCAATGTTAGACTTCTTTCTCATGAAGAATGGTGTTTGTGTAAGTTTCAGTTGTTTGTCTGTTTGTGTTTTCTGTGTATCATCAGGTTCCTAGTAATGTAAAGTAACAAAAGGTTACATTAGATTCGTTCATTTGACATCTAATTTCATTTATTTTATTGTGAATAATACCTTAGACTTTGGAGCTTCTTTCGTCAGCTCAGCTCCTGGTTTTTTACCAGTGGGTTCCTAATGAAATATTTAATATTATTGTCAAGGTTTATCCCAAGAAATTCGAATGTTTACATACAAAAGAATTTTGTATAGATAGGCCATATGTTACCTCAGTTTTGCTTGGTTTACGCCAAGGATACTCAGGTTCCTTTTGTTTATCATTCAATAAATTATCTTTAGGATTTTCTGCCTCATTGGTATCTTTCTTATCCTGTTAAAAAGTGATTTTGTTTATAAAAAATAATACTATACTACCATAAAATCAAAATTTAGAGGTATTTAGATGAAATATTGTAAAATTATACCTCTTCAACATTACTTGATCTACGCCAAGGATAAGGAGGTTCTTTAGGTTGATCTACTGATAGTTTTCTCTGTACATCAGGTTTTTCAGGTACAACAGATTCCTGTTTGAAACAATTATTCATGTGTGTATTAAAATTGTTTTTGAGAGAATAGTTACTGATAATATTATACTTAAAAATATCTACCTCCTCAGCAATGCTAGGCTTGCGCCAAGGGTAAGTCGGTTCCGTTGGTCTATCAACAGACACCCTTCGTCTAGGTACAAATGGCTCATCGATATCCATCCCGTCCTGTTTATAAATAACTATTAGTACTAGAAGTTACCTTTAAACTTTTTATTATATTTTAAATGGATTATAAGACAATCAATTCTATCTACCTCATCAGCCGTGCTTGGGCGACGCCAAGGATAAGTCGGTTCAGTTGGTCTATCAATTGATACCTTTCTTTTAACTTCAGTTTTTTGTACTTCTACTTGATCCTGTTCAAAAAGGATATTATTAGACTGATTTACTAAACGAATAGCTAAGAGCTAAGCTATTTAAACATGAAAAGCTGACTATTACGGGTATGTGGGTTCAGTAGGTCGGTCAATATAAACTTTTCTCTTAATTTGAGTTTCTGTTATTTGGATATTAATGTTTTCAATGTTAAACATTTAAAGATAAATAAAAAGTTAGAATTAACACATTTGTTAAATAATATTTCTTTTAAATGTCCATCATAATTATCTATACTACTTCATCAAATTCACTCGATGTTCGCCAAGGATCTCTAGGTTCTGTAGGTCTGTCAATTGACGTTTTTCTTTCAATTTCGGACTTTTCTACAGTTTTCGTTGTCTTTACCTTTTCCTTTTATCCATGTGCAATAAAATTACACTTTATAACAATCTATCTCAAAAAAAACTAAATTAGAAGAAAAAAGTCTGTTTTAGTCATAAATAAAAATGAATGATTAAAAATTCAGTCTACCTCTTCAGGTTTGCTGGGTCGACGTCTAGGCTGGGGTTCTTTGGGTTTATCAATCGAAACTTTACGTTTTATCTCAATATTTTCCTCAACTTCCTCTACATCTTCCGTATCCTGAGCAATAATCTTGTTATTAGTATTATTATCTTAGATGCTTTGTATTTATTTTGATATATTAAAAACAATACCTCAGTTTCGCTTTCACGACGTTTTGGAACTGTGGTGACGGTAGGTCGTTCTAAGCTTTCCTTACGTTTCGGTTCCACTTTTTCAGTAGTTTCCTAATACATGCAATGAAATCAATACCTTTGACTAAGTGTAATATGTTGTGTGTGTGTATTAGTGTATGTGTATATACCTGTGTGTTTGTTTTCGTAGGTCGCCACGGATATGTTTTATCTGAAGGCTTATCTGTAGTTACCGTATCTTCTACCTTCCCTTTCTCATCCTATTTACAAAAATAAATTGTTCAATATCTTGCACGCGTAGAATGTCGAAGTCCCTTCGTAATGTAGTTACAATATAAATTTTAACAAATATGTTAAGGTCCACATAGTTATTTACTGACACACAGTATTCAATCAACCGTCTGTTGATCGTTTGTAGTTTAAATAGAATTTTATATACAAAAGAGACAAATACATATATATTTTCCATAGTATTTTAAAATAGATATTTTCTATGGACATGCATCATGGTTTTTGACATGAAACTTACCTTTAGTTTAACCTGTTCGATTTGAGCTGCTTCTGCCGTCTTTATTGATGACTAAAAAACAAGTTAATTTGGGACATGAATAAGCGGGAAAGGGGGGATGCTTTTACTAGATTTCTTAGGTACAATTTTGTTTTTCCAAATATTATTGGTTTAAAGCCAATCCTTACTGCCATAATGTTTTGGATTCAACGGACAATTTGTTGAATTTTACATGAAATTAAGGTCAATTCCAACTAAAATACCATTTGAAAAAATATTAAAACCAATTCCATTCTTATCATCTAACTACTTAAGCTTTGGGGTTTCGCTAAATTATCGCCGTTGTAGTTCTTCTAAAAGCATCGTAGTTTCAGCCTCAAAAATCATATTCTAAGACACTTGGGGTCTACAGTGCCTACTTGAACTTCAAACTCAAAATAAAACTTTATTTTAGGAATTGCAATACTGCGAGGGTTTTGCCTAACTACTAATATAATATGAATTTTAAAAAGGCCAACAGCTTCATTGTCACCACACTTCCAAAACTTCAAATGGTCTTGTTAAAATTCATGTGATTAAGAATTTACTTTCTTGAATTTACTTACCCTTTGAGCAGACTTTTTCAAAGCAGTCACTTCTTGTTGTTCAGCTACTTGCGAAATTGAAGATTTTCTGCTTTCTGCAGATTCCTTTGTAAGCTATTAAATGAGAAAAAGTTTTATAATAACAAAATTAAAATAATCACGTACCTAATGCTATCTTTTTTTTCAATGGGGATAGTTTTATAATTTCTGTTATTGATTGCATTATTATTTATAAATTCACTACCTTAACAGCCTTGTTTTCCATGATAGAGCTCCTACGGCTCTCAGATTTCATTTCTTCTTTAACCTACAGCATACAAAATACGTCATAAATATGGTTTTAGAATATTTTTGCCGTAGCAATAAATCTAGCAGACTACACAAAATTGTATGTCACTAACGTAGCAGTAAAGCTAAGTTGGCTAAGGTTTTACTAATACGAACCTCGCTCTGGAATGAAGTCCTTCGGCTTTCGGTCTAAAGGAAAAAAGGCATTTTATATTAGCACAGATACGATATTGGAAAGCTATTCACAAAATGATAAGGTATATACAGATGCATAAAAGTGGACACATAAACTATTAAAGGATTTTTAAAACAATATTTACAATTGAGGACAACATAAAATGGATTCAATAACAGAGTCACAATTTGTTGAACATATTTGTTTTGTGAAATATGTAACAAAGGGTTTATAATACATTCGATAAATTTACCACCGTGTAAGTGATGTAGTTGAGGTAACAAAAAAAAAAAGGGTAAAAACAGGAATAATTTGTAGGTAAAGAGACAAGTTTTAAAGTAAAACAATAACAATAAAGATCTGTTTACAAGTCTTGGGACTGAAATAGCTAATATTTGTTTATAAAGTATTATAAACATTATACATTTACTTTTAAACTTTCGCATTGCATTATGTTCGCGTTAGTTCCCGTGTCATAGTATAATAGTATAATAATGAATAAACATTATTGGCAAGGACTTAGCAGTAGTTTTTTCGTTGGGAGAGCCAATTTTTTTTGTCATTAACTTCAATATTTAGATTTATTTATGTGGACTTATCTTGTTTTTATTATGTGATTTACTTTGAATATCCACCTACTTCCTTTACTACCCATGTTATTATGTAATATAAAAGTGTAGTGGTAAAAATAACTGAACGTCAATCGACAAAGTATACACACTCATCACAGTTTATTATATACCTTTACTTCAAGATGCTGGGCTTGTTGGGAGGTCATCGTCACCTGTTTTATTTAAATTATACTTTTGATTAACCTTTTTTTATTTATATAATAGGTTCTGGACTACTTTCTTTTTGTAATCTCTTTATTTCTTTATATTTTTTTCATTATATTGTTTAGTAATCCGTAATGTTTTGATAAATATTCATACCTTAGTTGCTTCCTTTTCTTTCTTCTCCCTTATAGTGGGAGTTGGTGTGATCTTTTCGTATTTCTCAAGTACTGGTCTTTCGTAATCATCGACAAAGTCGAGTTCAATCTGTAATCATTTATACTATGTATTAGTTTCTTGTTTAGATATTCGTTACTTAAGAATTTCTCCCCATATACTTACTATGCTCTTGAAATGATGATTATTACAATATACTTATTTCCCCTTTTGCTAAACTTATATCTAACAAATAAAGAAGAAACATTTCACATACGTTCGCTGCATAAATTAATAAATTATTTAGGTAGTGCAATGTGAAATTAGTAGAACTATGTGTATGTTCTACTTGTGTGTCATGCGCGATATAACTCTATTGACCTCGGACAAGGTAATAGAAACTGTCGTGTCTGAAGATGTTATTCCGAAGCAGCAAACGTATTGATAATGACAGAAAAGTAGTAAACCTGTGAAAAGAAACTACATTTAAAGCATATTACAAGCAGCATGCGACTTGCAACCAAAGCTGTAAAAACGACTCAGAACCTATAAAACTCTTTCGAATCTAAAAAAAGAGTGTAGTGAGGTATGTGCCAACAATCTGTGGAGTTGTGATTAGTCTTGGGCTATCCGTAACAAAGGTTCTGTGCTTGAAACTGGACAAAACAAGAAGTGTAATAGATTGCAGAGAGAAATAGAAGATAGATAAGAAATAGAGAGTGGACGTCACTAAGTATAACGTTTGAAACAGTTTTTACCCCGTCGTCATTTTCTTTGCTACCAGCAAAGTGGAGGTCGCTAAGTTTAGCGTTTGGACCAGTTTTTAACCAATCGTCATTCTCTTCGTAACCAGCTTCAATAATAGCTTTTTTAGGCTGTTCTGTTGCCTTCTTAACAGTTTTCTTGAGCTGTGGTTTTTCAAATTTACCACCTTTTACTACAATTGGGTCCTAGGGAATTAACCAAGGTTTTTAATGGTAGTTCTACATCAAAAGCGCAGTTTCAGGTGCATTACTATTGCATTAGTGTGTTTTATTGCTTTGTAGAAAACTCTGGAATTACTCGCATGCTACAGTGGACTTTCTCTTAATCGATCTCACTTTTATCAATATATATTTTTGTGATAATGTGGTGTGCTGTGCTATAATAATTTCATATAAAAAGAATATTTTGGTTTTCTAGGAATGTAACAATTTTGTTAGATCAAAAATCAACGTATCACCACGTTTACTTACTTATAAAAGGAGTAGTACTACGTTCATAGATCAAGAGAGGATCCATTGTATTAAACTAACTACAAAAGATTAGTTTTTGTTTTTCTAACTATCTCAGCGTTTGTGTTTTTATTAAATAACTACAAAAGTGACTACAACAACAGTTTCAGTAGTCTATGTACATTGCAGCACTTAAGTGTTTTCTCGTCTACCTGATCCTCGTCTTCCTTATCCTTTTTAAGAACAGCTGGCTTTTTGACTTTCAACTGTGCTGCCTCAGTACCCTCCTATGGATGTTTACATGATTGAAGTTATTTTTTTTTACTTTTTGCCAATTAAAATATAACATTTAAAAAATTCATAATAGATTTTGAATTTAAAAAGTACATAATTGGCTGCAATTAAATTAAATTCATTGTATAATTTATTTTTAATTATGATTGGAATAAAAAGGGGTGTTTGGTAAAATTAAGTTACTTGCAATAACTGACATGATTAAAAAAAATAACTATAATAATCTTTACCGTTGGCTTTTTCTTAGTGGGTGTCTTTTGTGTGAGTTGTGCCTCTTCAGGGGCAGTTGTGCTTGTCTTAGTACGAGGCTTGGTTAGGCTGACAGCCTCCTCTGTGTCCTCTCCCTAGCCCCCAAACACATACGTATTATACACCACATCCTCAAGTTAGAGACAAAAAGATTAATGTTTAATGATGCTGATCCTACCACTTTCCAAAATACTGTGTGCATAATCGATATTTTGGAACGGAAAATAAAGTATTTTGGTAGTGATAAAATCAGCTCATTCGAGATTAACATTTCCAAATGTTTCTCTTAAATATTAATAGAAATATAAAAGTGTTCTGTGGGTTGGTGTGGTGTGCAACCTCGCTTATTTACATTCAAAATTCGTGTTTTTAATCTAAATGTGCAATTTTTTTCTACTTCTAAGTTTCATTCTACCCAAGTACCTTATCAAGTATTAATATTCGTTTTAAAACTGTAGGTTCTGATAATGGTAGAATATTAGTGTTGATTGGCTTCAATTCAGTCTGTAAATTATTTGGAAAATATATATTTTTATTCTCCTCGCTTTTTATTCTTAAAGCTTTACTAAGAGCTAAGTGGCACCTCCTCAGTAAAATAATAATTACTCGCTGAATACATATTTTATCGATAGTTCGTTTTTAACAATTGAGGTATTGTAGTTTAATCAGAAACTATTAAAACTATACCACTTTTAGTGCCAAACGTGGTAGTTTTTCACATTTTTTCTGTCTACAACTACAGCTAACTCTAATTTACAGAGTTAATAGTTTCTGATTAAACTACAGTACCTAAATAATAGCTAAAAACGAATTATCGATGAAATATTTACTCCATTAATTATTATTTTACTGAGGGGGGCGCCACTTAGCTCTTATTAAGGCCTTAAACTAAAAATGGTATTCTACTTTCCATGTCACGTTACAACTTATGACTTTCAATTGTATTTTATAGCTACACAAAGGTTTATACCTACACTTCACGAAATTAAAACGCAAATTTAAGAACAACTTGTTGATTAAATCTGTACGTTTCACAAACCAGGTATTCGTATTTACATACGAATACCTGGTTTGTGAAACGTACTTACGTATTAGCATATGCTAAGTGTACAATATTGAAAAATTTCAAACCCAAATTTTTCTTAAATTAACGTTTTAATTTCGCCAACTGTATACATCTTTGTGCAGCTGACTGTACTATGTAATTATGAAAATGACTTTTAATTCAAATTACCAATAATTGTCTTGTTATTCTTTATAGGGAATTTTAATCTAATATTTTTGGTATTAAAATCCTGTGAACCGTACCTTCTTTTCTTGATCTTTAGGTGAAGGTCTCTTAATAGTCCTATCCTCAACGATTTCTGGTTTCTTAACACTGAGTTTAGCTTCAGCCTCGCCCTCCTAAATAGTTTTGAGAATAATAAAATTAGAGTTGGATTTCAACTACGTAGGTTGCTGTTACTTAAATAATAAACTGACTATTAATTAAGTGTACGAACCGTGGGCTTAATATCAGCTGGTGTTTTGTGTGTGAGCGAAACATCTTCGGGTTCCTTGCCTGGTTTAACCGGTGTCTTTGGTTTGGATAAGCTGACGCTTTCGTCAACGTCCATAGGCTAGAGAAATTATTTAATTTTAGTTTTACTGCTCTCAATATTATTAAAAGTAAAGAAACTATTTGGAATATTTCCTACCTCTGCCTTATCTTTGTCTTTAACAGATCGTCGTCTAGCCGTTGCCGTGGCGGAGGGTACTTCCTCCTCAGGCTGTTTCTCTTCCTAAACATTTTATTTTATCAGTAAAAAATCTTTGATTCTGATAGCGAGTGTATGCAAGCGGGTCTAGGGTGTAAGCGTGTACCTTTTTCTTTTTCTCAAGTGGTGTAGGCGTGATTTTCTCGTATTTCTCGAGAACAGGTCTCTCGTAATCGTCGACAAACTCTTCTTCAGCGACCTTTAAATGGTTGATTATGTATAAGTGTTGTGTACATAAAAATATTAATCATTAGTAAAATACAGAATAGAGTAGAAAATAAGATGAAAATGTTAAATTTTGTGTTCATTTGCATGTAATATTGAGTAAAGTTTCCAATTCCCCTAATAAACATATCCAATACAAGACAATAATTTTGTCATTTTATCTTCTTCACAGGAGCTCTATAAAATCTTAAAATTATAAAATTACATTTAAAACATAGAGAAGCGAAGCCTTACAGCTTATACCATGCATGCCAACAAAGCTTACTTACTGTTGCTTAATTTTAAGAACTGCTGAAAATAATTGTGCCGCGATAGAAGATTATAGCATGATATTTTAAAAAACGTTGCATTTTATGAAGTTTAGTGTGGTGTTATGTGTAAATTGTTTGTGACTTTCAAACTCGTTATTTTGAACTACCAAACTGTTATGTGTAAGGTGATTGTTTAATAAAGTGTGTGTATACCTCTTTCTCTTTAAGAGAAGGACGTTTTTTAGCTTCTGGTTCATCTTTTTTCTTTGGTTTAGCCTTTGGCTTGTCCTCCGGCTTTGTCTCCTCCTCCTATGTGAAAATGTTTTATAATTTTTTGTTCTACACATCGCAAACAGTTTTTTAAATTAACGTTATGTCTTAATTAATCATTTACCTTGTCCTTAGGGACAGGCCGTTTGCGGAGTGCAGGCACTTCAGGTTCTGCTTCTTTTTCTTTTGGTTTTATTTTACCCGTCATCATGTCTACATCATCCTATTAAAATTCATATAGTTTGAAATTAACGATCTGTTGCGTACTTAGAATCAATGAATTCAACACCAAGTAAATTATATTTTTACCTGAGTATCGCTAGGACGACGTTTGTCCTTAGGAGTAGGTGTGAACTTTTCGTATTTCTCTAGTTCCGGTTTTTGATAATCATCGACAAATTCGGGTTCGGCCTATAAGAATTAACATTTTAAGTTTTCTCTAACTCCCCTAAGTCTATATACTGATAGCAAAATATTATGAGTAGACTCAGCAAGTAATATATTTAACTAATAAAATAATACAAATATGTATACCTCATCAACCCCATTTTGTTTTTTGGTTCTATCGGTAGGAGTTGGTGTCATTTTGTCGTATTTTTCAAGTTCAGGCCTTTCATAATCATCCACGTATTCGGCTTGTTCACCTGGTTTCTTAACCAGCTTTTTGGCCTTAGCAACCTGTGGTTCCTCGAGTTTGCTTTCCTCTTGTTTAATTGGAGACTTGCCGAGTTTAACTTTAGATAACTCATCAACAGGCTCCTCTGGCTTAGGTACTCCCTTTTTGATACTAAGCCGTCTTTGTTCAGTCTTTTCTTCTTCAACCTATGTTTTAACCCCCAATAATTTATTAGTTCCTTTGATAATAATTAGAGTTTTAAGTTTTCTAATATAACATTTAGACGTAAGTGCTAATTAATTCGTGTTTGCCTAAACTAAAAGTAATATAATATGATATACCTTTTTAGGTTCAACTTTTGACTTTTTCTCCGGCGCTGGTGCAGCCACTGAGGGTTCTTCCTCACTATCTTGTTCACTTTTAACGCTATCAGCTATGGATGCGCGTTTACCCTAAATATATTATCTTTTATTATTTTATAATTCATTTATATTTCTGATAAAATAATTTTTCAACGATTTTTAAATGAGATGGGTTTGTAAATGTATAGTGTTATGTGTTTACCTTTGGTGTGTGATCCTCTTTAGGTTTTTTATCGAGCGGCGTCGGTGTTATCTTTTCATATTTCTCCAACACAGGTCTCTCGTAATCGTCCACGAAGTCGATTACGTCCTATATCCAAATAAAGTTTAGCACATCTAGTTATCACAATACACACGACAGAGAAAATGAGTTATCACAATCTAGGGTCCTATATTATAAAAAAAGTATATTTCACATATTTTTGTTGTTATGACTAGAATTTTTACTAAACCCAAACAAATGGAAGAAAAATTACCAGTATTGCCTTACATTCTCACAAAAGCTTTAATTAGTCAATATAACTATGTTAATTATGTATATTAAACATTACTCACTATCTTGAAAGTAATTGCTTGTTCAACAGATACTACGTACTTTATTTATTTACATATATTTTCAATTGGTTTAGTTATTTATCTTCCATATGGTTGGGCCATTAAAATTTAAAACTTTCATAAAAATCTTGTTTTTAAATCTCTATGAAAATCTATATTTTGATTACTTCTTTTGACTAGTATTTACATAATATATATACATTTTTACTAGTCGTATAAGCTTTTTACATTGCGCAATAAAATGAAAATCACTCCACTTACCTCATCCTTTTTAGCAACGACCTTCTTTTTGACCACCTTTTTCTTTTCCACTGTTTTCTTTTTAGTGTCTTCTTTTTTTTCTTCAACAGGTTCTTCCTTAGGCTTAACAGACTTAAGTTTTGGAATGCCATCAATTTTCTTTTCGGGTTCAGGTTCAGGTTTCTTTTTCTCGAGTTTTTCTAGAAGTGCTTTCTTCTCTTCTTCGGATTTAGAAAGTCTCTTCTCGAATATCTTTTTAGTTTCTTCAGCTTCAATTTCAGCCTTTTTATTTTCTTGAATCTTTGATTCAACCTTTTTGGATTCTACTTTAGATTCAGTTTTCTTAGATTCAATCTGGACCTCTTCTTTGTTTTGTTCCATTCTTACTTCTTCTTTCTTTGACATTCTTCTGACTGATTTCTTTTCTTCCTCCTTTACAAAACAAACATATTAATGTCCTGTTTATAGCTTCTAACATAAAATAATTGGTTCACTCATTGCCATCACTCCTATATTTTCCAAGAGTTTGAATTATAGTATTGTTATCCTAAAGTATTCTTTAATAATCCGAAGTCTAATGAATAAAAACATTGTTTGTTTTCTAACGCGTACACTGTCCGATCTGGGAATTATACCTGAGTTCACGCTTCCAGATATAGATTTAAATATTACCTTCTTTTTCTCTTCGACGTGGTTTTCTTCGATAACGGATCTCTCCTCAACGATCGACATCTCTTCTTCAGACTCCTCAATCACTGTGGTCTCTTCTTCTTCCTCCTCCTTTTTCTTTTTCTGTAATCATTGTGTGAAAATAAAATCTTTGTAATTTTAATGGTCTTAGTAATTTTTTGTCATGGCTGTGTGTATCAACAATATTACATTTATATATTTTTAAATACTACAATTGAGTTCATGGGTTACATGAGAGTCGTAATCAGAAGTCTGAAACATCTGATAACCATTCAAACCATTTGCTTTCAATATCCTAGTAATATGTTTATAAAACTCATCAGACTACCCGCAGGGATGCTCTCTCAAGCCTCCAGTGACTTGCGTGTCTCATCACAGCAGGAATAATCTCATTGACTCCAACCGCTGCACTTTAGGCTCTGGTTAATCTCGTTCCTTTGCATGTGCAGGTGCAAATGGACGCTAAGGTGGCAGTGATAAGGGCCCTAATAGCGGAAAAGATAAAAATGGAAATCAACGGCCATGCGGGCACTGTAGGAGAACCTCATGAAGGAAGACATCATTGCTATGCCCTCTGATGCAACCTTAAAATAATACAGCTTTAGCAGTCTGTTCAGGGTATTTATACCTCAGAGGAATGAGTGGAAGGATGATACGCCAGACCAGCCCCAGTCCACTGATGTTGTTTGGTTCACCGACGGATCAAATAAGGAGGGTCTAACAGGAGCTGGATTCCACGGTGGGCGGCTAATGATTCAAAAATTCGCCAGTCGTGGGTGCCATTATTGGGTGTGTCCGTTTAAGTTTGCAGAGGGCCTATACTAATAGGAATTTTCATCTTCTCTGCCAGCTAACATTAAAAGCCTTAAGCTCAGAGGACTCCAAACATGTCAAGGAGTATGTCCAGCTATTGAATTCACTAGGAGTGCCAAACTCAGTTGCACTGGGATAGGTACCTGGACACTATGACATTAGGGGCAACGAAACTGCTGATGAACTGGCTAAAGATGGTACTGAAAGCCCAACTGTGGGCCCGGAGTCAATCTGCGGCATTCTTAAATGCACCATTCTACCTCACCTTTAAAAAACTGTGGAGCTGACCAAGCCTTTGGAAAAAAATCCCCAGGCCAAGAACACTCGAAAGCGCTTCTAGTAGGCTTTAAAAAAAGGTTTCCGAAAGAAGCGCTTTCTTTGAACAGGAACCACATAAGAATCCTGACTAGAACCCTTACTGGGCACTGGAATCTGAATTAACACCATCACAGGATGGCCCTCAGTGATACCACAATTAACAGATTTAGTCGCGAAAAGGATGAGACGCCCATCCATATCCTATGCGAATGTGATGCAGTTTACCATATGAGAAGCCGGCACCTTAGAAGCCATGTCGTATTAGTGCAGAAGATTAAATCCTCCTCCCCCAAGGTAATAGTCAACTTCATGATTGTCTTCTTGCTTGGGAAAGTGCTGTAATACTGCAAGAGGCATCACAATAGATCTTATCAGGTCGCAGTGCTTTAGGGGCGTTCGATACCCCTACTTCTTTCCTCAAATAATAATGTTTTTTAAGATTAGCACCAATAGCACCTTCTGAAACTCCAAATCCACATCTGGAGTGAGTTTAAGCCGACCCCGAAATAATTGAGGAACGGCTACGCTGATTAATTTACTATATTTATTTTATTGTTTCATATTTTTTTAGTTAAGTAAAACAGTTTCCAAACCTTTTCCTCGACAATAGTCAAGTCTGCACTTGACTCATCTTCACCAAATTCGTTCCTGATCACCACCCTGTAGTTAGCGACATATTTCGATGACACCTTCCTGATGATGAGCCTGGCATTAGTGCCGTCAAACGTTGTGTTTACTTCTGAGGATTCCCTGATAACGGTCGTATTCTTGTACCATGTACATCTGCACGACTGGTCTGAGGTCTTAAGGACCGCCACAAATTCAGCTTCCTCGTTTTCTTTTCGGGCCTGTAAAAGAAAAACATGTTTAAGATGTCATCGATGTGATCGTCACCTGTAAGTACGATTATGAATTTATTTCTTTAATTATGCCTTACCAAGCTCCTAAGATGCTTGATGATCTGTGGTTTGTCACCCTTCTCCTCGGGTATATCTGCGATCTCGACCAGCTGTGACGTTGCCTCTCCCTTCTCGTTTTTGGCAACCAGCTTGTAGGATCCTTTGTCTAGTTGTGACACGTTTGAGATTTCCAATTTGACTGTGAATTCGCCCTGGAATTACAGTAATAATAAAATCAATATTTTTCAGAAATAAATTAAGTAACACAATAAAAATTAAAGAAACAATTTTAAGTTCCCAACACAAATAGTCATACTAATGAATTTCAAATTAAATATTTGTAATTTATTGCTCTTTATTTACATCTTAACAATTTTATAAATTCAGTCTTTAAATATTATTAATTATCAAATTGTAGAAGGAATACTTACTTCTCTACTAGGCTCAATAAGCACGGTATGCCTAGAGCTTTCTTTGACGGCGTTAGTCTCCTTGAACCATGTACATGCAGGTGCAAATTTACTTAATACTTTACATTCAATAATAACAGTCTTCTTCTTAACTATCTTAATGATCCTTGGTTTTTCTTTGATAACTGGAATGACTGTGGAGAGAAAAGATTTGTTAATATTGAAAATATTTTATATAACTATAATTCTACATCAAATAAAAGTTAGTTGTAGGATTGTAATAAAAGTCGAAGTATACTCACTTTCAATATTGAGCGTAAGATTCGCATTGAGCTCTCCAAGTTCATTTTTAATATTGCATTTATACAATCCGGAGTCTTCAATACCAGGATCGATTAGTTCTAATATGATTGTGTAGATGTCCTCATTTACCTCGATCCTGGTCTTAATTTTCGATGAGTCCCTGATTTCTTTACCCTCGTGGTACCACACGATCGTCGGTCTCGGACTAGCTTTGACCTTGCATCCCATTATAACTAATTTGCCATTATCTTTGGACTGAATTGTTGGCTTTTCAACAAATGTCGGGCCTTCACCTTCCGGTTCTGGTTCAGCCTCAATGTTTAAGTTGAGATTAGCGTTGCTTTCGCCAAATTCGTTTCTGACGTGACAGCGGTAAGAGCCACCATCCGCTGCCGTCGGGTTTGTCAAAAGCAACAATAACTCATAAACATCTTCACCCATTTCGGATGATCTGATTTCGATTTTACTACTAGCCTTGATGACGGTCGTGCCTCGGTACCACGTGACTTCGGCCGCCGGCTTCGCTTTGCACACACAACGCATTGTGATAAGAGTGCCGTCCTCGTTGGGAATGATTCGGGGTTTCTCCACGAATGATGGTGCGAAACCATTTTCGTCATCCCCACCTGAGAATTGTGAATATTTTATTGTAACACAGAGCATTGATCACAATTTCATGCTGCTCGAAAGCTTAAAGCTTTACATGCTATTGCTACTGTATGCGTACATTATAAAATAAAATAAAAATGAAGGGTCGTATCCTGTTTTACCTTGGAAATTGAGAGCAATATTGGCATTGCTCTCGCCAAACAAGTTGAAGGCGTTACACCTATAATTGCCCCCATCTTCCCGCGTGGGCCCTAAAATTTCTAACGTCAAATTAAATGTATCTTTTCCGGTGGCTTTTCTGGACATCTTCATTTTTGCACCATCCCTAATTTCTTTATCTCCGTGGAACCACGTGATGTCTGGAACTGGGTATGCTTCTAATATACATTCCATAATAAGTACATCGCCTTCCTGTCTAATGGTTGGCTTTTTAGGGAATCTCGGTGCTTTACCGTCGGGTATTCTGTTTAAAAGACAAAATATTTAAATATAACCCTAACCTTTACGCATGATCATAATGTATTAATTTTGTGTGTATCTCCTTACTTTGGTTTGTCTCCACCTTCGAAGTTTAGATTAATTTTTGCTACGCCTTCACCATGTTTGTTTTTCGCTACAGCCCTGTATTCTCCTTTGTCCGAATTCTCAACGCCTAAGATTTCGAGTCGCGCCATATGATATAATGTTTGGTCCTCTTCTAACGTTATTTTATATCTACTACTTTCTTTGACCATCTTTTTTCCATGGTACCTGCATCATGAGTGCTAGTGTTAAAACCGATTTGGAGTTTTAAGTCACATTAATTATGTGTTATAGTGTAGCGTCTTACCATGTGATGGTTGGTTTCGGTTTGCCAACACATCGACATTCGAATGAGATTTTGGTACCATCATCCGATTGCCTGATGACCGGTCTTTCCGTAAATGTCGGTTTGATAAAGTCCTCAGGTACGGGCGCTTCGTCGCCTATTTTATCAGTTAACACATTATTAGAATTTTCACCAATTTGTATTTTACGAAGATTTGCAGCTGCCGTTACACTTTTGTTATCAGATTTAAGATGTTTTCTTTACTAGTGTATTAAGATACGCATCGCAGGCTCATTCAAAGTTAATCGAGGAATGTATAAGAAAATAGATAAATGATATAGTCGAATAGAATACATAAATTAAAAATTTGGATTAAACGTGTATAATATTTTTCATTCTGTTTCATTCTGATAAACAGTACGCATGACAGTTGCTTGAGTTATTTTGTTAATTGTGCACTTGCTAAAGCGAAGAGTCTGCAACATTATTACTAACTACAAAATATTGCGAGGGTGTATTAGTGTTATATTAGTGAATTAAAGCACAGTTGCAAAATTGATGAGATAACATGATAAAGAAGAAAGAAATGAGCAATAAAGTAATTATTAATAATATTTATTTTATTATAAGTTCAATAGTGTATGGTGTAGAGTGCGTTATAACAATAATATTGGTTGTTAATGATGTGTAGTGTGTTTCATGGTATATGTGTGAATTAAGAGAATGTATAAATCAAATTAAATAATTAAGAAAACATCTTAATCTGTACGAGATAAACAAATTTTCTAGTGTATTATGTAGAGTAACTGAAATTCTGAAGGAATTAGTTAATGATTATATAAGCATTGCTGCAATATCTACGTTTATAACCAGACAAATTCCAACTATTACATGTAAAGGATTAGATACACACAATAAAATAGCTTTGGTTAAACAATATTAAGCGTAATTTAAAGTATACATCGCTGCAAATTTTGTTTTTAATTTCCTTAATTCCGCCAACGTAGAATTTTTATTTATGGCCAAAAAATATTTGGAGCCAATAATTTTGCGACGAAATTGTTTGGAATTATTCTAACAAAGGTTGGGAAGAACTTGAAGGTACTTACTATCGAAGTTCAAGCTGATCGTGGCATTGCTCTCGCCTAGTTCGTTCTTGGCCGTAACCCTGTACTTGCCAGCGTCTTCCACAGTTACGTTGTTGATTTCCAGTGATGCATAATAGGATTTTGCCTCCTTGCTTACTGTAAGCTGTTGAGTTGAAACAAAATAAAATATTTTTTATTAAGTTTATGTCAATTTCTATAATATATTCAATTCAACTAATGATGAATTTGATTTAATGGAAATTATAAATCTCTATTCATTTTAAATTCTAATCCAAAAATTGTTTATTTAGTTACTAAAAAAAATATTCTTATGAAATAGAAGGACTTTATCTATATGCAATATTGTTGTATGTGTATGACTATGATGCATATTATTGACGTCTACATTTTCTATTAATGCTACTACTTTCGTAATATCCTGTGTTCATATAAAATAAAACTTGTCAAATAGATGTTATTAATATAAACGTTTAGAATGAAAGGTCAGCGCGCGAGACAGTCGACACCTGGTATCGTCACCAGCCAACTAGAACGGGGTCAAGGCCATTTCTGAGTACTATTTAAACTAGGACATCTTTAATAGCCACTTTTATTTTTACTTTCTTTACAATGTCGTCTGTTGCATTTTGTTTCTATTCTACATCTTCATCAGCATTATTCCAATGATGACGATTGTGGTTTTTCCAATCGGTTTCTGCCAAATGCCACTACGTTTATGTCCGCCTACTCAGAAGAAAACAAGATATGGTTGAAAAAGACCGAGGACTGTATTGCTGAAATCCAACAGATGTACCGTTGGCTACACATAATATAATTTCGTATTTTATAATCGTTTTTGGGACAGCAAAATCTGGTTCATTTAATACTAACCTTATGCCTGGATCCTGGTTTGACTTCATCTCCACTGTGGAACCAGGAGACCTGGGGCAGGGGTTCGGCCTCAATGCGGCACTCGAATATTAGCCGCTTGCCATCGTCTTCTTGCCGGATGGCTGGCTTGCGCGCGAATGTTGGCGCTTTACCGTCCACTTGTCTGAAGAAAATAATTAAAAAGGGTAAGTATACATAACCATTGTTCGTTAGTAAATGATTACGAATGACTATAAGAAAAGAGGCTGATCTAAGACGAAACAATAGTGTGAAATGTATTACGGTTAGAAAATAAGTGAACACGAGAAGACGAAAAGAAAAACTGTACCGAATCCTAAATAAATTGGGATAAGGGCCAGATTAGGTAAGATGTTGAATAATTACGAAATTAATAAATGAGATAGGCATAGTTATGAAGAATTATTTGATAACTAGCTAGATATTGCAACTAGAGCCTGACCTTTCAAAAGTGCCTGTAATTAGGTTTATTTGAAATAAAAAACATTGAAATTGAAATTGAAATATTGCTGGAGCGATGCGATGGAAGGCGATTTTCTTGAGATTTGAGCCAGTGATTGGCCAGATAGGTACTGCCAAAGATCGCGGCAAGTGGCGTTCTCTCGTTTCGGAGGCCAAGACACATTTTGGGTAGCTGAGCCGTAAGTAATTAATTAAGTATTTGTTAACTAAGGTTAGGTAAAAACCTGCAGTAATTAAACTACTGACAACAGGTTTATTTTAGTTCTAGTTTAAGACCTGGAAGGTCTTTAAAGAAAATTGTTCAAATAATGTTATTGACATAAAAATACTTACTTCTGTTTTTCTTCGTCAGCAGCTGAAAAATAAAACATAAAAGATTACTTATTGCGAACATTGTTTTATCATTTTATTTAAAGAATTCTGTGAAATATGACTTCATCTAAACATCACATTGCATTTTATAGATTATATGAATCGTAAAATTGAAGTGCAAGAGCTGTTATTTGTGGAAATTTGATACCTACATGAACAATGTTTAGAATTTGCAAAACGTCTACCAGACATAAACAATGATATAATTTCTTAGTAATCATTCTTAATATACATGGATGGTCTTGATACTATATATTCCTAGTACAATATTTATAGAACCATTCATTTTTCTTTGGAAAGCAATTCCATTTAAAATTCTAAGAAAATCTATATTCAATTTCATTGCATCAGCATTGCTACTGCCGTTTTGTGCATTTTTATAGCCATGATCTATTGTTTATTTTGGTAAAGAATTGTGTATAAAAACTGCATGTTGATTATTATTTCCTTCAATAAATCATTTATTGTCTGCCAAAACATGTCTGTTGAATTTATAGTTTTTTCATAACTTTGTTAGGTTAACATGTACTCCGTGCTTTTTTTTATTTTTAATATATTGATAACTTCATTTTGAAGAAACATGAAGAGTCTCTATAAATGCAGTTTTTCGTGTGTTAAACTCTCTCTACTTAGAACTTATGTTTATTTAGAATCACTACGTACAGAACTTGTAAACATTAACGCAGCATTTTAATGGTGTATGGCTTGATTAGTAAGGGATTACAGTGTATTCTTGTTTGGACACTTGTGAATTCAACTATCACCCTGTGACGTAATTTCTGAGGCCTCTCAAATTATTATCAGACCATGGTGATTAATCCCATTTTCGTGGATGATTTTCAGATTACCTATATTTTAAGTTTTCTGGTAAGACAAATTAATTTTATTCTGTCTTACCACATGGAAATGTGCTATAGTCAAAATCATTCCGTAAAACAAATCTACGAATGTGTCTAAATGCGTTCCAGTCATTTACATGTTTACAGTATCCAAACTTTCGTCAGTCAATTGTCGTCAGCACAGTTTCTTTCATCGCTTTCTGACATTGGTGTTGCCAACGTGTATGCGCAAGCGCACGTTTGGCTCAACACCCGGGAGCGTGGGTTCAACAGTACATTTTTTCTCGTAGACATTTATTTCTAACTATGACTAATACCGTTATTTGCGAAGGTATTTTTATTGGCCCAGTATTGAGTTACGGACCTATATTGTGACAAATGTTTGTGTCATATTTGACACAATGTTTGTTTCGCCAAACAACATGTTTGGTTCCAATATTTCGTCATGTTTGAAGTCCACTGAAATGTTGTGGGTGAACAGCCCACGGGTGTTGAGGTGAAAAACCAGATATAATTAATGTTCCATTCATTAATTGCTATGAATGTTTGTGACCTTTGCGACATTGTTATGAAATATATTTTATTTGTAGGTACTACATTCTAATTGAGGACTTTCTAATAAAAACAATCTACAACGTGTTATTGAAATAACTGAAAACCTTTCAACGGGTCATTGTACTCATCAGTATTAGAAACTATAACTATGGGACGATTTAAATTGTGGAAAGAAAAAATCACTTCGCATGCGTAAATGCGTTAAAAATAATAAAATAAAATATCGGCTCTTCCCTACATTTGTGTTCACATAAATCGACAAAATGTAAGGAACAGCTGATTTGTTTTTCGCGATTTCAGGATTGGTCCCATCGTACAAGTTGTTCATACTGATGAGTACACTGACCCCTTAAGAGGTCAGTTATTTGAATAACACGTTGTATATGTTTAACAGTTAATTGACTAATTAAGAAGAGAAACACATGTAAAGCACAGAACCGTTACACATAGGTACTACATCAACAATCCAAATGTTACTATAACTTTGGGTTGTTAGACCTGTCTTAACGGCCAAAATTAATATCCTATCTATGCAAGATTTGCCCTACTAGAGCTAGAAATTTGACATACAATGATATAAACAAATTAATAATAATAATAATATAAAAAATTGTGAATTTAAGACATAATAATGATAATAAAACAGTAATGATATTAGGTATATAAATATTTTTAATATTTAATAGTAGGTAATGTGTATTAATGTAATTTAATCGTAAATGTAACATAATTGTTGCATGCCTACAAAAAGGCAAGATATGACGGACTTGTAATTAATTGTAATATCTTTGTACACGATATCTTGTGGCGAATAAATGATTTGATTTGATTTGATAACAACTCCATACATTTTATGTCAAATTTCTATCTCTAGTAGGGTAAATCGTGGATAGATTGGATATTAATTATGGCCATTAACGGCCAAAATTAAGCTATCCAAGATTTGCCATATTAGAGATAATTTTTTTACATTGGCTCCATACAACTTATATGAGCAAGTCAAGGCAAGCAAGTCAAGGATAAATAAGTCTTTAATTTTGGCCGTTACCTCAAATAATTAAGCAGTTAAAGTTGACTCATCGTGAATTACTTAAACACTAGTCTATGCCCACGGCTTTGCCCGCGTATATTTAGGTTTATCACATAAAGACGTTATCTTGCATCCCTCAGGAACTATTTATCTTGCCAAAATAAAAAGCCATTATAATCCGGGTTAAGGTCTATCTGTGTGCCAAATTTCATCTAAATCCGTTCAACGGTTTATGCGTGATTGAGTCACCAACAGCCAAATATTTACATGTAAACTTTCACATTTATAGTATTAGTAAAATTATCAAAAAACTTACGGCTGAAGTTAAGGTTGATGGAAGCGGCCACCTCGCCCATCTTATTTTTAGCCTTAACTTTGTACAGCCCCGCATCGGTCTCGATCACGTCATCTAATTCAAGCACCACCAGGAACTTGTTGTTGGCGATGCTTTGGATCCTGAAACAATAAAATAACATCATTTAATGATTTAATGATTCATTTCACCACGTTTTTTAGGGTTCCGTAGTCCTACAAGGAACCCTTATAGTTTCGTCATGTCCGTCCGTCTGTCCGTCTGTCCGTCTGTCCGTCTGTCCGTCTGTCCGTCTGTCCGTCTGTCCTAATCCTTTATAGCTTAATAACTTCTACAGTTATAAACATAAGTAAATTAAATTTTGTTAAAAAATAGTATAAATATAGATCTCAATTTTAAAAGAATAAAAAAATCATGATTACGTATTTTAGGGGTGGCGCCCATACATGTGAAATGGGGATTGAAATTTTTTTTTCGCTGCACCCCCTCGTGTGGGGTATCATTAAATAGGTCTACTAATATGAAGGTAATGTTTTATACATCACTTTTTTATCAGATGTACCATCTGCGAAATATAGCCTGCCAAAGTGGCTTGTAATGTGTCCCCCCCCTGCCATTTCTAAACTATGCAACGTAGAAACTTATAATCTTCCACATTGATAGACCTTTGTAAAAACTCTCTTTTAAAATTATTTCGAGCATATTGTGATTATAAATTTTTGAGTTATAGAGAGAAAACTAAAAAATACTTAAAACGTCCTAGTTCAAAGGTCATTGAGCTTAGAGAAAAATGACCGTAGCAAATAATGCTCCTTTAGCTACTTTCTATTTGAAAAAATCACAAAAAGTAACTTTGTGTTATGTTGACGACACACTTCTTAAATTTGGCGCCATCTAGCGGCGTCTAACAACACTTTCTGGGTCGCCAATGCTGCCGTCAAGTGCCGTCTATTACATTTGGCACTGTATAGCACCATCTAGCGGCTACTGACATCACTCTCTGAGTCGCCAATGCTGCCGTCTATTGCAAAAACTAAAATAGCCGTGATTAATATTCGATTTGATTTGTTTGTAACACCTACTTAAGGAACCCTATAATACTGAGCATGGCCCGACATGCTCTTGGCCGGTTTTATTAACTCACTTTCACTCAAGTTTGTCTGTTCGGTACAAATTTTGACATCGATTTTAAACTAACTTCCCAATGAGTTAGAGACTTGAAACTTTAAACATAGCTCAGGATTGGATGACAATACAATACTAACCCCCAGTTTCTGGAAAACTGATCAATATGATCTATTGTCAAATCTAATGTCAGCTTCTGTCGGCCGGCGAAAATGTTAACAACCAATCACATAAACCATTTATAAACCATTTATTTTGCCACACATACACAAAATATACATATTACATGCAAAGTTAACAGGACAAATTAATGAGAACACGACATGCATACAACATAATATGTGTGGCAAGGGATCCAGCTCAGTCTTAGCTGTGCATGTAGGTATGCACAGCACTGATTTTCAGCTGCTTTTCACTTTCACTTTTCACATCGCTTGACTTGAGATTTGACAGTCGATTAGTTCATTTTTGCGTTGATCAGCCTTCCAGAAACTCGGGTTTAGTCGCTCGTTTTTTAAAATCGTGGTTTAAAATACTTTTTCATGAAATTATAATTTAATAATAATCTTTAATGATTTTATCCTTGTTGATTCTCAGCAGGCGTAGCATGACCACTGTAGACAAGCGTCTTGTCTACGAAAGAATAGACAAAATGACAGATAAAGTCTACTCTTCCGTAGACAAATCTCTTGTCTACAGTGGTCATGCTACGCGTGTATTAGATTATAGATTTATTTATAATGTAATAAAGCAATTGGAGGTTCGAATAATCCTATTAATATTGTAAATTTAGCGTTATTTAATATATTGTTTTAATGTTATTACCAAGCTAATAATTGCGGCGGTGAACTATCGTCATTTGTACTAATAATATTAGTTTAATCGGAACATGATCAAACTACCCTCTCATCCGACTCTCATTTCCAGAAATATTTCATTTCATGCTTATGATTAATAATAACATTAAAACAATATATAACATAAAGCTAAATTTACAACATTAATAGGATTATTCTAACCTCCAATTGCTTTATTACATTATAAATAAATCTATAATCTAATACGTGCAGGTCAGGAAAAGTATTATTGAGCTTTTTCATCAGAAATTTCACAGTAGCAGCGGAGTCTATATTTGTGCCCGGTTAATGGCAATAGGCTCGCCCCCTATTACATGGGACTTATAAACTAACTGGCGATATGTGGGTGTACTATACACCACTGTATCACTCTCCTCTGGCAATCTTTTCTCTATCACCTTCTCCCATACTTTCATACTGTGTGACATGAGCTTTATTCCTCGATAGTTGTTGCAGTCTTGTAGCCTTATTTTTTAAGATGGGCACTAGCGTACTATTGCACCATTCTTGTGGGATCGTTTGTTCATGCAACAATTTATTGAAGTATAAAGTCAGTCAATAAACATCCATCTTCTCCTAATAATTTCCATACTTATACTGGTATACCCTTTGGTCCCACTGCTTTCCCATTTTTCATACCTCGAACCGCCCTTCTGACTTCATCTATACTAATTTCATTCACCAAACCCCTATTTACATGCACCTCTTTAAGTAGACCAGACCATACATTCTCTTTATTTATCAACCTTTCAAAGTATACCTTCCAACAATCTTTTATTACATCATCTTTTGCTAAGACCATACCTGCATCATCTTTTATACATTTTATATGAATAATATCTCTTGCTCTCTTTTCTCTAGACTTTGTTATGCGATAGAGCTCTAATAATATAGAGCTCTGATAATAATATACGTAGTGGAATTTAAATCCTTTATATTTTAAAATAAGTATAACTAAAACATTTAAATATTTTTGAAAACTTTGTTCGTCTCAACTGGGAGCCGAACCTTTAAGAATGCCAAAAAATACACTCTGTTTTTTATGCCTCGAATCGATAGAGTCGGTAATAAAGGCTGGGTCAAACCAACTGCAGCGCATCACAGCGCAACGCGTCGCGTCGCAGCAGGTGACGGTGTAATGTATGAAAGCGTATGCGAGATGACACACCAAGCGCTGTTGCGCGAATATTTCTTTTGAGAAAAATTAACAATTATGTCGGGTATTTACTATTGTTACGTCTCTCTGTCTGTCCGCCCGTCCATCTGTTCGTCTGTCCGTCTGTCCGTCCGTCGGTCTCTGTCAAAGCGATCTTTTAAACCATAGTAGAAACCTTAACATTTTTAACGTTTTATGTTCCTGCTCTATCTTAAAAATTATAACACATAAAGTCTGTTTTTTCTCTCTTGTCTTATTTAGTAAACAATCTTGGCATGTCTCTTTGTTCAAATAACTACTGATAAAATATAATTACAAGTTCTGCAAATGTAATTAGGTTAAAAAATGTTATTGTGTGAAAATGTTAACATAATGTCTTTTAACCATTATTATTGACGAATTGCATTAAAAAGACATGCCAAGATTGTTTACTAAATAAGATCGGTAAAAAAAACTGAGTGTACATAAAAACGTTAAACGTGGTGTGATTGTAGAACATACTCTATAGTCTAATAACAAAAAATAAAAATAGGACAACACAGACATGTGTGGTGGTACGGAACGCTTAGTACGCGAATCCAACTCGCTTTTACCTAGTTTTTTTTGCACAATGTGAGTCATAGGAGAAAATGCAACAAAGGAATTTGCATTAACAATAATGTAGCCGAAGCTTAGGATCGGGTTAAAATTAGCTCTCGATGTATGGCCACGAGATTGGAGTGGATTACAAAAGTGGGTCACCCGTGGTATTTGTATGCTGGCCTGACTTATTGTAATGTTTCCGTCGCCTACTACGGATCCGGATTTATGACTGCGGTGCAGGAAATATTTACTGGTTTAACAAGGTTTTAACCGTTTTAATGTTCGTGTGGTGCCGGACGTAAAGAATTACACCACCCTTTACTTCCTATGGTTGCCGTAAAAGGCGACTAAGGGATTCACCAGAGGATGGGCAGCAGCGTTCTCTGAGTATTTAACCAACCAACTGCGATCACCAACCCGCCTGCCAATGCAATGCAATGAAGATGATTTTACACCATCGGCTATGTACTGAGTCTTTTAGTTCATACGTGACGTTATTCATACGTTCGTTCGTTCGTTCAGTTTTGTGTTATGGTCTAAGGAATTCCCAATCTTACGTATGTATTACATATTACGTATTTTATATTTTATTGTATTTAATCTTACTTATTTTGTTTATCATTATTTAGGTAACAATATCACGTCACACTGATTCGACGTTATTCTGTCGACACCCGCTGTCACTGAAAACTAGCGCTGTGGCTCTGCTCTGTGCATGAGGCACAGCAATATGCTGAGCGATGACCGTTTTACGCGGATGTGACGCATATCTTACCACACTTCTTGACTCTGTACCAGGGTTGTTGCTGATCCAGAATTTTATCACATCAGCGGATGCTGATGCTGATGCTGATTTTTGATATTGACATCAGCGGATGCTGATGCTGATGCTGATTTTTTTGAATTGGAAATGTTTACTGAGCCTTATGAATTTATATAAAAAATTAATTTGAATTTATTTATATAATATATCTTTTTATAAAAATCCGATATTGGTTAAAGGCTAAAAGTAGTACCTTTTTAAAACTTTTACGGTGATTAATCAAAATTTAAAATTAAGGGCTAAATAATATAACAAACGAAACTTTTTCATGTTTTCATAGAGCCTTAGGAAAACAAATCGCGACCCTACATTTTTATTAACTAAAATCTGGTAAATTATGAAAAATATAACGTGAACATTGAAAATGGACACAATACAAACCCGTAAAGAATCCTGCACACTAGCGCGAGCGAAGCGAGCGCAATTTTTTTTAGGATTACCAAAAAATTTCTTTCTATATACTTTTTATATATTCTTTTTATAAACAAACGAGAGATAAATACACAAAGTTTTTGCATATAAAGAAAGAAACCTTTTGTAAGTGAAATTATTTAAACTGGACCTACTTTATTCCATGTGGTATCAGACGTAAAGAATTGCACCACCCTATATCTTCTCATGGGTGTCGTATAAGGCGACTAAGGGATTCACCAGAATCCTCTGGGCAGCAGCGTCCTTTGAGTATTTAACCAACCAACTGCGGTCGCCAACCCGCCTGCCAAGCGTGGCCATTATGGCATATTCACCCAAACTGCTTGGAGAAGCATATGTCCAGCAGTGGAAGACTTTCGGCTGACATGATGATGATGAATGATGGACCTACTTTGAGCGCACAAAAGAGCAGCGCGAACGCAAACGCCAATATTTCTTTGTTTAAAAAATGTAGAGTTCCCCTAATTATCTTGATGCTTCTGTTATGATTTGCATTCGTTAATGAAGAGCTTGGTTATTTTTATCCAGCAAAGGCAATCCAGCATAAATTATTTTCATCCTTGGCTTTTTATTAGCTGACTATAATACATTGTCCTTTTTGTTAGAACGCCTCTTTCAATTACTGTACTGTCTGCTGTTGACATTTGTCGTTATAGACATGTTTGTTTTGGTTTTGCTAAAAATCACCGAAGTGCAATAATCTGTGCTATGATTGGTCAAAACCATAAACTTATTATACTAGCCTCAGATTAATAACTATACTAGCGGTCAAAACTCACAAGCGAAACAAAAAAATGTGCCATAAGCCCCTCCCCCTTCGGTCACGTTACAACATGAACATCAGCATAAATATCAGCATCATTTAATACAGATGCTGATGCTGATGCTGATGTTGAAAATTCTGCTGATGATCAGCGGATGCTGATGCTGATGCTGATATTCGCAACAACCCTGCTCTGTACCTGTATTTGATGTGTTTTTCTTTAATTATTTGGTAATTTTGTGCGTCATTCTTGACGCAAATATTTTTTTTTCTTTCTTTTTCTTTTTCTTTCATACCTAACTACACATAAATAGGGATGTTTAACCTACATTACAATTTTAGAATAGCAACGTGTTTACGATCCATTAAATCAGGGTTTGAAACAAACAATAATCTTTAATTACTTGAATAGGTCCGACACCACCGGAGATTTCGTCGTTTAAAACCAAATAAAACAGCCTTTATTTGGTTTGTAATGATGATGATTTTACATAACTATCGGCTATCTACGTGTTTACAATAGTCTTTTAGTCCATTAGTCTTACCTAACATATCACACAAATAACCTACATTACAATTCAATTCAATTCAATTCTTTATTTGCATGAATATTGATACATAGATGGTAAAAAAATTGCATTGGTACATGATATTCCGCCTAAAATAGGGCATGCAAACATTTTTGGGTAGTCTAACACAGCACTAGAGGTATACATACGTTCCATACAATTTAAATCTAATAGGTAATTCATTTTTAACATTAGGTTATCTACATCCATTTTACAATACTACATTTTGTAATACAATTTTAGAATTATAACGTGTCCACAATCCATTATAACAGGGTTTCAAACAAGCAATAATCTCTAATTACACGCTCATGTCCGACAATGCCAACACATAAAACAACGATTTCATACGACACCGGAGATATCTTCGTTTCCTTCATGTTTTAGAAATTATATTCATACACTTGGAAACTTTTCAAAACTCATACCGTCCACCGATTAAAAGGAAAGATAATATTTTCAAAGCAATAAAGAATTGATAATATGATGAGCTTTAATGAGGCCTGCTTTGAAGTGCAGTGTGGTCTTAAAATCTGACGACGTTTTGAGGTCATCTCTGGCTCACTCTGATAGTTTTAATGTAAAAGTTAATGTTTCTATTACATATTCAGAAATAGTAGCTTCTCGCAAAATTCTATGTTCTGGGGAGTGATTCTTGCGTCGTAGACATTATCTCGAACTCGACATAATGTCGAAACAAGATGGCGAATGTTGATTGAAAATAAATTTTCGTATTCTCAGAATGTCACGTTAGAAATATGTCTACGTCTAGCACTCTAAATACAAAGAGTGGTTCATAGCAGTTGACATTACCGGCGATATTTTCGTAGAGATATAAAATTAGAGATTATCTCGAATTAGACATTTATCTCTATAACGCCTGAATTGAGACGCTGGATACAGCACAAAGGAAACACGTTTAGTAGTTACACTCAAACAGTTTAAATTTCAGTCTAGAAATGATCACAAAGTGCGGATGTGACTCCACTTTTAATGTTTGTGTTCAATGTTATGTATTACATTGGTATTTTTGAAACATTTGTAATTGGCATATTATTTTGAAATGCAGCAAGTTAATTAAATTTGTATCTTTAGGGGACCTGGTGATCTGTATTACAGGTGTTAATACTATCTACCACATGCACTAGCGATCCATAATCAGAAATTGGTCTTAGTCATTATTTTGGTTGTGATGAGAAATAAACTGTATTACTAATATTCTTTGTAATATTTTTTTCTCAGAATTTTCTCAGATCACTTCTACAATCGTTTTCTGTAATTAATTTTGCAGAAGCATCTTGGCTTTTAAGCACTTCTTTGCAATAAAGTTTTGTCCAAACAAAATTTGGGTTGGTAACGGAACGAAAGTACGAAAATTCTAATACATGTTTGTTAACTTATCAATGTCGAACCGTTGTCAGTATTTCATGTTTAACAGTGCTGACATACTTCCAAACAAAACTTCGTATAGTTTTTATTTCTGTTCCATTTCCAAGATTAAACAGAGTTCTTTATCCCAATTCGTTCGAGGAAAATTCCAATTAACTGGAATTAAACGTGACGTAACTTCCTCTGGTCAAGTTTTATAGTCATCCGTTGATCCGTTTGAGCGATCAGCAAGCTCGTACGTATGTATTTATAACATGTTTAGGATTAAATGGTTGCTTTTTAGATTTATGTTAATGATTCAGTATTGTAAAAATCTCGAGGGAAATCTTTCACACAGCTTGACTGGGTGTAGTGAAATCCGATATCATTATTACTCATTAAAAAGCCTATGAGTGATTAGCATAGTGCACATAATCTTAACCCATGTATGTATAATGATATATTTCAATTTATTTAGGTAATTCTGGTTTAAAATAGAATTTTCACTATAAAATTTGATTTGCATGCTTAATACAAGCGGAATATAGCATTGTCCTAAAACCACCATTTTTTTATCTGGTACCTACCACCTGTATTCTATGTAAATAAATTATTTCTTCTTTCTTTCCATAAAGATTATCGTTATTTTATTGTGTAATATTTATTATGAACGTGTCTGAAATAAATACCTAGTTTTTTATTAATTTTAAACGTAACTTTGCAATTAAAGGGAATTATTAGAGAATGGAAAAAACTTTATTTCCGTGTTAATTGTATTCTGCTCTGTGATTGACGTGAAACGATTATCTTACAAACTTTGTGTGATCATCCACAATTGTGTATTAAATGAGCCAGCTGATCCGCTTTATTGGGGTGAATGAGCCCAAGATGTAAACGTAACATTTAAAGAATTATCGAGCTTAAGCAACAACCGTTCTTCTGTTGTTGCTTAGGCTCGATACTTTTTTAGCCTAATTTATTTTTATCCTAATTTATTTGAGGTCGGCGCAGCGTATCTTTTTCTCTCATACACCCCTATCAGCCGTCATCTCAGTGTTCACTTTTTCTCTCATACATCTCGAACAGCTGTCATCTCAGTGTTCACTTTTTCTCTTATAAATCTCTATCAGACATCATCTCAGTTTTCACTTTTTCTTTCATACATCTTTATCAGCCGTCACCTCAGTGATCACTTTGTTTTTGTTCAAATTATACAACGTGTTATTGAAATAACTGAAAACCTCATCACAGGCCATTATACTCATCAGTATGAACAACTTTTACTATGAGACCAACACTAAAAATCGCGAAAAAAATCTGCTGTTCGGTACATTTGTGTTAACTTAAATCGACAAAAAGTAGGGAACAGTTAATTTTTTTCGCGATTTCAGGATTGGTCCCATAGTAAAAGTTGTTCATACTGATGAGTACAATGACCCTTTAAGAGGTTTTTTAGTTATTTCAATAACACGTATACGGTATACCCTAAATTCTAACAGAATCGCATCATCTTCAAGAAATCAGTATTTCTCATCAAAATATTAATAGCTCGCATGCCCGATGTGTGCCAAGTGTGTCGACTTGCGATCGTCTCGATCACATCAAAGGGATACTTCGGACAAACAAATCGTAAAGTTAACGACACCGAACGTTGACCTAATCGGTTTTGGACATGTTAGATTTTTGGAGATGTGGCTTTTGACAACGGTCTTTGGTGAAGTGCCTGATGGCCTGATATGAATAAATTATATCACAATTTCTTATTAGCAGTCTTTGGGCAAAAGAAACACAAATTCTGGTTACATCTGCTAGTATGTAGTATTTATTTTCTGTATGCCTTTAAGTGGAATTCGTAATGGTGTGCATTGAAAAAGGCTCCACGAGTGACGATATTTAATTGAACGTTCGGTGCACACTGGGCAGTCAGCCCCGCTACCAACCTGCTGACTGGCTAATCTTTTTCCCGCGGCATGAGCTGTTATCATTATGTAGCTCATGTTGACACGATAGTTCGTTTTCAAAACTGTCAAAAAATTCCCTTGTGAACTACAATATTCACTTTAAAAATCGAGATTTCAATTTAAAATAATTTGATTCTAGTCAATATTCCGTCCCTTGGGCATGTTAGGCTCTAGGGTATAATAATTATGGATGAGGTACCATATCTAGATGATTACCGTGAGTTATTGAGTATTAATTTCTAACACATAAATACACAAGAAATTCTTTTCTATAAAAAGTTATGAAACAATTATTTAAACAAGGTTATTGCTGACAAAATTATTCACCGCACAGATGACGAGTACTAGAAATAATTGGAATGACTAAGAACATTTACTTCGAACTAGGGAGTACCTGAGACAAGTCACGTACTGAAATTTCCATTTAAGCGTTGCTATGCCAATGTCTTTTTTTTGGGGCCAGAAACCTTCGCGGGTGTACGCACAACATATCACCAAAGTTCATCACAATAGGATGATAGGAACGCATAGAGACATTAATTTTATTTGTACAGATAGAATAGAAGATAGGTAGTCTATTTTTTACAAGATGCGATGAGATACAAAGTTAAATTATGTGATAGATAAGGAACAACGAATAGTAAAGTGAACATTAGTAATGCATTACTGAAATAAAGCAATTGATGGCCGAGTAATATTGGAACAAATTAGTTCAACAGAATCTAAGTTTTATTCGCGCCAATTTATCCGCGCGCGGTTCTTTTTCTATTTTCTAACTTTTGAAAAAAATCGCATTTACCCCCAGTTTCCGAAAGGCTGGTCAACGCAAAAATTTACTTATCAGCTGTCAAATCTCAGGTCAAGCGTTGTGATTGGTTGTTAACATTTTTGCCAGCCAATCACAGGAGCTGACATGAGATCTGACAGCAGATCAAATTGATCAGCCTTTCAGAAACTGGGGGTTAGTCTTTAAAACAATAAATATCGTGTACCTAAAAACACCTAATTTATGCAAGTGTGTACCTACAAAACCTCGGTAGCATAATAAAAAATAACTGTCTAGCAATTTATATTATTGTCGTGTTGGAAATTGCTGCTATTCTGTTGCGTACGGAAATGAGCCGATTGTTGTATTCTTTTTTTAAATAATGAAACAATTTCCGAGCAAGTGGGAGAAAAAACTATTGCTGAACCTTATCTTTATAGCTTATTATTGTAATGTGCACTTTTTGGGTAGCATTTTAAGTTTCATTATTTTAATTTATTTAATAGCATGTTCGTCGCAATGCATATACGTGGGACACTCAGAAAGTTTTGCGAAACTAAAAAAAATTGTTCTATACGTACATATATTTTTATCAAATCTTTTCAAAGTACTTTCCACCAGCCTCTATACAAAGATTCATGCGCCTAAACCAGTTTTCAAAACACTTTTTCCAGTCCGCCGCAGACACCTCGTTTACAGCCTGCTCGAACGCAGCCAGCGCATCTTCCGGCGACGAAAATTGTATCCCTTTGAGCTGATTTTTTATTTTTGGGAATAAAAAGAAGTCACACGGTGCTAGATCAGGGCTGTAAGGAGGGTGACCCAGGAGTTTGACTGGCGTGCTGTCCAGGAAGTCCCTCGTTTTGAGTGCGGTGTGCGCAGGTGCATTGTCGTGGTGGAGCAGTAGCCCGCGGAGCCCTGTGTTTGGTCGCTTGTTGCTTATAACAGAGAAAACTTCTGGCAAACATTTGGTAGTATACCATTCGGCATTAATGCTTCTTTGATCCCTTAAGGGAATTGATACCAAGTGGCCAGTCAAATTAAAAAAGCTAGCGATCAAAATCTTACCCCCGCTTCTAGATCGCTTCACTTTGGTAGGCGTTGGCTCATTTTGAAACACCCAAACAATCGACTGGCGCTTGGTTTCTGGGTCGTATTGATAAATCCAGGACTCATCACCTGTAACGATGTCGTAAACACGCCGAGACGAGCCTGCTTCAAATTTGTTAAGCATATCACGGCACCATTCCACCCGGGCCTGCTTCTGAGCATCGGTGAGGTTGTGCGGCACCCAGCGTGATACTATCCTCCTCACGCGAAGATGGCTGTGTAGAATCTCGTGAACGCTTCCCGATCCAATCTTCAATATGTGTTGAATCTCCTGATATGTAATTCGCCTATTGTCTTGGATTAAAATTTTCACTGCTAGCACGTTTTCTTCGGTAACAGCCGTCAAAGGGCGACCGCTTCTTTCGTCATCCCCCAAAGTTGGTCGACCGCGCTTGAATTCGTTATACCAACGATACACGGTTGCCTTGGAAGGGCCTTCATCCATGAATGCCATTTGAAGTCTATCGTACGATTCATCCGGTTTCAGGCGACACTTGAAATCGTATAAAATCATAGCTCTAAAATGTTCCCGGCGCAGATCCATATTTCAGTGAGACACAATACTTTGAATTAACTCGCAAAAAATGTGGAGGGAAATTTTGAAATTGGAACTTACTTATTTTTACTTATAAATAATCATATTTTCGAAAAACATTATAACTGGCCAGTCTCCCATATATAAAAACTTTTTTTCGCAATACTTTCTGAGGGGCCTGGTATATACCTACTCATTTATTTATTCACTTCAGAAATTATAACGTTCATAATTAAACCATCGATGTTTTAGGATTGTTAAATGAAAATTATGCGTAATATATTATCCTAAACTTTTAACGCGGCCTAATCAAGCTTAATTCTAATACAATCAGATAAACAAGTACTCACTTGAACTTGGTCCTATTATCTTCTTTGAGCAGTTCATCGCTCCTAAACCAGCATATCTCCGGTTTGGGCGATGCGACCAGCTGGCATTCGAAGACAAGTTTGTTGCCATCGTCCTCTTGTCTCAGCTGGGGCTTCTGCGTGAAGCTAGGGGCTAAATCGTCGGTTACCCCCATTGTTAGCTTGGGGACATTACGCTCGCGGCTGGACCAACACTGCCGCTCTGATGATAGGCTTCAACCTGGAAGAGAAGAAACCGAGGTGTTTAATGATGATGTATGTAGATTCACTCGGTTTTTGAATGCGTGTTTTATAGGATCTATAATGGGATCAAACCAGTATTATATGAATCTGACTTATCATATCCAAAGCTGTTACTGCCTTTAGTTTTTTTTGTCCACGCGGAGGACACTTTCAAAAGGCATCATAGTTTATGTTTTTTTTTACCGGACTTAAGCCCCCGTGGTATTGGGCACAATAAACTTCTGGAATGGACTTCAGGAATGTATTATGGCCTCCGAAGCTATTTCTGAGCAAGTCCTGTAAGGCATGTCTCAAGGGATTTTTTTTGTTTTCCTGTACACCTCCCCGATATGGTACATATATACGGTGGCATGTGACTGCCTCTACCTACTCTTGTTTTTTAAAGCACGTCTTTGATTCAAAAGATACATAGGGCTGCCAACTGAATATCAGTGCTAGGTGTTCCACGTCCAGCACATTCTGAGTTGGTGACCTTTTTGTAATGGGCATGCCCAACAGCAACTTCATGTTCATTTGTGTCTTATTTTTATTTTATATATTTTTTGTTATTATTGTGTATATCTTGTGGTAAATAAAACTATACATTATTTCTTGTTCTTCTTTCTTTATAGCCGTAATATCAAGTAAGTGAGATCTTAAAGAAACTTTAATAAAATGCTCATTTTCTAACATTGGCAAGAATTTCTGAATTCTTAGAAATACCTACAATATTGCTTTAGAAAATGAGAGTAGTAGAAAATCGGTAATTTTCTATTGACCCATCTCATTCTGAATCAAATGTAACACAACAACATCTACACCAACACTAACAACAATACCTACATGTTTTGTTAACTTTCAATAGTCAAGTACACCTACGGATGTTTAAAATACTTAAGTTAACATTATTATTTTTGAAGAAATAAATAAATTGATAAATTGATAATTGAAATTGAATGGTCAAGAGAAAATTCAATGTTGATACGGCTTTGATTTCACACGGCTTTCTAAGATTCTTGTTATAATACCTTATTATTTTGTATATGGGTTTTTTTTTTTGACATGTTTCCACGGCACCATCTACTCCCAAACTAAGCAGAGCAGCTAGTTTAAACTATAAATGGTCTCATATCATTATAAATCCAAGAAACACTTGCATTCAGAAGATCCAGTAGGCTAAGCTCATGCATAACTTAGGTGGAAGTAAGTGCCACGCCACACTAGTGGTCATCTGGCACATAACTGCTAACTTAAAACTATTTCGTCTTGCTTGAGGACCAACTGATGGTAGTTATTGAGGCAAAGTTAGTAAAAGTTTCAGTCAATAATTATTCTGTCTTGCTCAAGGACCAACTGCTGGCAGTTATTGAGGCAAGGTTAGTAAAAGTTACAGTTAATAATTATTATGTCTTGCTCAAGGACCAACTGCTGTTAGTCATTGAGGCAAGGTTAGTAAAAGTTGCATTCGGTAATTTTGAGAATACAAGCTAAGTTTTCTTTCTAATTAAGTCAGTTGGTATAACAACTTTTATCTAATTATTAGGTATTTTCTTCTTCACTGAAAATACTAAAAATATTTATATTTAAAATACAAAAGGCCTTAATTGTAATTGTGCGAGGTCCAAAGTAAGCCTTGTGTAAGTTTACAAAACAAACTTTTACGTTACAACATAGCTTCTTCTTTATATCTTAGAAGAAGGAGTTAAGTTAAGTTAAGTTAGTTAGGTTCAAACGACAAATACGAAGCCATTTTGTGCTTTGATTTAAGTTTTTTTTTTCATTTTTACCAGTTTATGGCCAATCCAATTTAATTTTGATCAAGTACCATAGATTTGATTTCTTGTCATTACAATCGATTTTTAAAAATATTCAGTTCTTGCTCTATATTCAGCTTATTCTTGTGTAGCAATATGCTCTGTCTGAGACATTAAATTAAGCTCAAAAATCAATTTATTTTATGACTTTAAAATAAAACTTTAAAGCATTCCACGAAAGGATTGAAAAAGACAAAAATAACTGGAATTTTTAGAAATCGTGTAAATACCTGTTTGTTTTCAAAAGTCAAAAATGTCAGTCATTAAATTAGTGAGCTTTTTAACATATCACATTTTAGCGTCGTCAAATAGACGATATCAGTATGAAAAAATGGCAAAGTAACCGAATCTTTTGAAACAGTATAAATATGTAAATTCAAATTGACCAATTTGTTTATGTTTAATATCCAGTACAAAGTACTTAGAAATACTCAAATCTTATTACTTGGTACTTAGATCACTAGTTAAATAATTATCGCTGTCTGTAACAGTATTGAAGAAACACCTGTCATATTATCGGGCCTGAAAACCATACATCAAGTATCATCAGTTGTAACTGAAGCAACGTTGGCCACTTCAGAGCAGTCCTATTCACCGAGTGACTCACGCGCAGAGCGGTCAGCGCCATCAACACTGGCAAGGTGAAGTGTAACCAAGTGGGTGTCCAGTGTTCAAATTTTCACGAGTGTGAACGAAACGAAAGAGTGTCTCGGTCTATTTTTGTAACCGCTGAAGGCCTCTGAAGCTCGACTCGCGGCGAATGCTCTCCGAAGAAATTTTATAACTTGCAACTGTAACTTCCTCTGATTACCTAATACTCATACGGAATTCATTTAAAAAATTAATGATGCATTCCCTTATTGCAGTGCCTCGAGTACTCGAAATACACTTTTGTCGTTCGGAATTTTATTGCTGTATTAAATGTTCCAGATATTTTTATAGGTTATGGAGTGCCACAAGGCCTCATATTTGGACCAGCAGTGTACAATTTTACTAAGTTAAACATCAAAGCTGACCTTTGCATTTATAGATTTACGGCCAAAATTAATATCCAATCTATCTACGATTTGCCCTACTAGAGATAGGAATTTGACATAAGCTCCATACAAATTATGTCAAATTTCTATCTCTAGTAGGGTAAATTGTGGATAGATAGGATATTAATTTTGGCCGTTAATGTAGCATCTATGCCATCTGGCGATTTGAAGAAAAAAAAGGAAAAATTACATACCAAGTAAATAGAAACAGCCAATAATCCAATAGTGTCACGAAACACTCAAATCAAAACACATTCACTTATAAAGTACAAAATTCGCTAAACAAGACGTTTGAGAACTTGACGAAGGTTAATAGAAACTTAATTCGTCAGAGATTCAGGCGGTTTTGTCGCCGGCGGCGGGACGCGTCGGGTCGTTTTCGAAATCGTAACTAAACTATGAAAATTTTGGCGGCTGGCCGAGGCGGGCGGGCGGAATTTGCGTGGGCGGATGCAGGCACCGCCATGGGTTGGATAACGGACTCGTCATACGTGACGTTGCCGGTGCAGAGGTGTTTTCCGCTGAAGATAGAAGCTGATCTAATGGCAGGGTATTGTTGCAAATATTGGGATAGGGTTTGGGCCAACGCTAATGTATTTAATGGGCGTGGGCGATGAAAGTCCAAGTAGCATTGGACTAATCTTCGAGTTATTTTTAACTACTGTTTTAATTGTAGGTATTTTCAATCGAATGATTTGTAATAATGTTGGTTGACTTTAGTATATAGTTTTGGTTAAAAGTATCGGTGAGTACTAGTTAATGAATGAAGATGACAAAAGGGTCGTCACTGTTTTGAAATTGAGTAGTGTTTTTCACATTGACTTTCGCCTGTACAGTACACCAATTTTGCTCTTTTAACCTCGAAACATCACTAAATAATGTTCGATCTTCATATTAGTGTGATTAACATGTGTTTGTGTTGATCTGGGTGTTTCTTATGTATTATAAGTATGTATTTACAAAAAAAAAAAGTATTATATCCAGTGTCTAGTACCCATAGTACAAGCTCTGCTTAGTTTGGGACTAGATGTTGCTGTGTAAAATGTCACAAAAATATTGATTTATTATTATTTATTATTGAAGAACATTTCTTCATCTTCTAGACTCAAAATTTGTTATACCTGAATCCGTATTGATTCTAGGACGTAAACTTGGACATGTTTTATTAAACATCATATAATATATTGTAATAATATATGTTTGTTTCGCAGTTCATGAATCTGACAAACAAGTGGCTCCGGTTTTATTATCGTTCATAAATCAGTTTGCGTCGTAAATTTTTCTTCAGCGTTCGAAGATCTTCTCGCCTTGGCAACTGGAGAAGTCAGGTGATCTATAAATCAGCAGGTGAATTGTGTCAACATGTAATGCTTTAAGTCTTGTGATTGATGAACTAAATGCGTTTAAAGACAATGACGGAGAGTGATTTTATTACACGGTAGTCATCGGGTTTATTATTAATTAAGATTAAGATGTTAATATGATTTTGAAGACATCAACCTTAAATTTATTAACACCTCTTAAAAGCTCGTGTTTTTGTGATAATTAAAAGACAAGAACAGATTTGTTTTAATTGACTGTAATAAATTCTATCGTAGCAGATGCTACTCTAATCGATTTTTGTAAATTCTGGATAAGTAACAAAATAATACGTTATGTTTCATTGACATTCTCAGTAGCAGCCCGAGTCTGGATTGGAGCCTGGTTAATGACTATAGGCTCGCCCTCTATTTCATGGGCCTTATAACATAACATAACTGGCGAAATATGAGTGTACCATACACCCCTGCCTACCCTTTCGGAGAGTTCAGGTGTGATGTTATGTATGTGTATATATCATTATGATTTAAAACCTCTTTATAAAGATATTTATCAAAAAATTTGTACCGATACATTATTTTGGAAAAACACAACAAAAGTAGTAGTAGTATAATAACTTCTTAGGTTTTCGCGATCACTACACATTATAATAAAACAAAGTTTAACCGGATTAATTAGTAGTAGTATAGTAGTTTAGTAGTAGTAGAACTCCTTTGTGAAAGAGCTCGTCCGGGGAAGTACTACCACCGTGCCTACTTCTCTGCCAAATAGTGATGCTTGCATTGCTGTGTTTCGGTCTGAACGGTACGGGTACCGGTGAAATTACAATCACATGAGACTTTCCATCTTCATGTCTCAGTTTGGCGAACCGACTTGCGGTACTATTTAGGTAACAGCCTAGGTGGTATTGCAGTTGTTATGGGCAAAGGTAACCGCTTAACATCAGTTGGGCCTTTAGCTCGTTTCGCCATCTTATACTATAAAAAAAAACAATGTTATTATTCAACTGTATTGGGGCTTTTCATATTCAATTTGCCTTAAGATTTGATTGTCATAGCTTGGTAGGTGGTGTAGCCAAATTGTTGGGATCAATGACTTCTAAAATATTTGCTTTTGGGTTGAAATCAAGGCTAAGAAGTGATCCATCCAGATTAAAGACATCGTCTATTGGCTTCAAGTAATTTAGCTCTATGTACATGAAATGAATGAGGTTACGTGTTCAATAAATCTCAACATGTTTGGCTGCAAGTACATTTATTGTTTTCAACCTACAGTGTACTGGATTATTCATAGTTTATTGGTTGTAAATAACCAATTTTATCAATGCAATGGATTTTTAGGAGCGGAGTTCTCGCTTTCCCCGAGTCTTTTTATCAGTCATGTTGGGGTCGGCTTCCAGTCTAACCAAATGCGGCTGAACATCAGTATTTCATTCGGAGCGACTGTCATCAGATCCCCGAAACCCAGTTACTGGATAATACCTAAAGTTGTGTGTACAATAAAGAATAAGAACGACAGTATGGATTTTTTTAAGCCAATTCAATATATTCCAACAGTTGCGAAAACAATAGAATTTTTAAAAGATCAAAGTTGAAGCTACTTATTATTGTATCATTAATTGCTCCATTATTATCGCCTCAAAGCATGAATGGGTTGTTAAGATCACAGGAAATCTATTTCAAACATAGTCGGGGAATGAGCAAACAAATATTCTATCCTACCCACATGTTAGATATTTTGGATAGCGGGATAAAACATCCTGCTTGAAGTGGGATAATTTTGAGCTATGACGGTATATTTTAGTACCAACTTAGTATATTCGCCCACCTGTATACTATTAGTACAGTCAAGCACATCTAAGGTTGTTAATGAACGAAAATTATGTTAGCATAATCATCATTGTTTCTAAACACAATGAAAAATACCACTTCCTCTTCTATATACCCCTTTCCCTTCAATCAGTTACTGTTTAATCCTCAGTTCAATCAAACTCAATCTCAAAACACGTTCGTTAAAAAAATCAATCGACTCCTGAAAATACTATCAATTTATCACAAAAAATTACATGTTTTTAAATGATTCAAATCAAACCGGTCGTCTAAAGACTTAAAAAGTGATGTGGACGTGAATAGGAGTAGGTAATTGCAGAACAAGAACTGTAAATATCCCTTATATTTTCTACCATAACCTTCAACACCGTGCAATATTACAACAATTAAACCCCTTTTTATTATTATTTGAGGACAGAGGTAGGGGTCTTGAACGCCCCCTAAGCCACTGCGATCGATAAGATCTATTGTGACGCCTCTTGCGGCATTACATCATTTCCCTAAGCTGCAAGTCAATCATGAAGTCGACTATGCCTTTAGGGGAGGAGGACCTGATCTCCTGCGTTGAGATGACGTGGCCTCCAAGATGCTGACTTCTCATGTGGTGTACTGATCACACTCGCATAGGATATGGATGGGCGTCTAATCCTAAACCTTTGGTAATAGAACCTCTTTTGAAGAGTAAAATAACAAATCAAAAATCAAGGAGTCAGGCATTTCATCCGGACTCCAACAAAGCTAGTACTTGTAATAGTTTTGTTACCATTGATATATGGTTGAATGTACTAAAGTTGGTGTGCTAAGTGTAGGAGGTAAAGATCAGCTAACATATTTGTATTTATTGAATTTAAGGAATGGAAGTATGAAAGATGATGTGTGCTCATTCCTTTCTTGTTATAGTTGTCTGCTATTTTTTTAATCTCTTTTGGAATCATCATGTGTTTAGTCTTTGGTTGCATCCGTTGATTTATTATTTGAAGTATTTGCCTTGAATCCTTTTTAAGAGTATAAGTGATAGAAGGCTTATGGTAAGTTTAGTTTTGGTATTATAAGTGTTACAATTTTCCACATTCCGAATCAACCAAAAGTAACGGGCTTGTTGCTACATAAAGATTTGGTAAAAGTATTGTAAATGACTCTTGAAACCAGTATATTTACTAAGAAAATAACATAAAGTATTTTAGGTGCTCCATCGTTTAAAAGTCCGTTTATTTATCTTCGTGTCTACTTTGGGTAACTAGATATTTGCAGACAAGTAAATACATTGGACCAAGTGTAGGATTATCTTCAAATGTTGGTAGAACACATCGATACAGTGTATTTCCAAACATTTGTACAAATACTGATACATAAACAAATGATCAATTACTCAGTTCGCGTGATTTGGCAAACAAGGTGCGCGCGCGCAGCCTCGCAGCGTGATGCCGACGTTATTAAGCGGATCGATGACTCATACCCTTTAGTTTGAATAAATCGTGAGAACGGTTCATCGATGAAGTAATGGTGATACTTTCAACGAGAATTCTGACTTTAAACTCCATTTGACGATATTCTTTTCAGGAATCTAATCTTTTGGTATATTCAAGTTATGTGATTTTTCGGTAATTGCTCATTTTAGTTAATAGAAAACGTATTAAAACTAGTAGTGTAAACTGTATTTAAATTTTATTAAATTAAAATATATAGTTATTTGTTTTTTTGGTAGAAATAAGTTCAACATTGTATAACAACAAAACTTGGCTAACTATTTAAGTCGCCGCGCCCTAAAATTAATGATTTAATATTGTGACGATTATAGATTAGAACAGATGTTAAACATAAATACTGAATTACCATTTGTCATGAGACTTGATTATTTATAATTTAATTAACTGAATATAATATTGCGGGTAAGCATAGATATGTATAAATAACATCTATTAATCTTGACTGTCTCAGTTGTGACAAGAACATAAATAAATACTATTGTTTGACCACTTCTAAAGGTTCCCATTTTGATTGAAGATTATTCTTATTCTTTTGTACATCAGAAAAATACAACAATACATTACAAACAGAAATAAATTGTACAAAGGCGAGCTTACAAAAATGAGTTCAGTTGTTTTATATAATTTGTTTGGTACAGGTAAAGTCATTTTTTATTTTAAGGAGGTAAGAAGTAACCTAGTTATTTAATTTAAATGACAAGACACCAATGGTTATGGAAAACAATGATTAATAGAAACATATGCATTAAAGAAATTTGAAGAACGGGAGTGATCGACATAGCTCGACATAGACGTAGGATCAGTAAGTTGAAGTGGCAGTGGGCTGGCCATGTCTGTCAAAGGACCGACGGCCGCTGGAGCAGACGAGTCCTTGAGAGGAGACCGCGAATTGGCAAACGCCGTAGGGCACCCTCCCACCATGTGGACCGACGACGATTTAAAGAAAGTAGCAGACTGGACGTGGAAGGCAGAGGACTAATTGTTGTGGCGGAACTTAGGAGAGGCCTATATCCAGCAGTGGATTGCGATAGGCTGGGTTGATGATGTAAATTTATCTTTTGCCCTTTTAATAGTCTATTTGTATTTTTTGCACCACTTTGACCTGACTTTTACTTTTCCAAGCAATTTGTAGCAAGAATGTTGTATATTTATTACATTTACAACTGAATATATCACCAGTGGATTAAATATGTTGTTAGTGGGAACCACCTGTATGCTATGACATTGTAAAGTTTCAAAAACATTTTAATGAATCAGTCTCATTTAAAGAAGATTTTGTATGAATTACACATATTATAGAAAATAACAGCATGACTGGTTTGATGAGGGACATATTCAAGAATATGGTTGAATATGCGAATAAGGAAAAAAACTAAATATTCCATGATAAATCACGACGACGAGGACGATAAGGGTTTTATCTGCGAAAGCATAGACAAAATGACAGATTTAGTTTTAAGCAATATAGTTTTAGTCTACTTTTCCGTAAACAAATCTCTTGTCTACATTGGTCATGCTACGCCTGCAGGAGTAAGATTGCCCGTGCATGCTCTGACTGTCTAAGGGTCAGGGGGTCTACTCCCGTTCGACGATATTCGATAAATCGGACGATTCATCGCACAATTTGCTACTCCGGTAAACCATCGTTCCCTTATCGCATGCGATGATCGTGTTTTGACGTTTGTTTTTCTCATCTCCGGTAAATTGTATACGACTATGAACCGTAGTCTATCTTAATTGTGCCTTTTTTATGTGCCTATCTTTATTATGTAAGTATCAGTCGGAACGAAAGTTCGTACTTCGTTTGTCGTTCGTAAAACGCGAGTTGACCTACTGCTGGCTAGTACAAAAGGCGAAGAGGGTGGCAACCAATGGAAAATGCCGTGCTAAGTACCACACCACCACCACTGTACCTACTTCTCCGCCAAATAGTGATGCTTGCATTGCTGTGTTTCGGTCTGAAGGGTACGGGTGCCGGTGAAATTACTATCACATAAGACTTTCCATCTTTATGTCTCAGTTTGGCGAACTGACTTGCAGTACCATTTAGGCAACAGCCTAGGTGGGCCTTTAGCTCGTTTCGCCATCCTATACTATAAAAAAAAGTGCGTCTCCACAAGTAACTAATTTGTAAGCGCGTAATTGATAAAATCAATAGGAATATTTAACCAAAAATTAAGGTACCATTTTTGTACATATTTATGGCAACGAGAATCCTGAACATCCTCCTTCAATAAGTTCCTTGTTCTACCAGTTACCTTGTATATACAAGGTAACTGGTAGAAGGTAAGGTAACTGGTGGTGCTGGTATATACATATCAGCATAATTTCAACCGAAAGACGTTCACTGCTAGATATGTATTCCTACAACTCGGATAGAAAATCCGAGTTACAGCGAGCCAGCAACAATAATGGCAAGCTAAAAATTTCCGTTTTTTTAAAGAAAAACAAATCCCAGAATAATACTGATTGTGTAGATATTTTCCAACTATTACTAATGATACAGCCTGTCATCCCAATTAGCTAAATAGTGGGTGACGAGTATAATTAGCGACAAGTACATCTGTAGGCGGCTGTTGTCCAAATGTTTCGGTGATATCGTCAGCTGTTTGTTAAACAATATGAGGTAAACAGGAGCCAACTCAAAAAAAAAAGGATGGCTTACATTCTTTGGGTTCGCGAAAGACGAAGTCAGTCGGGAAACACGAATCAATAAAAAAATCAATACCAAAAATATTTTTTTTGTTAAATACTTATTTGTACACAAACAAATTCCCTCCGTGTGTCGCGTGCGACACAAAAACGATTCGTGCGACACCACCAAAACAATTTGAAGGTATTTCCACCCTTTGACAATGCCGCCGATGACTTTTTTTCCGAGTCGTTCGGGATTTATTCTCGAACCCTCGCTGTTTCTAAGTGAAAATTTAGGTATTATATAATCGTAGAATTTTTTAAGTATTTTTAGGTGACTAAGCACATTATTTATCATCAGATCTAGAAATATGGCACGATTACAGATCAACATCTTGTATAAAACTAACAACCATTACTTCAATTTTATAAGTTAGTTCTTTACAAAGTTTATCAGAATTGCGTCATATTGAATTGCGTATTGTTGATCATATTTGAAGAGCTCATTCAGGGAATGCTATTGAACAACTTTTACTTTGGGGTCAACCTTGAAATCGCAAAAAAAAAACAGCTGATCCATACATTTTATCGAGCGACATCGATGATTTTCTAGAGATCAACCGTTTATTTTTTTCGCGATTTTAAGGGTTGGTTCCACAGTAAAAGTTGTTCTATCCTATGCCATAAGAAAAGAGAAGACTATTATTACCTATTCTATGCCTATGCCCTGAATGAGCTCTTCCAATAAGACCATGCATTTCTGATACACGTTGTATTAAAATAAAATAGTCCATTGATTTGGAAATAAATTTGTTACATATGTAAAAATGCAAGAACGCAGTATACGAAAGTAGAAAGCAATAAATCTCAACCAATTTTTCTCGAGCGAAACATTGCAACACGAATACCTGCCATCAAATCTAAAAGAGTACCATAGCAGACACATTAATAGGATATTAATAGAACAGCAACAGTGTGTGTCAGAAATAGACAATACCTAATGTATGTACAATGCGTTGCCCACGTGATGCAGACGACTCCGAAGGGCAATGATTTTCTCGCAGTCTAAGACCTGAATGAAATTTCTCGACTAATTTTATTAGGTTTTTTACGTACAAAGAATGTAAACACGGCACGATTAGTCGTTGCGATTTTTTTGTGTCATTCGACTTTTGTAGCTCAAATGGTGATAATTTAATCTTTCTTTTTTCTGGGGAAATTCTTATGGAGGCACTCCATCCGGGGAAGGCGGAGCCAGTGTCGGACTCTTACCGACTAAAACTACCACAATGTTTCTCCAACTACCTTTAGCCTTCAGGGGTGTGGGATACATGTATTCTACCTCCTCATTCTTTAACCTGGTATCTTAAGTAACTAAATTTTTTATAAAATAGATATCATATATATAGAATAGACTCATGATACCAATAAGTGGTTTGAATTAATCTTAATAAATAATAAATATAAATAATAAATATAATAAAAAATAAATATCGCAAAAATTATGCCCCTGTTCTCTTTCTTATTTTTTAATTTTGACAACAAATATAAGTATTTAACTTAAAATTTAATATAAAAACTTAATTTATTGGAATAATAATGTATTTTTAAAATAATGTATTTTTAAAATTATTTATGCTATTCTAATTAAGTATTTGATGTTCCTGTTAGTATTAATTTAAAATAAAAGACTGTACTTAACTAACTAACTTATGCCTTAGCCTGAAATAAAATGTTTTTATTTTTTATTATTAATTAAGCAAGTTGTAGTTAATAATGCCAGTATAAAACCAACAAGCAATTTAGCTTTAGTTTAACTGAGAAACAGATTAATTTTGTAGTTTTGATCTAGATTCTACTGCAACAAATATACTGCAATTAGCATGATAATATATAGATATAAATATAACTATTTATACATTACTGTCCGTGTAGTGCCGGACTTAAAGAATAGCACCACCCTTATCTCTTCTCATGGGTGTCGTAAAAGGCGACTAAGGGATTCACCAGAGGATGGGCAGCAGCGTTCTCTGAGTATTTAACCAACCAACTGCGATCGCCAACCCGCCTGCCAAGCGTGGCGATTATGGCATATCTCCCCCTTAATTGGGGGAGGCCTATGTCCAGTAGTGGACGTCTTTCGGCTGTAATGATACATTACTGAGTATATTCCTTATCAAAACAATATTGGATCACCATTCAGATATATTTCAACGCTACATACTTGTTACTAAAATAAAAAAGTCAACAAAGCTAATTAAAATTCCGTAAATAAAAACAAACTAATCGCTCCCATACCTCGTCTAAATGAGATCCAACCAGATACCGATCAATTAATTAACCAACAAAATATTTTGAATACTGTCTCAAATTAAACCATCACATATGCATCGAGGTTGACGCTAATTTCTCCAACGGCTTATTCGTTGCACTTGTGCCAAAATGTTTAGAATTTTAAAATAAACTGTGACATTGTGAGTAGTTTAGCAATGCCACGACACGACACGACTGATGTTGATCGTTTTACAACTGACAGAAGCCTTTGTTTTGTATTGTGGGCTTTTGTGTATGTTGTGGCAATTAGAGACTAAGGTGACGATGATAGACAGGTTAAGTCGTCACGAAATATTAAAGCGTACGATAAATCGAATGGTGTAAATCGATGCAAAAGTCTCATTGAACGAGTTTTTCATTAAGAGTGTTCGTAGATACCTCTCATTGCAATGCTTGTGGCTTCATTCCTAAATGCATTATATTTAATTTCTTAGGATATTTGTTCCCAGTGTAAGTTTGAGTTACATATTCCTGGCTTTGAGCATCAACTATTAACTGTTCGGCTTTAAGCATCAACTGTTAACTGATCAGATTTGATTTTTACTCCTGAAGCATTTCGTCTATTTCTTTTTGTGTAAGTGTTTTGCGCAAAAACAAATTTGATAAACATACCAGCCCATTGAATTAAAGTATACTAGGAAAACATTATGACTAACATCTGTTGTTGATAAATCTGGAAATCTATCCGAACTCACGTAACTGCAGCTGCTATTGACGCAACGTCGAAAATAAGATTTGAAAAATAACGGATATTAGCATTCGATCACGATGCGATTTTGCTACAGCAGTTTTATTATTTATTTATGAACCTAAAAAGCATTTGAACGTACTGTGGGAGTTAAGATTTCATATTTTTTATTGCAAAATGCTCAAAATCAATTTCCAAACTATATGTGATGTTTGAGTGAAAGAGCTCGTCTGGAGAAGTTCTACCACTATATCTCTGCCACCAAACAGCAATGCATGCATTTGCATTGCTGTGATTTAGTGCAAAGGGTATGGGTGCCGGTGAAATAACAATCACACGAGACTTTTCATCTTTATGTCTCAATTGGCGAATGCAATTGACGACCTCTGTGGTCTAGTGGTTCGAGTGTCGGACTGCTGATAACGAGGTCGTGGGTTCGATTCCCACAGGACACAAATATTTGTGTGATGAACATAAGTGTTTGTGTTGGTCTGGGTGTGTTGCTTATGTATTATAAGTATGTATTTACAAAAAAGTATATACGTATTATATCTATTGTCTAGTACCCATACCACAAGCTCTGCTTAGTTTGGGACTAGATGGTGCTGTGTAAAAATGTCCCAAAGATATTTATTTATTTATTTAATTTGCAATACTATTTAGGCAACAACCTAGGTGGTATTGCAGTTGTTATGAGCAAAAGTAACCGCTTAACATCAGGTGGGCCTTTAGATCGTTTCACCATCCTATCAAATCAATCAATCAATCAACTCAGCCTATCGCAGTCCACTGCTGGACATAGGCCTCTCCCAAGTTGCGCCACAACGCTCGGTCCTCTGCCTTCCGCATCCAGTCCCCCCCAGCCACGTTCTTTAGGTCGTCGGTCCACCTGGCAGGGGGGCGCCCTACGCTGCGTTTGCCGATTCGCGGTCTTCACTCAAGGACTCGTCTGCTCCAACGGCCATCGGTCCTTCGACAGACATGGCCAGCCCACTGCCACTTTAGCTTACTGATCCTACAAGCTATGTCGGTCACTCCGGTCACCATCCTATACAATAGATTAAAAAAACGTGATTGTGTAGTGACTTTGATTTCTACAGTTACTTTTAAACCAATCTAAAAAATAAAAACCAAACTGTTTATCACCATCATAAATTTTATTAAAATCTGTACAGCTCTATTTATTAAAAAAGTGAACAAATAATAAAAGGTTTAGTGTATTTTATGCCCTTTAAAAAGTGTATATTTTTTAAATCTGCTCTTTCCTTGGTAACATTCTTTCATCATATTTGGTGCATCTCTTTTAGCTTTCTTTTATAATTTGGAAGTACAAAGAGCCAATTTTGTAAAATACTGATTTTCAGCCGCATCTGCTGCCTAATTGCGTAACTCGCTCGCCATCGCAATCATCTGGATTTCAATGTTCATAGCTCGGTGTGTTTCGACAATCCGTGTCATCGGCAACTACATACCACGCAATGAATATTGCTTTAATTTCAAAATGAAAGCTGATGTCAAAGTCAATGCATTACACAATTGCCCCACTGGTTAGACTGGAAACCGACCCCAACGTAATTGGGAAAAGGCGAGTAGGATGATGAAAGAGCCAATTTTACTATGACATTGCCAAATCAGCATGTCAAAAGTACAATGTGACTGAGTTTAGGTGACTTTTAAATGACTTGAAAACTGTCTTAAAGTCCGCTGAAGACGCAGACCTATCTATCAATGCGTACGAAAATATAGAAAAAAAAATGCTGCGTAGAAAATAAAACTGCAATGTTTTGATTTCAGAATAGCTTCTAATGCAGTGTGAATTTATTGTTTGTCCCATTGACTCACTGATTTACTGGCATACTAACATTGAGGGGGCTGGGTCGTAGGATTTATTATCAGTTCCAAGTTTTTTTACTACAATTGATATTAGCTCTGAGGTTCTCTTATTAAAATTCTTAAACAATTTAAATTTAATTCGAACAATCTTTGATTGAATTTGATGAATTCCTTGAATGAGCTCTTCAATTATGACCACGCATTTCTTATACACGTTGTGTATCTATGATGGAAAGGTGTTTAATAGTCAGATGATGTCTGAAATCTTTCCTAACAGGGGCTTAAGCAGAAACATTCCAGCAGTGCAATGTAAACACATATGAAAAAGAACGCTGTTACTAACTTTCTTCTTTCTTCGAGCCTTTGTCCCATTATTGGGGTAGGTTTCTAGTCTAACCAGATGCGGCTGAACATCAGTATTTTACACGGAGCGACTGCCATCAGACCCGCGCAACCCAGTTACTGGGTAGTACCGACATCTTAAGAGGAAATACGGGCTGAGAGTCTCTTGAAGATTAGGTATTTGAAGAAACTATCGCTGTCACTTTGTCTCAAATAACTGCGATAAGGACAGCTGCTGTACTGACTGAATAGCCTTAGTAAAAAAGTCATAATTCGAGATTTGGCTCTCAACTATTTTCTCCTCCGAAACTGGACCAATTTGAAAGATTTATCATAAATTGAATAAGAAGAATGTGTACTATGCCGCTATGTTTCCCTTTTTTCATTAAAAGTTGTAAATTGTATACACTAGGCATCTGCAGACAGCGGTCTGAATACGAAATTTAAAGATTTTTTGAGGGCTTCTGGAAATAATTTATCAACAAAACTAAATACAGAGGCATAGAAAAAGCTGATATTTATTTAATTTAAAAAAAATCATTGCTCTGAGATTATAAACCAGAAAGAAAACAGTCGAGAGCGTTTGTATGGAGAAAAGACCACCCGCATTTCGTTTTTGTTGGACTTTCGGGTTTCTTACTACCCGTAACGATTGCCATATATATTCACATGGCAACCAGAATAACGTGCTCTCCGAGGCACGGAGGGGTAGCGATGTGTAGCGGTCACCGATACAAGGATTGACCGCGGCTTGCGTAGCTCAACTTGGCAGATCTTGCAATCCACTCGGTTATTACTTAGGCCCGTATTATAGAACGTTCCTGAAGCTTTGATGACTGTTTTAAACTAGTTTTGAGTTTGGATTTAATTTTAGAACATTCCTCAAGCATAGATTCATTGATCAAAGTTCAGCTGAGTTTAGCTTTATTTTATACTGTCACCTGTTTCGGTATTTGAGCAGTGATTTGATCTGTAATCACTCAAGTGTGGTCGAGACCACGCTTGAGTAGAAATTTCTTTCCTATTTCAGATTACATTCGTGTGATATGTTGTTCAATTGAAGTTTATGATTACCGTATTGGAACAAGACCGATGCTCAAGTAACGATTCTATCCTTAAGTAGTGATCAGTTAATTCAAGATCAAACTTTACTTGAGGAACGTTCAGTAATACGGACCTTAGTCACAAGACCAACGCTGTTACTAACTCATCTACTATTAATTCGTCTAGCTCCGTTAGCTATATCAACTTACACGAGACTTCAAACAACTAATACCCCTGTATTCCCCATTCATTCGCCAGTCCGGGAATAGACACAATTCTACATACATGCATCTGTATACACTTACAATTCTGCCATTGAATCACCAATCTTTTCATTTTCATCTAACAATGACCCCAAGCAAACAGTCATTTTGGCGACTGCAATATATACATATTTATAACATTTTTCATAATTAGATTTCATATTTCGTAACTACTTTGACGGGGTGTTGGCTTGTGGCCATCGCGAGGGAGACAGTAGATATATTTCCGCTTGAGTGCGAAAAGGACAGGTGATAATCTTGTGTGAAAAATATTTATGCTAAGGCCTTCTGTTGCTATGAATTCGGCTATGAATAGTTCGGTCGGTTCACCCGCGCGATATTTTTGTCTCACTCAGCGAAGGTTACTGCTTTTACAAGTAACAGTTTTGCAGAGAATTTTCTCGTTATACTACACGCGTAGCTATGCACGTTTGATTTAGTTTTTTTATTGTAGGTATAATAGGATGCCAAAGGCGTAGCACTAGAGGGCACCGGCGCGGTCCATTGGAGTTCCCGGAGCTCCTCTATTTTGTGCTGAGGATGGCCACCGTGTGGTTTTAGTCGGTAAGAGTCCGACATACCCCTCCGCCTTCCCCAGACGGAGGATATCCATGAGGATTTCCACCCGAAAACAAAAAAAAAAAAAAAAAAAAAAAAAAAAAAGGTATAATAGGATGGCGAAACGAGCAAAAGGCCCACCTGATGTAAAGCAGTTACCTTTGCCCATAACAACTGCACAGCCATCTAGGCTGTTGCCTAAAAGGTATTGGAAGTCACTTTCAACAAAATGAAACATGAAGATGGAAAGTCTTATGTGATTGTCATTTCATCGGCACCCATACTTTTTGCACCGGAACATAGCAAATACAAGCATCACTGTTTGTTGGCAGAAATAGGCACGGAAGTATTTGCTTTTTTGGACGAGTTCTTTCGCAAGGAGCCTTACTTACGGCTACTAAAATTGCAATTTCTTTTTCTTGATCTATTTTTCCCAAAAATACCAATACTTGAAAAGGTAGAATTTTATAGGTGGGTTCCTATTATATACTAAAGCGATGAGAAATAAGAACTATTGCTCATTATAATTCTAAGCTAGTGTGTACGATTTGTACTTGGTGGATTTACAATTACAAGTAAATAAGATTAGATTAGATTTCGCTTCACATGCGTTAAAAAAATTTAGTAAGCGTATGCATATTTATACGACTTTGAATTAACTGCCAAGTTAGTCAAGTCGGTTATGAAACACTGTTTATTAATAAGATATCGCTGACGTCACCCAAAGACGTGCAAAAAGTGGAGGTTAATTTCGATACCACGAGCAGTGTTCACGGTAGCTTAGTGGCTAAATCACTGGTGTACTGAGCCAGGAGTCGCAGGTTCAAATCCTGCTCTTGAGCGATTTTTTCTTTCCATAAATTAAATCTTAAGTTAATAAGAGTTATGTTTTCTGAACATTAAAACATCTTACAGTGTATTTTTCCCGGTTTCCGAGATACTGCTAAACGCAGTTTATCTATTCGACAGCGCTGTTGGTTGATGTGATTGGTGACCGAAATACTGACGACAAATCACATCGTTTAACTTGGGATTTGACAGCTGATTAAAACTTCCAGAAAGCGGGGGTTAGAGGAAGAAAATACGCGTTTAAGAATAAAATCATCAAAAATTTAATATCTCTTCTTCTTCTGAGCACCATACCGGTAAATCAGGTCAGATTCAATACAAGACTTCTTTCATTTACCTAGCCATGTCTCCATTTTAGTAAGAGTCAGCTTCCAGTCTTACCAAATGCGGCTCAACGTCCACTGAGGTGATATTTACTACGTACTAGAGAAGACACCTCGAATCGAATGTTTGTAACACGTTTTAGAGCTCCTGCACTCTCACTCACTTAGCCACGCTCGCCCCGCGCATGCCCCGCGACCTGCAAGATGCGCGATATTTTTTGTTCGTAATGTCTACTCTAGTACGTAGCACATATTACCTCAGTGCTTAACCTCGCTATTTTTCACGAAGCCATCTGCACATCCTTCAATACAAGACTATTTTCATTTAATTGTACAGCATTTAATTTTTTGTGCGGAAACTATTCACTGAAATAAAAGCAACTTTACAGTCCATTAGATAATTACATCGGAAACATGAAAAGTTACACAACGCATGTAAAATAATCCGTGGAAATGCCATTATTTCCAAGTTTCTGGTTGGATTAATTGTTTTTACTTCTTGTTTATAGTAGGTAATAGAAAATGTAGGGTATACCAACAGCTAGATAGGCAGACTGTCTACGAAAGATAGCTGGTTAAGACCTTCCATGCAATAGATTAGGGAAATATGGCACCAAAAAATCACTTAAAGTTAAAACCAGCCCTACCTCTTAATTAATCAGCTGTCTGTTTTGATGTGATGAGTTTTTAGGATTCCGTACCCAAAGGGTGCCAACAGGACCCTACTAACCCTGACCCTGTGCCGTCTGTCTATCCGTCTGTCTGTCCGTTTTATGCCCGGTTTCTTTGGTATGTCAAGCGTGGTTTATCTATTATATATTGACAACCAACCACATCAATGAATAGCGCTATTGAATATATAAAACACGTATAATGTACCTCAGAAACCGGACATTAGTGATGTATCTTTGTAAACGAAACTTTCAACTGGGTACCAATTAGGTACCCAGTTGAAAGTTTCACAGGATATGTGTTACTGCGGCATCTATCATGGCAAATAATATAGTCTAAATCCAAAGGCGGATCCCATACAAAACCCCGATTTTATCAATAAAAAAATATTATTATTATATTATTTATTTTTATGTTTATTAATTAAATCAAAAAGAGGCACACCGAAGAAAATATGGATGGATTGTGTGAAAGATGAAATGAATAGAAAGAAAGTGAACACGGAGATAACGGCTGATAGAGATGTATGGAAAAAAAAAACATGCTGCGCCGACCTCAAATTAATTGGGATAAGGGCAGGAGGATTATGATTAATTAAATCAATTAAAGTTACATGGTGACCAAGATGATGATGTGATGGTTATCAAGTAGGCATATACCACACAAACCATCGCGTGTTTAACAGTGGTATACAGACACATAATTTCAGTGCATAACATACATAGTTACATATACCCACAGGTATAAAATTAATTACAAGAAAGAAAAGGTTTTTTTAGTACTTTGAAATGGTTTTTTTTGGTAGAAAAACTACTACCGTACCTATTTCTGCCGCCAAACAGTAATGCCCGCATTGCTGTGTTCCGGTGCCCAGGGAGCCGGTGAAATATCAATCACATGAGACTTTCCATCTTCATGTCTCAGTTTAGCGAACGCGGCTTGCGGTACCATTATAAATAAATAAATATTTGGTACGTTTTACACAGCACCATCTAGTCCCAAACCTAGCAGAGCTTGTGATATGGGTACTAGACAATAGATATAATACTTATATACTTTAGGCAACAGTGTAGACTCTAAGTGGTATTGCAGTTGCTATGGGCAAAGGTATGTCAGTATTACCCAGTAACTGGGTTGCGGGGGTCTGATGACAGTCGCTCCATGTAAAATACTGATGAAGACCCCAATATAATTGGGAAAAGGCTCGGAGGATGATGATGGGCAAAGGTAAGCGTTGAACATTAAGTAGGCCTTTTGCACGTTTTGCCATCCTATACAATAAAAAATACTGTTAACATACTTAACATAAATTGATAATTATTATTATAAATGGTTTCACTCAACTCACGATGGTTATTATATAAAAATAACATAAATTGGATAGCGGTGAAATAATATACTGCCGACAGTATTTTTTTTATTTGCGTGTAGTAATAAAGTGCCAACTTACGTGGGACACTCAGAAAGTTTTGCGAAACTAAAAAAAATTGTTCTATACGTACATATATTTTTATCAAATCTTTTCAAAGTACTTTCCACCAGCCTCTATACAAAGATTCATGCGCCTAAACCAGTTTTCAAAACACTTTTTCCAGTCCGCCGCAGACACCTCGTTTACAGCCTGCTCGAACGCAGCCAGCGCATCTTCCGGCGACGAAAATTGTATCCCTTTGAGCTGATTTTTTATTTTTGGGAATAAAAAGAAGCCACACGGTGCTAGATCAGGGCTGTAAGGAGGGTGACCCAGGAGTTTGACTGGCGTGCTGTCCAGGAAGTCCCTCGTTTTGAGTGCGGTGTGCGCAGGTGCATTGTCGTGGTGGAGCAGTAGCCCGCGGAGCCCTGTGTTTGGTCGCTTGTTGCTTATAACAGAGAAAACTTCTGGCAAACATTTGGTAGTATACCATTCGGCATTAATGCTTCTTTGATCCCGTAAGGGAATTGATACCAAGTGGCCAGTCAAATTAAAAAAGCTAGCGATCAAAATCTTACCCCCGCTTCTAGATCGCTTCACTTTGGTAGGCGTTGGCTCATTTTGAAACACCCAAACAGTCGACTGGCGCTTGGTTTCTGGGTCGTATTGATAAATCCAGGACTCATCACCTGTAACGATGTCGTAAACACGCCGAGACGAGCCTGCTTCAAATTTGTTAAGCATATCACGGCACCATTCCACCCGGGCCTGCTTCTGAGCATCGGTGAGGTTGTGCGGCACCCAGCGTGATACTATCCTCCTCACGCGAAGATGGCTGTGTAGAATCTCGTGAACGCTTCCCGATCCAATCTTCAATATGTGTTGAATCTCCTGATATGTAATTCGCCTATTGTCTTGGATTAAATTTTTCACTGCTAGCACGTTTTCTTCGGTAACAGCCGTCAAAGGGCGACCGCTTCTTTCGTCATCCCCCAAAGTTGGTCGACCGCGCTTGAATTCGTTATACCAACGATACACGGTTGCCTTGGAAGGGCCTTCATCCATGAATGCCATTTGAAGTCTATCGTACGATTCATCCGGTTTCAGGCGACACTTGAAATCGTATAAAATCATAGCTCTAAAATGTTCCCGGCGCAGATCCATATTTCAGTGAGACACAATACTTTGAATTAACTCGCAAAAAATGTGGAGGGAAATTTTGAAATTGGAACTTACTTATTTTTACTTATAAATAATAATTTTTTCGAAAAACATTATAACTGGCCAGTCTCCCATATATAAAAACTTTTTTTCGCAATACTTTCTGAGGGGCCTGGTATTTTTCTATCACACCCACTTACGACAAAATACGTAGTTATAATAATAAGAACATGACCTCAACCAATTAGATTTAATAAGATAAATACTAAAACTACTTCAATCCAGAGCGAATGATCATATAAAATCAATGACGAGCTACAATAAAATCTATTTTATATTTCAATATGACATTTATTCTGCTTGTCCGATAAAATGTTTAAACTAACGTTTTTACGAGTTGCAGGCTGTTTGGAATCGTGTCAGATAATAACATGAACGATGCCGATGCATAAACACAAACGTTTTCCAAAATTATTACTGAGAACTTGTTTTCAAGGATTTGGGTTATGTCATTTGGCTCAAGGTTCCAATTTTTGGAAATTAGAGAAACACTAGATACGAAATTAGATATTGGTACGTTTTCGCGTACACGGTCTTTTTTCATACTCGGGCATCGGGTAGTTCTTTTTCGGTACCCGAGTAGACCCGGGTATTATCTTTTCCCGAATACAACTCCAGTGTATTATATATGTTTTTTTTATTTGTTTTTTTTTATTTCTATATGTTTTTCTTATTTATAATACCGGTGGTGCGGGCGGGGTGACATATGTTGTCATTGTCACCCGATACTAATAAAAAGAAATTTAATATAAAAAACCGGCCAAGTATGAATAAGACTCACGCAGTAAGGGTTTCGTACCACCTATTGACCTGATACCCCATAGAAATAGATTTAATTTACGAGAGTTCATCAAACGACATCAACGCACTGTGCGTGAAATATGAATTTTTGCATCTCATTCTTACGCAGGTACCACTACATATGTCTTTTATTGCCCTATTTTTAGTACTTGTTGCTAAACTAAATAATATGCACTATAATCAGATCAAGTTTGACGCTGGTATGTATTACCGTTTTCAAGATAGAGCAGTAACAAAAACGTTGAAAAAATGCATGTTTTTCGAGGTTTCTTGTATGTACCCCTTTGGTTTTAGACTTTTATTTAATTTTAGTATTTGTCGTGATAGAAGTCATAGCAACACATATTCTGAGAACATTTCAACCGGCTACCTATTATCGTTCAAAAGATACAGCCCTGTGACAGACAGACGGATGGACGGACAGCGTAGCGAGAGTAATAGGGTCCCGTTTGGCACCCTTTGGGTACGAAACCCTAAAAAGGAAAAATCATTGAGATCAATCAAATTAAGTAGGTAAGTAAATTAAAGTGTCGACTCGGTCGGATGTGCAACTAAAATAAGATACACAGTAATTTTCGTATGGTAAATGTAAAAGTGAAATAATATGCTAAGATTCATCAACCCAAGTGAGATAAGAAAACTATCATTTGACTGCGGCCTAGCTACAAAGCTTTAATTGGCCACCACGTTTTTTTTAAACATTTACTTGCAGTGATAGACTTTTTTTTTTTTTTTTTCGTGGGGAAATCCTCATGGACGCACTCCGCCCGGGAAAGGCGGAGCCAGTGTCGGACTCTTACCGACTAAAACCACCACGGTGTTCCTCTTCCAACCATTGGCCGGGGGCGTGGGAAACTTATAGTCGTCCAACCATCCCCGGCAGGTCCCGGCTCGCCACTAGTAGGCGAGCCCCTTCTCCCCGTGTGGCATCATCGGCCGCACCCTTTTCTTGACTGGGGCGTGCGGAACACGACGCGCCACCATCACGGGCCTTGACTGATCGGGCGGCGGGCCACCCCGAGTCCGCCGCCCGCAGGCCCACCCCTAGGGTGGCTGGAGGTCGGCATACGCCCTCCTGCGACGCCCGGTCCGTTTCCTGCGGGTGGGGAGGGAGGTCGTTGCCTCTCGAACCCTCTCCGCCGCCTCCTTAGCGAGCATCACCTCCTCGCAAAAGGAGACTTCGCCCTCCCAAGCGTTCTCGCTCCCAACCATAGTTGCAGTGATAGCCTAGCGGTTGAACGCTTGCCTTCCATGTAGGAGTTTGATCCCGGCCCGCACCTCTGACTTTTGGAATTCATTTGCGGATTTATATTCGATTATCACTTGCTTTAACGGTGAAGGAAAACATCGTGAGGAAACCTACACACCAGAGAGTGCTCCATACAGTTCTCAATGGTGTGTCTAGTTCGCCAACCCGCACTAGGCCAGCGTGGTGTACTAAGGCCATAGCCTTCTCATACTGAGAAGAGGCCCGTACTCAGCAGTAGGACAGTAATGGGCTGGTTAAGTTATGTTATGTTACTTGTGCCTTCATTATACTCAAAGAAAATTTGATTAGAAATTAGGTATTTTAAAGTGGTATTTTAGCTGGACTGGAGATATTTTTCAAAAAAGTTGTAAGTTTTGTATTAATGGGAACATGTTTCAAATAGTATGGTCTATTTTTATATAGTTTATGGTAAAAGTTTACTGAGATCCAGGACGTTAAAATACCGCTTATTAGCGTTTAACCAACATGGCGGCGGGGAAAAAAGGTTATTGTTAGTCTTAGACGCAATAACTGGAAATTCTACAATATTTTGTGACTATGACCTTGGACGAATAAAAAAAGCCAGACGGAATATCGCTTAATAAAAAGTGATGCACTCATAGTAAGACGGCTCGCTAAAATGTACGGGCTGGCACGCACAGATTCACAACCTTAGTAAGACAAAAAGCCGCGATTACGCTACAAATCTCGTTTGTAGGTAGTCACTGTCGTAGTGTCACAAATAAAATAACAGTATTGCGAACTACCGAATTGCGTAAGTCACTCGCGATCGCAATCAATAGGATTTCAATGTTCATTGCTCCGTGTGTTTTGACAATTCGTCTTATCGGCAACTATGTACCACGGAATGAATATTGTTATCATTTCAAAATGAAAGCATTAGCTTAGTCAATGTCAATGCATTACACAATTACCCCACTGGTGTTTTAAAATTCTGTCAAAATAATAGTGTGGTTAGGAAAAAACTAAATCAATCAATTAAATCTTTTCTTAGCGAGATTCCGTCCGCCATTTTTTATTCATCCGAGATAAACATTTCTATTACTGAGATCTACGACGCCAAAACGTAGCTTAAAACGCAGATTTCTTGCGTTTTTGGTAATACGACTCAACTGCTCTGTTTAACGCCGATACCAGCTGACGTTTCGGGTAGTCTCAGTTCCTTGCAAGCAAACACAAAAAACAGCAATACAACGTAAGACGTAAAAGTAGTTGGTGATGCACACTTCACATACCATATTAAACAAATTACTTTAACTGTCCTTGTCTTGTCTCATATAAATCACCACGGAAAAACTATACCTTTCAAAAATTTAGAAATGGAAAATACTGAACACTCACCTCCTAACCTGTCACTGATTCTGAGTTTACCGAAACTGTCTAGACATGACCGGACGAATGCATCAGTGACAGAACAATACATTGATGTTCCTTTCTTTCTACAAACGAAACGTTCTTTTCAAACAAATAAAAAACATTGTCAAATAGTCCAGCCGATCAAAAAGTGGCGCTCTTTTAAAACTACCGCAAGGCGCGTGCGGTTGAACATCAAAGGAAGCCGCCTTGATACTTGAAAACAAACGATGCCGCCAATGACATCCGCATGAAACATTGTCATTTCAATTCTGAGGACAGTGCAATGTAGTTAGCCAAATTACTTTCACCACATTTTTACTGCCACCTTTTACATTACATTACCAAGTTACTGAGTAATACCGACATTCGGAGGTTAGACCAGTTGTCAGACTTTCAGGCTTCTGACTACCCGTAACGACTGCCATAGATATTCGTATGACAACTGGGACCGACATATGCATGCCATTTGAGTGTACCGCCACAATTTGAATGGGTGGACTATACATTGTTTTGATGCAAAAACGTTTCGCTGTAAACACTTCAGCAAAAAAATTCAAACCATTTAAAGTCAGCTTAGCTGAGCTGTGTTCATTTCTCCCGGACGTTGATCAGGCTGATATTAGAGCGCCCCAAATGGCTTTGTTTTATGTTTTAGAATGGCTAAACGAGATAAAGGCCCACCTGACTTTGCCATTAACAACTGTAATACTACCCAGGCTGTTGCCCAAATGTTAATGCGAGTCGGTTCGCCAAACTAAGACAAAGATGGTGTTATGTGATTGTAATTGCACCTGCACCCTTCGTACCGAAACACAGCAATGCAATAATTACTGTTTGGCGGCAGAAGTAGGTACGGTGGTAGTACTTCCCCGGATGGAGATCCGAGTAATGATGGCATTGCCAATGAACTTCTAAGAGCAGGTGGTGCTCCGGTACTGAAAGAGCTAAAGAGTTTGTTTGATTCCGTCATCCAACAAGGCTCCACACCGAAGGAATGAGATAGGAAGGGAGGGCGGTGGTTCTACTTTTCAAAAAAAGTGAGACAACCTTCCTGAAAAACTACAGACCCGCCCTCCTGAGTCATGTATACAAGCTCTCCTCGAGGGTCTTCAACAATTGTCTCGCCTCGAAAATTGCCATAACCACCAACCACGATTGGCATATGTGTCACGGTTCTTGTTGTAAGCTTGTGTATTGTAACTAGGGCTGTCATGACCTAAATTGCTGATGCTGGACAAAAACTTTCAAAACCCCGGACATTGGGCAAAGCCAAGTTATTCCCCCGGAAATTTTATATTTGTAGGCGCAGGATATCCAAGATTAGAATAATTCATGACAATCTTAGTGGATGGGCGTGGTTTAGGCTCCAAACAATAACATCACAATTACAACGAAACTTTAATGGAACTTCTAACAATAAGTAATCTCAGAAATGAAACTTAAATAAACTCCATAAAACAATATTAAGCGATCCGTCGAGGACGTTGTGCGCTGACGTTCAAATTCCACGTAAAGATTATACATATATCATTAATCTGTGGTAAAGATGACGGCGCCCCGCTACCAGCGACACGACGTTCCGCCAGGGTGAACTATTGTCTATGACAAGCAGAGAAAGGAGTCGTTCACCCTCGACGCGCCGTCATATTTATTATTTTTAACCCTTACGCATGCAAAGCGAAATCTAAAGACATAAATTGTGGAATTAAATAATCGCAACTATATAACTAACTAACCTAACTGTAGCTTGTAAGCTCATTTTACTTTTTAACCCATCTTAATGTCAATTGGCAAACTGCTTTACTGAACTAATAGACAATCAGTAGTGTTAGCCAATCAATGTACAATGTGCAGCCAACAAAGAGACATTCATTATGTGATAGTGGCAAACGATTGGGCTGATCAAATTATTATCATTAGGTGACAACAATTAATGGGCGGTACAATACAAAGGCGACCACGTTAGGAATGTCTTGGCATGTTGGTTACCAACGCTTTGATAACATTGCAGTTGTTAAAAGAAACTGCACAGCAGGTAATTGACCCTTTATACACGTCCACGACCTCTCTATACACGTGTAGCCTATGGGTTTCCTACACACAAGCTGCTTACGGTGCCCTCCGTGTCCAGTACAATAACGCCTTCAGGGTGGTATTGGGGCTGGGATAATATAAAACCTTATTGTTGTTTACGCTATCATCCGCCATTTTAAATGACTTTTTTATGAAACTGATACGTGCCAGCTCGAAAGTTAAGCGTGGTCCACTATAACCCGTATTGGGTACAAAGTCCGAGAAAAATCGGACGTCCGATTTTTCTTGGTCCATGAAAATTCCTATAAGCTAGCTGATTCTAAGTTATAACAAATAAGCTGATGCCCGCGTTCACTCCTGATGTACGTCGATATAAAGTCCTTATATTAGTTCAGGATATAGTCTATATTTTTGTCAAATTTCATCCAAATCAGTGGAGCTATTTCAGCGTGATTGGAGGACAAACAAACAAATATCCATACTATTAATTATATTAGTAGTGTGCTATGACATTCTATGCTTAGCCATAGTACATATAATACATATAATTGAATTATCTTGATGTTATATATTTATAGTTATATATGTAGGTATGTATAATATGAATATTTTATTATATGTATAATGTACATAGGTATTTATTTATTTTTATTATATATAATTATAAGTCCGTAGTACTAAACATATTTTACTACTTTACTGGTGCATCTACCTTATTCTTTGTCTCTGCATTTTACCCTAAGGTTGTCTGGTAGAGAACGCCTATGGCGTTAAGGCCGCCTTTGTACCCAGTTGTGCATAAAGCATTAAATAAATAAATGAATAAATAAATATTACAAGACCCGTAAGCCATCCTAAGCGGGTGTTTGCACTGACAGCACTACGACGGCCCCTTATGGTTCTTGTTTAGGCGTGCTTTTGTATGAGTGATCAATTAGGAGCGTTAAGTACATAATTACCGTACCGTATTATGTTATGTTTACTGTGGCTTAGGGTAAGATATTATGTATGTGAATAAGTAAAAGAAGAGAAGAAGAGGTTTGTAAAAACGTTTTCTTGAAATTATCCCGTTTTCGCTTCTACGAGTACGTTCTCACGAAAAGTGGTTGGGTGGTCCCTTCGTAGCCTAATTACGCCACAAAATAGATATTCGCGATGTTTTAAGAGCCCGTTAAGATTATTCCGTTTAGTTATTGCCTAGCCCAAAGACATTACGTTCAAAAATATAGTTTCTTCTTCGTTCCGCGTAACGTTCTGTTCGGTGCCGCTAGTAATATTTTGTTCGTAAATATCTTGAAACATAAACATTCTCATTTTGAATGTATCACACGTACAGATTTATTATTATAAATAAGATTATTTATTATATGTATTTTTGTGGGAAGACACAATCTTCTCAATTTACATTTAGCCCTGACTTAGATTGGATTTGACTTTAAAAAAAAATATTTTTTATATATATTTTTTTTTTTTGGACATTTTTACACATCACCATCTAGTCCCAAAATATTAGGTAGACATTAATTTTGACTTCCTAGACATTTTTTTTATTAACAATTAATTAGCTACCTAATTTAGTGAATCAGAATTATCTGCTCCAGGAATCTTGACATTTCCAAAAATTGTACTTTGATTGAATCCTACTAATATGCGAAAGTATGGAGGTTTGTTTGTTTGTCCTTCAATTGCTGAAACGGCTGATCGGATTTGGATGAAATTTTGCACACAGCTAGACCATAACCTGGATAAACATATAGGCTATTCCGGAAAGATAAACAGTTTCCGAGGGATGTGCTATAACATCTTTCTGTGATAAACCGAAATGAATGCAGGCGACGCCGCGGGCAGTCTAGTGTTACAAATAAAGCGAAAAATAAAATGATGTTGAAATAGAAGCAAGCAGAACACTGTAAAAATATGATAACTTCTAACTTTAATAGAGAAGAAAATTACTCAGAATTCGTGAATGTATAACATAGAAATCTAAATAATAATAAAATAGAAGACGGTAAAGGCGCGTGTACTTGTCGCCGCGTGTACAACGTGTTATTGAAATAACTGAAAACCTCTTAATCATCAGTATGAATAACTTCTACTATGTGACAAACACTGAAATATGGTGGTGGCTAGAAACATGGTGGGCGTAATAGTGTATTTATGTGTTGGTAGCGAAAAACCGGCGACACCCGTTCCGGTAGTAAAAGACAGTAGATAACATTTCTATTATCTTATGATTTATATTTCTATGGTGTATAAATATAACAGAAAAGTCGCATCATTCAACTATCTACAGATAACCACAGACGAGAAAAAAAAGGACGCCGCGCCACGTATAATGAAAATGAAGCACCTTAAGTAAGCCGACCTCGCTTATTTGTATACCAATTGTCGTAGTACGCCAATTGACCGCCATCATGGCATTTCATTTCTCAAATTACGCACACATAGTTCGGTACGATGCTTCATTTTCATTATACCAGGCCCCTCAGAAAGTATTGCGAAAAAAAGTTTTTATATATGGGAGACTGGCCAGTTATAATGTTTTTCGAAAATATGATTATTTATAAGTAAAAATAAGTAAGTTCCAATTTCAAAATTTCCCTCCACATTTTTTGCGAGTTAATTCAAAGTATTGTGTCTCACTGAAATATGGATCTGCGCCGGGAACATTTTAGAGCTATGATTTTATACGATTTCAAGTGTCGCCTGAAACCGGATGAATCGTACGATAGACTTCAAATGGCATTCATGGATGAAGGCCCTTCCAAGGCAACCGTGTATCGTTGGTATAACGAATTCAAGCGCGGTCGACCAACTTTGGGGGATGACGAAAGAAGCGGTCGCCCTTTGACGGCTGTTACCGAAGAAAACGTGCTAGCAGTGAAAAATTTAATCCAAGTCAATAGGCGAATTACATATCAGGAGATTCAACACATATTGAAGATTGGATCGGGAAGCGTTCACGAGATTCTACACAGCCATCTTCGCGTGAGGAGGATAGTATCACGCTGGGTGCCGCACAACCTCACCGATGCTCAGAAGCAGGCCCGGGTGGAATGGTGCCGTGATATGCTTAACAAATTTGAAGCAGGCTCGTCTCGGCGTGTTTACGACATCGTTACAGGTGATGAGTCCTGGATTTATCAATACGACCCAGAAACCAAGCGCCAGTCGACTGTTTGGGTGTTTCAAAATGAGCCAACGCCTACCAAAGTGAAGCGATCTAGAAGCGGGGGTAAGATTTTGATCGCCAGCTTTTTTAATTTGACTGGCCACTTGGTATCAATTCCCTTACGGGATCAAAGAAGCATTAATGCCGAATGGTATACTACCAAATGTTTGCCAGAAGTTTTCTCTGTTATAAGCAACAAGCGACCAAACACAGGGCTCCGCGGGCTACTGCTCCACCACGACAATGCACCTGCGCACACCGCACTCAAAACGAGGGACTTCCTGGACAGCACGCCAGTCAAACTCCTGGGTCACCCTCCTTACAGCCCTGATCTAGCACCGTGTGACTTCTTTTTATTCCCAAAAATAAAAAATCAACTCAAAGGGATACAATTTTCGTCGCCGGAAGATGCGCTGGCTGCGTTCGAGCAGGCTGTAAACGAGGTGTCTGCGGCGGACTGGAAAAAGTGTTTTGAAAACTGGTTTAGGCGCATGAATCTTTGTATAGAGGCTGGTGGAAAGTACTTTGAAAAGATTTGATAAAAATATATGTACGTATAGAACAATTTTTTTTAGTTTCGCAAAACTTTCTGAGTGTCCCACGTATGTGGCGTGAAATTCTTTTTTTTCTCGTCCGTGATTTGAACACAAATTATATTTCTTCCACTTGCTCGGGAATTGGTTCATTATTAAAAAAAAAAAGAATACATCAATCGGCTCTTTTCCGTACGCAACGAAATAACAGGCCAGTAATATCCAACACGACAGTAACATAAATTGCTGGACAGTTTTAACTACCGAGGTTTTTAAGTACACACTTATATAAATTAGGTGTTTTTAGGTACAAAATATTTATCATTGTAAAGGCTGAATGCGCCGTTTTTTTTTTCAAATCTTTGAAAATAGAACAAGAACCGCGCGCATACGAATAGGCGCGAATGAAAATTGGATACTGTTGAATTAATTTGTGTATTGTTTCCTCGCAAATGAGAGAAAAGTACTATACAATTCTTGGCCAAAATAGCAATTAACGGCCTCGTTTAGTTAAAAAGGAAAATTTTAAAATCACTTCGGTAGTACTGGGCTTCGCATCGTACTTCCAATATTACTCGGCCGTCAATTGCCTCATTTCAGGCCTCGACAGTAATGTACTATTTCTGTTCAAATTTTAACAATCCGAGGCCATCAACAAAATTATTCATTTACCTGCAATACTTTACATTTGAATGTTGGCAAATGTAGCTTATTACATTGTAAAAAGTTATTATCTGATGGTATCTGATTGGCAGACCACCAGCCTCGCTGCAACGTGGACCGACCGAGAGATTAGTCATCGAATTAATATTAACGTTTCGTAACATAACGTTTAGTTGATGAGGTACTTAGAATTGGGGATTATGTTTTGTTTATGGGTTGAACTGAAGTGTTGGTTGTAATGTTAAACATAGAACTAGCGGGTTTTGAACGTAGTGATAGCGTAATTCCCACCCTCGCACTCCCCTTAAACTCCGCAACTAAGGGCCACTCTCGTCAATTTTATGAGAATTGCAATAGAACTCATTTTCGAGAAAATCATTTTCGCGCGTTTTACCACGGAAGTAAATGGCTCAAAATAGTTTTCGTTTTATTACAAGAATACTTAACAATGTATACAAATTTCCTCTAGCAAGTATTTAATAAACTTTATTATCATTCTATTTGCATAAATTTTATACAGCTAACTTAAATAATAAATCAAAAATATTCGAAAATCTCTAAAAACGCATGTTTTTGAAAAAAATTAAAGTATCGAACAAAAATCAACCAATTATATAACTTTCTAGTCAAACGATAAATAAGGTTCAAAAAAACATATATCTAAATTTGACATTCATTAACCATGTGTTTGTTAAAAAGTCACTCAGTTTGGGAGCGGCGCATGTAGCGACCTCATCAGAAAAAAAATTATTACTCGCTGAATACATCATTAATCGTAAAGAATCGCACCACCCTCTCTCTTCTCATGGGTGTCGTAAAAGGCGACTCAGGGATTCACCAGAGGATGGGCAGCAGCGTTCTCAGAGTATTTAAACAACCAACTGCCAAGCGTGGCGATTATGGCATATCCCCCCCCCCCTTTGGGGGAGGCCTTTGTCCAGCAGTGGACGTCTTTCGGCTGAAATGTGAATACATCATTTATCGAAAATTCGTTTTTAACAACTGAAGTACAGGTAGCCCTACCAGCCTCCCTCCCATAACAAAACCCTGGCTACGCCTATGATGCCAAATTTCTTTAAAAATGGTCTGACTGTTCCTGAGTTATAAATGGTGTAACTAACCCAATGTACCCTTATTTTACGTGTTAGTCCTAAGTTTAATAATGCAATAAAGAATATTCTATCTATCTATCTAACCCGACTTTGTTTTATATATTTAAGATTTTCGATTACATTAATTCATGATGTCAACGTTATTCTAAGAACCAGCATGTTCCAATTCGTACTAGGAAAGTAGTCAGTCAAGGAGTTGGCGGTCATCGGCATTTAGCTAAACTAATTCGCGCCGAAACTTGTTCCACCAGGTGGCGCCGCATGTTAGTGGGGCAGGTCAACGATCCACTTGAAATAAAGAGTGCAGTGCACTGCTCCTGAGACGATGTTTATCAAGATCTGTCCCCCTAGCCAAGTTGACAATCTACAATCGTCAATGCTATAGAAAACAATCAAAATGTATGGGAAAGACATATCTCAACGAATGGCTGATCTATATATATGGATATAAAATTTCGACTGCGTCGTTGCTCTAGTGGTTGCAAGCGCGACTGCTGAGCGTGAGGTCCTGGGTTCAATTCCCGGGTCGGGCAAAGTGTTATTGGGTTTTTTCATTAGGAAATTCTCAGTAGCAGCCCGGAATCTGGATTTCTGCCCGGTCAATGGCAATATGCTCGCCCCCTGTTACATGGGACTTACAACATAACTGGCGAAATGTGGGTGTACTATACACCTTTGCCTAGCACTTCGGGGAAATACAGGCGTGATGTTATGTTATGTTATGTTGTTAAAATTTCGGATCTGGATACGGATATGGATATAGGAATAAAATTATATCGGTTTCGGATACGGTTACGGATATGTAATTATTTCGGATTATCCGTTAGTTTCGGATAGTTTCGGTTACGGATATTAGATTGAAGTAAAATATAAACACAAATAGTATGTAATAATTTGGTTTTATTTATAGGTTTTATCTAGTCTAGGTTATCATTTGGTATTATAAAATCAATTTAATACTTAACACAAGACTATCTTAACTTAAGTATCAACTCTTAAATAAAAAACTAACTACTTATGAAAGAGGTTATGTTATGACTAGAAATAACAAACAAACTGCAAGATTTTCGTGGCGCGCGAGCGGTGAAACAGAAACCTGTTGAAATGTCGTTTTATTTAGACTCCGCCCTTATCCGGAACTTATGAAACGGTTACTGATATATTTTTATTTCGGATAACCGATAGTTTCGGTTACGGTTACGGAGCTCCATAACATCCCTGATCTATATTGATAGTGCAAATATTTTGCCAATGATAGCTATGCCAATGTCAAAAAAAGTTCCGTGACTAATTGACTGTCAGACAACACACGCCCTAATGATCTTATGAAAAAGATTTTTTAAGCCTCGTTTTTAATGAAGAAAGAGAGTTAATTTTGCTTTGTCATCCAGTCCTGAGCTAGATTTAAAGTTTCAAGTCTCTAATCTCATCGGGAAGTTAGTTTAAAATCGATTTAAAATTTTGTACCGAAGAAACAGACATGACTGAAAGCGAGTTAATATAAACGTGCTGCTCGTGACCACGGCCAATGCAACTTGGCCGAAACGTCGAGGTTAGTCAAAATGTTTGTTATGTTTTGATTTTATTGTGCGCGACAAGTACCGTAAATATAGTTCAATATAAACGTGATAAAAAACTGGGTCTAGAAGCTTAATTATCAATATTTTTTTGACACTACCAATCGATTTTATTATTGATATGACTTGCCCTACTAGAGATAGGAATTTGACATAAGCTCCAAACATTACATGTCAAATTTTTATCTCTGGTAGGGCAAATCGTGGATGGATCGGTTATTAATTTTGGCCGTTAGATCACTTTCGATAACCAGTTGTTGACGGATTCGGTTTGCTACCACTTTTTCTCGTTTCGTAAATCGTGGACGTAACGAGAATCGGTTGACACGCTTATCGAGAATGTTCTAAATCGATGGAGTCATTTCAAAAACGACAATAATCTCAGCTTGTATAATTTTAGAAGTTTATTTAACAGTGCATCAGTCTTGCTGTCTGCAGTCTCGCATTCGATAACGTTTCAGTTATATGATCACTACACCGCAAGTATTGACAGCCGGCTGGCTGATCGCCTAGATCAGTCCACGCTGCTCTGTCGTCGAACATTTCTTTCAGATGATTCATGTTATAAACTAATAAACACATTTTCTTTCTTTCTTTCTATTAACTGATCAATTTTAGGTGCAAATAATACTGCTATACTTACTTATTAAAAGAAAATGCGGGTTGTCTTTTCTTAATACAAACGCTCTCGACTGTTTTCTTTCTGGTTTATAATCCCAGAGCAATGATTTTTAGAGTGAAATAAATATCAGCTTTTTCTATGTTGTTTCTTTCTATTAGTAATAATTTATCAACAAAAACTAAACATAGGGATGTTTAGTTTTTGTTGATAAATTATTCCTAGGAGCCCTCAAAAAATCTTTAAATTGCCTATATAGATCGCTGTCTGCAGAGGTCAAACACTAATATAAATTTGACAACTATTAATGAAAAAATAAAAACATAGCGGCACAGTACACATTATTTTTATTCAGTTCATGAAATATCTTTCAAATTGGTCCAGTTTCGAAGGAGAAAATATTCGAAAGCCAAACCTAAAATTCGCACTTTTTTACTAAGGCTATTCAATTGGAACTGCAGCTGTCCTAATCGCACTAACTAAGGCTAATCAATCGGAACTGCAGTTGTCCTAATCGCACTTACTAAGGCTATTCAATCGGAACTGCAGTTGTCCTAATCGCACTTACTAAGGCTATTCAATCGGAACTGCAGTTGTCCTAATCGCACTTACTAAGGCTATTCAATCGGAACTGCAGTTGTCCTAATCGCACTTACTAAGGCTATTCAATCGGAACTGCAGTTGTCCTAATCGCTCTTACTAAGGCTATTCAATCGGAATTGCAGTTGTCCTAATCGCACTTACTAAGGCTATTCAATCGGAACTGCAGTTGTCCTAATCGCTCTTACTAAGGCTATTCAATCGGAACTGCAGTTGTCCTAATCGCACTTACTAAGGCTATTCAATCGGAACTGTAGTTGTCCTTATCGCACTTACTTTAAGCAAAGCGACTGCGATAGTTTCTTCAAATACCTAATTTTCAAGTCTCTCTGCCCGCATTTCCTTTTAATTATGTGTTTTATAACTACCGAATTGAGTAAGAATGAAAAACATACTACACATTTATTTGTAAACGAAATGTGTAGTCAGAAGCAATAATACGTTTTAAAAATCGCAAACAATTGCTATTCGACAGTGAATGGAACAGGTAAATACAATGTGTTTCAGAAATTCTTCGCAATATATAAAGAGCTCAATCAGGGCATAGCATAGCTCAACTTTTACTATGGGACCAAAACTGAAATCGCAAAAAATATCTGCTATTCCCTACAAAATAATTAATGTCACTCGACAAAATATGTGGAGCAGCTGATTTTATTTTTGCAAATTCAGGGTAAAATGGTAAAAGTCGAATAGTCTGTAATTTTTTTTTTTTTTTTTTAATAAACCGGCTAGCAATAAGAAATATAACACAAATTAACCATTTTTACAATTTCTGTCTGTCTGTCTTTATTTTTGTTACTTAATTACGTGAGAATGGCTGAGCATCCGTTCCGTTCAGCCATTCGCGATGAAACTTTGCGTGTGGACATAAAGAATTGCACCACCCTTATCTCTTCTCATGGGTGTCATAAAAGGCGACTAAGGAATTCACCAGAGGATGGGCAGCTGCGTTCTCAGAGTATTTAACCAACCAACTGCGATCGCCAAACCACCTGCTAAGCGTGGCAATTATAGCATATTCCCCCAACATGCTTGGGGGAGGCCCATGTCCAGCAGTGGACGTCTTTCGGCTGAAATGATGATGATGATACAATAACTTTATACATATACGTTATACGTTTTGTATATAAACTTGTTTATACTAGCTAACTCATATACTTGAATACAATTTTTAGAATAAAAAGGATGTGTTAAAAATTTCTATAACATTTTTTCCTTAAATGCATGTTAAAACTATTTACGCGGGCAAAGCCGCGAGAGCACTGCTAGTATAATATACACGAGGCGAGACGACAATATGTCGGCCTACATTCGGGCTCAAAGGTTCCGCACGACGCTGTCTGTCTGTCTGTCAATCTATCACTCCTTAGCTGCAGTGTTTTGTTTGTGAAGCGGCCCCAAAATAATATACGGACTTATATATTTCATAACAGGAAAGTGAAAATAGAGTTTATTTTTTATTCTACTTTCGTGAAGTTTCGTGTCTCAAGTTTTTTGTGTTTGCTTTGTATGGTTTCTTGGATGTTGAAATTCCTATACAACGTGTTATCGAAATAACTGAAAACCTCTTAAGGGGTCATTGTACTCATCAGTATGAACAAGCTGTCCCCTACATTTTTGTTCACATGAATCGACAAAATGTAGGGATCAGCTGTTGTTTTTACGATTTCAGGGATGGTCCCATAGTAAAAGTTGTTCATACTGTTGAGTACAATGACCCCTTAGGAAGCAATAAAGGAAGCAATAATAAATGTAATAAAATTATTCAAAAATAAAGGTATTCAGGTTAAAAAAAATGTGCGGTAGTCCGCTAACCTGCAGTACTAAGGCCTGAATCCTTTTCATTTTGAGAAGAGGTGCGGGCCCAACAGAGGGACAATAATGAGCTGATTATGTTATGTTAAGAGAACTTCGGAAAAATACATTTTTACAAGGACATACGCCTCCCCCAAGCATCGCCACAACGACCGGTTCTGCGCTTTCCGCATCCATCGGATTCCCGCGACCTCCACCAGGTCGCCGGTCCACCTTGTTGGGACCCACGCTACGCCTTCCAATACGCGGTTGCCACTCTAAAAATTTACTGCCCCATCGGCCATCCGTTCTGCGAGCAATGTGCCCCGTTGATAATGATGACATTTTCCAATACACTATACAGTTATTGACGAAATCGATTGCGATTTTTTTTTCATAAATTACTGTACCATTTTTTTTTCATAAATTACTGTACCATTTTTTTTTCATAAATTACTGTACCATTTTTTTTTCATAAATTACTGTACCATTTTTTAGATATTTGGAACGAAAATCAAGTATTAAACATCCTTCTTCAATAAGTCCTTTGTTCAATCAGTCACCCTGTCTATGAATTATTTCAAGTCCAAGCGTCTTCCGAGCCTTTTCCCAATAGTATTGTGGTCGGCTTCCAGTCTATCCAGATGCGGCTGAACATCAGCATTTTACACGGAGCGACTGCCATCAGAGCCCCACAACCCAGTTACTGGGTAATACTGACATTCAGAAGTTAGACCAGTTGTCATACTTTAGGCATCTGACTACCCGTAGCGACGACATTTCTCGTCCAAGCGTATTCGTAGCAAATATTGCCCCTCTACGAATATGCTACGAAATGCCGTAGCAGCCAACAAGCGGCGTAGCCAGTCGTAGCTATGATAAAATGTTTATGTTCTTTTAAAATTCTCAATTTACTTTTTTCAATTTTCTTTTCAGGGCTGCTACGTAATATTTTTATGAAATAAATTCAATGAATAATATATTGTATAAAAGATTGTTTAAGTTAAAAGATTACTGTTCTTCATATATCTATTTGAAATCGAGGTCAGATGTGTCAAAGACTGGAAATAATGTCATCTGAAAACATGTCATGTGTGACGTTGACAATTAGAATCGTGACCTTATGACGTGCGTGACCTCGGCATTATTAAACGGTAGGTATTTTATTTATTTCATAATTGTGGTGAAATACATTCTTAAACTCATTTTTATTCATAATTTTATCGGTAATTTTTTGCCAATTCCAATAAAATTATGCACAGAAATACAAATTAAAATAAACGTGGTGTATGTTAATCATTTTTATTCCCCTACAACTCAACAGAACCAACGTGGGACGATATCCCGTATCCGTGATTAATCTTTTCGCAAATACGTAACAATTCTGTCACATGCGTATTTATAATTGTTATTTTTAGATTTCTTTTGACACCTATTTAAATATAACTTAGCTTACATTGATTCTTTTAAAGCTACATGCAAAGCTGATTTCTATCCTGCAAAGCATACAGTCATACATAATTTGCGAGAGCTGGTGAGGAGGCGGGCGTCGGCGCGCGCGCATCGCTCGCAGTAGCCGAAATATCTCGCCCGACGCCGATCAAAAATAGCAGCAAGTCGCGCGCGCGCCTGCCCGCTGCATACAAAAGTGGCGAGCCGCTACACCAACACCTCGCCTTATCAAATTTCCCTGCCCACACCCGCCCACTCGCACCCTTACTGACAACCCTGCATGCGTTAGTGTGTTAGCAAAGGCCTACGGTGTTAGACGAGTTATGAACTTCACTTAATCCCGCTGCTGCGACACAGAAGCACTGAGCGACACCCGAAGCATTAATTAGTTACATCACTCATCACTTACACAGTTGTTGTCACTTTAACACTGCTCACTTGTGTATATGATCGTTCGCGAGCCGAGTGTACGAAGCGCACGCGATCGGCGCCTGCCACCACTGAACTGGTCCGAGCGGACCCTGCTGGCGCGCCGACGTTCCAAAAATACCCAGCATTGTGTACACAACATTTATAACACCTAAGCTTTAGTATAAATCTCGGCGAACTTATAAATAGTGCGTTTCGATACGGCAAAGGTATAAGATGCGAATGCAATGGATGATATTAACCTAAATAATTTGGCCTGGATTTATGTCAGGTGTGCCGATTGGTTAGTTTTATCTTGGTGCTGAGTTTGGGCAAAATGGTTGCCAAAAGCATTGCAAAGTAATCTGCAAACCGAACGGCTTCAGGACTTCTACACATTTTACTTATACCGGATAACTTTTTTACCGTCTGAAAACAAAACAGGGCTGTGCAGTGATGGAATAGATCTATGAACACACATACATTTGCTCTATATAGGTACGTGTTGTACTGTAATTTTTTAATACCAAGACTGCTATCAAGAGATTCTATGATCACACATGTTTTAAGCAAATAAAGAGATTAAAAAAAAAATACTGGAACACCACAAATGTTGTCTCAGGAAATTGCCTTGAATAGGTAACAGCTGGTTTTGTTTCCACTTAATTTCATTTTTTTTCATACATCTTTTCTATTACAGTAAATGACCACACCCTATTTTTCCAAATGGTAAAAAAGTCATCCAAATCGCTAATCGAAACCTTGTACCTCACCCATATGGTACTATTCCTCAATACAATTCTCAAAGTTGTTCAGCTAGACAGAAACATTTTGTAATTAAAATATGACTAATTAACAACAGATGCACCTGCCATGATCACATTTAGCATACATCAAAAAATTCAAAGAGATCTATTCTGTTACAGTGCAAAGTCAGAACGTGCCAGAATCTTACAAAATGTTCAAATGGATGAATCCTTTGATGGATTAAGAGCTCTCTTACAGTTTCTTCACTAAAACAGCAAAGAGAAGTGGATTTTGGGCGTTCTCATCTTATTCCATAGAAAGATCAATAGAAATTTCCATTACTGACTTAGATATCCTGATACTGAGCCCAGATCGCGTGATACTGAGCCCACGTTGCGAACGCAAGGCAATATAATAATCATCATCATCATTTCAGCCAAAAGACGTCCACTGCTGGACATAGGCCACCCCCAAAAAGGGGGGATATGCCATAATCGCCACGCTTGGCAGGCGGGTTGGCGATCGCAGTTTGTTGGTTAAATACTCAGAGAACGCTGAAGCCCATCCTCTGGTGAATCCCTTAGTCGCCTTTTACGACACCTATGAGAAGATTTAGGGTGGTGCAATTCTTTATGTCCGGCACTACACGGAACAACAAGGCAATATAATAGTCTTTTGATTTAAAGTTAATGATAAGACGTCTTTATATTTTCATGTTTCATTTCAACTTAATTGTGTTGGCATGTATTGTGTGTGCGTGAGCGCTGGTTGTACACGAAGGAGCATAATTTGTTTGGCTTCACTAGATTGTTTATTTATTTATTTATTTAAACTTCATGCCACATGTGTACATAGGCGGACTTAATGCCTTAGGCATTCTCTCCCAGTCAACCTTAGGGTGATACAGAGATGACAAGGCAGGTGCAATATTGATGGGGTGCTGGCCAGAAAACCTCCACGTGTGCCTGACGGCTGCTTGTCCTTCTGGACACGTCTGGAGGGATCGGCAGTTGTTTGGCCGGTGCATCCTGGGCACGGGCAATAAAATCCTGCCGAGGGATTAACCTTCGGGGGATTTTATTGCCTGTGGCGAATATTCTGGCGCGGGAGGGGCCGTTCTGGGCCAGTAGGGAGTTGCTCCACGTGTCCCTCTGATATCAGCAGAGGGCACAGTGGAGGAGCAGGGGCGGGCCCGGTGTGCACTCACCCTGCCACTGGGCAGGCAGCGGGGGGACTGTCTTTCCCTGCCCCCGTCGATCTCGTAACCCCAGGAGTGCCCGTTGAGTAGTGTTCTCGCGCCTCTTGGGACCGAGGGTCTTGGCTTCACTGCCCGGACCGTGAGGAAGAAAACCTCTATAAAAAATTACGGGAGGTAGGGCCTGCGAGCGGCAGACTCGGGGTAGTCTGCTGCCCGACCAGCAGCTGGCGTAGCTGGCACAGCCGGCGTAGTTGGCGCAGCTGGTAAAGGCCCATGAGGTGAGGTGGCGTGCAGTGTTCCGTGTGCGCTACAAAGGAGGGTGCGGCCAATGTAAGGCCGCACGGGGAGAAGGGGCTCGCCTGCTTGTGGCGGGCCGGGACCTGTCGGGGGTGGTTGTGTGAATACTCACGGGTTCCCACGCCCCCGGCTAAGGTAGTTGAAGGAACACCGTGGTGGTTTTAGTCGGTAAGAGTCCAACACTGGCGCCGCCTACCCCGGGCGGTGTGCGTCCATGAGAATTTCCCCACGGGAAAAAAAAAAAAAAAAAAAAAAAAAAAAAAGGTGCAATATTGATTCACGGCACAAAACAAGATGAGAAATAAATTACCACTAAAACAATAGATAAACATACATAGGTATATATATATAACATACAATAAGTACTAAATATATATAATAATATACTATTATAGTCATAGATAAAATACTAATGAGATGATTCTGCCAAAATTTTATCTAGAAAGAACTTCCGAACTTTCCTTTTAAAAGAGTCCCGACTGGTGGCCATCCTAAGCTCGAGAGGTAGCTCATTCCAAAGAAGAATTGATTGAATATGAAAGGATGAGTGAACAAAATTAGAGCTATGATAAGGGCAATGTAGAAGACGATTATTAGAAGACCGTAGGTTTCTTGTGTGTGTAGAGCATAAATATTGAAAGTGGGGAGTTAAGTAAAGAGGGGGGAAAGGAGAATTAAGTAAAGAAAAAAGCGTAGTCAAAGCACGTACTTGTCTCCGCTGACGAATGGGCAACCATTTAAGTTCAGACCTATATGAAGAAACATGATCATACTTTCTCAGGTTGTAAATGAACCTGATACAACTGATGATTGTTCGCAACACTTCGTCAATATTGTTACTTCTGTGGCAAAGAATCACGTCGATCCTTTGCTACGTTGCTGCGTGAAATAAGAACAAACTAGGGATGTGAAAAAATAATCGATTATTAAAAAAATGTTTTATTTTTAATTTTTATTCGATCTTTTGGGTCGATTATTATTTCTAGAAAAATCCATTATTAAGAAATCGATTTTTATTTAAAACGTTGTGTTTTCGATTTTTTTCTACTATGACTTCGTGAAGGTCAAGTCAAAAGTAATTAATTGTTTTAGTGACGCTGACTTTAACGAGTTCATTCATTTTGTTCTAATCTTCAGGTTAATTCACGTTCTCGTTCCGCGTTCGTTGGTTCGTTCATTTTGTTTTGTTTCGAAAATAAATTTGTGTTTGGACGCTTCTTTTTGTGCCCAGAATGTCTATTACCAAACCAAATAAGTTGACGAAGCTTTTGTTTCTTAATTCCTTACGAAGCATCATGTGGTAAAAAAATAAGAAAAGTAACGATAGTAACGATACTAAAAGTAACGATTTTTCATTGACTAAAACGAAAGAAATCGATTATTAATTTGTGAAAAATCGATTTTTTTATGAATCGATTTTAATGAAACTTAAAAGAATCGATTATTAATAAATCGATTTTTTAACCGACGAAAAAAAAGGAGGAGGTTCGCAATTCGACGCGTATCTTTTTTCATTTATTTTTATGTATGACCACGCATAACTTTTCACAGAGTAGTCCGATTTTGATTATTCTTTTTTAAATGAATAGGGAATATCTTGAAATTGGTCCCACTTAAATTTCAAAATCAAAATCCACCCCTTAAGGTACGAAAACAGGGGATGAGTGCTTGTTCACCCACTGAATTCTTACCTGTTAATCGATTCTGTTAAAATTTGGCACACATAAATGTAGTTCTAGACACTACAACATAATGGAGACCTGGAGTTACATATTAGAACCAAAAAAAAAAAAAAACTTTAACAAAAAATTGAACCGACGAAAACAGAAACTGAAAAGCGAAAAGTAAAATTAAGCTTTTAGTCTTTTCCTAACTAAACTAATGTAAATAACTAATTATGAGTCGGCGCCAAACAAACAATCAACGAAGATCATTAAATTACTTTAAATAAATAATAAAAACAACATAACATCAAATACAACGTGAAATTTTCAACGATAAACAATAACTTTCCAAAAATGCGTTCTCCGCTCGACCATTTGCAACTCGCACGCACTTTGCTTGTTTGTTTGGCGCCGACTCATAATTAGTTATTTACATTAGTTTAGTTAGGAAAAGACTAAAAGCTTAATTTTATTTTTCGCTTTTCACTTTCTGTTTTCGTCGGTTCAATTTTTTGTTAAAAAGTTTTATTTACAGCAAAGTCACATCCCTAGAACAAACAAACAAACGCACTTTCGCATTTATAACATAACATAAGTATACAAGACTGGAGCGCGCAACCTTTGGCGAACTCCCACGGTCTAAAGATAGTGACCTTCGTTAGATAATTAGCACAAGAGTACACGTCATCAATTTTGTATTAATCTTTATTAAAATTATTGGTTACATGTGTACATGCCTTGAGATCTGTTCGGAAAATATCTTACATTGTCATGTGGAGATCACAGATTGTTTTATGCAACATTGATAAATATTTCACTGTAGTTTTCAAAAATTATACGAAGATCACAAGACACAATCGAGATAATTATGATAATTTTATTTAATATAAGTACACGAATATATTATTATCATTTATTTATTTATATATGCTTTATTGTACACCATAAAATACATTAAAATGAATATGCATTTAAACTATTTTACAAATGGCGGCCTAATAGTGATCAGCGATTTCTTCCAGGCAACCTTAGGATGGACAAGAATGAACTGGACAGAAAATAGGGTTGTCAGAGATGCAAATTAGATACATAATTTAATAATAAAATAAAATATTATACTAATACAATAAAATACGACGTCTGTGGTCTAGCGGTTCGAGTGTCGGACTGCTGATCACGAGGTCGTGGGTTCGAATCCCACAGGACACAAATATTTGTGTGATGAACATAAGTGTTTGTGTTGGACTGGGTGTTTCTTATGTATGTTATAAGTATGTATTTACAAAAAATTAAGTACATAAGTATTATATCCATTGTCTAGTACCCATAGTACAAGCTCTGCTTAGTTTGGGACTAGATGGTAGCTGTGTAAAAATGTCTTTTTTTTTTATAAAAACAAAAATATATTCTATAAAACGGCTCGACCAACTTAGAGTTCATAAAAAACTTCGAAAAAAGTTTTAATCAACTGCAAAACAACTAATACACCTCCATAACTTCTTACAAAATAAATATAACTATAAGAAACTATAACGAAAAAACGACCCAGCAATAACTACGAAGACTGAAACATTTTACAAAACTGACGATTGGCAAGAATTTTCCTTCATAATTTATTAACAGCCACAATGAATCTCAACGCTCCGTTAGCTGGACACACAAAATTAGATGCGACACGAGTTTGCTGAAAGTTGCGCAATACACGGCAATAAAATCGACAGACGTCGTCGTATTTGTTCGTTCGGCAGCCACGATGGGTGTAAAGTCCTCAACAGATCTACAGTTTGGTTGAACACGGTATCTTGCGTTAGAGTTTTGGATGAGTCTTCCGAAAAGCGTGAGGTATAATGGCAAGTGCCTAGTAATACATTTGTCTCTAAAGATCTCTTTTGGGCACTTAAAGCTCTTTTTGAGTACCTACATCAATTAACTTTTTCTGAGGACTTCAAATACATATCTCTTTTACCTTAAAAAACTCTTTTTGAGGACTTAGTTCTGATAGATAATTACGACAAAAATGGTGATGCTTGTTGGACGATTTCAAGAAATTAAATATATCTAGTCATTGTGGATATAAAAGCTCAGGAAAAATTATCTTGATTTATGATTGGCAAAATGTAGCAGATTAAAAATACATAGAGTAGCAAATTATTTAACTGCGACGAGCGGCTATTTTAGTTATCTTAGGCGAGTAACCTATGCTTTTTGAATCTGAAATTTAGCTATGAGGCTGTTACTGAGAAACAAAAACGAAAATTAAGTGGAATTGGAACCATTTTTAGATTTGTGTGCATTTTTTCAGAGCTGAATAAGCAGTTACTAAAAGGGAGATTTGAAATCAACAATCAAGGTTCAGGCTTTATACCATCGCGCTGGCTTGATGCATATTGAGGGACACATAATAATAAAAGCTTGAGTAGGAAATGTACCATTCGTGCAGTGCACCTGTTATTTACGAAATGCGGGTGGTCTTAAATAAACTATAATAAAACCAAGTTTAACCGGATTAAATCGCGTATATTATTTAAATAGGTTTTCCTGACGTTTTGAAAGCTTTGCAGCATTTCACGATTAAACGATTTAATCCGGTTAAACTTTGTTTTATTATAATGTGTAGTGATCGCGAAAACCTAAGAAATTATTAGTGAAATAAATATCAACTTTTTGTGTGTCTGTTAATAAATTATTTCTAGCAGTCCTGAAAATTTCTCAAAGTTGCTTATTTAGACCTGTAGAGAGAGGTTTGAGTTTTTGTTTTCGGCCTCTGTAAGGCCTAGTGTTTTGACTTGACAACTATTAATGAAAAAGGCAAAACAGCAACACAGTAGGTACATATTTTTCTCATTCAGTTCATGAAATTTCTTTTAAATTGGTCCAGTTTCAGAGGAGAAAAAGTCGAGAGCCAAACCTTGAGTTATGACTTTTTTACGAAGCCTATTCAGTCGGAACTGCGGTCTGTTGTCCTTATCGCACTTATTTGAGACCGAGCGCTCGCAAAGTGACAGCGATAGTTTTTTCAAATACATAATTTTCAAAAGTCTTCCTGCCCGAATTTCCGCTCAAGAAACGTTGCCCTACATTCAGTCACACATTTTTTATTTTTTTAAACGTGTGTTATGTTATTATTGTAGAATTGTGGATATCTTCTTCAGTTCAGTGTCAAAATCCGTTGGATTTTTTCTTTACTTTGTTTAATATATCGTAGCCCAATCGGATAACAATTAATATAAATTTACAGTTCAGTCTCATAGTAACTGACAGTTACCTCGGCAAGTTTTTTTCGATTAATAATTTCTTAGGTTTTCGTGATGATCGTCTTCTGTCGTGTCAACATGAGCTACATAATGATAATAGCTCATGTTGTGGTGTAAAGATTAGCCAGTCAGCAGGATGGTATCGTGGCTGACTGCCCAGGGTGCACCGGACGGTCAGTTAAATATCGCCACTCGTGGAGGCTCTTTAAATGCACTCCGAAATTTGTGAATCCCTCTCAGCCTCGTTCCGTATACACTCCAACAAAATTTGGTACACCACACGTCTTCGTCTACTATCGATACTTGTGTGTTTTAAGACAAGTACCCCACTGACTACATTAGATATAATAACCCTCTCTCCACACATCCGCTTACGTGACTCGCTTAAATTCTTCGCTCTTTCTCACAGTTTAGCAGCACAAAATAATAGCAGTGGACAATTTGAATCTATAAATAGAGGTAAATATATCGTCTTCATCCGAACGCTTTCCGGCCCATTGCCAGAGTCCGGTGCTCAGAGAATTAGTCATGCACTCATTGTCAAGCGCAAGATGACTTCCATTATCTATGACATGGTATATTATTATCAAGTTTTATACGAAGATATAATTTTAATTTTTGTTATTATTTTGATTTAATTGCAATTTTTATTTAATTGCAATTTTTATTTAATTGAAAATTTTATTTAATTGAAAATTTTATTTATTTGCAATTTTTATTTAATTGCTATTTTTATTTAATTATTTCATTCCAAATATTTATTATTCAATTTAATTTTAGTATTTTTGTTTCATTGTGGTATATTTATATTTGTAATGATTACTAACATAGTTTTTAAGTACTACTAACAAAAATATGGATGCATTGTGTCTGAAATAAACAATAAATAAAATAAATAAAAATAATACCGTCTAGTTATTGTCGTCCACATTAAAATCTTCAGCAATACCTGTGAGTGTAACTAAGGGTCAATGCTGTCTTTTTTCTTCTCTCCGTCGCTTCTACTGACTCTTCAAGGAAAAATGAGTATATATTTTAAGGAGACTGGTGTTGAGGATTATAATTAAAAAATAAATAAATATTTTGGGACATTTTTACACAGCACCATCTAGACCCAAACTAAGCAGCGCTTGAGCTATGGGTACTAGACGATGGATATAATACTTATATACTTTTTTTTTGTAAATACATACTTCTTCTTCTTTTACCGTGTCGACATGAGCTACATAATGATAATAGCTCATGTCGTGGGATAAAGATTAGCCACTCAGCAGGTTGGTAGCGGGGCTGACTGCCCAGGGTGCGCCGGACGATCAATTAAATATCGTCACTCGTGGAGGCTTACGACATAATACATACTTAATAATCGGCTTAATACATACTTATAATACATAAGAAAAACCCACACACAAACACTTATGTACATCACACAAATATTAGTGTCCTGTGGGAATAGAACTCACGACCTCGTGATCAGCAGTCCGACCCACGCCAGCTGCTGGTCGGGCAGCAGACTACCCCGAGTCTGCTGCTCGCAGGCCCCACCTCCTGTAATTTTTTATAGAGGTTTTCTTCCTCGCGGTCCAGGCGGTGAAGCCAAGACCCTCGGTCCCAAGAGGCGCGAGAACACTACTCAGCAGGCACTCCTGGGGTTACGAGAACGACGGGGGCATGGAAGGACAATCCCCCCGCTGCCTGCCCAGTGGCAGGGTGAGTGCACACCGGGCCCACCACTGCTCCTCCACTGTGCCCTCTGCTGGCATCAGAGGGACACATGGAGCAACTCCGCACTGGCCCACATCGGGGGGGTCCCGTGCCAGAATATTCGGCACAGGCAATAAGATCCCCCGAGGATTAATCCCTCGAAAGGATGCCATTACCCGTACCCAGGATGCACCGGCCAAACAACTGCCGTTCCCTCCAGACGTGTCCAGAAGGACAAGCAGCCGTCAGGCACACGTGGAGGTTTTCTGGTCAGCACCCCACTATCGATACTATCGATAGTATCCGACCACTACCCTGCACCCTCCCAGTACGAGTGTTGGCCTTAACAGACAATATAAATATAGTTTATTTTTAATTCAATTACTGCACTAGGTCATTACGTCTACATTCCCTCAAGTCAAGATTCTTCGGAGCATTGTTTTGTTTGTGCTATGACCATACTTTCCATAACTAACATCCGTGCCTTAATTCAAACCACCGTGCACAGATTAGTGCTTTGTGCTTTAATTTCTACTAAACTATATAAAATAAAAATAGTATCTTAGAAATGCTTATAATTAGTGATGTCGTAAAGTTATGAAGAAAATTATGTTTGACACTTTTTCCTAATATACTAATTACGAAGAAAAAAACTGCGAATTTCGTCCAATTTCAACGTCACTTTTGAAGAACAAGTTAATGACTAAATTATGTCTGAAAAAAAAACTTTAAACAGCTATGATTTTTTGAGAAATATTTTAAAATTGCCGCGTGCAAGTAGCGGCTTGTCAGTCTCAGCCAGAGCTGTATTAAAACCCAAAATGAATTAAATCACTTACGCGCATCACTATGCTTCTGCACCCATGTAACTGATGAATACCAGAGTTGAATGGTACAAAACCTAAACCCGAGTGTTGGTAATTAAAGGCGAAAACCCTCTTAACCCATTAGCTCATTACTCACGTAGAAGCAATTCTCTAACTACTCCAAGAGCTGTCGTCGTTTGAAACAGTGTATCGATGATTTATCTTGTCGCGTTCTCGCCCTGAATGCGAAGTAGGTCGCATACGTTATTATTACGAGAAATGAGAGCGACACAGGTATACTTATATTTACACTTGTGGCTAAATACAAACATTGACTGGGGACTGTCAACAGCCAAAGCCAATGCATATTCTGGAATTTCAACATTTATTATTTCTGGACTTGTCAATTTGTCTTGATCGATCATAACACTATTATATAACATATCTAGCTTTTACCCGCGGCTTCGCTCGCGTTAAATTCTGCTAACCCACGTGACGGATCCTATTAATTCAGTCCAGTCCAGTCCAGTTCCATCCATCCATCCTTTCATTCGGACCGTCCAGTCCAGTCCAGTCACTATCCCACCATTTCACTATCCCACTATCTCACTATCCCACTATCTCACTATCCCACTATCTCACTATCTCACTATCCCACTATCTCACTATCCCACTATCTCACTATCTCGTCCCATGTCCAGACCCGTCCCATGACCCGTCCCGTCCCATGTCCCATCACGTCCCATGTCCCGTCCCGTCCCATGTCCAATGTCCCGTCTCATGTCCAATGTCTCGTCTCATGTCCAATGTCCCATCTCATGTCCCATGTCCCTTCCAATGTCCCGTCCTGTCCCATGTCCCGTACCCCATGTCACATGTCCCGCCCCGTCCCGTCCCATGTCCCGTCCCGTCCCGTCTCATGTCCCATGTTATCAATTGTTCAGCAAATCAAATTTGGTGACACAACGACTGCAGCGCCACCTACCGGGTTCATTTGTTAATTCAAACCTTGCAGGGACCCGGACTCGAACGTACCTACACAAAAAATATCATTAAAATCTATCATCTATCAGTTTAGGAGATCAGTAACGTACCGACAGCAGCGCCACCTACCGGGTCCAATTGTGTTTTTAAACCATCCAGGAACTCATTGAAACATGCACACAAAATTTCATCCAAATCTTATTTAATACGTTCTTTAAATTAGAGGGGACCCGAGTTTACCATACCGAACGGGACGAACAGCAAATGTTTGACAGGTAGGAACAGTTTGTATGGGAAAATAAAATTGTTGTTTTTACTATTTTCCTCGCAAATTTTTCAAATTTTCTCACATTTTAGACCTTCCCTGGACTTCCACAAATATTTTAAAACCAAAATTAGCCAAGTCGGTCTAGCCGTTCTCGAGTTTTAGCGAGACTAACGAACAGCAATTGATTTATATATATATATAGATAGATATAAGCAGCCCATTATTGTCCCACTGCTAGGCACAGGCCTATTTCCGAATGACAAGGTTAAGGCCTTAGTCCACCATGCTGGCCACACCATAAAGATCTGTACGGAGCGCCCTCAGGTGTGCAGGTTTCCTAACGATGTTTTCCTTCACCGTTAAAGCAAGTGATAATCAAATTCTGATATGCATGTGAATTCCAAAAGTGTGAGGTGCGGTCAGGATCCAAACTTAGACTCTCTTACTTGGAAGGCAAGCGTTCAACCACTATTCTATTTGAGTACAGCAGCGTCTGTCATTTATCTAAAAAAAAAACTGGATCTTGACAACAGCACCACCTATCGGGAACAATTATAGCTAAAACAATCCAGGTGACCCCACACGTATATAAAACAACCGGCCAAGTGTGAGTTGGACTAACGTAGTAAGGGTTCCGTACCACCCATCGACCTGATACCCCATAGAAACTGATTTAATTTACGAGAGTTTATCAAAAAACATCAACGAACATACGCGAAATATGAATTTTTGCATCTCTTTCTTACGTAGGTACCACCACATATGTCTATGTTTGTCCTACTTTTAGTATTTATTGCTAAACTACATAGTATGCACTATAATCAGACCAAGTTTGACGCTGGTTCGTATTACCGTTTTGAAGATAGAACAGGAACAAAAACGTTGAAAAAAATGCATGTTTTTCGAGGTTTCTTGTATGGTCCCCATTTATAAAATTTAAAAACGTTGGAGACCATATCGTTTATTATCTTCCATGTATTGTTGACCTTGGACCATCATATTGGGTTCGCTTGATATACAAGTAGACAAACTTTACTAAAATGTCGTGAGTCTAAACGTTCGTCATTAATTCGGCCTAAAAGTTAATAACTTCCCCCTATACAATTTGGTGACTTTCTGATTGAGGAGACTGAGGAGCACGATAGTGTAGTTGCTGCGTCTGGCCTCGCCTCCCCTCGCACCTCGCATCCTCTGACTCTCGCCTGAAAAACCGACTCCAGTGTGGGAGGAAACAAGGCGAGGAGAGGCACGGCGAGATCACGCGAGGGCCTCATTTACATTCTTGTGTTTGCGCTACCTCGCCTAACGTGTTGACGCACTCTCGTTGGAGAGTGAAGATCTAGCATCACAAAATCTTTCAAATATTGATCCATTGGGATCAATAACCCAAAAAGAATATAATCACTACGCAATAACCCTTGGAGATTGTTCATTACAGCGATGGCTGGCCATGAGCCGTGACTCAATCCGGAATTTGACAGAAAAAACTAAATCCCCTGTCAAATTACTCCTCATAAATGTCACATCTGAATTCGGTGAACGAACTTCAATAAAATAAATAAAAAACCCCAAAAAAAAAGAAGAAAGTAATCAAACCATGTGAAACTAAGGGACTAACTGTCTACTATCTACTATGATAAGTGTCAGAGGACTGCTATTGGTAATGTTGAGAAGTGCTTTTATTGTCGCTTTCCTCAGCATTCCTAACCCCGTTGTCGCATTCACTGGTCTCAAAAATTGGTCCAGGAGAGCAATATACCACAAGATAGACCTCTGCACACAAGCCTGCTACAGTCAGATTATCCCTGGCCTCTACCTCAGCAATGCAAGGGCAGCTGCGGACAAGAATGTGCTTAGACGTCTTAATATCACCCATGTGCTCACCATTGAGGCTCATCGGCTTCCGAAATCCACTTTTGCTGATACCAATATTAGCACACTCTTCATTAGGGCCTATGACACTCCTCAAACCCATCTCCTGCCCTACTTCCCTATGGCCAACGCCTTCATCGACGAAGGACTCCAAAAAGGGAACGTGCTTGTACACTGTCATTTCGGAGTATCCAGGTCCGCCACGCTGGTCATCGCGTATATCATGGAAAAGTATAAGTTGACGTTTGAGCAAGCATTCGTGTATGTGCGGCAGAGGAGGAGGTTCATAAACCCGAACCCTGGCTTCATCAACCAGCTGCGTGAGTACCAGAGACTGAATTACGACGTCAATGGATTTTATAGGTTCGAGGCGTATATGAATGTAAATGCTCGGAAGCATAAATACAAAATAGCGTCGCTAGCCGCCGTCATGGTGGGGATCCTGGTACCTCTTGCTGTGTTAGTTGGTTGATTCACTTTGTAAGTCATAATTAATATAGAAATCAAGTGCAAGTTTTTTGTAGAAACAGAATAAAGTTATAAAATAAGCAGCCGTGATGTTTTTTATTCGATCATGTTTTCCTTTCAGAATGGCTATTTATTAAGCTAATGGAGAATTATAAATTATGGATACATTCTTATAATATCTAATGAAATGAGTGCAATTAAGCAGTGTAAGTTCCATGCAAGTGTTTAAGTTCGAACCCGGCCGCGGATACATATTGTACAAACCAGAATTTGATTATCACTTGCTTTAACGGCGAAGAATAACATTGTGGTAGTCTACCAACCTGGTGGAATAAAGCCTAGACCCCTCTCATTATGAGCCTAGTCTAGGATACAATGGCACAGTAGCACTGCAGTTGCAGTGGGACAGTAATGGGCTATTATGTCTTGTGAGTGCAATTAAGCTAGGTATAGCCATGCTAACGTTTACAATGATTTCCATGACTGGTGACTTCCTGATCATCAAAGGTGACGTTTAGAACGGCAAAATATTTCTAAAAAGTATTTATCTGAAAATACAGGACAAACCAACAAATACAACCGTTTATCATATTATGTCAGTTTGATATAAGCCGCAGAAACATGTTTTAGTTTTATACAATGGATAATTCTTTCAGCGTCGCGTACAAAACTCGAGATATTTTCAGTCTCATCTGTTTCTAAACAAGATAATCATAAATTAGAGAAATCACGCGCTCACTGTCAACTCACGCGTATGCCCAGGAAGTGCATTATTAATTTATAAATTTATCAATTGAGCATGAAATCGCATATACCATATTGTAATAAATAAAGTTGAATCCCAAACAACCAAAAGTTTCGAATTGGTGAAAACATTTTATATTTTCGCTTTTTATATTTCCGTCTCCCATTCGATATGATTGCGCAAGAGTTTATGAATTTGAGGTTTTACGTAAGCGCCATTTTGCAAAGTTCGGCAGAGTGTGTGTGTACTATAATTTCTTCACGGCAGGTTATCTTCGAACAAAAAAATTGCGCTAGACAGAATAATCATAGATAAACATAGATGAGCGCTCACCTAGATATTGACATTTACCGCCCTCCCCTTACTTCGGCTCTTACCCCCCGCTGGCCATTTAGAAAATAATAATCAGTCTTGCATGGTTAGGGATGGGGGTTTTATCGCAATTTTGGGTAAAAAAATCATTCTTGGGGAAATTTTGGGGAATGAAATTCCTGGGCAAATTTTGGGGAAAGGAAAACACAGATACAATACAGATATTGTACTAGTTTATATAATGTCTCTGGGAAAATAATTGAATGTTTAAACACAGACGAAGTACCGAAAGTTTCAAAAATTATCCACAGTACACTATAAAATGTTCTTTTAGCAATTTTTTGAATAAACACTGTCTTATATTTTTCAATTTGTAAAATTTCCTGGTTGAAAAAAATTGTTTTTTTTTTTGCCAAATTAGTTAATATGGGGAAAATTCAGAAACTCGATCTGACAACCCTTCAGTCTTGTCTTTTTTTCATTTATTAATTTTTGAGGTTTATTTACTTATAATTACTTAATTACTATAAATTGTTGATTGATTCAAGTAACGACGACTATTTATCTCCATTAAACCTGTAATACGTCATTGTGTACGCAATGTTAGGCGTTGTTGTATTCTTGCTTGGTCCAACAAAAGGAATTTTACAGATATTCCCGAAGACACTAGTAGGACTCATACAGTGGGTGAAGTGCGTCAATAGTGATTATGTTTGAAATATGACTCCAGAGGACCTCCAGAAACTGGGTGTGCCATAAGCATTTTGAAAAGACTGACTGCTGCATTCGGATTACATATCCTTATTTATTTATGAAAGACGAGAACCAAGTACAGATGTGGTAACTTCCACGTACAGATGTAGACTTAAGTAAGTTGAATTGCACTTTAAATTATTAATAATTATTAAAAGACATCTGACTGACCAATCTTTACACCACGATATGAGCTATTATCATTATGTAGCTCATGTCGACCCAACAGAACAAGAATAACCTGTGCAGTACCTAACCATATTTATATTTTTAACAGAAAAACGCCTGCCTCACGTTGATCATGATTATACGAGAAAAAGGAAAAATGATGATCACACATACAACAAGCTGTTACAGAATCCTTTAATGGATTTAATCGCTCAGCCCCGGCTAGGGCCAAATGTTTCCAATAAACGGTGTATGTACATCATATTAAGCCCCGCTAGAACCAATTGACTCCAACAACAACTTAAGACAAACTCCAAACCCGGTATGTTTTAGTTCATTTTTATATATTCAACAACCTTCTTTATTTGTGACTTAAAAGAAAGACTTGAGTGTGGGTTGCATATTACTTATATTTCTGTTGACTGCTTCAGCTAAGAAATGCCTATTGCACACGAGGGCAGGACAGTGAGGCAAAACAGTGAGCATAACAGTACTGCTATTGTGTGAACACCTGAACAGTTACAGTGCTGCAACAGAACAGTCACTGTTCGGGCTTAAGCTAAATTAAAGATACTTTAGGAATGCAGTTCATATCTTTCTCTTATCAGAATAATGCATTAGCTGTTGGGCTATTTAGTGGATAACTTAGTATCTATATTATTAACTATTTAAATAGTGGAAAGAAAAAAAAAACTTGCGTAAATATGTTTAAAATAATATATATTATTATTTTTTACAGCTTGCTATGTTGATGGAAGGGAAGCTCTGAAGTTCATATCTATTCTCGACGATTTGTTACACAGCTTACATTCATGTAATGGTTCTGCATTGGTCAGCAAAAAGAGAGAAACTACTAAGGGCTGCTGTAACATAATGTAAAGGACCTTAAGTCTGTTTTTTCTCTCTTGACTTATTTAGTAAACAATCTTGGCATGTCTCTTTATTCAAAAAACTACTGATAAAATATAATTACAAGTTCTGCACATGTTATTAGGTAAAAAAAAAAATTTTGTGTATGAAATTGTTAACATAATGTCTTGTAATTTTGTACATGGTAAATATCCCGTATTAAGTAACAATATTATTGTGTTATATTGTTGTAAGTTATTATGGCTTAAAAATAATTGTAATTAACGAATTGCAAAAGATGTGTCAAGATTATTTACTAAATAAGACAAGTCAGAAAAAAATTAGTGTATGTGTTCGGCATAACAGAATTGTTTAACTATTGTGTCTAAAAGTTAAAAAATAAAAAGATGGTTTAAAAGAAATGTTTTTTTATTGAATTATTCCTATAAATATTCAAATAAATATTAATGTTCAATAGAAAGCCTAACCCCCGCCCCCCGCGCCGCGCTTGGACGTATGGATAATTCCTTCGCCCACAATGTGCCTACGAAATCAAACCGAATTTAAAAAAAAGTTAAATGTCAAACTCTAGGGAAGCACTCGGCTATTGGCGAAAAAAAATGTTCTAAGTCGTCCGTCTGATACGTAGTATCCCCAGTCTGTGGTATCCCCAGTCTGTGAATTTCTTGTAGTTAATACCTAGTGCCAAGTGAAGCGACTGTTCTATAATTTCATTCTCGTATTTATCGCCGAATAGACATGATCGTCAATTGCAGCTTTTAAAGTCATGACATGACGCTCATTGAAAGAAAGAAAGAAAGAAAAATGATTTATTGTCACAACAAGACGACATGCGGTAGGTGTACATAAAAAAAAACTTAATTAGGTACATTTCTTGAATCATTTTATCAATGTATGATTACCTTCTTTGCATGTCGTAGCTGCGGCAAAGAGGTCGACACTCAGCATGATGCTGTGTTGTAACATGAGTCACAACACAGCGCTGATTTTCAGTGTCAACCCCAAGTGATGATGTGCGATGCGATGCGATGTGAGTGTGATGATCATTGGCATTGTGGATACAAAAATTTAATATTCTAATGTAAAAGTTCTTGAAAATGTTTTGCGGTTACGTCAAGCCGTTTCCGATCCGTTTAAAAATCTACTTAAATGTCTCAATGTTTATTGAAGTGTTCGTTCTTGACGATGTTGATACGAACTGCAATACCAACTAGGCTGTTGCCTGAATGGTACCGCAAGTTGGTTCGCCAAACTGAGACATGAAAATGGAAAGTCTCATGTGATTGTAATGTCACCGGCACCCGTAACCTTCTGACCGAAACACAGCAATGAAAGCATCACTATTTGGCGGAGAAGTAGATACGGTGGTAGTACTTCCCCGGACGAGCTCGTTCATAAAGGAGCTCTACTACTACTAAAACTACTACTCTGCTTTTGTTGGGTTGTAATACGCAGCTTTTGCTGGGTTGTAATACGCAATCCAGAGGAACATAGGGTATTGCTTTTTTAGGGTACTACTTGGGCTGCTTCGGTTCTGCAGCGCAGCAGGGATGTTTGCCGAATACCATGTGGCCTGTTTCTACACAACCATGCGGAAGCGGTGCACATCCCTGGTGCGCAGGGTCCGAGCCAGCTCCAACAGTATCCTCAAGTTATTTGCGGACAGATTTGACTGTCAGTACATGAACCATGCAGCATTGGTTCATGTACTGACTAATAAAAGATATTAATTGTAGTTATTTTATGTTTGATTATTTTGTTTTGAATTTAATTTATTTCGATGTCTGACTCTCTGACATTAACTATATAATTTTATTTAATTTTAATTTTATTAAAAGTGATTATTTTAAAGATTTAAATTGTGGAAAGAAAAATTTCATTCAGGTTCTAATCCTGCTCGTGAGCGATTTTTTCTTTCCACAATTTAAATCTTTAGAATTCGCTTAGCATGCGTAAAATGCGTTAAAATAATAAAGTGATTATTTTACTTTTGAAAATGATCAAATAATAATAATATGGCAATTTATATCTTTGATTACAATTTATTTTATTTTATTTTTTGCAATTTTGATGTACCTACTATTCCTATGATCCAATGTTGATTGAAATAAATAAATTTTAATTTTAATTTAATTTAATAGGGTGTCACGACGTGGCTCTAAGTACCGTTAAAGAATGTATTTTTCTATTTTAATATCATATAATGTTAGTAGCAGATTCATTCACTAGAGTACCTACCTATATTGATTTTATGCAGGAAAATTAAAACCGTACTGCCTATTTAGAGCAATGCCTTCTGGTTACTGTCGTGCTAGCACCATCCCCTGCTATACCCTTTTGTGTTCATGTTGTGCGCGTCAATAATATTGTTTCTTTTTTTGTCACAATTTTATTATTACCTACACTTGTTTGTCTTTTTGTTGCTATTGTTGTTGTGTATGTGTTTGTCGATTTGTGTCCAATAAATGTGTTTCTTTCTTACTTTCTTTCTTTTCTTTCTTTTATTTTTGTTGCCAAACAGTGATGCTTGCATTGCTGTGTTCCGGTGCAAAGGGTACGGGTGCCGGTGAAAAGAAAGAAAGAAAGAAATAAAGAAAACCTTTTACACACACACAGAACACAGGACAGCACAACAATAACATTAATAAAAATACTAAAGTGAAATAACAATCACATGAGACTTTCCATCTTCATGTCTCAGTTTGGCGAACAGACTTGCGGTACCATTTAGACAACAGCCTAGGTGGTATTGAAGATGTTATGAGGCAAAGGTAACGGCTTAACAACAGGTGAATGAATGAATTCACTATTGGCATATCTATATATTATTGTCGGCCATATGTCTGTTGTTCGTGCTGTCTGCCTATTAAATGGCGAAGTATTTCGGTCCAGCTAAATATACAGCAAAGGTCACGCTCAGGTGTAGTCGCTTGTCAATAGTCATTTTCTCTATTACTATGTATTCTCTTATTTCAATACAATAATATGATGAAAAAGTTTTATTTTTATGTTTTTAAAATTTGTACAACAAAAATGCTGGATGATTATGAGCAGTGGACTGTATTTAATAATTTAGAAATTACAAGATCGTTCCACCGCTAACAGATTAATATGGATGGATGAAAGCCAGAAGAAAAAACAATGTTGCCATTACATAAAAAGTCATGGTAAAGATATTGTTGCTAGTGTTAATAAATTACTTAGGTTTTAATTATTTTCCTACAAAACTAAATCTTGTTTATATTGTATTGTCATCGAGTTCTGAGCTATGTTTAAGGTTCTCTAGCTCATCGGGAAGTTAGTTTAAAATCGATTGCAGAATTTGTATCGAACAGAAGAACTGATAGACAGGAATAAAAGCGAGTTCATAAAAACGTAGTAAAAAGGATGGATTAGCTTAACATAACCTTCGCATGACCACTAATGACTAGCACTTAGCGATGGGCGATTCGAATCATTTAACTCGGATAACTCGAGTTATCCTTTGAACTCGTTGATTCGAATTGTGTTTATTCTCCCGGGCAAGTGGCGGTAAGCGAGCGAGTGAGGCAGCGAATAGCTGCGAACTACGAGTTCAAGTGAGAAAAAAATACCAGGCGGTGCGAAAACGCCACGATTCGTGTATACGAAGCAACTCGATCAATCACATGACTCGCCCGATTCGACGCCGCTCGCTGACTCGGATGGCTCGCTGTTTGTGGCCAACTCGGTGGCTCGAGTCGGCTCGATACATTAAAACATACGCGTCGCATTCGCATCGCACCACGTGTTTGATACTGTCGACCGAGTCAAATCAACTCGAATCGTGATTCGAATCAACGATCACTTCAACTCGAATGATTCGAGTTGAAAAAAATACGATTCCTCCCATCGCTACTAGCACTTTTTGTGACATGGAAGGCAAGCGATCAACCGCTAGGCTATAACTGCTTTTACAAACAAAAATATAATATGTAAATGTTTATAATTATACCTATAGTTTATAACAAACAAAAAGGCGTGAAATATGCTCATTTCCATGAACACCTAGTTATGAATACAAATTATACACATTTCAATGCATTTTGTTTCTGAACCCACTCAGAAATCAAGACAAGAAAGACAATCAAGTCGTCAGTCTAGATACTGGCAAACAAAACTTCCCCATAGACCGGACAACATCATTTAGATATTATTTATGAGTTTATACGTATTAGTCGAGTGGCAGATGGGATTAAACTTCTAAAGAGCTATGAGAAAAATAATAATTATTATTATAACGAGATCCTCTCGCAGGTGTGCTGGTAGAAATTTCTTTGAAATAAGCAGTACCTTTGTACTAAGTAATTTTAATGCTGTCTCCTTTCATATGTTATTGTGTGTACATAAATAATAAATAAATAAATAAATAGAACGGATGGCCGATGGGGCCGTAAAGTTCTGGAGTGGTGACCGCGTCCTGGAAGGCGCAACGTGGGCAGGCCTCCCACAAGGTGGACCGACGACCTGATGAAGGTCGCGGGAATTGAAAGCGCAGGACCGGTCATTGTGGCGATGCTTGGGGGAGGCCTATTTCCAGCAGTGGACGTCTTTCGGCTGAAATGATGATGATGATTATGAGAGGTCGCCCAATGATCGAAATTCTACCGTAATTCAATAAATATTTTTGATTAATATTTTGAAATTGTTTTTTTTTATACCACATGATATCACTAAAGCTCGTCAATACAATACTACTAAACAAAAAAAAAATTAAAAGAAAATCGGTTTACAAAAAGAGGTGAAAATGGTAATGAACCGTTTTTTATTTGCCTGTTTATACCACGCTGAAAATTGAGTCGTTTTGAAAACGAAAAGGGGTCATTGTAGTCAAATTACGAACACATTAAACTATAGGAGCAACCATGAAATAGCGAAAAAAAATTAGTCAATCAATCATTTTGTAGATTTGTGTGAACACAAATGTAGGGATCAGCCGTTTTTATCACGATTTCAGGTTTGGTCCCAATGTAAAAGTTGTTAATACTGATGTGTACAAATGACTCCTCTTCGTTTTCGAAACGACTAGATTTTCAGTTTGTATACAACGTGTTATTGAAATAACTGAAAACCTCTTAAGGGGTCATTGTACTCATCAGAATGAATAACTTTTACTATGGGACCAATACTGTAATCGCGAAAAAGAAATCAGCTGTTCCCTACATTTCTGTTCACATGAATCAATTACAAAATGCAGGGTAGAGCTGGTTTTTTTTTCGCGATATCAGGTTTGGTCCTATAGTAAAAGTTGTTCATAATGATGAGTACCATGACCCCTTAAGAGGTTTAGTATATACTAAGAATAAGGTTGCATAGATTTGCTACAGAGAGAGTTATAATAGAGACTAAAATTCATAAATAGCCCATAGATACTAGCTGAAGATGGAGCCTGTATAAGGTGCTATCCTAATAGATCCCTAGATGATTTACATCAATTTGAACAACTTTTATTACATTAAAACAAGTTTAAACGGATTACATCGCGTATATTATACGTATCTTATCCGGTTAAACTTGTTATAATGTGTAGTGATCGCGAAAACCTAAGAAATTAGTAACTTTTATTATGTCACTAATTTTGAATTACCAAAAAAATCATGCGTTCCCTAGAAAATGTTTATTTATTTATTTGACTACGTCTGTGGTCTATTGGTTCGAGTGTTGGACTGCTGATCTCGAGGTCGTGGGTTCGATTCCCACAGGACACAAATATTTGTGTGATGAACATAAGTGTTTGTGTTGGTCTGGGTGTTGCTTATGTATTATACGTATGTATTTACAAAAAAAAATGTATATAAGTATTTTATCCATTGTTTAGTACCCATAGCACAAGCTCTGCTTAGTTTGGGACTAGATGGTGCTGTATAAAAATGTCCCAAAGATATTTATTTATTTTATTTTATTTATTTAATGCTTAAATGAAATGCGTAGTGAAATGTAAAAGAAAAAAAAAATGTATGTGTCCCGCCGCTGCGTATCTAACATTATTTTAGTTTGTTTTGTGAGCGTATAATTTACATACATACATACATATTATCACGCCTGTATCCCATTGGGGTAGGCAGAGACTATGGATTTCCACCTGCTACGATCCTGACACACCTCTTTCGCTTCATCTACGTCCATTAACCTCGTCATGCATGCGTCGCGATACGTTCGCCGAGGCCGTACCCTTCCAACTCTTCCATCCACACTCGCTTCGTATACTTGTTTCGTCAATCTCCTCTCGTCCATCCTCTCTATATGTCCAAACCATCTTAACATACCTTTCTCAATCTTTGTCACTACATCTTCTTTCACTCCACAATGCTCCCTTATCACGTTATTCCTTACTTTATCTCTCAAAGTTACACCACACATACTTCTCAAAGCTCTCATTTCTACTGCATTTATTCTGCTTTCATGTTTCTTCTGCCATACCCAACTTTCACTACCATACATAAGTGTAGGCACTTACACTCCCCCATGTACAGCCAGCCGTGCCTTTTCAGACACTTTGCGGCTGTTCATGAAGGTGTGTAGCGCCCCAGTCACCTGATTACCAGCACTCACCCTACTTTCAATATCCTTCACATGCTTGCCATCCCTCGTAAACATGGAACCCAGGTATACAAACTCTTTCACTTATCTTTACTAAATATCATTGGTCATAAGTCATAATGCGAACCAATACGAACTGATTCACATGGCAAAAGTGCTGTAGATGACGCATCCTTCCAAAATTGTTGATTGCACAGCGGACTGACCCTTTGCTTGGCGACGAGATGTTGTGGCATGGTGACAAATAACAAAGTACAAGTAAAAATAAATTGTTTATAAATAAACTAGGTATTTATTTTAATTATATTTGGCCAACACAATGAAATCAAAATGTTTATCAATCACATCAATCAATAATTATAATCTTTTTCACATAGCATGGGTCCGTACGACGACGAGAGGACGACGAGTCCTTGAGTGGAGACCGCGAATCGGCAAACGCAGCGTAGGGCGCCCCCCTGCCAGGTGTACCGACGACCTAAAGAACGTGGCTGGGGGGGACTGGATGCGGAAAGCAGAGGACCGAGCGTTGTGGCGCAACTTGGGAGAGGCCTGTGTCCAGCAGTGGACTGCGATAGGCTGAGTTGATTGATTGATGGGTCCGTACCCAGCACAGCACAGGAGTCCGTGACAGCAGGTTAGGATGATGCCTTATGAATAAGTGCAAAAGAGACCACAAAACATATCTATTTGACTCCTGTCACCACCCAAGCTATATAATAAGAATGAAACTTTTTAATAAAAAAATTAACCGACGAAAACAGAAACTGAAAAGCGAAAAATAAAATGAAGCTTAATGTCTTAATGCTTGTCTTTTCCTAACTAAAACAAAAACAGAAACTGAAAAGCGAAAAATAAAATGAAGCTTAATGTCTTAATAGTATTTTAGAAAAAATACTATGTTTTACTTTCCTTATATTCGAAATGAAAAGTAGAGTGTTTAACACGGGAGAAAGTCATCAATTCCCAAATAAGTCTAAATACCTCGAATGGGAATTGATTCCTTTCGACCCTTGTATAACAATGTACTGTACTATTCCTGTAGATTGATAGTCTTTTTGTAGCTGTTAATAAGAAACCCTTATCAAGCGTTACCACATCATCGTCAAATTACCCAGTAAAAGTTAATTCTTGAATAGATCATGCAACAATGAACGGTTACTTCATGTTGCAATTACCATGCTTGGTAAACGGAACGATATATAAGGGGCTCGTGGCTAAGTAGCAAGCGTGTGGATTGTAGGATCTGCAAGGTTAAACTGCACTAGCCGCGGTCAGTCTGTGGATGGGTGACCGTTTCGTAACAGTACAGTAGAATTTATACAAGGGTCGAAAGGAATCAATTTCCATACGAGGTATTTAGACGCCAGAGCGCAGCAAGGGCGGCTATAGTTCGAGTAGGAATTGATGACTTTCACCCGTATAAAAATATTTTAGAATCGCTTGATCTTATTTTGAATCAAATATTAGTCTATAAAACCGAGATTTTGAATTTCGGTACAGCTTTTAGAGTTTCCGCCAAATTATATAGTCTTTTTAAAATTTTAAATATGGAACACACCGCGTCACCGCCGGCGGGCCGTCCCGCTTAATAGGTATTTTTTTTATTCAAACTGGCTGTTTATACCCTCACAAGACCGCATCATGACCGCATCATGACCGCAGCATTTTTATTTTTATTTTAATCGTTTTTTTTTTAATTATGTAAAAAAATTCGTAGCCGAAAATTAACCCCTAACTAAATTATGTTCTGTATGTAAAATTCGTTCCCGCCCTAGGGAGGGAAGCAATTACTATAAGACTTTCCCGCCCTCGAGAGGGAAGCAGCGTCTTCCACCCGCTACTCAGATCAAACAAACACTACTTTCCGAGTATGAGAAATGAAAAATATATTTTCTAAGCAATTGTTTTTATTCGCAGATTTCCATAAAACATAAGATAAGTGTTCTCTCTTGGACATGTACAGAAGCAGTAAAAAGCTGTTTTTATATTCAGTGTGGGTGACTGCAATCAAATTGCTGCTTGTAGTCCAAATATAGCGATGCACATATTGGATGGTACTGATTTAAGAAACCACATAGACTGCATACATTGGGATTTGTATTGGCTCGTTTAAGTTTTGTTTGCATATTATCACGCCTGTTTCCCATTGGGGTAGGCAGAGACTATGGATTTCCACCTGCTACGATCCTGACACACCTCTTTCGCTTCATCTACGTTCGTTAACCTCGTCATACTTCAGTCATTCACGCTCTGACACTCGCCCCGAGAGGTCGTGCTGCTCCGCTCCGTCCTCTCGTGACGAATTAAGTGCTCGAATATTTTTCGCTACGGCTCACCGTAGCGCCCTCCGCAGTCGCCCCGCCGACTGCAGCCCGATAAGCACATTCGCTGTCTTTTTCAAGACAGCGGGCGCGCTTTTGTCTCTTTAGACAGAGTTTCGTCAAAAACGTAGTGTCCCTTCAGGAAAAAACCCACTTATTTACTGTGGTTCTCGGTGGATACCTAACGGTGATAACAAACCGAGGGGCGTTGACCCGACACGCCAGCTGCGCTCCTTAAGGGCAAAGCAAAATTGGAAGAAGCTAGGGCCAGAAGGCCTTGGGGGATCTCCTAGTCTTCCCTAGCTTACCCCCGTTTCGTCCTATCTAGCATTCTCTAGGGGTTTACACCCATTGCACACTAGAGACTTAGGGACCTGGTTGCACATTAAGACTGGCAATCAGGAGTGCAAGCTTAGGGCTCACCAGTAGGCACACAACCTCCCCGTCTATACCCGACGGGGAGGGTTTGAACACACTCCCGGGAACACCCACCCGAGGAGCAAACCCCCATGTTAGTACGCCACTAATTTTCTCCCCCTCTCGTTGTTGCTAGGCTTGGCTTAGTCACCATCTATATGATGGTGTCTGATGCCGAGTTTCTCAGCATCCTAAAAAACGTCCTCTTCAAGGACCCCACCTTTATCGCCAACTATGGCGACTTGTTTGGCAGCGCTTTTGCCGCCAAACAACCTGACGTCCCCGACTCTCCAGAGTCGCCCGATACCCCCCCGCCCCTAAGGAGGAATAGGCGCCCCGCCCGTTCCGACAGTGATGAGGAGAGGCCGAGGTCTCCGCGTGGTCCGCCTAGGCGTTCAGCCAGCCTGGACCATAAGGACCGTACCCCCTCACCTCTCCCCACCCCAGCCCCCACTCAATATCCTGATCGCTCCCCAATCCCATCAGGCCAAGAGATGTCTTCGGACAGTGAGGTCAACTCAGACGAGGCCGGTGCCTTTACCACGGTAGTGGGCAAAGGTAAAAAACGCGGCCGAAAAACAAACAAGGCCGAGGCTCTCGCCTCAAAATCTTTAAAACTCTCCGAGGCAAACCCTGCCCCGGCCCCTACCCCCCGTCCCGCCTCTCACTCCTCCTCGCAGGATAACAGGCCCCCCTCCCCTCAGGAACATACCTCACCTTCCCAGAAGAAGGTGCCCATCCCGCCTCCCTTATTCATCCAGGATAAGGAATATTGGACCAGGATATCCGACTGGTGCAATCAAAATAAGATAAATTTCACTAGTGCCCGCCCCACACAGCAGGGCATTAAAGTAGTTGTCCCCACCCCCACTGATTACCGCAACCTTACCAGGTTGCTACGCGAGCGTGGTGTGTCTTTTCACACCTACGCACTCCCAGAGGACCGACTCCTTAGAGTTGTGATCCGAGGGATTCCGTCCGAAGTCAGCTGCACGGAAGTGCACGCCGACCTCGATCGTCAAGGGATCCCGGTTGCAATAACCCACCGTATGTTCCGTGGTAAGCACGGGGAACCCTATATGGTCCTTGTCATTTGCCACCCTGGCGAAAACGCCAAAAACATCTATAATATAAAGACCGTATGCAATTTATCAGGCATCACGGTCGAGCGCCCCCACAAGTCGAACCAGCCTGGTCAATGCCACCGTTGCCAGCTGTATGGTCACTCCCAGCGTAACTGCTACGCAAAGCCCAGGTGCGTTAAGTGCCTAGGCGATCACGGGACTACCGAGTGCGAGCGTCCCAAGGAGAGGGACCAGTGCACGGAGCCCCCTAGCTGTGTCCTTTGCCGCAAAGCCGGGCATCCAGCAAACTATCGCGGATGCCCCAAAGCCCCCAAAATGCGCAACGCCAAAATGGCAAAACGCGCCTCCGACCGCGTTGCGAGGGAAGCCCCCTCCTACGCAGCCCCCCTCCATTACCAACCACCAAACCCTAGAGGCCCACTCGGGCCCTCCCCTAATTTCCACGGCCCACTCGGGCCCAACCCCTGGTTTAAGGGTAATCAAAAGCCCCAATACCCACCTCTTCCGACCTCTCGTCTCGCGCCCCCGGCCTCAGAGCCCCCCGCGCTGATGAACTTACCCATCCCCGCACCTTCTCTCAGGCCCAAAACTGCACCAGCAGCTAAAGCCCCCCCCCCTATGAGAACCCCCCCTCCGGTAAACTACCCCGGCCTTCTGCCGAGAGAATACCTCGAACCCCAGTCAGGGGAAACCCGTATTGACGCCTACTCTAGACTCTGGGCCTTTACCCAAGGCATCCACGAGCAGCGCCTTCAGGTACTTACCAAGCTCCAAGACATCTATAGAATACTTAATTCCAATTATAATGTATAATACGGCCCCACCCAAAAGATTCAAACCCCGTTCCCTAAATTTAGGCTTCTTTAATGCCCGAGGCATTAGTGGTCAACGCGATGACATAGCTGTCTTCTTGCGTGAGCACCAACTTGACATATTACTCGTTCAAGAGTCCTTTCTCAAGCCCCACTGTCGTAATCCCAACATAGCCAATTATAGGCTGATTAGAAACGACAGAACGTACACCGCACTAGGCGGAACGCTAATCTATTACCGCAATTCTTTATATTGCATCCCCATTGATCCCCCAGAGCTAGCATGCCTGGAGGCTTCAATCTGTCGCCTAGGCATGACAGGGCACCAGCCCATCACCATAGTCTCGGCCTATAGGTCCTCAAACAAACCCGCGAGTCTGCTCGAGGACGACCTAAAATCCTTACTCGATCTTAGTAATTCTGTAATTATAGCAGGCGATCTAAACGCCAAACATTGCTCATGGAGCTGTGTCTCCAATAACACCGCTGGTGTTCAATTAGAAGCACTTAGCGACAGACTTTCCTTTGACGTCATCGCCCCGATGCGTCCCACTCACTTTCCCGACACAGTAGGGCAACGGCCCGACATCCTAGATATAGCCCTCTTAAAGCGCGTAAACCTCGGTATTCGCTCTATCGAGGTAATTCAAGAATTAGACTCAGATCACCGACCTGTGATCATTCAACTGGGTCCCCGAGGTGGTCCCTCGGATCCCGGTACTCCACCCTTAACTAAAACAATAACCGATTGGAGGAGACTAGAGGACCGCCTCAAATCTACCTCATCCCCCCAACTAGATTCAATCCCTGACTCCATCGAGACAGTCGCGGATACGGTGGCCGCGATCACCTCGCTCACCAACCATGTGCAGTCCGTAGTGGGCGAATGCTCACGGCAGGTTCCGATGCTGGATGACCAGCGTCTGAAACTGCCGGACGATGTAAATGAGTTGAGGACCAGGAGGAACGCGGCCATCCGTGCCTATGACGCTTTTCCCAACGAAGCCAACCGTGCCCATATGCGCTCTTTGCAGAATACTGTAAAAAGACGTGTAGCTCAGGTACGGGAGGATCGCTGGGACAAGGAAGTCAGCGAAATCCAACCGTCTCATTTAGCCTTCTGGGCACTTCAACGCAAACTCAAATGCGAGACCACGGCAGCTATGCCCCCCCTAAATCGACCCAATCAAAGGCCGGCCTTTGATGATGACGAAAAAGCCGAATGCTTAGCCGACAGCTTGGAGTCTCAATGCACTCTCAGTACGCTTCCCGTAAGCCAAACCCACCTTGACAAGGTTAATTCAGAAGTAGAGCGTAGGTCAGCCCTCCCCCCCCCCCCCAATAGATGACCCTGATGACCCGCTCCCACCGATCACCCCTGACGAAGTTCTCTCTATAGTCAAGGATCTTAAGCCCAAAAAAGCCCCCGGCGCAGATGGCATCACCAATAAGGTGTTGAAACGTTTCCCTGCCACCCTAATCGCTCTAATGACCGTCATCTTCAATGCGGCATTTAAAAACAACATCTTTCCCCAGGCTTGGAAACAGGCTACGGTAATCGGTATTTCAAAACCGGGCAAACCAAAAGCCGAGCCGAGTAGTTACCGGCCGATTAGTCTCCTCAATGTCTTCGGTAAAATCTACGAGAAGCTTATTTATAAGCGACTCAAAGATTTCGCCGACTCAAATAAACTCCTTCCCGACGAGCAGTTTGGCTTTCGTACAAAGCACTGCTGCGTTAATCAACTGCACCGCATTGTAGAACACATCAGTGCAGGCTTCGTACGCGGTCAAATGACCGGTACTCTCTTTTTCGACGTAGCAAAGGCTTTCGATAAAGTGTGGCACAACGGCTTATTATATAAGCTGTACACTATGAATGTGCCACATCGTCTCGTGCTCATCATCCGAGACTACTTATCGAATCGTACCTTTTGCTATCGCATAGAAGGGGCTCTCTCCTCCCCCCATCCCATTCACGCCGGTGTGCCACAAGGCTCCGTGCTCTCCCCCCTACTGTTCACGCTGTACACCAGCGATATTCCAAAATGCGGTGCAGCCCGTATTGCCCTTTTCGCCGACGACACGGCAATCTATTACTCCGGCAGGAGCCATGTCGCTATTTCTCGTACCCTCCAATCCGCGGCCAACACCCTAGGTGACTGGTTCCGGAAATGGAGAATCGAAGTCAATCCCGAAAAAAGTGCAGCGGTCCTCTTCGATAAGAGACCCCTGTCACAGTATCGTAAAGAATTAAGCGTACCAGTCTCAATGTTCGGAAAACAGATCCCATGGCAACGAGAAGCCAAATACCTTGGCGTGATCCTTGACCGTAGACTGACTTTCAGACCGCATATCCGCAAGGTGAAAAACCGTGCCGCCTTCGTCCTCGGACGTCTCCACCCCCTACTCAATGCGCACAGTAAGTTGCCCACTCCTCTCAAAGTAAGGATATACACCACCTGTATCCGCCCCATACTCGCCTATGCTAGCGTTGTGTTCGCACACGTTAAGCCGGTGAGAATTCACATACTCCAAACCCTCCAAAACCGTTTCATGCGAAGGGCCGTAGGCGCCCCCTGGTACGTACGCAATGTCGACCTCCACCTAGACCTCAAACTGCCGACCATCAAGCAGTTTTTCAAGCGTGTCTCAAAACGCTATTTCGATTCCGCTCCCAAGCACCCCAACCCCTTGGTCGTGGCGGCCACCGTCTACCAGCCATCTGCTATTAGCAAAACCCGACGTCCCAGACACACACTCATTGAGCCCGATGACGCTATTACACTCCTCCAGGAGTCAGATAAAAGTACAAGCACACTCCGACGCCGTCGTCCAAAATATCGTCCCCGCCGGCGAGGACCGACGCGACACACACACAGAATCCGAGAGTCCGACTCTCGAGAAACAGAAACACATGCCGACGCAGCACCGGCTGCTGGGGGGATCAGTGGCGGGGTCCCCCTGCTGCACCCTGAGTCGAGGTCCGAGCTCCCCCCTGGGGACGCCCTCACGGTGTAAGCAACCGGAGATAATCTCGTCACGCGAGACCGGCCCTATGCTCTAGAGTAGTTCCTAGGAGCAGGCTATTGCGTAGCCACTGGTTAGGTTTTCTAGGTAGGTCTTAGCCTCGCCGGCGAGGCTTGCCGCTTCACGGCGTTTAGCACGTCACCCGATAGGGACCGAAAGTCCGCTACTTTCGAGGAAACCAATTCGATGCAGCAACGGCTGCTAGGGGGACATAGGAACTGCGGGGTCCCCCTGCAATGCCCCAGCGAGGTTCGAGCCCCCCCCTCGGGGGGCGCCCGCTTACGCGCGGTATTGATGCCGCGCGCATCTAGTTTGTAAGTATGTAGGGAAAAAACCTTCGGCGAATGGAGTCCCACATGGGACTCTCCGCCAACTAAGTCCGGTTAAGCAGAAATGGGACTTCGGTACCACCTGCGAGAGCCCATTCGAAAAAAAAAAAAAAAAAAAAAAAAAATCGTCATACTTGCTCGTCGGTTTAGAGTACTCTTAGCCTGGCGGGACGCAAACGTTCTCAAAAAATGGCAGGCTCGAAAAATTTGCTTGCAATTTCTGCTTAATTACACTTTTATTGACGGGACAAAAGCCGGCTGGTTTTTTTTACATTTTATTTTTTATAGTATAGGTTGGCGAAACGAGCTAAAGGCCCACCTGATGTTAAGTGGCAACCTTTGCCCATAACAACTGCAATACCACCTAGGCTGTTGCCTAAATGGTACCGCAAGTCGGTTCGCCCCTGAAGATGGAAAGCCTCATGTGATTGTAATTTCACCGGCACCCGTACTCTTCCGACCGAAACACAGCAATGCAAGCATCACTATCTAGCGGAGAAGTAGGTACGGTGGTAGTACTTCCCCAGACGAGCTCTTTCACAAAGGAGCTCTACTACTAATAATTTGACTTCAACATGAGGAGGGGCTCCCCGAATGCAACTCCTTCCGTGACTCCCTGTTTGAACATCCCTGCCTGTTTGTGATGAAGAAGGGTATCATGTATCATATCTGTATGTATGTATTCGTACTGCTTACAAAATAAAGGCACTGTCAACGTTAAACAACAACGAAAAGGACCACACCTAAAACGCTTAATAAAAATAAAATAAATCTTCGTTAATTCTTTAGACATCTGACCAATTGCAACTTTTTTGTGGTAAAACTAGTTAAAGTCCTGGTGTACCATGACTGCGACAAGCTGTACTGATGAAATCATATGTGATTTTCCTATTCTGCGCCAAAAGAGAAACGGTCTAATAGAAAACTCTAGCACTTATTACGACTAAAAGAAAATTTTCTTTTCTACAATGACCCAACCGGCCCCTATTTCGCATTAAAATCTAAAGACATCAAAGCCATCATAAATTACGCTGAAAAAATCCAAAAACATATATTCTCAATAAAAACAATGGACATTCGCACGACCGTCATTCGTAAAGTCTAGAATAGAGTGGCAAAAATAGCCCCGTACTAGTTTACATTCCATAAAGTTACGTCACCGGCCACGAATTAAAATAGACCATATTATTTTGGAATACGTTGCCAGCAGACATATCAATAAAATGAGTCTGTTTAAAACGTATTGGTTTAGCCGGATTCAGCTGGGCTTTGCTGGATTCTGGGTGATAGTCGTGATGATTTGTCGTCTTTGTAGCTTCTTCAGCATGCTAGTATTGACTTCTAGTAGCAAAAACACCAGTAGATACAAATGGTCTTCTTCATATCTTTTCCATGTTTCAAATAGGTATATTCTGTGTTTAAATGTTTTTCGAGTAAAACGTGGCCACTTCAATGGCGTTTTCAGTGGCAGCTGGCAGCGAATAAGTCGTCTCTTGTGCAGGAAACAAAGGACACGTTATCAAATATGACATCATGCATTGCTCTGGTCCGCAGTCACAATGAGAAAGACTCGGGCCCCTAAACGATGGGGTGCGAAGACGATTAAGTGAATTCCTCACTGGCCACTGTAGATCACCACCTGCGGTCCGTCAAGACCTAGACGCCGATTAGCCGGACACCCCCGGTCACAACGCATATGCAGTAGCCCTGCATATGCGCCCCGCCGCCAATCAGGACGTCAATCCGTCGGCGAGCGTCACCAAGCATACGGAATCACACCACCGGACTTTTGAGCCAACCAATCATAACGCGCCGTCCGCCCCTCGGTCCCCGCCAACATTTTACGACTGCGTTCTCATGCAAAACTTTGTTTAAGCGGCGTCTTGAGTCTCGTTAAATGACCTAAAGATGCATACGTGTAGCGTATGTAGAATGGAAAGCTTTGGTCGGTTCTTTTTATTAAGGTGTTTTTAATAGAGTTCTTGCAAATGGAGTTCTTAAAATGCCTCAACAGCCTTATTAACAGAGTCGCGCCATTGACCTCCCCTGTTGCGTGAGCTTTGCCCAACCCTCTGAAGGTATATAGCATGCAACGTATAAGACGGCGTTTAAGGCTTCTGTAACGCAGAAACTGATCACCAGGCTTGCGCTTTCCCTCCTTCAGTCAGATCTAAACAGAGCAACTGTGACTAATCATCTACATATTGTGACCTTTTCTGCCCTTTGAATGTGCGTAGTGAATAATAAGTAAATAATTATTTGGGACGTTTTGCACAGCACGGCACCGTTTGCCATGCATAACAACTCGCTAATCCTGCGTGGAGTTTGAATTTTAATTATTTTTGTGAGCGACCATTTTGAAGTCCAAAAAATTGTGACTGAAAAACTAGTTACATACAAAAAATAACATTCTAACTAAATTAGTTTTTGTTACATGTTGTTAAACTAATACAAAGTTTATTTAATACAACATGTAACAAAAACCCTGTTGTTCCTTTCACGTAGGTACGTTATCAAAATCGATATTTATACGTAAGGACACAAGTCATTTGGAAAACTCTTCAATAAAAATAATCAAATTAAATATTAAATCATTATTAAAAGTGATTATATAACTTTCAATTTACAATTAATAATGATTAATTATTTAATTTGATTATTTTTATTGAAGAGTTTTCCAAATGACTTGATAACGTACCTCACAGGAACAACAGGGTTTTTGTTACATATTGTATAACTGAACCAGATTTAACAACACCAAATAATTTGGCACAGTTAACTGTATGAAATCTGAGAACATAGATCAAATATCATTAACGTACGTCAACAACATAGTTTATATGAAAAGCTTTTAACATGTCACGAATATCCCACTATAGAAGTTCAAAGTTTAAGCTAAATAGGTATAAATAAATATGTAAATATGTATGTATGTTAAGTATCTGTCAGTTTTGCTAATTAAGTGCGATGTTATTTATTGTAACATATACGGAGTGCTGTTTTTATAAGACGAAATCTTCTCGTTGCTGTAAAATAACATCATTTTATTTCTTCATCATAGTGAGAGAACAATTCAGAAAAATCCATACTAATTTCAAAACAACCTCAATTTGAACTAAAAATACCCACCATATTTTGTTGAAGACAGTTGACAGTTCCTAAACGCGTTTAGTAGCATTAGATAAGGTCCACAGACCATTTATTTAAGTTTAACGGGTTGTTAAATGTATTATTGGTGCAAGAAGAATGTTTGACTTAAACGACAAATTGTATTAAAATAAAATTTAAATTTAAGAACGATGGTGCAAGCGGCCCTTCGCAGAGTTGTAGGTAATCTTGTTATGCAAAATAAAGGGAAGTAGTTATTACATATTATTTTTACGCAATTTACGTCGCAGCTAATGATATCTTTTACTCCAACCTCGCCGCAGCAGTCTTCAAGACTCAAGCAGATTCCAAGTCATGATATATAATGATAGGAATAGCGTCATCGATGTGTTACATTTAGAGAGGACTGAGCCCGGGTCTTTCAGTCAGAGACTATGTCATAGCTTCTGCCGTGGATGGCTAAATGATACTGTAACATACAACATACATACCAGGCCCCTCAGAAAGTATTGCGAAAAAAAGTTTTTATATATGTGAGACTGGCCAGTTATAATGTTTTTCGAAAATATGATTATTTATAAGTAAAAATAAGTAAGTTCCAATTTCAAAATTTCCCTCCACATTTTTTGCGAGTTAATTCAAAGTATTGTGTCTCACTGAAATATGGATCTGCGCCGGGAACATTTTAGAGCTATGATTTTATACGATTTCAAGTGTCGCCTGAAACCGGATGAATCGTACGATAGACTTCAAATGGCATTCATGGATGAAGGCCCTTCCAAGGCAACCGTGTATCGTTGGTATAACGAATTCAAGCGCGGTCGACCAACTTTGGGGGATGACGAAAGAAGCGGTCGCCCTTTGACGGCTGTTACCGAAGAAAACGTGCTAGCAGTGAAAAATTTAATCCAAGACAATAGGCGAATTACATATCAGGAGATTCAACACATATTGAAGATTGGATCGGGAAGCGTTCACGAGATTCTACACAGCCATCTTCGCGTGAGGAGGATAGTATCACGCTGGGTGCCGCACAACCTCACCGATGCTCAGAAGCAGGCCCGGGTGGAATGGTGCCGTGATATGCTTAACAAATTTGAAACAGGCTCGTCTCGGCGTGTTTACGACATCGTTACAGGTGATGAGTCCTGGATTTATCAATACGACCCAGAAACCAAGCGCCAGTCGACTGTTTGGGTGTTTCAAAATGAGCCAACGCCTACCAAAGTGAAGCGATCTAGAAGCGGGGGTAAGATTTTGATCGCTAGCTTTTTTAATTTGACTGGCCACTTGGTATCAATTCCCTTACGGGATCAAAGAAGCATTAATGCCGAATGGTATACTACCAAATGTTTGCCAGAAGTTTTCTCTGTTATAAGCAACAAGCGACCAAACACAGGGCTCCGCGGGCTACTGCTCCACCACGACAATGCACCTGCGCACACCGCACTCAAAACGAGGGACTTCCTGGACAGCACGCCAGTCAAACTCCTGGGTCACCCTCCTTACAGCCCTGATCTAGCACCGTGTGACTTCTTTTTATTCCCAAAAATAAAAAATCAGCTCAAAGGGATACAATTTTCGTCGCCGGAAGATGCGCTGGCTGCGTTCGAGCAGGCTGTAAACGAGGTGTCTGCGGCGGACTGGAAAAAGTGTTTTGAAAACTGGTTTAGGCGCATGAATCTTTGTATAGAGGCTGGTGGAAAGTACTTTGAAAAGATTTGATAAAAATATATGTACGTATAGAACAATTTTTTTTAGTTTCGCAAAACTTTCTGAGTGTCCCACGTATGCTATAAGGTGAGCGGCATTTTCTGCTATTTTATGTAATTTTTACAGAAATCATCTAGCTACCTACTAAAACTGGTGCTGAAGCCATTATCTCACAGAGTTGTAACATATTTGGTGTGGTGCGGTGATATTTTTTTGTATTATGCATTATTTTGAAATTATGTGTTTTCCTGAAGAATAAAAAATTAAAATAAGTAAATAAATAAAAGATATCACATTATACTTTCATGATAAGAAAATTTCATTTAATAGTTTCATTAAAATATCGTCACAGATGTCCAGTTTGTTCATTAACAAACATTAAAACAAATAATTTATTAGACATACACAGTTCTCATCCAACAACCATCTTGTGCGTTGTTTTTTTAAATAAACATTAACAAATACTTATTAACTAGTAATCTCATAGAATAAAGTAAGAGATTCGATGTTATCAAAACAAAGATTCGTATTGCTTTAAGTAAAATAAAATAAAACTAATTACAATGTATACCTAAAGTGTTACAGTTAAAATTCAACAACTCTGTAAAAATTCTAGAAAAGGCGTCTATTTTGTACAATTTATTTTATTTTTTATATTCTATCTAATAATCTCAAAGATCACTTAACGTGGACACACCGAGTTTAGGCCCATTAATGTACAGAGATCTTTTTAGGTCTGGCCTGGTGTATGAGATTAGTAAAAACTGTTGTCATTTGAGAATCTTCGAGTTAACAAGCTAGATGGGAAATTCACAAGCTGCAGCTTTTTATTTTTGCGCTTATGTGTCTGAATTACTGCGATTTATACAAGAACTTCGCCGAGTCTTCTGGTCGCCTATACCGTAAAGTTTGAAGACGAAGGTCTTCAACTAGTGCGTCCTACATGTCATGACTTACGGTGCCGAGACGTGGACACCGACGGTTGGGCTAGTCCACAAATAAAATCCGTAAGCAGATTGTCCGGAGAAGAACCGGAGTGACTGACGTAGCTTGTAGGATCTCAGTAAGCTGAAGTGCCTGTGGGCTGGCCATGTCAGGGCCGATGGCCGCTGGAGTGGACGATTCCTTCAGTGGAGACCGCGAATCGGCAAACGCAGCGTAGGGCGCCCCACGCCAGTTGGACCGACAACCTGAAGAAGGTAGCTGGGGGGGTGGGACTGGATGCAGAAGGCAGAGGATCGAGTGTTGTTGCGCAACTTATGTCCAGCAGTGGACTGCGATAAGCTGAGTTGATGAGTCTCTCTATGACTCATTTTTAATAAAAAAAGCATTAAAAATGAACAAAAGATTTTAGTCTTGTCAAATTGCTTTTTTAAACGTGAATTTAGCCGACATTTTCTTAGATCAATACTATTTTACCGTACATGACAAAGACAGACTAATTCGACAAATCTAAGTATTTTCTACCCTTTTTCAATGATGTTTGAAAGAAAGAAACAGGTAGTGTGCTTGAAATTAGTTTAGTGCAGGGCACAAGAGAATTGTCACCATTATAGTAAGATTCAATCTTAAAGTCTATTGTGTCTTTCAATTTTAAAGCTAGGAACCTATTATCTATAACATCTTCATACGCCAGGCCATACATCCTATTCAATACAGATCTCAAACTACCTATATGATTTTATGGATTAATATTAACAATTAGAAATAAATCCTCATTAAGGCACAGAATATCCTTGTAAAGTTATGTACAATGTATCTTATGTACATTTTGAAGGCACTTACAATAAACCTATAGGTACATAATCAATTATATTTAAATGCATTATAACTAAAATTAGTACTTAAATTACTTGGAAGACGTTATCTATTAGATATGTACAATGTTGCATACAAAACATGTCTTTTTTATTAAATCTATTTTAAAACTAGTGAACTATTTTTTTTTAGAACTAGTGTACTTTAAATGTCAAAATGTCTGTTCCACTATTTTTTATAACTAAAGTTTTGTAATTAAAAAGAAAATACACTTTCATTCTTACATTATAAACATTGGTGCTGATGCTGTTGTTTACAAGCTAAACTAATTTTGTTTCATTATATCTCTTTCTAACTAATAATATTTGAAAAGGATAGAAGATATTTAGTCCTGCCAACTTAAGCTACATGCTTGTCTTTTCGTGAAATTAGTAGCCTATAATGATGGCTCACGGTCACGACAATTTTTCCAAAAATCATAAGGTCATCATAGACTAATTAGAAAGTTGTTAATATTTTCTGTCCTTTTTCAATTATGTTTGGAAGATAGAGATAACAATAGATTAATAATTTCTTAGGTTTTTAAGATCAGTATAGATTAAAAAAAAAACAATTACAACAATAATTTGTTTAAGATAAAACATCGCGTATATTAAACAAATCTTAATAATATACGCGATGTAATCCGCTTACACTTGTTTTATTATAAATATAATTATAATTTGTTTTATTATAGATTGATAAAAAATAGTTAAGTTTATTTAACATCAAAATTAGCACAATTATTTCAAAAAAATAACTTCAGAAGTTAAAGTTCCAGACTTTAACAAATCGCAGTCTTAACTTTTATATTCTTCATAAAACTTGTCTAAAGCGAAACAGACCTTAAAATTTATAATAAAATTAATCAGTCTCGGTATGAGAAAAGTTTTTTTACAACCTTTAGTTTCCTGTGCACCATTTAACAGATCTTATAATTAGTTATTTTAATTAGCTGCTCCAATTATTACTAAAACCTTAAATTAGAATATTCATATTTCACAAAACGACTCTGCATTGACTAAATTTTGAGCCACATCTAAAAATTGTTCTGTAAATCATTAAAAATATCAAAATTGGACTATTGTATCATTTGGAGGTATTGGTTCTCTTCATAAAACGAAGATAGGGAGGTCTGCAGATCGTTCACAACCATGTTGTCTCCACCCTGCAAGGGATGGGTACTACTTGACACCATTTCTGAACTCTTCCAATTCTCACAGCTTTCAACGTATTCTAACGTTCTTTGATACGTTTCTTGCCTCATAGTGTTAGCATTTTGATTCTTTTTCCTTCCATTTGTTGCTTCTATTTGAGACTGTGAAATGTCCCAGACTTGGACTTCACTGGTTGGGATATTTTGACCTCGCAAACTGTTCATACTACAATCTGTTTGCTGCTCGCTTTTCATCTGATTTTGATTCTGAATAGATATTCTCGTTCCATTTATCGGTTTTTGACTACCAGTTGACATGTTAATTGAATTTTGGGCCGATTTCTGCATGTTGTGCTTGTTGAACTGATTTCCTGGGTAGTCCCACTGGTTGTACGGCCTTTGGTGGTTGTAATACTGGTTGTTATTCAGCATCGTTTGGTTGTACTGATGGTTGTTCTTCGGAGGTGGTGGGCCCATGACATTAGCAGCGTTCACAACCGAGTTATATGGCGGTGGTTGAGGATACTGCATGTTTTGGCTGTATTGAGGATTCTGGATTGGGGGACATTGGTTCTGCTGCTCACAGTAGTTGTTCATTGTCCCTCGACTCATATTCCCACTGTTGTCCACACTCATCACAGATGATCTCGACATTTGTAAAGGATGTATCTGGTTGCTTTGGTTCAGGTAGGTCACAGGTTGGTAGTTCATCTGCTGGTTGTAGACCATGTTCTGATTTCCCATCGGATGCATGGGGATTTGATTCTGGTTGTATTGCTGCATTATCTGATACTGCTGCATATTTTGACTCCTCATCACGTTTTGGTTTTGGACTGGATAAGGCGGAGCTTGGTTGTAATTCTGATTATGATATTGGTTTATGTTGCTCCTATTTGGCACCTTTGCATTACAATTTCTGTTGTTCATGTAATTTGGATTGACTGCCATTTGAGGGGTCTGGTTTATATTAATGCTCATCATTTGATTTTGGTTTTGAACCTGCGCATTCATTGGCATGTTTGACATATTTTGAATCATGGGACTTGACATACCTTGTCCCATGGGACTTTGAAGTCCTGGATGCATTGGACTAGGCATACCGTGACTATGAGGACTAGCAATATTTTGACCCATTGGGCTTGCCATATTTACCATGGGACTAGCAATGTTTTGAGACATGGGGCTTCCAATATTATTGTGTCTTGGACTCATCATCATCTGATTTGGCATTTGTGGACTCATTAAGCTTTGCATGCTTTGGGGGCTCATTGCGTTATGTTGAGGAGACATGACGCTCATAACACTCTGTGGACTCATAACGTTGTACACACTGGGAGGACTCATCACGCTATGAGTTACATGATGAGGACTCATTACGCTTTGAGGACTCATAGCACTGTGAGGAAGACTCTGTGGACTGAGCATACTATGCGCTAAGTTCTGAGGACTTAAAACATTTTGACTCATGACGACAGTTTTAGGACTCATTGTGTTTTGTTTCTGAGGTAATGGGTTTGCTCGCATTCTATTCGTCTGTTCTGTTTGGTTCGCCGTCATTGTCTGCAACGACTGCAAAGGATTTGTGGAAACGTTGCTTGATGGCGGTTTCGTGTACTCCTTCTCACATTTCTCTGGAGTAACTTCTGGTATTACTTGCTCCTGTAAAGGAGTAGCCTTATCGTCGGGCGACTTAGAGTTGAGCAAAGAGCCACTGTTACCCGACATACTAACGTCTAAAGATCTTAAATCGACTGGAATATCACTTATGTTGAGATCACTTCCTATGGCACCTAAGTTTTTAAGTAGAGAATCGTCACTGGTGGCTACGTCACTGATTTTGTCACTGGAATTGTTCGTGTTGGGTACATCATTAGTTGTATTGTCTTTCGTAGCACTTTCCTTGTCTTTGCTAGGGGTTTCCGGCTGGTTGGTGGAGTCAGTTTTAGCTGGTGTTACCGATTCCGTTGCCAATATTGATTGGTTAAGATATTGCATCATTTCATCTGGTATTACCAGCTTGTTCTCCACCATTTCTCCTTCGGCAACCTGAAATTTTAAAATATTTGTCCGTCAAAATGTTTTGAATTACAAGATGTAAGGTTTGACAAGATTTAAATACCAATTATTTTATCATTTTTAACGCATTTACGCATGCGAAGCGAAATCTAAAGATTTAAATTGTGAAAATAAAAAATCGCTCACGAGCAGGATTCGAACCTGCGACTGGCGTACTGAGTCAGGAGTCGCAGGTTCGAATCCTGCTCGTGAGTGATTTTTTCTTTTCACAATTTAAATCTTTATTTAAATACCAATTATTTTTGAAGCGTTGTATTATTGTAGTATTTTTGAAACCTACAAAGTTGAATAAAAACTGTTAATTTTCTTTTCTCCCAATTGCTCGGAAATTACTTCATTATTTTAAAGCTCTTTTCGGTACGCAACGAAATAACAAGCCAGCAATTTCCAACTGAGAAATAACTAAACAGTTTTTTTTAAATAATTCTTGGGAGTGTTACGTACCTACACGAAAGGCTTGCGCATTGCTTTTCAAAAGTTTAAAAAAAGAACAAAAACCGCTTGTGGGCGAATAGGTGCGGGTGAAAATTATATTGTGTTTATTGTTTCCTCGAAAATGAGAGAAAAGTACGGCCTCGTTTAGTTAAAAAAAAAGGATTCGGCTAGTGCCTCGTCCTTTTAAAATCATTTAGGACGTACTCGGCTCCGTCTCGTCCTTCCAGTATTACCTGGCTGTCAATTGGTTTATTTCAGGCCAGACTACTGTCTGTAGTAGTACATTACTATGTATAGTCTAATAAAGCAATTAGTATACAGGGTCGCCAGATATAGATGAAGATTTCTCAGAAAGTTATAATAGAATAATTTGATTAGGGTTTTGTATCAATACAGTTTAACTTTGTCCGTTATAAAAATGATATTTCACACGAAAACATCCATAATCTTCTGAGAAAACTTCATTTATATCTCTGTACCCTGTATACCAATTGCTTTGTTAGACTGTACTATTACATAATTAATGTAATCAATGTGGATTGAAAGACCAACATTTTTTTCTCAAAGGAGCAAAAAATTGCAGCCGATTCTTTACCTGTTCCAGATTAACCTCTTGATTGGGGTGGTGGACCTGCGCTGTAGTGATGACCACGGTGTTGGTGGAGTTGGAGCGGGACTCTTTGTACGTCACCGTGTCCTGGTCATCTTCTGTTTTGAACGGGAATGGAGTATCACCCTGTAAGAAGAGAAAATGATAAGTTTTTGTAAGATGTCTGAAGTTTTAATAGGTTTACTTGTAAATACCTACTTAATTTCAAATTATTACATCACACACCACTTTGCCACTCAAAGAGCAATGGAGAGAGCTATGCTCGGAGTGTCCCTGCATGATCGAATCAGAAATGAGGAGATTCGCAGGAGAACGAAAGTAACCGACATAGCCCGAAGAATTGCCAAACTGAAGTGGCAGTGGGCGGGGCACATTGCTCGCAGAACGGATGACCGATGGGACAGTAAAGTTCCGGAGTGGCAACTGCGTACTGGAAGACGCAGCGTGGGTAGGCCCCCACAAGGTGGACCGACGACCTGGTGAAGGTCGCGGGTATCCGCTAGATGCGGAAAGCGACCGGTTACTGTGGCGATGCTTGGGGGAGGCCTATATCCAGCAGTGGACGTCTTTCGGCTTAAATGATGATGATGATGACGACATCATACACCACATTAAAATGAGGGTCAAAATGTCTCATAACCATAAGTGAAATCTATGAAAAAACGTTCATTGCATTTTCAAAGGAGCCTTCCAAAAGATGGGTGGCAGGTACTAAAATAGTAGCAGTATGATTATATAAACATCGACCTTACGCCCCATAACAGGCGACCGATCTCTGTCGCCACTATTCGCCACATAAAAACTTCAAATCAGTTTCGACCACTTAAGTGAGCCGTCAAAACTTTCGCGTTAGTGATTAGCCAATAGCCGCCTTGGTAGAGCCAATTGGATTGCAGTACCGTATCTGTATTTAACGGAATTTATTGTACGCATTATATTCAACATTAGGCGTCTATTGGGCTGTATGGTTGATATATATAAATAAAGAATAAGACTTATTAAAGAAATTCAACTCACCACATCATCAGTTCCACAAGGGTACTGCTGATATTGTGCCTGGTCACTCAAATTAGACTGTTCTGATAACCTCCTGGCTTCCTCCTTCACTTGGACATTAGGATCAAGCTCCAGCGTCAACTCCTCAGCCCGGACTTCTGAACAGGTAACTCCTCGGAGTAGTACAGCCTGGAAAATGAATATTATGGTTTAACTATACACAAAAAACTGATATTAGAGGCAAAGGAACAACTCTGACCTGATATAAATTTTCAGTGAAATGGACAACTATATCCAGTGATTCATTTTTAAAGCTTGCTTTAAAGCAGTTATCGTTGATTGAAGTAATTGTTCCACTATGGAATTCACCCAATTAAGATGCCCGATGTGCCAACTAGGCTAGATACTTTATAGATATACTAGCTGATGCCAGCGGATTCGCTCACAGGGCCACCTATAGCGGGTCCAGAATATGTGATTTTATTTTTTGGCACTATACCAACTCCGAGTGTCCCTGCGTGATCGAATCAGAAATGAGGAGATTCGCAGAAGAACGAAAGTAACCGACATAGCCCGAAGAATTGCCAAACTTAAGTGGCAGTGGGCGGGGCACATTGCTCGCAGAACGGATGGCCGATGGGGCAGTAAAGTTCTGGAGTGGCGACCGCGTACTGGAAGGCGCAGCGTGGGTAGGCCCCCCACAAGGTGGACCGACGACCTGGTGAAGGTCGCGGGAATCCGCTGGATGCGGAAGGCGCAGGACCGGTCGTTGTGGCGATGCTTGGGGGAGGCCTATGTCCAGCAGTGGACGTCTTTCGGCTGAAATGATGATGATGATGATGATACCAACATAATAATCGTAAATATGAGTCATTTTGGTCCATAAATATATAATTTATTAATAACTTGACTACAGCGCCACCTATCGAATCTTAGCTTAGTTATGAACTTTCGTCTCGACAAAACTAATATATTGAGTGAAAATGACATCAATCGGTCAAGTCGTTCAGAAGTTACTCGGTTACTAACAGACGCACCAACGGTTATGTCTATAAAGATTTTGAATACATACTTGATTGCCTTGCGATGTTCTGACGGCTTGCACAGCGGCGAGTGCTGATGACGGCGCCGGCGCATAACCCACGCACGACACTTGACTAGATCTGGAACATACAAGAAATTATTAGCAACATAAAGTTATTGGTTCAGGTAAAGTTCAGCATAAGGTTAATGAAATGCCAGTATCAATTTAGATAGCCAGAACCAAAAAGTAATTCCTGGACATAATATTTTAGATAAGGCCTGTTGGCCAATTCACGTAACTAAATAAGTGCAGTTGCAGTTAAATTTCGATCAAAACAATTTTATTTTATTTATTTATTTGTTCAGTGGTATACATAACAAAAACATTCTAAAGATGCTTTTCGTATTCTCTTATCTACGGCGATCACTGTCAGAAATGAACTGAAATTACGTGAATTAGGGCATCGATCTCTCTCCGGTTGTGTCAGATTGCCGTCCCATCGGATTAATTAACTCAGCCTATCGCAGTCTACTGCTGGACATAAGCCTCTCTTAAGTTGCGCCACACCACTCGGTCCTCTGGCTTCCGCATCGGATTATGACGAGGAAATAAGGAGTGTACCTGTGTTTGTGCACATACTTATGCACTATAATATGTCCCGTGCAGATGGATATTGGATAGTCTCCATTGAGATTGGCCGTCGTAACCAAAATTTTGCCGGAAGGACATTATTACTATACAATAGTATCAGTTTATTGATTCTCAAAACTGATACATAAAACCGGCCAAGAGCATGTCGGGCCATGCTCAGTATTATAGGGTTCCTTAAGTAGGTGTACAAACGAATCAAATCGAATATTAATCATGGCTATTTTAGTTTTTGCAATAATCGGCAGCATTCGCGACTCAGAGCGTGTTGTTAGTAGCGCCATCTAGCGATAAATTCAAGAAGCCAAATTTAAGAAGTCTGATTGATGTCAAAGTTACTTTTTGTGATTTTTTCAAATAGAAAGTAGCTAAAGGAGCATTATTTGCCATGATAATTTTTCTCTAAGGTCAATGACCTTTGAACTAGGACGTTTTAAGTATTTTTCGGTTTTCTGTCTATAACTCAAAAAATTATAATCACATTATACTCGAAATAATTTTAAAAGAGAGTTTTCACAAAGGTCATCAATGTGGAAGATTATAAGTTTCTACGTTGCATAGTTTAGAAATGGCAGGGGGGGGGGACACATTGCAAGCCACTTTGGCGGGCTATATTTCGCAGATGGTACACCTGATAAAAAAGTGGTGTATGAAACATTACCTTCATTTTAGTAGACCTATTCAATGATACCCCACACGATGGGGTGCAGCGAAAAAAATTATTTTTTCCCCATTTCACATGTATGGGCGCCACCCCTAAAGAAAGTGAAAACTATTTTTTTATTCTTTTAAAATTGAGATCTATATGCAGACTATTTTTTAACAAAATTTCATTTACTTATGTTTATAACTGTAGAAGTTATTAAGCTGTAAAGGATTAGGACAGACGGACAGACGGACAGACGGACAGACGGACAGACGGACGGACATGACGAAACTATAAGGGTTCCTTGTAGGACTTCGGAACCCTAAAAATGGGAGAGTACTTGAATTTTCAAGAATCGGAAACCCTGGCAATATGTTGGTGTCAGCAGAAGAGTTGTTTAAGATGTTTCTCTTACCTTCTACTGCTGTCAGGCGAGAGCTGGTCATAGACTGTAGTATGCTGTGACACTATTCGCTGCGGCCCGGCGACACCCGTGGTGGTCGCCACCGCACCCGACACTACCGACGCTTGACTGCTCTTGCGAGATATGTCTGATGATCTGGAGAAGAGTAAAACAATCATCATCATCATATTCCTTCCATTATCCCAATTTATTTGGGATGGGCGCAGCATGTCTTTTTCTTCTAAACATCTCTATCAGTCGTCATCGCCGCCGAGAAGAATAAAACAATTTTATGGTCAGTAAAATTAAAAGTGTAAAATGGAATCACTTTTAGGAGCATATGACTAAGTTAACTAGCAAATACTAGCAATGGATACAAATAACGCTATATCAACATGGAATCAATCTTTATTAAAAGTAAAAAATAGTATCATAAACAGGGGTAAGTAAGTCGTGGTCGAAAATCAATGTTATTGGCGTGCTTTTGTATAGGTCTATATCCCATCAACTCAGTCCTATCACAGTCCACTGCTGGACGTAGGCCTCTCCCAAGTTGCTCCACAACACTCAGTCTTCAGCCTTCCACATCCAGTCCCCCCCAGCCACCTTCTTCAGGTCGCCGGTCCACCTGACTGGGGGTGCGAACGACCATATAGTCTATAGACGCCTCATAACAGGCGACCGATGTCTACAACACATCTATGAAATGTCACTAATGTAGGTCACCACTATTCGCCACTTGAAATCTTCAAATTCGTTTCGACCACTTACATGAGCCGTCAAAACTGCCGCGTTAGTGATTAGCCAATAACCGCCTTGGTAGGGCCATAGGTAGGGCCAATCGGATTGCAGTACCCCGCCTGAGCTAGTGGCAGAATTTATTATACGGTTTATATTCAACATTATGTGTCTATTGGGCTATATAGTCATTGAAGGGTGCCCTACGCTGCGTTTGCCGATTCGTGGTCTCCACTCAAGGGCTCATCTGCTCCAGTGGCCATCGGTCCTATCTAGCAATGGACTATTATAAGCTGATGATGATGGATAAGTTTAGTATCACACCTATTAGTTTTATTTATTTGCTCATAATCACATAACGTTGTACATACCTTGCACTATAGAGACTGCTACCGGATGAGATGCCAGAATCCCGCCTGGTGTTAGGAACTCCTGTCTTCAACTCAACAGCAACGTTGGTGTTACCCAGCTCTGTCCGACCTGGCATACCACCTGCTAACAAAATTAAGGTATCTGAAACTGAGTTGTATGCTATGTTTACAATATAGAGAAAAGAAACAAATAATGGATCAGAAAGCCCTTGGACTACGCTTGTCATGTATGTAGGGTCACGATACTTCGCAGTGGTACATTTTATTGTCAAAATCCCTAGAACGAATCCTGCTACATTACACGTACCTACCGCTGCCATCGAACATTGAGTGCAAGCGATTTTAGCCTTAATGGTGGTACATCGGAATTATTTCTGACTGTACATTAAACTACACTGATACCCGGTTTTCACGGAAAGCTCCCCGTTTAGTACAACACGTGTAAAATAACTCTGCTTCTGTGAAGTGCGCAACAGTTGGCTACGCAGTAGTCAATTTTGCATCCAAATCAGTAACGCGCATGCGCGGTAATGGCAGCCAGACTCAAATAGGTATTTCCAGAGACATGGCATAAGATCCGGCGGTAAATGTCATGTCTCTGGGTATTTCATTTGAGCGTCAAGATGACGGGGACTGCATGTCCTCGCTGTCTCAGTCGTTTGTTAACGTTCGATGCTTGCTTACGTCCTGCTCACACTTATTACGCGACTATACTTGCGCGGCACTACGCAAAGCCTATATTCAGAGAGGCACAGTCATGTTACGCGTGTTGTAGGTTACTATCAAGGATCACTATCAGATACCGAATCATACTGCCACTGATCCACCGGTATTTCATTTCTTACTTAGTATATTTCAAAATGAGTAATAAGAAATATGCTAACCAGGTCCGATATCCGGGTGAGGAGGCGGCATGAGCCTCGCGACAGCCATCTTATTGCCAAACCGCGGCGCATGATGGTGCGCACGCGGCTCTCCGATGGCCACCATAGCTCTGAGCATTAGAGGCAGCTGCCCAACTTCACCAACTACTTCTTGTTCCACCTGCGAAGAAGAATGGAGTTTTAATTGGTAAAGAAAAAAAAAATTGAGTATTCATGTCCAGCACGATAGCAAAAGCTTTGCAGCGTTCGTGGTCGCAGGAAGATTAAGATAACAAGCGTCTTTATATATATTTCTGAAAACGAACGCTGCAAAGCTTTCGAAACGTCAGGAAAACCAATTTAAATAATATACGCGATATAATCCGGTTAAACTTATTTTATTATAATGTGTAGTGATTGCAAAAATCTAAGAAATTATTAAGCAATAGCCTTCTTGGTGCTTACGAAGGACATGATATGTATACCTGCCTTAATGTAAAAACTCGTGTAAGGCAACATGCTCATCTGCCGTACCTAACTCCAACTATGTCAGTCGGCTTCCAGTCCAACAAAGTGCGGCTGAATATTAGTATAATTTCACACGGAGTTCCGTGTTCGGTGTTCGGTGTGGTGCCGGACAAAAAGAATTGCACCACCCTTATCTCTTCTCATGGGTGTCGTTAAAGGCGACTAAGGGATTCACCACAGGATGGGCAGCAGCGTTCTCTGAGTATTTAACCAACCAACTGCGACCGCCAACCCGCCTGCCAAGCGTGGCGATTATGGCATATCCCCCCAACATATGTTTGGGGGCGGCCTGTGTCCAGCAGTGGACGTCTTTCGGCTGAAATGATGATGATGTTAGATGCAAGGACTTCCATGCGACTTCCGCAATCTGATTTCTGGGCAATACTAATCAAGGGTTAGACTGGCTCAGATGAAGCTTTCGGGTTGGAATTTTGTACGCTGTTCAATCTTTTAGTTGTGCGTGCATTGGGATGTATGCCCATAGTCACCACGCTGGGCAGGCGGGTTGGTGACCGCAGTGGGTGATGTTGCACGATGTTAGTGCACAGGAGGACGCTGCTGCCAATCCTCCTGATTTCAACCCTTAGTCGCCTTTTACGACACCCATGGGTAGAGGGGGGTCGGTCTATTCTTTTTTATTTGCCGGATACCACACGGCAATCTTAATTATCCTGACTTACCTCTCCATCTAATCTGAAGTAAGGAGCACCGTTTTCGTCTCCGAATCCACCAAGACCGGAGCCTCCAAAGTCCAGATCCCCACCACACTGAGCTGATAGCTGTCGAAGCAAACAAGATAACTATTTAATAATAATCAAATCCTTTTTAGAAGCTGATTTGTTTGGCAGAACAGTCTTAGTCAGTTTACTTTACAACTTGGGGAGGCAGCTATAGTTCTGGAATCAGCAAAGTTGAGTGGGTAATTAATTAAAGAAGCTATTATCTACCATTCCAAACTGGCCAGGGTTTTTTTTTCTAAACATGATACGGAGAGTGTATGATGACACGTTAATGGCTCTTTTTGATGCTGTCTTTTTGAGCATTGATAATATTTTTTTAGTGGAAGAATAAAAGACGTTCACAGAAAACATCATATGCCAAGAACATTTTCATCTCAAGATCTTTAATTAATTAAAGAATTAATTAAACCAGGGAAGACCCACTATTGACATCTTCAAATGTTCATAGATATTCCAAATCTTCAATTACCTGATGAGCAGGAGTATGTAATCCATGCGGTATGGGAGATGCTGGACTCTCGCTCTTGACAGAGGCTGATGACGTGTGTCCTCTCACCCCGATTGGTACGCCACCCTCCTCTGAACGTGGCGAAGATCCTGCACCTCCACCACCTGATTCTGCTGAATCGTCACCACGGCTGCAACCTGGAGAATGGAAACATGTTAAGTAAATGGTATTTGTAATTTGAAGAAGTTTTAGAAGATGCATGGTTGAAGACCAAGATGATTCCATGGAGCCAAATGGCAGATTCCAAGCATCCAGAAGACCCCTGGAGCCTTTAGAACAGACTAATCCCCTCGAATTTCATACAAAACGTTTTTCCTGCTAAATTCACAAATAAAAGTTGTGATTCTGGAATCACAACGCCTGGACACCTGTGCGTGTGGCATGTCTTAAAATCAACGTTATCAGGGGTTAGAAATATATAGTATTTACCTTTATGCTTCTTACTGGCGTAGAACTCTGCTCCATGTACTGTCTTAACATGTTTTCGTAATGATGAGGGGTCCGTATATCTTTTCGTGCAGCCTGGCGCTTTGCAAACGTATGGTTTCTGGAAGGGACACAAAATATACTTTTTATATAAGCTAGATAAAATTTGTTTCCTTTTCGAGAGGATAAGTCCAGCAGAGTACGATGGCTGAAGTGAGAGTAAGGATAGTAATTCAAGACGCTACAATGGCCAAGTCACAGAAGCTCAGGCACGAGGACTATCTACATCCATCAAAATTGAAGAGCCCACTTGGTCGTAGGGCCTGAATAGAAGCCGAATGAACTGTATGTAGTATCACTAAATCCATAGACCTTACTTCATTGCTATGCGTCCTGTTCTGATGTTTGGCTCGATCACTTGCATTGGAGAACGCCTTCGCACATCCAGGATACTCGCAGGTGTAAGGCTTCTCGCCCGTGTGGCTACGAAGGTGGGTCTTCAGGTTCTCAAGTCGGGAATATGCTTTACAACAGCCTTCAAACTGTAAAGATAAATATTTTGTGCGATTATTCTGACTTGTCTTGTGTCAGCTTCTCGTCGAAATTCCATATTTGTCTTCTACTTATAGTTTTTTGTAAGAATAGTTTAAGGGGAATGTAGCAGTCAAGTCGCCACTTGACTGCTACATTCCCCTTAAACTATTCTATCCTATCCCCTATCAGTTAAAAATTATTACCAGCTGAATACATCATATTTATCACAAATAACTTTTTAACGATCGAAGTAGTTTAATCAGAAACTATTAACTCTGTAAATTATACTTCGCTGTAGTTGTAGATACAAAAAGTTCGAAAAACGGCCACTTTTGGCATTTTATCTATCTTTTTTTTTTTATAATATTGGATGGCGAAACGAGCTAAAGGCCCACCTGATGTTAAGCGGTTAACTTTGCCCATGAGAACTTCAATACCACCTAGGCTGTTGCCCAAATGGTACCGCAAGTCGGTTCGCCAAACTGAGACATGAAGATGGAAAGTCTCATGTGATTGTAATTTCACCGACACCCGTACCCTTCAGACCGAAACACAGCAATGCAAGCATCACTAACTACAACTACAGCGTCCATTGCTGGACATAGACCTCCCCCAAGCATCGTCACAACGACCGGTACTGCGCTTTCCACATCCAGCGGATACCCGCGACCTTCACCAGGTCGTCGGTCCACCTTGTGGGGGGCCTACCCACGCTGCGCCTTCCAGTACGCAGTTCCATTAATTAATTAATATGTAATAAAGTAACCCAAGAGAGAAGAATAAAAGTAGAAAACTACTCACCGTGCACTTATGAGGCTTCTCCCCCGTATGCCTTCTCATGTGCACTACAAGCATGTACTGGGCCTTGAAAGGTTTCTCATCCCTGGAGCAACCCACCCAGCGGCAGACGAACGCCTTTTTACTGGCATGTATGTGGTCTGTGTTGATGTGTTTCACCAGATCGTCTTGTGTTGGGAATTCAAGCTTGCAGTCGACCTGGAAAAAGAAGTGGAAGGAAGGTTAGATATTGATTAGATACAAACTATATTAATAATGAAAATTATCAACACTAATAGAATAATAAAGATTCAATTTAAAGATGAAAAAGGAGTAACAGAAAGATAGAAGTTAATATTAGTAGACATTTTGATTAAAACATTACTTAAACATAAATAATGGAATCAGGCGTTACTTTGCGGAAATCCATGTCATACAAAATATGAAGTTAAAATATTAAGTGTTAATTCCGTGAAATAAGTAGGTCGTCAAGCTTGAATGCAACATGCAGCACCGCCCTTCCGCAAACAAATATATGCACATGCAGAACGTGCGATTAATGTATTGTGCAATATGCAAACCAAACCAATACTCGACACGTGTTTCGCCTCTCCACGGAGCATCCTCAGGAGATGTTGACTCATCGACCGCTCGAACATGAATGAACAATACATTAATCGCACGTCCTGCATGTGCATATATGTGTTTGCGGAAGGGCGGTGCTGCATGTTGCATTCAAGCTTGACGACCTACTTATTTCGCGGAATTAACACTTAGTATTTTAACTTTACATATTGTACTTAAATATAAATATTGGGTAATATTAAAATAATATTTTAGACAAATGACATTATAGCATAATGACCATTCAATTAATAAAGACCAAAGATCATTATTAACTCCACTATCTGCCTTTAGTAAATAACGAAATCTTAAATCATGACATACAAACTACCTAACCTTTTTAACCTTCATTATAATTGTAACTGCACTATGTCTTCATTTTGTTTCGAGCGTATGGCACTCGTGGGTCGCAGCTGAAAATCAGCGTTGGGTAGTCAGTACCTGTACCTAACATTATGCTGAGCTGGTGGCCCTTTGGCATTTACATATGTTTTATATTTTTCTTTTATTTTTGTAAATTTGATTGTTTGTGCCAATAATAATAATAAATATTTTGGGACATTTTTACACAGCACCATCTAGTCCCAAACTAAGCAGGCTTGTAATATGGGTACTAGACAGTTGAGAAAATAAACACATTTTCTTTCTTTCTTTCTACTACCTAAAGCCCAATTTTGCAAAGATACATACCCAATGACAATTGGTCTCAATGAAGTCCCCAGGTTCGTCCTTAGAGTCAAGACCGTCGTGTACCGTACTCTCTGCTGCTGCTGATAACGGCTTGTTGCTATGATGGTTGTCTCGGTGACCCATCAGGCTTTGAGGTGACTTCCGCTGGGTCATTCCTGACGCACTGTGAGTGGAAAGGAAACTATAAAATGATGAAAGAACTTCTGAAAACTTTCTACTCTCTAGCGAGAAATCGACAATTTGGACGAAATTCAAGCCAGCGAGAGAACATAAACGACACACCGCCATAACCACCATGACCTAGGAGACTGAGAAGAAAAATTGAAGCGCTTTAATCTTTAATATACCTACTGTTTCCTGAACTGTTCTAAAGTATGTAGCCATACATGGACGAATAAAAAAGGCACACGGAATCTCGCTAAACAATAAATGAAAATAAATTAATAAATATTTTTGGACATTTTAGACAGCGCCATCTAAGTCTAGTCCCATACTAAGCAGAGCTTGTATTATGGGCGCAGATTACCTATTAGTTACTATGGGTACTAGCCAGTGGATATAATACTTATATACTTTTTTTTGTATATAACTAGTTATAATACATAAGAAACACCCAACACAAACACTTATGTTCCTTCATCTCATAAATATTTATGTCCTATTGGAATCAAACCCACGTTCTCGTGATCAGCAGTCTGACACTCGAACCACTAGACCACAGACATCGTCAAAAAAGTGAAGCACCCCATAGTAAGACGGCTCGCTTGATCATGCGTTCAGATAAGTGATATATACTAGTACATATATCACTAATCTGTGCGTACGGTCGACCTCAGTGGTAACAATTTGACATTGACGTCTTTATTTCGTAACCACTAAGGGCGGTTTTCTAATTGAAGTGTTACTACTGTCGTGCAGTCGACTGTACAATCAGGCGAGCTGTCTTACTATGGGTGCTTCACTTATTGTTAAGCAAAATTCCGTACGGCTTTTTTTAACAGACTTCAAAAAAAGGAGGTGGTTCTCAATTCGATTGTATGTTTTTTTTTGTACGTTTTTTACCTCAGAATTCCGTCATTTATAAACCGATTTCGATTTATTTGAAAGGATATACTTCCAGATTGGTCCCATTTTTATCAAAATCCAGTTTTGATGATGGGATCCATGTGGGATTGAGGGAACTCCTCAAATATTATAGGCATACTTATAGCGATTTCAGTATATTCATCAACAAGTCAAGCATTTGCATTCAGAAAGTATTCATTTGGTGAAGATCTGATGAAGGTCTTTGGAGATAAAGAAGGGAACTCTGCAATGGATAACAGCAAATCATCCGGGATTGCAGCAATCGCTTGTCTTTCTATTGTTAATGCCACTCAAAATAGAATAATAAAATAAAAAGTAAAAATCGACTTCAAAAAGTATAAAATAAAAAAAATTGTGTGAAACAGTTTAGGAAGTCGGTGCCAGTTTTTTTTCTTAAATCTAACTGAATCAAAGGCACTTACTTCCTTAACTGTTTCACACAAATTTTATTATTTTATTCTTTTTGAAGTCGGTTTTTACTTTTTTATAATTATTCGTCCATGTAGCCATACTAGAATATTAATTTCTCATCAGTCTATAATTTATAAAATATTTGGTCCTTCTGTTCATACCTGTCAGCCTCCATGACGCTAGTCACTTCTGGTTGCTGTGGTGGTTGCTGTAAATGTTGAGGTGGCGTACCGTCCAGAGTTAACCCTGGTCTCACGTCCACAGGACCACCCATCAGGAGTTGCGTCGGAGATGATATGTGAGATCTAGTGACAAATTATTCTATTATTTTAACATATTAACGCAAGCCGCGGGGTGATATCTAAAGATTCTATATAAATTATTGTGACAAATAGTAGATTTTGAAACACATAAAATACAACATGTAACAAAAACCCTGTTATTTTGTTATTTTTAACGCATTTACGCATGCGAAGCGAATTCTAAAGATTTAAATTGTGGAAAGAAAAAATCGCTCACGAGCAGGATTCGAACCTGCGACTCCTGGCTCAGTACACCAGTGCTTTAGCTACTAAGCTACCGTGAACACTGCTCGTATCGAAATTATCCTCCACTATACGTCTTTGGGTGACGTCAGCGATATCTTATTAAGAAACATTGTTTCTTAAATAAAATTAGTAAGGGTAGGCATATCTATACGACTTTGATTTAACTGCAAAAATTAGTCACCTACAATTTTTGGTGTGCTATAATTTGCTTCGGTCTACAATAATACTAAGGCCTGTATTACAGAACGATCCTCAAGCATTGATCACTGTTTAAAACTAGTTTTGAGTTGAGCTTTGATTTCAGAACGTTCCTCAATCAGATATTTTATTGATCACAGTTCAGTTGAGTTTAGCTTTATTTTAGACTGTCACCTGTTTCGGTATTTGAGCAGATATTTGATTTGAAATCACACTAGTGTGCTTGAGTAGAGATTTCTATTATATTTTAGGTCAAATTCGTGTGTTATGATGATTCAAAAGTTTGTAATTACCGTTTTGGAATAAGACTGATACTCAAGTGACAATTCTATCCTTAAGTAGTGATCAGGTGATTGAAGTATAAACTGTACTTGAGGAACCTTCTGTAATACGGGCCTAAGTATGCTACTTTATTTGATACGTTTGCCATGATGGTCATCATTGTTCTAAAATGTCTATTATCATTTTAAATTTTGTATAACCTTAATAACAGCAAAGTATGTGTAGTAAGTCATTATGTCTGAGAACTCTGAGATAGCAACTGGCTGCATGAACTATGTCAGTGTCGGTAAACTTTGATCATTAATCAAATCAACCAAATCGAGGTCCGATAAATTCCAATACATTCACATCACGGAGTAAGTTTCTAGCTTAGTCATATCGGATATACCGAGAATACCAAATAAACTTTAAGAATCAAAAAATCTGGTCGCTGAAAATGTCTAAAACCACATTATTATAAAGATAAGAATCATCGGGAAAAATTTAAATCTCGAATATTTTGTGATGACGATGCGAGAAATCACAAGCGGCGAGGCGCATGAGTTTATAAAGAATGGAAATATATTTAAGCACGTGGATTACTGTGCTTTAACAGTCCTTTTGACCTGGTCAAAGGGCAAGTAAGTGTAACTCTCTTTTGCTATGAATCTCATGGTTTGCTCAATGATATCGGAATCAACTGTATTTTATTGTATAGAGATTTTTTGATAATGAGGTATAGGACTACCTCATGTACTATATTAAGGAAATTTAGTAGTTACAAACGCCAGTCTAAAACTCTTCCTATCGCTCATATTATCTTATACATAATGTGACGCTTCAGCTTTTTATCTGTTACCTATGAATTCCTGCAACAAGATGCGCATGGGCCGCGTGATGCGCCGCGGCCGCCGCAGCTTGCTGATGGGCAGGGTCCATCAGTACTCCTCCCGCTAGCACCCCACTACCGCCCACCACACCACCCCGAGCCAGCAACTGCTGTGCAAGAGACGCGTGCGAAAGGGATAGCGCTGGAGATATCGCTCCTAGAAATAATGGCAAAAATGAAATTATGTATTATGTTTGCGTCATAAAAGGTATTAGTAGAAATAGAGAATCTGGTGTTACAGCTTTTTGAATTGTTTCGAGCCTAGAAGGCATTTAACTATTGCCATTACATCATACTGTATATTTGACCTTATTATAATAGTGGGTTCAATCTGTGTTGGGCTGATACAGTGAAATCAAACTATAACAGTTTATTGTATGTCATTAGATTCTTCTAAGTTAAGCAACCACACCACTAGATATGGTTAAACATCTTAAATATATAAACAGCATTAAAAAATAAACAATCGAAAAGAAATAACAGACCAACACATTTCAAACATAAACTTAAAAATATAAAACTACTTCAAAATAAGTACCAAGACAGTGCCAATGATCTTCCAACTCACCGGCACTAAGGTGTCCATAGCTGCCCGTGGAAGCAGCTGATGGGGCTCTGACAGCTAAGCTGGCAGGAGACGCCCTAATCACCGCCGCCAGGTCCAGGGATTCAGCGGAGTAGGGACTCCAGGAGACTGCCCTCTTGCGGTTGGCAGACGCACCTATTGCTCCTCCTGATAGCCTTAACCGAGTTGGTGAGGCTATTCTTGATCCTGAAGATAAAGAAAAAAAAAATGAAAACTGAGAAAAAGTAGACCTACTAGCCTAACAAGCGTGGCAATTATGGCAGCAGTGTACGTCTTTCGGCTGAAATGATGATGATAATAAGACCACGAATTGAAAAAGGTTGACTGAGTGCAGATCTGACTGGTGACGTTAGGAGAGGCATAAGTCTATAAATGGACTGCTGCGATATGATTGGCAAAAGTTTATTGATTTTTTTGATGATTTATAGGAGGTATAAACCAGTGTCTTTGAGAAGTAGCCAGGAATTATGTGATGTAAGTTATTTTCCACACAACGAGTTCCTTAAAATTACTTTGATTGTCATGAAAAAGTTGTTTTATCTGATTGCTGATGACTAGGAGTAGTTTAGCCAATGTTTTTTTATGTCGTAGGTTGATGGATCGAGCTCCAGGCCCACCTGATCTTAAGCGGTTACCTTTGCCAATAACAACTGCAATACCATCTAGTTTGAGTAGTTTGTTACATAAATGGTATTAAAAATCGCGTTCACCAAACTGAGACCTAAAGACGGAAAGTCTCATGTGATTGTAATTTCACTGGCACCCGTACCCTTTACTAGTGATGGGCGATTCGAATCATTTAACTCGAATAACTCGAGTTATCCTTTGAACTCGTTGATTCGAATTGTGTTTCTTCAAAACAGAGTTGATTCGCTCGGTTCGGTGACTCGCTCTCCCGGACAAGTGGCGGTAAGCGAGCGAGTGAGGCAGCGAATAGCTGCGAGAAAAAAATATCAGGCGGTGCGAAATCACCACGATTCGTGTATACGAATCAATTGGATCAATCACATGACTTGCCTGATTCGACGCCGCTCGCTGACTCGGATGGCTCGCTGTTTGTAGCCAACTCGGTGGCTCGAGTCGGCTCGATACATTAGAACATACGCGTCGCATTCGCACATGTTTGATACTGCCGACCGAGTCGAATCAACTCGAATCGTGATTCGAATTAACGAACACTTCAACTCGAATGATTCGAGTTGGAGTAAATACGATTCGTCCCTTCGCTACCCTTTACACCGGAACACAGCAATGCAAGCATTACTGTTTGGTGGCAGAAATAGGTACGGTGGTAGTACTTCCCCGGACGAGCTCCTTCACAAGAAGCTCTACTACTACTAAAAAACTTAGCTCATCTACCGCTTCTTAGAAGTCAATCAACTATGACAGGAAATTGACTAATAAATCATAATTACAATTTTTATAGATAGAATTATGTAGTATAATTCTAAGTGTTTCACTATTATTAAGAAAAATTAATTACATCCGGACCACTTGAGAATAGCTGACAGGAAGGATTTACTCTAAGTTTAATTTTCATTTTATTGCCAGTTCGTTTAAAACGTATTAATCGCTAAGTCTCCATAAACTCATACGCCTATTGTTGTATGAAACGTTAATAAACTATAAAGCTAATAAATTTCACACATTAAATTAAGTAATCAGTCATAAGAAGGTATATGTATAAAACTGCCATCAATGCTGAAATTGATATGAGCATGATTTATAATCAAATTTCAGGAACGTCCTTAGAAATTGTATTAAGGTTAAGTGGAGTCTCCGTGAACAAAATTTAGAACTGTGATGAAGATAAAGAGATTCATTCAACTGTATTTGATAACACGACATAAGAAATATAGGTAATTGCTAATAAAAAAATGTTTAGGTTTAAATTATCCCGAATTCCTAATAATTGCAACCCTTGAAAAAAACAGTCACTGGTCATGAAACCACGACTTTGTCAATGTTTTGGCCAGTAAAATGTTTATGAGGAAACTAATAAGTTTAAAAGCTCAGTTAACTTTAACATTACTCAATACTCAATATATTTATTGTATTCACAATGTATTATTTAGGTGGCAGACTTAAAACTATGAGATCATAGAAAATATGTAGGAGAGGAAGCTGACTTTTTGAAAAAATAATTGTCTATGATTTATATTAATACAATTTTAACAAGTATGTTTTTGTAATGATTTATCATGTAAATATTCATTAATATTATAATAGCAATTTTTAATAACAGTTTTTTTAGTTTTTTATTAAATATATAATAAAATATTACTTTCAAAAATCAGTAGAATAGTAATTAAGGCGTAGAAATTTCAATCAACGTTGTAATCAACGTTGTGATAAAGGTATTGTAAAACTGTAAAGTTCTCCAAGTTTTCCTTCTCATTCTGAGAAGAGGCCTGCGCCCAACATTGGGAAAATAATGGGATAATGATGAAGGTAAAAGTTGTGTTTTCTTACCTTCTAAACTAAGTTGAAATTCCTGGCTGGCGAGTGTGCTGCCAGCATGCAACTCTGGATGTAAACTCCTTGCTGCACTTAAGTACTCTAAACCTGGAACAATGTAAAACATAACTTAGAAACATGAAGTAAATAAAGCTACAAATATACTTAAGCAAATTAAGACATAGCTTAAATTTAGATACACATATTTTATTTGAAATCAAGTAGCACTTATCAGCTATTTAACCAAACCCGCCTCAAAAGACCAAACTTTTTTTCTTAAAATATTCAAATTAAACGTTACAGCTAAACCTATCTAATTTCAATAAACATAAAGCATTAACGTCTTCATAGTCCATTTTAAAGGCCACAAATTAGCCTGGCCTTAGTCACCTTGTCCGTAATAAGGCGAGATTGAGTTGTCACCATCTTGGAAACATTCTGAATATAAATTGGCTTCTTAACACCGTATGAGATTAATGTAGTACCGGTCTACCGGATGTCTTTTACGAGCTATTTCGCGGAAACTGATTTCGTGCTGACTAAATTGGGAATGTCCTAATACGTCACCGCTAATTGGGCACCCTACGTAACATGGAATAGGTCTTTGGACTGGCTGTATCAGTATTTGCATAGACTAGTATTCAATGTAAAACTACTGGTGATAAACTACTTTTTGTGGGGAATAATGTTCTAAAGATGTATATCGAGACTTTTTAAGAACCCCATTACACGGGATGATAATATTTAAATTAGTGATGGTTTTACTGATCAGCCAACTAGCCGACCAATCGCTTAGAAAATTGCCGAATAGTCGGCCGACTTGTCTGCAATGCCGATTATCCGTACTTTGGAAAATTCTAGCACTGTCTATAGCTAGAAACTAAAAAAGAGCATCAAAATATTTCTCCGCGCCGCTTTCAACTGGTAACAGTCAGCCAGTCTTCTTTCTGTTGCCACGTTGTATGGCAATGCTTAATCTTTGACCAAAGTAAAGGCCAGCCTTCTGGTCTTTAGTTTTAAGCTTTATGTTTAGTTTTATTTTAGGGTTTTTTTTGTTACGTGTATAATTATGTTTAAAATTGTGTACATATATGATTGCAAAATAATTATTCAATTTTAAATAAAATACCAAAGCAGTAGCTTTCTTTTATAGTGAAAGACAATTTTCTGAGGCTATTTATGAAAATAATAATAAATTTTATTTGTGCTCATTGTTTTTTGTTTTAATTTTTATTTTTTTGTACCTTCTGAAAATAAATGCCGAATATTCCATAATTTTTGCCGACTAGAATACATGCCGAATATACGGTTTTCCCGACTATTCAGTGTGTAGTCGGCCCATCCCTAACTTAAATCGAATCATGGTATTTTTCAAGACATTAAATAAACTAGGTAATTTTTAAGATACTTAACATTAAAGTATTAAAAAACCAATAGGTTGACATCTTTGTTGCACCTCAGCTTATTAAAATATAAATTAATAACGGCATAAATCGGTTTAGCGCAGTATCCATTTAAATATTAGTCATACTAATTAAAGTCTATCTTTCATCGAGGGGGCGTCGTTGAAGTAACAAATTTCCATAATAATCACATCTCCGACGTACGAAAACAAACACGCGGCGGGTTTTGAGAAAAGAAAAAAAAAACATCCAAACCATTTGATTTGTTGATCACGCTTTGCCGGCTCCAAGGCAGGCGATTTATCCAAAAATAATAGGTTGATGCAAAAGGCGTCAGCGACCAACAATTTTGCGGACTTACGAGCGACCCAATAAGAAAATAATACCTAAAATCCCACGAATATAACGTATGTGGTCCCCTTTTGACGCGCCGCTCAACTTCCAAAATTTTTATGTCTTCATCGTCATGAGAACCGGCGGAAAACGACATTCGTGTCCTTTAAAACGAAAGAAAAAATATATATTATCGATCGAATTTGAGGCCAATCGACTCGGCCACGAATTCCATTACCCGGCTATGGTCACCCTAACGACATTGTGGCAACCACGCGCAAAAACCTCATTGGAAAACTGTCTTTAGTTCTTTTTTCGTACAGACGAATATCGAATAATCGGTGCGTCCGAGCGAACTCGTTTTTGTATCAAAACCGATAGGTCCATGCGAGTCCATTTGATATTGATGTATTAATTTTTATCTGAGTCGATTGGGCGTAAAATTAGTATTTCGACGTTCGATATCTAGTGATTTCATAGTCACATTTAGCGTTAATATATGAATGTCAATGGCTTTGTTGGGCGGCGTCTTTGGCCGTGCGCGTAGTGACTTTGTAACAGCGTATACTAATGAGACTCGTTGTAAATTATGAGTTTGGTTGTTATTCGAATGTGCGGCGAGATGAAGGCGTTACGACGTGAATTTGTAATGGCGGCGTAGGTATTTTTTACGGCTTCATCGTTTTTAATATTCACGGCTCAATAAAAAAATAAGGAAATAATATTTCTGTGTTTAATTACGGGTTTTGGTTCTGATCCGATTGATAGTGTGATTAGAAATCTCGGAGTTGTACATACACTTTTAAATATATCTCGTTGACAGAGTATTGCAACCCAAATTATTGGACTTACCCCCAAATACTCAAACGACACTTAACTTTAAGACGTTCTTAAAATTCATTATGTCACTTTAATGCAACTTAGGGTGATAGTGACAGCATGAAACTTAGGCTTACTTTCAGAGACGAATCTAAGCGTGAATGCATACTTCCAACTGTCAAATAGTACTGCATTTTGACGGTTGGAAGCATGAGTTCATGCTTAGATTCGTCTCTGATAAGCCATAAAGGCAACTCAAAATTGAGTCACGTTTGAGAATTTGGCCATAAGTAAACCAATCATTGCTCAAAACGATCTCAAACCAACGAACTAACTAATCTATTTGGCACCTAATGTTCTTTTCTCTTAGACAAAACCCGTACCGCCCACACTGCGTTAAAATTCACAGGAAAAAACTGCTCTCATTAAACCATCAATGTCATAAAACGATTAGTACGATCATTAGTTAGGACACTGCAAAAAACAAACGGTGTTTACTAACGATGTTTTTATGCTGTGATCAAAGGTGATGCAGGAGTGTGATCTCAGGTAGTCGGTGTAAGGTTTGATACCAGTTCACAGAATCTAAAAAAAAATATGATAAAGATACACCCGTCATTTAATTTTTGATGGACTTTGGCTTGATTGAAAGATCTTAAATCGTTAAAAAAGAATGCATTAAGTGGATGTTAAGAGTATAGGTTAATCTATGTGATTAGAGGAATATATTTGATAAGTGCGTTGAGACTATACATGTTTGTATTATACCGTGGATAATAGGGTTTCTATAATAATAGGAACGAAAATTACATTGACGTACGTACGCAGTCTTGTGAACATGATTATATTTTTTATATTTCTTAAACGGAGAACTGTTAGATAATATACACAGATTATTCATACATTCATAAATAATTGTACGTAGGCGTAGAAACTTGAATTATACTGCTGGTATACTCTATACTCTAGAATGCCAGAAACTTTTGGCGCCGTACAAAAAAAATACATACCTACTCATTGTGTAGGCTTTTGTAAAAAAAACTCGATGTTTTCCCGGCGTTAGATATTATTGCTCAGTCGCTTTTAAAATGGCATGTTTCCAGGACCAGCGGATTATTGTTGGCGTTAAAACAACAGTCAATTAATTTTCCATCAAGATTTCCGTCACTACAAGTTTTAAGCACATTGCGAACGACTATTAAAACGTCTTAATAACCGCAAAACAAAACAAAAAAAAAACTATAATGTGACGCATACATCGCTTTAACAACATGAAATTATATTCTTAACAGCATAATTACGGCTTTGAGGATCTAGTCACACCTCTCTCCCTCACTCACCACCACTTCCACCTATTCGTCTCTTTCTAATGGTCCTTTTCGATTTGGTTTCGCGAGATGATCGCTGATGATTTATTCATAACCGGTCCTCGTTTATTTTCTCATTTTTATTATAATTTTCTTGGAAGTTATTTAGAACTGTGATTTGAAGCACTACTGGGTTTGACTTAATTTTAAATTAGTTATGTGTGGTTAGTTAAGATGAAAAGGTTATAAAATTGGAGACTGTTCTTCTAACCAGGCTGTTTAGATTTAACAAAAGGTTATGGTTTTTAAAATAAGATTGTTTTATGCGCTGATTTTGCGTAGTTCTTGAAATCAAACATTCCTAAAAATTATGGAAAACTGGTTCTTTAATAATATAATTTTCCCGCGGCTTGGTTCGTGTATAGTTTGGCTTATCACAGAAAGACTTATCGTGCATCCCTTGGGTACTGTTTATTTTCCCGAGATAAAAAGTACTGAGCCAATATGTTAATACTGGTTAAGTTCTATCTGTGTGCCAATTTGCATTCAAATTCTTTCAGCCGTTTCAGCGTACTTGAGTAACAAACATCCAAACATCTTCACAAACACATTTATAATATTAGTAGGATTGTTCCTTAGATAAGAATGCTTTGCCTAATCCATATAATCTTATTAATTTTCAAAATGTATGTGTATTGCATAATCATTTATTGAAATCTTATATGTAAGTATGTCTAAATTCAGTTTGTTTGAGTTTGATTTTCGTTATATGACTACTGTGTATCCGAAATATGGTTTCAAAATGGTCCTTAAATACAAATTTTCATTTGGCTTCATCCTTCACACCTTAAGGGGCTACAGCTCAGTGGCGCCCCCATCAGTAAAAAAATAATTACTCGGTGAGTAGGTACACCATTTATCGAAAATCTGATTCTACAGAATTGTAGTAAAGATACCGTAGAATATAGAATCAGAAAATATTAACTCTGTTAAATATCATTTGCTGTAGCTGTAGATAGAAAAAGTGCCAAAAATGGCCGTTTTTAACAATTATGCTATCTACCATACAACTACAGCGAACCATATTTTACCGAGTTGATAGTTAATTATTAAAAAATTCTGCAGAACCAGGTTTTAGATAAATTTTGTACTCGGCGAATATTTTTTTTACTAATGGGGGCGCCACTGATCTGTAGGGCCCCTAAGCATTTTTCCTTGTGGGTTTTTATAAATTTAGCACCAAATTCAATAACAGTAAGCTTCCTGTATTGTTACTTAGCATGTGGTGATGAGGAGAACATCTTTTTTACAAGACATTTCGATAATTGAGCTCCAACTTAACAACCTCACTAATTAAGTTCAAAACTATAATTGGGCGTCACAATATTGACACAAAATTATTGTAGACACACCACCAACATATGCTGATACTTGTTCCTTTTCCACATGTTAAGGACGAGAGGTCAAGTTACAATGGTTGTTTGTACTTGTTAGGAGATGGAGAATGAGAAACTTAAAACCGTCAAGCTGCGCACATATGCGTGTACTTCCGGTCTTGTTTTACTTAATTACTTCTAAGGGTCGTACACTTTAATTACTGTTTCACAGGAATAGAATGGAGTAGTTATGTATTTTTAGATTTCAATTGTATCCCTTTAATGGCTACACGATTTTCTTCTTCATATTCCTTTTGTAAATTCTAGAATCATGTATTTTCTGTCATAATTATGTTAAACAGGTTAACAAGTTAATTTAAATTTCAACTCATGCGCAGTAGGTAATAATTTTGTTAATTATTGCATTTAAATTTAACAACTGGGTTTTATAATAAACCGTTAAAGTACTAAATGATTATAAAACTTTCAATACATACCTACCTAGTTAATAATTTATACATTATACCTAAATCACATTACTACAATATTAAAATTTTAGAAGAAAATAAATTAGTGCTCATTTTTGACCATTAATATATCATAATAAAACAAAGTTTAACCGGATTAAATCGCGTATATTATTTAAATTGGTTTCCCTGACGTTTCGAAAGCTTTGCAGCATTTCGTGGTCGCAGGTAGACTATGATGACAATCGTCTTTACAGATATCTCTAAAAAATTATTAATAAATAAATAATAAATTGATTATTATTATTTTTATTTGATTTTAATTAATAAATATTGTACGGTAGATTAAAATATTTTTTTAGAAATATCTGTAAAGACGATTGTCATCTTAGTCTACCTGCGACCACGAAATGCTGCAAAGCTTTCGAAACGTCAGGGAAACAAATTTAAATAATATACGCGATTTAATCCGGTTAAACTTTGTTTTATTATAATGTGTAGTGATCGCGAAAATCTAAGAAGTCATTAATATATCGTTAATAAGAAGATTAATTTTCTGTTCGGCAGATCATACAGAAGACTGAAGAGTACAATCAGCCGCTGTGTATGGCATTCGTGGACTACGAGAAGGCCTTCGACTCTATCGAAACTTGGGCAGTTCTGGATGCTCTTCAGCGATGTCACATTGATGAGCGGTATATAGAGATGCTGAGATGCCTATACAACGCTGCTACCATGACTGTTCAGCTCCAGGACCAAAAGACGAAGCCAATCCAACTGCGCAGAGGGGTGAGACAAGGGGATGTAATATCCCCGAAATTGTTCACTAACGCGTTGGAGGACGTCTTCAAGACACTGGACTGGACTGGACAGGGTATCAACGTTAACGGCGAGAACATCTCACATCTCCGTTTTGCCGATGACATCGTTGTAATGGCTGAGTCGCTGGAACAACTGGGCGAAATGCTGCACAGCTTAAACGGAGCCTCTCGACGTGTCGGTCTCGGCATGAATCTGGACAAGACTAAAGTCATGTTCAATAAGCATGTCATGCCGAGGCCAATATTCGTCGAAGGGTCGACACTCGAAGTTGTAACGGAATACGTCTACCTAGGGCAGGCAATTCAGCTTGGTAGACACAACTTCGAGAAAGAAGCCAACAGAAGGATCCGTCTGGGCTGGGCAGCGTTTGGCAAACTTCGCCGAGTCTTCTCGTCGCCTATACCGCAAAGTTTGAAGACAAAAGTCTTCAACCAGTGCGTCCTGCCTGTCATGACTTACGGTGCCGAGACGTGGACACTGACAGTTGGGCTAGTCCACAAGTTTAAAGTCGCTCAGCGAGCTATGGAGCGAGCTATGCTTGGAGTTTCTTTGAAGGATAAAATCCGAAACGAGATTATCCGGAGAAGAACCGGAGTGACCGACATAGCTTGTAGAATCAGTAAGCTGAAGTGGCAGTGGGCTGGCCATGTCTGTCGAAGGACCGATGGCCGCTGGAGCAGACGAGTCCTTGAGTGGAGACCGCGAATCGGCAAACGCAGCGTAGGGCGCCCCCCTGCCAGGTGGACCGACGACCTAAAGAGCGTGGCTGGGGGGGACTGGATGCGGAAGGCAGAGGATCGAGCGTTGTGGCGCAACTTGGGAGAGGCCTATGTCCAGCAGTGGACTGCGATAGGCTGAGTTGATTGGTTGATTGAAGAAGATTAATCACGTCTTTTTTTATAAAAAAAATAAAATTAACAACCAATAAACGCAAAATTAAGCAATAAATACTAAAATCTAAAAACGCCGAATTTTAGAATTGAGATGTAAATAAAATTGTTTAAATAAAAGCAATAACTATAATAAATCCCGTTTTGATTCGGTTATAAATAAATCACATTTTGGGTACCGAATGGGGTCCATAAATAAGGCCACAAAATGTCACCGGCGATTTATTCGCTGCTTGTTAATGAGAGAAAAGGATATGCGTTTGAATCTCGATTCGTTAAAATATTGCTCCTTTTTTACGTGAAAGCTCAGTGCTGGTTACTCACCAGCCATTTTAGATATGAGTTTAAGTTAAACATTGTTAAACTTTATAGTTTTGATATTTTAACTCCTACGTCAACATATTTTTTTATGTACTGGGTGATGCAAAAGTCTAGTCCGGAGAAAAATCGATGCACTAGAGATGTGGTGCTGGAGGCGTTTATTGAGGATTCCCTGGACTGCACACCGAACCAATGTATCGATCCTAAAAGAACTGCAAATAAAAGAAAGGTTATCGTCGACTGTGCAAATACGAATACTCAAATTTTTTGGCCATATAACCCGGAAGGAGGACTCAATGGAGCGCTTGGTGGTGCAGGGCAGGATTGAAGGGAAGAGACCGCGCGGTCGCTCTCCATTGCGCTGGTCAGACCTCATCAAAACCATCACGCACTCCACCATGACACAATGTTCTCGCAGCGCCAATAACAGAGCCGAATGGAGACGCATCGCAAGAGCTGCTACTCAACTTTCGAGACCTGATATAACCACGACCACTCTGCCAAGAGTGAACGACTAAGAAGAAGAGAATGCAAAAGTCACAACGGGGTTTTAAAATAATAATATGACATGATCAATTTTGGAAATTCATTATTGGTAATTTCAAAGGTATCCAAAGTACCTAAGTCACAGTATTTTATTTTTCATTATCATCGGTCGATTATTCAAACTCAGCAAACCATAACTTGTGCATGCTCGTGCGCCTGATTTAACTGCGCCAGATTATTTTTATTTTCTTTGGGGTTATTTGAAACACAAAGTTTACATTAATAGGTCCAGGATAATCAAGCAGCTGAATGCAAACATCCGAGCTGAAATATGGTTGCTAACTCCTCATGTTCTAAGGAAAGTAATGAGAAATACTCTCGAAAGAGCCCTTAAGCCCAGAAGTATTTGTGAGATTGCAAATGGCGGTCATTAATGTGACGTAATATTTAAAAACTTGCTCTAAAATATCTCCATGAGTTAAATTTTATTATATAATAACAACTAAGATTAATAAATAAAAATTAACAAAGTTAAAACTAGTTACAAGCCCTTTGTGACTTATGCACCACCCTAACATACATAACATTAAACATAACATATAAAGTTATAAACTAAACATATATTTTTATATATATATTTTTTTTAGACAAAACATTTATATAGACTCATAATTCTTTCGAAATAAGAACTATACAGATTAAATAATATAAATTCATTATTTTTGGAAATTTCTCAGATAAAACAGTTACAACTATTATCTAGGTACCTGTAGCTCAATAACTTGATAATTATATCTATACTTTAATATAATATTATAAAGAGGAAAGATTAGATTATTCGTTTGTAATCGATAAACTCTGAAACTACTGAACCGATTTTAATCATTCTTTCACCATTCGAAAGCTACTTTATTCAGAAGTAACATAAGCTATATTTTATTTCAGGACGTGGGCAAAGTCTAGTTAATAATAAGTGTCATAGCTAGTTCATATTTTTTAAATAACTCCCAAACGAGCATCGGAAACATTCAACCAAATCAAAACAAGAGTCCCGACAAAGCTTCAAAGCAGATGTTTCAATACAACCACAATCTCACATTTCACCGACACTGTCGTCACCACATGGTGAAAAAATCGCGTTTGTTAACAAAAACACGTGTTAACGTATTCATTAACTTTCTTGGAACTGAACCGAACGGATTTTGAAACGTTGCAATATGATTTATGTGTCCTACACATAGGGTTGCTAAATCTGCTATGTTATACAATGGGTAATTTAATTCCTCAAAACCCCAGACATTCCAACTTAAAATAAAACAAGTTTAACCGGATTATATCGCGTATATTATTTAGATTGGTTTCCTGACGTTTCGAAAGCTTTGCAGCGTTCGTGGTCGCAGGAAGACTAAGATGACAAGCGTCTTGACAGATATTTCTAAAAAAAATATTTAAATCTACCGTACAATATTTACAGTAAAAATTTTAGTAATTAAAATCGTTTCGATGCACGCAGTAATCACTCACAATGCGATACACGACACTCACTCAACTAATCACTAACTAACACTCACTTATACGCGATATAATCCGGTTAAACTTGTTTTATTATAATGTGTAGTGATCGCGAAAACCGAAGAAATTATTATTCCAACTTATTTTTATTGTAATACATTTATATGGGAAGTTATTATTCATTTTCATAAATTATCGTAGAAGATATTGGTAGTTAATAAATTCAATCAATCAATCAACTCGGCCTATTGCAGTCCACTGCTGGACACAGGCCTCTCCCAAGTTGCGCCACAACACTCGGTCCACTGCCTTTCGCATCCAGTCCTCCCCAGCCACGTTCTTCAGGTCGTCGATCCACCTGGCAGCGGCGCGCCTTACGCTGCGTTTGCCGATTCGCGGTCTCCACTCAAGAACTTGTCTGCTCCAGCGGCCATCGGGCCTTCGACAGACATGGCCGGCCCAGGTAATTAATTAGGTACCACGTTTTTACTAATTCGCTTTCATTCTTGTCTGTCTGTTCGGTATAAATTTTGCAATCGATTTTAAACTAACTTACAATAAGCTAAGAACTGGATTACACTGCAATATTATCATGCTTTTATTGAACTATATTTAAGCACATTTTTCCGCACAACTAAACCAAAACAAAAGGAACATTTTGACTAACCTCGACGTTTCGGCCAAGTTGCATTGGCCGTGGTCACGAGCAGACTGAGTATGCGGGCATCATAGTCTTGAGCGGCGGGTGTTTTCTCGAACTACCCGCGGTTGGTTTTTCTTAACGTGACTAGTGGTGGTTGGTTGGTCAAAATGTTTGTTTTGTTTTGATTTCATTGTGAATGAAAAGTCCCGTAAATATAGTTCAATATGAGTGAAATTCGCGAGAGTTTAAAAACTTCCATCCCGCTTTTGTTTTAAAAACGTGCGGTATTAAGTAAATATTTTTCGTCAAATTATATTTGCTGTCATACTTATTATAATCGACGCGCCCCACACGCTCCACCCCGCACCCTCGCGGCTTTTTCTATAGGATAATATAATATGACATGTTCTGTGTTCTTACTTACTTAAGGCTAAAATTAATATCCAATCTATCCACGATTTGCCCTACTAGAGATAGGAATTTGACAAAAGCTCCATACAAAATATGTCAAATTTCTATCTCTAGTAGCGTAAATCGTGGATAGATTGGATATTAATTTTGGCCTTTGGCATCGGTTTTGCGCCCAGCATCGTGTTTTATGAAACTTTAGAGACCCGTTATTATACTTTTTTAGGGTTCCGTACCCGAAGGGTGACAAACGGGACCCTATTACTCTCGCTACGCTGTCCGTCCGTCCGTCCGTCCGTCCGTCTGTCTGTCACAGAGCTGTATCTTTTGAACGGTAAAAGGTAACCGATTGAAATTTTCTCAAAAATAGTGTTGCTATGAGGTGTATCACGACAAATATTAAAAACAAAAAAAAATCTAAAACCAAAGGGGGTCCCCATACAAGAAACCTCAAAAAACATCCATTTTTTTTCAACGTTTTTGTTCCTGCTCTATCTTCAAAACGGTAATATATACCAGCGTCAAACTTGGTCAGATTATAGTGCATATTATGTAGTTTAACAACAAATACTAAAAATAAGACAAACATAGGCATATGTGGTGGTATCTACGTAAGAAAGACATGCAAAAATTCATATTTCGTGCACTGGCGATGATATTTTTTGATAAACTCTCGTAAATTAAATCAGTTTTTATGGGGTATCAGGTCGTTGAGAGGTACGGAACCCTTACTGCGCGAGTCCGACTCGCACTTGGCCGGTTTTTATTATTAACCTATATTAAAGTAGTATAAGCCATTCTACTCTCGATTCTAAACAAACTAGTTTCATGTTTTAAATTATTTCAATAAAAAGTTTGTTGTTTTCGTTAAGTTTTCTATACAACGTTTTGAAACAAATTAGGTTAACGGATAGTATGTTAAACTAGGCACTATATTTTTTTACTTATTAAGAAATGAGAGTACCTATTTAGATTTTTTTCAATAGTACAACAGGCTATGAAGCTTCAGTTAAGAACAAAAATTGATAATTGCAAAACATACTAATAAATGAACGTTATATATTCATTCTAGGCCCGCTATATTTGGATAGGTTAAAAATCACTTAAAAAGGTAAAGGTAATGGAAAAGTTGGCAACCCTACCTACACACTGTCATGTTGACACGCAAGTAGAAGATTTTGGCTATTAATATTAAGCTTAGACGGGTTTATTCGTTAATTAATCAATAAGTTGACGTATATAGTGGTTATAGATTATTTCGTATTGTAGTTTGTTAATATAGATTGTAGTTTATTAATATATATTGTAGCCGCGGGATAAGTCTTAATTACATAGAAGAAATACTATGTTTTTAATATCACAACCACAAAGGCAAGCAAATCTATTAAAAATAATATTTTTATTTTATTTTTATTATTGTGTTAATCTTTTTTAAGATAAGGACCATGTCCAGTTAGTCTTCGATCAAATATACCCATCGAAGCAGTTAGTGGAATAGTTAGTGGCTGGAACCAAAGCTCAAGCTATCATGACTATACTGAAAAAAAAATAGCCGACTAGTTCAGCTACTTCAAAAATAGCCAAATTTTAGTTAGTAGCAACGAAATCTTTGTTCAAATAGCTAAACTAATTTGCTACCACATTTAAAACTAGTAGTACTAGTTAGCTACTAGTAGCGTAAGTTTATTAGTCGCCTTTTTTATGTGACTAGCAGCTAAAACTTGTGCCACTCGACACCAAACTTTTTTTCTTCAGTGTAGCCTATATTTTCTAACTAAACGGAGACGGACCCATCAAAAACTCGCCAACGCAAAAAAAAAAAACGAATGTCGCTAAGCTAGCTTGTGAGCGAATTTTTCTTTCCACAGTTCATATCTTTAGATTTCACTCAGCATGCCTTAATGCGTTAAAATAATAAATATAATGAAACCCATAAAACTATCACATAGCTATAAAGTTTATTGACCTGCATCAGATTCACACGGATCGTTATTAATAAAATATTAAAATAAGCGAATGACAGCATCACGAAGCTGTTAATTATATATTGTATTAAAATTTATCACTTGTTCTAAACAACTAAACAGGATATTAAGAAAACGATTGTTAAGTTTTGTTTTTTTATTGCGTTTGCAATATTTTTATTAATACAATGGTGATAATCGTGATTTTTTTAATTCAATTACGAAAGAGTACAGTATTACAGTATTCAAGTAACTAAAGAATTGCAATTGCAGTGCAGTTGTAGTTAAGTTTCGATCAAAACAATGCTTTTCGTACCGTAAACTGCCCTAAATTGGCCCACAAGCCCTACTTTGCCTAGTTATTTGTTGAGTAAACTATAATAGCTACGATTTCCGTACTTGGGGAGATTTAAAAACGATGTCAACGCTAACATTTGCTTCAGTTATAAAGTGTTAGTGCATGTAAAAATTAAGTTAATGCCTTAGGCAAAGTAGGGCTTGTGGGCAAAGTTAGGGCATTTTACGGTATTCTCCGGCGATCGCTGTGAGAAACGAACTGCAGCGTCACTGCAACTTGATGAGCGCGTCATGAAATTACGTGAATTAGGGTCTAGGACCTCACCTAAAAACTTTTTGGAAATAAACAGTTACCTACACAAACAATTAGGAAAAATGTCATATTAAGGCTTGACAGAAAAATAGCCAAATCAAGCGAGCAAACTATATATGTTTAGTTCCGTGCGTAACCTAGCAACTGTTCAGAAAAAACTAAAGGACAAAAAAAAAGCAAAAAACAAAACATAAAAACATAACATCACGCCTGTATTTCCCCGATGGGGTAGGCAGAGGTGTAATAGTACACCCACATTTCGCCAGTTATGTTATAGTCCCATGTAATAGGGGGCGAGCCTATTGCCATTGACCAGGCACAAAGCCAGACTCCGGGCTGCTACTGAGAATTTCCTAATGAAAAATCCCAATAACACTTTGCCCGACCCGGGAATCGAACCCAGGACCCCACGCTCAGCAGTCAGGCTTGAAAACACTAGACCAACGAGGCACTCCAAAAAAATCCAAAAAAATAAGTATTACCAAGCAACTTATACACGTCTAATTACTATAGGACCAGCTTCTAACCATTCAATTATTCTTCATCAGTTCCAATAAATCAAAATGAAAACATTTTAGCAATCAGTTTCACCAATTACTTGGACATGAGGCATTAGGCTAAAGCGCCGAGCAATTATTCTTATCGGGCCATGATTAAAAACTCCGTTGAGTATTTTTGGAACAATAATATGGTTGGCGTGGGTGAAGTGTGTAGTGTAAGTTATAGGAGTCAGCGACAGCGGGGGTGGGAAGAGAATTATGATAAAAATAAAGAAAGTAACCGGCCCGGCGGAGGACCGGACGTTTTGGCGATGCTTGGAGGAGGCCTATGTCCAGCAATGGACGTCTTTCGGCTGAAATGATGATGATGATAAAAATAAGCCTTTTTTAACGTTATGCTCCAGATAACCCATTGACTACGTAAACATAGTACCTAAATTTAAATGAGTTTTTAAATAACATGGTCACTAAAATTTTCATTACTGCATGTCACGGGATATTTACCACGTAAATCCTTTTTAAGTACTTTTTAGTTTTAGTGGTTAAATTCCGGAAAAGTGTCGAGTAAAGTTCGCGATTAGATAAGTTTTGTATGTCGGGAACAGAATCGAGTTGCTAGTGAGTAGTGACACATGTGATGGTAGTAGCGGCACCGAGCACAGAAAATTAATAAGGAAGAGGGTAGATCGGTTTAGTTATCTGCTCATAACGTCTCTCTGTCCGTGTGGTGCCGGACGTAAAGAATTGCACCACCCTTATCTCTTCTCATGGGTGTCGTAAAAGGCGACTAGTGGATTCTCCAGAGGATGGGCAGCAGCTTTCTCTGAGTATTTAACCAACCAACTGCGATCGCCAACCCGCCTGCCAAGCGTGGTGATTATGGCATATCCCCCCGACATACATATGCTTGGGGGAGGCCTATGTCCAGCAGTGGATATCTTTCGGCTGAAATGATCTGCTCATAAACATCCACCCGCAAATACTTCGTTTACCCGTGACCATGGCGGGTAACAGTGCCGAAATATCTGGAACTTACAAAAACGGATTTACTTTAAATATTATAGATTCATAATATTATTTTGTCTTTTATATGCCTGTTCACTATTATTCACTAGTTTGTTAGATTATTTTGTTCAATTTTAAAATTATAGGACTAAAAACTTTTAAATGTAAAGAAGTTTTGTAGAAGAATGTACTTTAAAATCATCCAGTATAGATACTAAATATCATTACTAGATATCATTTAAAACTATTATATAAATGGCAGATACAATTAAACAGTTAAAAACGGCATGCTCCAAAAAAAACACCTGTGAAGGCTGTGAAGGAAAATGAAATTCTAACACATCTGCTAATAAAAATGTAATAAAATGCTTTCAATATTCCAAAAAATAAGTTCAACGTTCAGGTCCAGCGACAGTAAAATTAAGTAATTTACGATGACCAGATAATCTCTTATCACTTAGGGTGGCGCCTGCGCAGGCGGGCGGAACTCGTTCCGAGATGTCTCAATTTCGATAGAGACCGGATCAATCGAAACCGACCCACGGCTTTTTTTCACCGATCATCGAATGAACTGGTTCCCAATCGGAAAAAAATTATAGAGGACTGACCATCGATACACCTTCGGTCGCTCGGGATAGTTCCGATGAAGTTGATAGATGGAACCGATGCTTTGTCGAATAATGGTGATTTGGGAGAGAGAAAATATGCCGTTAGAAAGAGAATGCAGGTAACAAATGAGACAAGAAGAGAAACAGACATTCTTAAGATACTAAAAAGTATGAATTTGGATACAAAAATATTTCTGGAGTTAAACCATAAATCATTGTTTCGACGACCTCTGTGGTCTAGTGGTTCGAGTGTCGGACTGCTGATAACGAGGTCGTGGGTTCGATTCCCACAGGACACAAATATTTGTGTGATGAACATAAGTGTTTGTGTTGGTCTGGGTGTGTTGCTTATGTATTATAAGTATGTATTTACAAAAAAAAAAAGTATATACGTATTATATCCATTGTCTAGTACCCATACCACAAGCTCTGCTTAGTTTGGGACTAGATGGTGCTGTGTAAAAATGTCCCAAAGATATTTATTTATTTATTTATTTATTGTCCTTATAATGAACAAGACAAGCATTTCATACTCAAAACATTACAATAAAAAACCTTTTAAACAGCGACCTACCGCAATATTTTTCATCTCAATTTAATAAAGACATTACTGAATACCTTAATCGAGAAATTTCGACTGTTTTTAAACACGTAATAAAGACATATGACCATAAAATTAATAATTGAAAGGTCAACACGTTTACCAAAATTAATTCGTACCTTCTTATAAAGTTAATACTCAAGTTAAAACAACTGACAATGCGTGTACATAAATCGGTTCATTTATATCGAAGGCTTGTAGTGAAGGAATTATCGCTATTAGTGCTGGCAAAGGGTTATTTATTAAAATGTTGGCGATATTCCTACACTCAGCGGGAAGAGATATCGAGTGGAAGTGTGATCGTCAATCATTTAACTGAGTACATGGTATAGGCTTTCGGTTGGATAAAAAGTTGGGCAAGATCGAGATTCTGGTGAGTGTCGGTTCTGTAGTTATAATTTTTAAAACCATTACAAGAAAATTAACTTAGAAAAAGGGATGATGATATTAATTAAATATCCAATTTAACAATGCCTTTAGGGTGCTGTTACGTCTTCCATGCTTCTGCAGTGCATCAAATATGTTTGCTGAGGCACGCACAGATAGTTTTGATGCTATCTGGCGTAAAAAGGCAGCTTCACTGCTAAGCAGAATCCGTGGGAGCAGTAACAGCATCCTGAACATGATAAGTAATAGGTTTGAGAGCCCTCTGGTGTGGAATCTCATCCAGAGGACTAAGTCACTTGTAGTTATTAAATACTAATATAGTTTTAAGTTCCTACTAACAATAAAATTATGTAATGGATCTAGTTGTCCGAATAAAGAATTTCATTATTATTATTAAGTTTATAGTCATCAATTTTTCGTAAGTTCTTTTACTTCTATGCAAGATTTTTCTTAAGATTCCTTTCGTTTTACTGGATATCTTGTAGAAGTCATTTTGTCTTATAAGTTCGTTGCTATATTATTACAAGTATATTTTATACGCCCGAAAATTACGATTTCCTTATGAAGTCATAAAACATGATCTATTGGCAATCAAAATGTAGTCATTCAATTTTATCGCTTGATAAATTAGGTCTGTTATTAGGCAGTAATATTCTAGAAGCAAAACACATGCTATCAGCTTCGATTACACAGTAGGTACTAATCAAACCCCGTCATTTAATAATGGAGTATCGATTTTAACGCTAGTCAGTTATTACCTTAGGATTAAATTTACAGACTTTACTGTAATACAGGTAAAACCTGTAACTGTTTTAGCAATCTGTATTTTTGTATGAGCTTCTAAAAACTACAACAGATAAGTGCTAAGTCATAAGTCATACATAAGTAATTTATTCATTTGTGTAACATAGGTACAAAAAATAATATAAAGTTCTTAAATACAATAAAGAGTCCGCTGTGTTACGCCAGAAGGCGTACAAATGTGTATTTAAAATCTAAATGTAAAATTTGAACCAATATGCTAGTAAACTCGAAATGTCACAAAATAATAAAATGATAAAATGTAATGATGATGTTCCAAACAAGTAAATATCACTGAAATATTTAAGATTATTTTGCAATCAATAATCACCATGATCGTAACATATTTCTTGCGATTGATCACACGATACCCCCGAGAGGGCGAAGAGTAAGTTATAAATCGCGGCAATTTTATCAGCTTTAAAAGTTTTGCCATAAAAAGATGTAACAGAACCCTAAAAATCGATGTGATAAATAGATTATAAATTGTAATTTATATATCTGGTTTTCATCGACTTGTATCTATATCAATTACTTTGTCACACTGAGATTCCGAACTATCCTTGACGGTTTAAGTTATCTTTGATAATTTTGCATATAAATGCAGTTTTTTATATTAGCATACTGGCATCGGGAGCTATAAACTTTAAATACAGTTGAAATAAATTCCCGTTTTATTGGCGATGTAAATATGTAGATTATTTGAGATTTTTAGTGCAGTGGAAACATTGTTGTACAACTCCTTTAGTATAAAAGATGGAAGCATAAATGAAGAGGTCAAATGCACGAAGTCTGTAAATGTACCGGGATAAGAACACAGTCTTAAATGTACCGGGATAAGAACACAGTCTTAAATGTACCGGGATAAGAACACAGTCTTAAATGTACCGGGATAAGAACACAGTCTTAAATGTACCTGGATAAGAACACAGTCTTAAAGGTATTAAGATATTTCCCGTTGCCCAAATCCCTTGAGTAATTTTTTGACTCGTCAAGCCTTAAAAGCTTAGGCCATGTAGCGACATTAGCCAAAGCCGATAAGGAAGGCACTCTTTAGTATACATGAAGGGGCTTGAATCATACATAAGTAATTCGAAAGTGACTTCTAAAAATCCAATTCAAGAAAAAAAAACTCATTCAATTAAAGGATCCGAGATCAAAATTAAGCCTTCTTCGTTTAAAATGCATTAATCCGGTCACTTGTCATGCGCCAGCGCAGTCGTCCCGTCCCACTCTAAAACCTGTTCCGGTTCGCCCAACGAGAAGGCTCGTTGACAAAGATTAAGGTTCGGGACACTGTGTTTGACAAAGGCAATTAAAAAAACAAGATTGAACGTGTCAACTATGTTCGTGACATTTTATAAATTGGAATCTACCGCAAAAAATTATTGACGAGTACAAAAAGCAATCAATCTTACTCCAGACTGATTACAACCCTGCAATTTCATTGACAAATATGTTGTTATTATTCTGTATTAAATTCCTTCCTCACAGAGTCTTCCTTGCTGTATCTACAAATATCTAGTTCTCGATCCTTTAGTTCTTTGACATCAACCGTAGTTCTGTCTCTCTTACACAATCGAAGCTCTGAATTCTTTTTCGTTTTACATTTTCGGAGTAACATGAACTCTCAATCTCTCGCTCACAGTTTTTACGCTCAGTTAAACCAAAGTTCGACCTTAATTTATGATTATCGAAAGATGAAGACATACACACGTATCGATTTTAACCACTATACTTATAGTTGTAATATTTTCATCAATAACAGTGACATTAACGATAGTCGCTTTTATGACATTTCCTAAATCAGGATAAGTTTTTACGATATCGAAATATTTGCGAATCATACTTCCAGGAATAAGATTCGCATTCATTTTATTATAGTCATTAATTTTAACATTAAAATGTATATTTCTTATATGAGATTCTTGAATTGTAATATCAGCCTGATGGTGATTGGCAGCAGTACCATTAGCAGCTTTATTAAAATGTTTCATAAAATTCTTTACGGCAAAAACACGGTACAAGTAAATGTGGTGATTAACATTTTGGACAGAAAAAACTGCTGAATAATGAAGGGTATCGGTGCGAACAACTTTATTAAAAAGGCAAACACGAGTAGCCAGCCAATCGCTCGTCTGTATCGTTACCCTTGAGTGATCCCTGTACAGATTTTATTACTACACAATAACACCAAATCTTGTCCGTTGCAATTTCAAATATTTCATAAACACCGTGTTGTTCAACATTATCTGTACAACAAGAATGAAAAGGGTACAAATTGAGTGAAAAAGTGTCCCAATGAACCTTTAAATTGTTCTCTATATAAGTCTCGAGAACACGATCTTCGTTTACATCATCATTCGTCGACTTATCTGATGGTCATACATTGTTCGACTCTGATTCTTGTGTATTTATAATCAAGATATATTTTAGCTTGTTTACATGAGGCGAGTAGTTTCTTATAGCATCATTGTATTCAACTAAAAGTAGTGTAGCAAAACTATTTATTTCTGAAACTACAACTCTGTTACTGCAACTGTAAAGCTTTTTGTCGCCTGCATCTTGATAGTTGAGGGTTGCTGGATCACCTTGAATTTTCTTTACTCCTGTTAAGGTCGAATTTTGTGTGGTTTTCTTCGGCTGAATGAGTGGTTATTTGTTTTAAGGGGGCTTTATCGCAGCACGTAGGCTCGATTTGAATAAAAATACAATTTATATGTGTCGAAGAGTTCGGTAAGGCGGTGTAGGGTTACGGAGCCGGTCGGACGACTCGGCTCCCAATTTGCTGGTGCATTTCTGAGTAAGTTATTAAGTTTCGGCTTGTCACTTCGGTTGCGAAATTTTGCAGTCCACTGATGATGGTACGTTGGTATTTTGTTTTAATAAACCCAATGGAGTGCACCTAGGTCTTTTTAGTGGTTTTTGTGTTGCTATGATTGATGATGTTGTTATTAATAATATAATGATTTACCTAGACATTCTTAGTACCAGCCCGGAGACTGGATTTGTGCCCGGTCAATGGCAATAGGCTCGCCCCCTATTACATGGGACTATAACATAACTGGCGAAATGTGGGTGTACTATAACACCTCTGCCTACCCCTTCGGGAAAATACAGGCGTGATGTTATGTTACCTAGACATTACAGCTTATTTTCGCAACAGATTATTCTGCGACATTATTCATATTTTGTGAGGTCAAAGTTATTTGCATAAATACTTTCATTTTAATAAACAACATGACTGATTAAATCTTAACTTGTTTATATTTAAATTATGTCTTATCGCTGAATCGAGACACTTTTAGTAACAATTAGACTCCATAATTTCAACTAATTTTGAAATGATCCCATTTGTGTTCTGTTTAATCTCAATTTAGCTTAATTTATGAGTGAGTATAGTTTCACCAAGATGTTTATAGTTGAAGATAATGTTACTTAGCATTTTAATACGATTTTTTAAGCCATGCTTTTTGATCTCTTAAATAACATGTAGTGTGTTGTGTAGATGTGATGGACGATATTCTCAGTCGCGTGTGGCATAACTTTAGATTTTAATCATGTCATTTTGCATAATTAATTGGGTATTGGAAATATTCTATTGTATCCTAATATTACTATTAACAAATTAATTCAATTAATGTTTTCTTAAAGTGCTTTTCTTGTACTGTACCCCATAAGTGGAAGTTCGCTGATGCCTGTGATACAGTGTTTTACATTACTACAGGCACCAACGGTTCAAAATTAGTGATAATACCCTTTTAGTATGTACCTACCTACTTAAACTCATTTTTGTTAAACCATTTTTAGTGCCAATAAAGAATTTATTTATTTATTCTCATTAATAATTTCATTACATGGTCGCTACAGGGCAAATACGCATGGACTGATTTTAAAACAATAAAGACCAATAATATTGGTGATACTTATTTATGAACACAAAAAAGGTAAACAATAATATATATTTTATTAGTAAGACCACGGAATTATCAAAAAACAAGGCAAAGTAGCATACGGCTACCGGACACTTGGCACAATAAAGTGTAGATGCGCAACGTTAACTTTATTATTAGCTTAGATTCCCGTTGCGACACTATTACGTCTCGAATGCTTACGTGACATATTATATTATACCTTATTGTGTAATTATAAGGTGTAAAAATGACAGCAGAACGAAATATGATTCTCATAGAGATGTATCATATCACCACTATGTGTAAAATTTTCATCAACTCGGCCTATCGCAGTCCACTGCAGGCCATAGGCCTCTCTCAAGTTGCGCCACAACACTCGGTCCTCGGCCTTCCGCATCTAGTCCCCCCCAGCCACGTTCTTCAGGTCGTCGGTAAAATTTTGATAAATATCAATAAGCCAATTAAAAAAAAAAAAATTGTAGTAGCCAAGTGGCGCCGCCATCAGTAAAAATATTATAACTCGCTGAATATTTATTTATTTATTATATTCTTTATTGTACATTACACAAAATGAAAAAAAAAGACAATAGTTTATAGAAAGAGTAAGTAAGTACAATGAATACATAATTTATCCAAAATTAGTTTTTAACGATTGAAGTACAGGTACTGTAGTTTCTGATTACTATAATACCTGTACTTCAATTGTTAAAAATCTAATTTTAGATAAATGATGTATCCATTCAGCGAGTAATATTTTTTTTTATTGATGGGGGCGCCACTTGGCCGCTAAATTCCCCTTAAGATTGAATAAAAAAAAAAAACATATTTTCTAGGTCCATTTGAAATTTAAATATGTAGATCCAAACACATAATTGATAATTGTTTTCAATTGTCAATGTGTGATTTTGGTGACACTATTCCCGCACTAAGATATCGTTAGGGCACTCCCCCTAGTTTCCTTTATTTCGTGAGTCAAACAGATTTTTCCACTACAATAATTGAACAGCTACCTGTTAAAACACTAACAGACGTGCAGACTGAAGGTCATGTCCAATAGGTCTCTGGAACTGGGTCCGTCCGGTGCAGTAGACGAAACTCGAGCCTTTTGATACGCCGCAGTTCCAGTTAACCTGTCGGGTGACCTGTGTGAGGTGGGGATGGTGTTATGTATGATGTGATGTGATTAGTGTTTTTTTATGTTTAGTTATGCCAAAAATCTTAAAATATGTTTAGTTAAGTGGAAAATTCTGGATAGTTAAACCTTAAGTTTCAGTCGACATTTAGTTTCAGAGATAATAGATTGAATGTCAAAAAACTATAAACTTGTGATTGTAGCTGTAATTTTTTCTTCTTAAGCGTATTTGCATTAAAAAACAGTCTTCAGTTTTTTTGTGTACACACGGCTACACATCAAGCTGTATAAAACCAGTAAATGCTGACCTCGCGTTGTAAGGAAAACCTATACAATGCGAGGTCAGCTTATACTGGAAATGTACAGTATGATGTGTATCCGTGTGTACTATAAAGATGCCAAAGAATTAATTTTATAATAATATATTTATAAAAAGTAAAATGTGTGACCTAGGTGACAATCAAAAATACTTTTTGTTTTGTTCACCTTTCAATTCAAAATGACTCGACTCAACACCTCAGTTTTTTATTGATTTAAAGGGCTACCAGTACCTACTAATTAATTACGACAAAAGTGCGATCAATGTGCTAATAAAACGTATATAATTTTTATTTCTATAGTTTCGTGATAGCAACCGATTAAACTATAATATTCGCGCCTTAAAAGTCTCAAGAAAAACTATACAAAAAGTTTACGAAGCAGATGTAACTTAAGCGTTGCATAAAAATGTTAAAAGGATAATGGAATAAGATTGCAAAAGACATGTGCAGTAACAGGTTAAAACGACAAACGTTAATTAGTAAAGCCATAAAAATAGGTCATTCAGCCAGTTCCTCAAATACTTAAAATGCTTTCGGAATAAAAAAATGCAACGTTGTTTTACAATAAAGTCATTAGCTCAAGCTATTCGATTCTCGCATAAAATTAAGGATCAAAGACAGATTCTTGCATTAATTTACTGGACCAGTACTTTGTTACTGTTGATTGACGTTCCTGGCAAGTTTCTAGACCGCCTGCAGTTTCGACCAATGAAAAATTAAGTAAATTACCTATTTAAGGTCTTACTGGTGAATAAATGTAATTAATCGTGCGCCATTTTCGTCTTTATTGACAATTTGTGCTGTTAAATTAAGATTAGCTCTAGAGGGGGTACACAGTAGCTATCTAAATTCTAATATTACCTGTTTATTACTACAAACATTGGAAACTTGTTGGTCCACCCAACTACACATTTTTCTATTACAGTCAAACCTGGGTGAGTGAGAACTGGATAAACGAGAAAACTCTACAAGTGAGAGTAATTGCCAGGTCCCATCATTTTAAGCCTCGAAAACCTCTAGAAGCGAGAAACAGAAAACTCTGTATTAGAGAGTCAGTTTTCACGTCAGGACCTCTATAACTCAGACTGACATGCCCTATAAGCGAGAGTTGAGCGTATTTATTATCTGTTATGACATTTTCTAAATTTCGTGGAACTAACGCACATATGGTTCACCTAACTAACAAAAAAAAACAACAATTCGAGCGACTTTGTGCCCCACCCAGGTCATTGTTTTTGCATCGCCTTCTTTTAGAATGACCAAATGTGCATCTGCACCGACATTTTTGTCAAACTTATTACAGTTTATATGTATAAATTGCAAAGAAAGTTTCTACAGCAATTTAGTTACCTCTATAAGTGAGAAAAACCGCTCCTGCACCTCTATAAGTGAGAAACTTGGTTAAGTGAAAAACCTCCATGAGCGAGAAAAAGATTCCGGTCCCTTAAACTCTCGCTCATCCAGGTTTGACTGTATTATATTCGAGATTTTTTTTTCCCATTCCATTAAACAGCAATTTACACAATATCTGTTATAATAAAATATTAAACCACAATATCCGATCGATATATTGCACAAAAAACTCTTACATTGCTATGTTTTTAAAAAAATTAAATTATTACTTTCAACCTCCCGAATAACACCGTTCCAAAAATTATATGATAAAAAATGGCAGTTAATTGAGCGTTATCTAAAGATGCGTTTACATCGTGTAAGCCAATCCGAGCTGCTTAAGAAAACAGACACCTCTCGCGATTTTTTTTATCATAAACAGTTTCGGTTCTGGTCTAAAATGACGCCGCGCCAACGGGTTAAATTTCAGACGTGTTGTATTCACGGGACCGTCTGGTAACAAAGTTTTCAAGGTATTCAGGATGTTTATTTTACACCATAACGGCCTTGATAGGTCTTGCGAATAAATGGCTAATGATCGGTAAATAATAAAGCCTGAATATAATAGTGTATGTACAATAAAAATAAAAAAACGTAAGTATAATCTATGTCATACCTATACTGCAAAGTTTGAAGAGAAAGGTCTTCAACCAGAGCATCCTGCCTGTCATGACTTACGATGCCGGGACGTGGACACTGACAGTTGGACTAGTCTACAAATTCAAAGTCGCTTAGCGAGCTATGGAGCGAGCTATGCTTGGAGTTTCTTGGAAGAATAAAATCCGTAACGAGATTATCCGGAGAAGAACCGGAGTGACCGACATAGCTTCTAGGATTAGTAAGCTGAAGTGGCAGTGGGCTGGCCATGTCTGTCGAAGGACCGATGGCCGCTGGAGCAGACGAGTCTTTGAGTGGAGACCGCGAATCGGCAAACGCAGCGTCGGGCGCCCCCTCGCCAGGGTCCGACGACCTGAAGAACGTGGCTGGGGGGGCTGGATGCGGAAGGCAGAGGACCGAGTATTGTGGCGCAACTTGGGAGAGGCCTATGTCCAGCAGTGGACTGCGATAGGCTGAGTTGATAATCTATGACATTGTATAATGTTATGACTTGTTTATTCATATTTATTACATTCCATCAATTACAATTGCAAACACGTTCAGAGGGTAATTTTTTTCAGCTATTTTCCTGTTGGTGTAATACATTAAATACTCTATTTTTCTATCGTTATTGCACGAGTGATAACTTTCAAATAATAGTAGTTATATTGAAGAATCATTTCCACGTAATGTATCATTCCTGCGAATGCTCAATATGTTGACCAAATAAGACTATCAATCAATCAATCAACTCAGCCTATCGCAGTCCACTGCTGGACATAGGCCTCTCCCAAGTTGCGCCACAACGCTCGATCCTCTGCCTTCCGCATCCAGTCCCCCCCGGCCACGCTCTTTAGGTCGTCCGTCCACCTGGCAGGGGGGCGCCCTACGCTGCGTTTGCCGATTCGCGGTCTCCACTCAAAGACTCGTCTGCTCCAGCGGCCATCGGTCCTTCGACAGACATGGCCAGCCCACTGCCACTTCAGCTTACTGATTCTACAAGCTATGTCGGTCACTCCGGTTCTTCTCCGGATAATCTCGTTTCGGATTTTATCCTTCAAAGAAACTCCAAGCATAGCTCGCTCCATAGCTCGCTGAGCGACTTTAAACTTGTGGACTAGCCCAACTGTCAGTGTCCACGTCTCGGCACCGTAAGTCATGACAGGCAGGACGCACTGGTTGAAGACTTTTGTCTTCAAACTTTGCGGTATAGGCGACTAAAAGACTAATAAGACTAGCTTTTTTGCAATTGTAATGTCGCTTTCAAGTTCATTATCAAAGCCTACGCTATGCTATTTCAGTATAAATCTTTATAGATATAGATTACATATTGTGAAGGGTTTTACACGAACAAAAGCTATTCTGATACGATATGTGTTTGACTCGTCACTGAAATTGTATAGCTTTTGTAAACTCGCGTTCGGCGAACCCCTTGGCAGGCAGTTAGCCCCGCTGCCAACCTCCTGACTGGCTTATATTATTTCCACGTGCTATTATTTAATATTAGCTAATTTTACCTAGACTAGATGAGACAGGAGGATATTTAAATAATATTTAGCATAAAAAGAAAGATATCTTATTTGAAAGTACGCAAAAGAAAAAGTAGAAAGTCAGATTTTTGGCAAAAGGCCACAAAACAAGGATGCTTTTTATATTACTTTTTAAACTTCTCAGTGGTCTGAATATCAATCAGATCATTAAGAATACAATATTGAGTATGATGAATACTTTCATTCGGGTCAGGTACGACTTTCAGTTACAAAAAGTAATTTAGTGTTAAATTGGTCTTTTTATCGTCGTCAACAACGTATCATGAGGTTCATGGCAAAGAATAAACCACCTTCTCTCTACCAGAAGGTGTCATAAAATGTAACTGAAGAATAATGTCAAGAGCATATACATTATTATTGGAACTGGCTGACTTTGGTAGTTTCATGTAAGATATGGTCTGGTTGACTGTATATATACGTACAGTAACGTCAACTAAAATCGTATAATGCGGTCATACGGTGCGAGTACCTGTACTGAAGTAACTCGTAAGCTAGCTCGCCCGGTGAGGCCTTTAATCGCAAGGCTAATATATTATGGTATTTTAATCTTCAGTGCATTATAGTACCCAAAATAATATAACTAATAACGGAACCTAGTGTATCCAACTTAAGCTTGTTATTATTACAAAACTTAGGTACGTACCACTAACCTCAAACAATAAATAGTCATAACAATATAAGCATATTCAGGCAAAGATTCAAAATAAAACGCACGTAGGAGGAATCTAAATATGTCCACGTCGAATCGCTAATGCACAGTGTAGGACTGAGGGCAGACTGGAGGGTATATCACGCGGCTGACCTAAGAGAGGAACGAAGAGCGAATAATTTTTATTACCGACTTCAAAAAGAAGGAGGTTATCAATTCGACACGTATGTATGTAATATTATTGGAACTGCAATATAAATAAATAAAATAAATATTTTTGGGACATTTTACACATCACCAGTCCCATACTAAGCAGAGCTTGTGTTATGGGTACTAGACAATGGATATAATACTTATATACTTTATTTTTTGTAAATACATACTTATAATACATAAGAAACAACATATATTCATATATGATAATCTATTAGGGGCTTCCAAACAAATATACAAAATTTTATAGGTGTATGTATGTTTGTAATATGTATGTTTGTCCACGCATATCTCCGAAACTGTTAATGGAATAGTGACCACTGTTTTTTTATTGACTTATATTTACTTCAGCTTAGGGTACAGTGCAAGTTTCATCAAAATCGGTTCAGTACTTTTCATGATATGAGCTAATACGTATAAGTGTGACGGCCTGGCTTATTGATACGAGCTACGGGTGTGGTGTCAAAGGGAAAACATCTCAAAACCTTGGTCAAATTCTAGTGCATGTAGGAAAAATCTTTAAATATTTACAACAAAACTATAAATTAAAAAATAAAACAATTTACAAATAAGGTCGGAGGTCGTTTCTATTTTGATTATATTCGATGGCTTTGCTGGCACCGACCACCGACCTCAAAAAAATTGTAGACCCCTAATGTGTCTTTGATCGAGTTTAAAAAATATTATTTCATAATTTATAGTTAATTTCTTTTTGAAGTCGATATTTTTTTTAAATTGATATTTTATTTATTTAAGATTAGTAAATAGAAATTTCATCTATGTCTTTTAATACCGGAACGCGTTTTACCGGTTTGTAACCAACACATAAATATACGCAATTACGCTCACCATGTATCTAGCATTTAATGCAAAATAAAATAAGCCTAAAAAGAAATCCGTTGTTATAAACTCTATTGCAGTCCACTGCTCGACATAGGTCTCTCCCAAATTGCGTCACAACACTCAGTCGTCTGCCCTCCGCATCCAGTCCCCCCAGCTATTTTCATCAGGTCGTCGGTCCACCTGGCTGAGAGGTGCCCTACACTGCGTTACCGATCCGCGGTCTCCATTCAAGGACTCGTCTGCTCCAGCGGCCATCGGTCCTTCGACAGACATGGCCAGCCCACTGCCACTTCAGCTTACTAATTCTACAAGCTATGTCGGTCACTCCGGTTCTTCTCTGGATAATCTCGTGACGGATTTTAGCCATTGTTAGATAAGCTGCGTTATACAATTTTAGTGACTGCGTCCAAAACAGCAGTGATGATCAAGCAAACGGCAAAAAAATCGAAAATTGAAAAAGCTAATTAGCGCACTGGTGTCCTACGAGACACCTGTACGCGGCGACACTTTCACGCACCTTTGCATTATATTATTCATCATCATCATCATCATTTCAGCCGAAAGACGTCCACTGCTAGACATAAGCCTCCCCCAAGCATCGCCACAACGACCGGTCCTGTGCCTTCCGCATCCAGCGGATTCCCGCGACTTTCACCAGGTCGTCGGTCCACCTTGTGGGGGGCCTACCCACGCTGCGCCTTATAGTACGCGGTCGCCACTCCAGAACTTTACTGCCCCATCGGCCATCCGTTCTGCGAGCAATGTGCCCTCTCCATTGCCCTTTGAGTGACTTTGAGCCTTCTTATGAGGCCCATTGTGAGCGACCACGTTTCAGTACCGTAAGTAATTACTGGCAACACACACTGATCAAAGACTTTCGTCTTGAGACACTGCAGTATTTTGGACGAGAATTACCTTATAATAACCCATTATCATTAATTATATATTAGAGAAGGACCTTATATTATTACGTTATAATAATTAGATTTTTATTTTTTGACGACGTCTGTGGTCTAGTGGTTCGAGGGTCGGACTGCTGATCACGAGGTCGTGGGTCCGATTCCCACAGGACACAAATATTTGTGTGATGAATATAAGTGTTTGTGTTGGTCTGGGTGTTTCTTATGTCTTATGTATTATAAATTATAAGTATGTATTTACAAAAAAAAAAGTATATATCTATTATGTCCATTGTCTAGTACCCATAGCACAAGCTCTGCTTAGTATGGGACTAGATGGTGTTGTGTAAAAATGTCCCAAAAATATTTATTATTTATTATTATTATTTATTTATTTATTTTTGCAGTGGTATACATAACAAAAACATTCTAAAGATGTAAACATAAACTCATTAGAGTTTAACCGTACATCAGTATTATTGACTATACAAACAGGTAAACAAAAATATTGTTAACAAGGTTATTGACAAGGTTATTTAAACCTATTGATCGGGGAATCGGGGAGCATTTCTTGGATTAAAACTTTATCGAAAAACCATGGAAGCAAAGGCACGGTCATCACTTACAATATTCTTAGCAACCACGAAACACCAAACAACCATTCACTCATCACTTGGCCCTCGAAGTTTACTTCGATACACAACTGCAATGCATCTGTTACGGGTTCGAGGTAAGCATTACTGAAGGTATAAAGGAGAATAATAGCCATTAATAATAATAATTAATATTAATAATTAATACCCATTAGGCCTATTTGTTCTTTCAAATCCTATCACAAAAGGGCTGTTACATCGATTCTGTACGCCCATAAAACAAGAATGGAGGGAAACCACCCATGACATTGAATCACCGATGATTGTGTTATGTTAATTTTGAACCGAGCTGTTGAAAATGGCGTGGAAAATCGTAATGACATTATTTTATCATACTGATCAATTAGGCGTGTTCGGTTTTTATTAAACTTTTTTTTATTATTGATGTTCACTTTCGAGATTTAAATATTTTTTGGTGGAAGAAAAAAATGCCATGGAATCATGAAATTGAATAAATATACCCTTTCTAGACTGATTTTAAGGCCACCTTTTTTGGAACGAAGTTTTTTATCGCGGCTTGCGATAGGTGTGATTCGGGAGAAAATATAACGTCACGTCAGATTTTATCTATTAAATAAATCATACAAAAAGACATGTTTTACCCCCAGTATCGAATTTAGGCCCTGTGGTATCTTAGTCCGATGCTTCATGCTCTCTGACATATATGCTTGTATAGTAGTTGAGAAATTAAGCATTGTAATGAACCGGTAAATTTTTAGGGCATGCGCCTTTTAATAAATACCTTTCGCCGCCAACTTCGTTCTTGACAGGGGTCCCCTGACTGCACAGGTTTTTTTTTGTTTTATTAACGTAATCTCTGTCAGTGTCACTAGTGTGGTGGAACGAGGTATTTAATTATGTCACTCCAACAAAGGGAGGATCTTGCAACCAGGTTGGGTTTTTCTGCCTAGTAGGCCGCGACCCGACGACGGTGACGGTTGACATCGGGTGTTCTGTGTTGGTGTTCCGCGTCAAATAGTGATAGCGTGATTTCAGGATTTGTGACATCATCCAGTGCGTCCGTGATAGTACGCATGTAGCGCGATAGATGTCACTGCAGGCAACAAATAACCCATCCACAAATAAATTGAATTTAATTAATGCAATATTTCATGCAGACTCACAAAGATTTTGCATAGATTGATTTATCATTAAATCCAACCGTAAAACGATTTTTTACTTATTTTTAAAAGTCTATCCATCTCTTTTCTAAACCTTCTATCAGACAATATTTTCACCGCCTAATGCACCGTATATAGTCACTCACGTAATCTGAAACGTCTTAATTGCGAGGTCGAAACCAACCCTTCGTTACTCAAATGCATGCCAATTTTAACCCGTGACTTACCACGGTCTGTCCTTTAATAGCCACTTTTACGTATCTGTCATCTAAGCTTCTCCAAACCATTCTGAGCTTTAAGCAGATTCAAATAAAAGTCATTTTTGTTCTTTTTAGTAAGAATACGAATGGTAACAGTCGTGAGTTCAAACTCTAATTAACACCTCTGGGAGCAGATAAATTGTGGCGATAGTGCAGTGCCTGGCGTTGCGCATAGGTTTCAGTGAGATATGCAATGGTATACCATGCTTACTGAGATTCGAAAGTAGGGAAATTTAATCTAGTTTTGGTTTTAGTAGCTTTATAGATTGGTTATGGAGCAAATTTTTAGCAAAAAAGTAATTTTAATGGAGTAGTAGGTATTCTTTATAGACTTGTCATAACTATGTCGAAGGGTTGTTATAACATTATAATTATATCACAAATACATCGAAATACAACGACTCAAAAGACCAATTTAACATACCTTATAAGTCCTGTATTAGATTACAATTATTTACAATATGATTCCTAAAATTTTGTAAAATAATGTCGTCATCATGAAATCCTACTGAATGATTTAAGTAAAAAATCATAATTTAATAATTATTACATTACTTTCTCGTAAATTCGTTTCAGAAACAACACCGCTTTCAGTGAATGCATCTCACGAAATTACATGGCTTTACAAAAGCGGTTAATGTCTGGGCATGCATATTAATATGCATATAATTTGCAATAAAACACTGTGTTGCAGACTTATCACTTTAAAGCCTTTTACTGGCTAACATGATTTCTAAACTCAGTTATTATTATCATATACTAAAAATTCTCCCGAACAAACTCCTCGACAGCCATTACAATAATAATCGGAAATAGCAACAGTTTTAAACGTATGCATCTCTCTCATAGGCTAACAAACGCAGTGAATGTCTGGACATGCATATAATTTGCAATAACAGACTAGTGTTGCAGATTTATCAGTTGTAAGACTTGTAAGCCGTTTACTGGTTGACATTATTTCTAAGCTCAGTTCAAGAATTGTGCTGAACGTATGCTAAATACACTTATATCTAAAATAGCTCCAGTTCTCAACAGATGCATTCTATTTTCTAAAAAACGCAGTAAATGTTTGGGCATGCATGTAATTTGCAATAAAAGACTAGTGTTGTAGATTTATCGCTTTTATGCCGTAGACTGGTTGACATGATTTCTAAGCTTAATTGAAAATTTCTTCTGAACAAACTCTTTATACTTTTAGCGAAAAGACCGCCCATGTACTCATAATTTATACGTTGTTCCCGTTTACTACTATTTTCATGGAGTACAATAAAGTATATTCTATCTATCTTAATAGTCAATACATACCTATTTATAAAAATTTGTCATATCGGAAATGGCACTAGTTTTCAACGGATGCATCTTATCGGCTAAAAAACGCAGTGAAAGTCTGGGCATGCATATAATTTGCAATAACAGACTAGTGTTGCAGATTTATCATTACGAGTGCGGTGTAGCGTTACCTTGTTCACACGTCTTAGGGCTGCCAGCTACAAAGATAACGTGGCGGGTTTTTTAATGAGCCTGTTTTGTACCACTGCAAGACCTTTAAGTACCAGCTCATCCCGCCCTCTCCATCTGGGTCTATTGCGTTTTTGTTTTCTACTGTTTAGGATTCACTGTATTGTGAGTTTTACCCATAGCCCCTCTAGCATGCGACAGATGTGGCCAGTGTGTGTGTGGTAGAAGTATATGTATTATTTAATAGTACCTTATAAATATGGCTTGCTTAATATACTTTATGAAAGTGCACCACATACTGCCCCATCTATTTTTCACGTCTTCCTTGTCTATCCAAAGGATGTCTGGAAGATATCACTATTAGCGATAAAACCGCCAATGTACCCTTATTTTACGTGTTATTCCTAAGTTTAATAATGTTAATGGTGTACAATAAAGAATATTCTATCTATCTATCTATTTTGCCGCTAAATAGCTATAGTGCTGATTACTCTGCGAGATTATTTTGTGATTACCTTGATCAAACCATGGATGAGTAGCAGAACTTAACAGTATACGCAGCCTGAAAGTCTGACAGCTAGTCTATCTTCAGCAAATTTTCCAAAAGACAACAGTTACTACACGTAGAACAAATATATGTAATACATACATATATAATGTTCTTGATTTAGCCGCAACTGCGGTTAGACTGGAAGACTACCTTACCTGAACATATCGATGGTCGAGAAGAGAAACATGCTAAGTATAAAAAAAAAGTGTTTGGACACTTTAATGCCAAATACTACGGCATGATCAAGTCATTTAGTACATTTGGCACTTTTTTTTTGTATTTAGCACAGTTGTGTTCTAGATCATCGATTTGTAGTTAGGAAAATGCAAGGTTTATGACTTGTTTTTAATGCAGTTCGATGTTGTTAACTGACTATTATTTATTTATTTAGTTTTATTAAAATAATTATAGATAAGACAAAATATACAACAACAATTTGCGACACATCTTTGATAATCCCTCTTACAATGCTTCTGACATACTAACAAAATTTTCCTTATTCATATATTCATATTCATTTACTCGCATAAAAGTTGGTACATAACACAGTTGGTCTTACATGTTATTAGGATTAGTTCTTAGAACTACAATCCTTCAATCACAATCAATTATAAACACAAACGTACCTATGATATTCATAAAACATATTCAGTTTGTTACTGTCCTATATCTAGGCACGAACCTCTTCTCAGTAAAAAAAGGGATTAGGCCGTAGTCAATATAAATGATCAGGTTTTTAATACATCAAGATTAAATATACCAGGATCTCAACAGAGGCAGCCCTACACAGTGCATTGCAGTTGATATCGTGTCTCAGGTTTAATTGCGACTTATCGGATTGTTTTTCATTGTCCTGCTTATGGCGGTTTATAGGTTTGGTGCCGGTGCGGGTATTTTTATTGCAAGGGTTTTGCGCTGAAGGTTCCACTGTATTTTGTCCTAGAAGTGCGTAAAGGAATATTTTTAATATGAAAAATCTGCTACGTTTATATGGTTTGAAGAAGAATTATGATTTGTAGGAATGTACGGTCAACCAAAAAAGTAGTTTACCACCCTTAGATTGAAATTATTTTGCACGTCGTAAGAAAGGGCCGTCCGAAGGCGCGCTGGGTTGATGATATCGCCAAAGCCGCAGGAAACACTTGGATGAGGGACGCACAAGACCGAAGAGGCTGGCAAAAACGAAAGGAGGCCTATACCCAGCAGTGGGTGATACCGGGCTAGGATGATGATGATGATGATGAAGACAATAAATATATATTTTCCCTGGCAACGTGAAATTATACGTGACACAGTCCTTAGCGATATTTTCTGTTGCTAGAAAGCTATATCGAAATTGATAAACCATTTATTTTGGCGGCTGTAGCTAGGCTAGAAAAAAGAGGTACAAATAAAAATAAAACAGTTGTAGTCAATTTGCAAAATCATACGTTTTGGCAAATGTCCAATTTAAAGTTTTCACGTCAATGAATTTTATCTACATGAGAAAAAGCATTAATTTAAACAGATTAGTAAGCTAGAAAATCAATTTGAATTTAAATCAGTCACGAACTTCAAGTTCGCTGAAGTTTAAATCAACCGTCATCTCCTCGAAATCATCTATAAAGAACTTTAAGATAATCATCAGACTATTTGAAATCTAGAATAGTCATCAGAATTTATTACCATGACTTTGAAAATATACATAAAAGATATACTTTTTAGTATTTGTACTTCATTTAGTTTTTGTACAAAAATTTAAATCTATAGGTACTAATATTACACAGAATATAGGTTTGTTTGTTTGATAAACTCTGTAACTACTGAACCGATTTTAATAATTCTCTTACCATTAGAAAGCTATTTTATCCCGAAATAACATAAGCTGTATCTTATTTTAGTACGCGGGCAAAGCCGCGGGCAGTCTAGTTAATAATAATCAAGGCAAAACCTTTATTGGAAAAAACTCGACCTTTTGTAGTGCGCTGTTCATTGACATTTTTTTTGACTTGTATAGTGTATTTCACTGTGAATTTGCATGGCATAATGTTAAATATGGCGTTACTATAAATATTCTTTTAAACATCTAATGTAAAATTAGGTACTCATATTTCGCAAATAAATTTAATTGAATTGTTCAGATAGACCGAATACATAGGCGTGAAAAGTTTTCTTTCAAATTGATGTTTAGTTATCGTAATAGTTGACTGGAACGGTATATTTTAGATTCTCGATCAAAAACCTAACTGGCTACGCGTGACCAGGAGGTCGTAATTTCGAACACAAAATAAAACTTAAATGTTATAATAAATCTTTCGTCTTCACATCTCTACGCCCAGCAGTGAGATATGATATTCTGATGACAACTTACCTCTTAACGTATTAGCTCCGTACAGAGGATGGTCGTAGGGCACTGGGCGGTATGCTGGATGGAGAGCAGCAAGGTAGCTCAGTTCGCTGGTCGCACCAGCCGCCGCCGCCGCCGCCGCTGCCAGCCTGTAGAACAGAAAGATTGATTTAGACATAGCCGCAGATCGCTCTCTATGAAGAAAGTCTTCTTGAACATTAAAATGACATTGACATCACAACGTCGAACAAAATAATAAAAGGACAAAGTATGTCATACTTTTTGTTCCTCGTTATATTTTTGGACTTCACAAAGTACCTGAATTACAGCCATAGTTCCATCTTTTAATGAGCTACACAGTATTTTCTCATCAGTCCAAGTTACTAAAATCTCGACCTGGTTCAAATGCCAGCCCCAAACTGACTTCTGACAAGTTTTTACATCTAAATTGCGTACCTTTATAAGGCGAAGTGCATATGAAAATATTATTTTCCTCGACACAGGGTGACTTTTAATTACAAAACCTCGTTTGCGAATGACAACATTTGAATGCTTTGCCAAAAAGGTTGAACACAATGACACATTTGAAACTTTTTTCACGATCCCTATTCAAGTATTCGGAGTATCGGCGGGGACATCTCGGTGCGAACCCAAGGCCTGACAGTGGGGTTCCGCAGGCAATAAAAAGAGGATGAGCGCTCGCAATCCATTGGCATCCGTGACGTAATATGTCTGGATGTTTTAGAGCAAAAAACGATTTATAAACAGCTGGATACTGTAGCGAGTCAAGTGCTAATTTTTCAAGTCGTATAAGCCGATTTGAGAGTCGTATGTTGTAGTTTATATTTTTACATTCACAAAAAGAAAGTCATAACAATAAAGTACGTGATAAACAGCTACACCTAATTTTGAATTAGTACGGGGTAGTTACCATGTCTAGCTATAACTTATCCCGCTTAACGCATTTGCACAACACAACACTATGTCGATCGCTCAATAAAATAGATATTTGCCATAAATAGCAAAACAATGGATAAATCAGATAAACAATGAGAAAACAATCCATTCCCACGTTTACAGCGAAAAACAAAAGTAAAGCGACCACTAAAAGCGCAAAGCTAAACAAAAATAAGAACACAATAGCTCGCGCGCATGCGCAATGCGCCCAGTAATAAAATTATTAAACAAATCAACCTCATAATAATGCGGCCCCAGAAAATTGTCGGGTGGGCTGAGTAGGATAAAGAAATTATCCAACTTACCGGCCACGGACGATTGCGCGTCCCGAACGAACCCGAACAAAGACGTAGCCAGAGAAAACGAACAAAAAAAACCTGGCGGCTAACAAAATAAATAAAACAAGTGCAAGAACACTCGCGCGCCTTCGCCCCGCGTGACGTCTTCATGTACTCCGTCCTTTTCGCCCACGCGTTCTGTCTGTTCTTATGTGTACGTGTGACAAAGACGGAGATATGCACAGATTGTCCTCTGAATAGGAAGAAAGTTTTGAAACTGTTGCTGTATGTGTAACAAGTTTTACAGATTTCGCGCAGACAGACTTTTTGATTTGACGTTTTATTTACATTTTGTAAAGTCATTTTTCTTTGCACGGATTTAATTTATTCGAATCATAACACGGGAGCAATCTGAGACGGGAGCGATGATAAACCAGGGAGTCGTTTAAAAAACACATTGCTTTTTAATTGCAAGCGGCGAAACGGTTAGTTATTAAGATTTTTTCAACAATCATTATCCATCGTTATTTATAACGATACTACCAGAGGAAAGAACTAACGTTATTTCTATTGGAAAAACCATAACAGACATTGGCACTATCTTCTAATGACTGAATGAATAACTTTACGTAATAATCAACGTTTATTTAGAGTTATTTTTTGCTTATTTTCGAGTAATCAGCGCAGCTGAAGTCTGTCAGTTGAGCATTTTAAAAGTGTAATTGCCCCCTCAATGTGAGCGACTCAATCATGACATCATGAATGTTTCATGAAAACCAGTTGGCAATTACACTCGTTTCTTACGGCAATGTACTTTTTACGGTTTATTTAGTTTTTTTCGCCGAATGACCAATTAGTGTTTACTGCCTGCTACACAACCCTCGCGTATCTATGATAAATTGTACCCGTTATGTGTAATACATGTGTTTTATGGTATTTCTTGAGTTATGTTGTATGGGCTTCATTAAGGAAAGTATGTATAAAAGTATGTCTTTATAAAAAGGGTTAAACATTGGAGTTATGTTGTCAGAATTTGAAATTAAAATTAAAGTATAAGTAAGATATTTTCGTTTAATCTTTTTGGAAATAAAAATCTTTATGTTTAAGTTTTTCAAGAATAGTAATAATTAGTAAGTCTATTAGTCACTTTCTAAGTCATGAACTATCTTTTATACCGTTGTTTAATTCTTTCTTTTCTGTTTATTCATCAAATATTTTATCACCTTTGTACTTATTCTTAATTTCGTGTTTGATACAAACTAAAAAAAAATGTTTTTCTCTCTAGAAGAAAATGGGTTTTATTTTAAAATACACGAATAGGCTCAGTTAACTTTTAATAAAAGTAAACTACAATGTGTACAATACGTTCAATAAAATGCCTTACGGCTTTCCTTATGGGGGGCATAAAGCTTCAGGCTTTGTACAACATCGATTTGTGTGATTGTTTTACAATTTTATTCTAAGCGCTCCTTTTGTGCTGAATTGTTTTACAATTCAAAAGTACACCTTTGTGTAAAATATGAAATATTATATCTTTAGTGGAAGTCCAATTTATACACACATCATAGGTACTTACGTGGGACACTCAGAAAGTTTTGCGAAACTAAAAAAAATTGTTCTATACGTACATATATTTTTATCAAATCTTTTCAAAGTACTTTCCACCAGCCTCTATACAAAGATTCATGCGCCTAAACCAGTTTTCAAAACACTTTTTCCAGTCCGCCGCAGACACCTCGTTTACAGCCTGCTCGAACGCAGCCAGCGCATCTTCCGGCGACGAAAATTGTATCCCTTTGAGCTGATTTTTTATTTTTGGGAATAAAAAGAAGTCACACGGTGCTAGATCAGGGCTGTAAGGAGGGTGACCCAGGAGTTTGACTGGCGTGCTGTCCAGGAAGTCCCTCGTTTTGAGTGCGGTGTGCGCAGGTGCATTGTCGTGGTGGAGCAGTAGCCCTGTGTTTGGTCGCTTGTTGCTTATAACAGAGAAAACTTCTGGCAAACATTTGGTAGTATACCATTCGGCATTAATGCTTCTTTGATCCCGTAAGGGAATTGATACCAAGTGGCCAGTCAAATTAAAAAAGCTAGCGATCAAAATCTTACCCCCGCTTCTAGATCGCTTCACTTTGGTAGGCGTTGGCTCATTTTGAAACACCCAAACAGTCGACTGGCGCTTGGTTTCTGGGTCGTATTGATAAATCCAGGACTCATCACCTGTAACGATGTCGTAAACACGCCGATACGAGCCTGCTTCAAATTTGTTAAGCATATCACGGCACCATTCCACCCGGGCCTGCTTCTGAGCATCGGTGAGGTTGTGCGGCACCCAGCGTGATACTATCCTCCTCACGCGAAGATGGCTGTGTAGAATCTCGTGAACGCTTCCCGATCCAATCTTCAATATGTGTTGAATCTCCTGATATGTAATTCGCCTATTGTCTTGGATTAAATTTTTCACTGCTAGCACGTTTTCTTCGGTAACAGCCGTCAAAGGGCGACCGCTTCTTTCGTCATCCCCCAAAGTTGGTCGACCGCGCTTGAATTCGTTATACCAACGATACACGGTTGCCTTGGAAGGGCCTTCATCCATGAATGCCATTTGAAGTCTATCGTACGATTCATCCGGTTTCAGGCGACACTTGAAATCGTATAAAATCATAGCTCTAAAATGTTCCCGGCGCAGATCCATATTTCAGTGAGACACAATACTTTGAATTAACTCGCAAAAAATGTGGAGGGAAATTTTGAAATTGGAACTTACTTATTTTTACTTATAAATAATCATATTTTCGAAAAACATTATAACTGGCCAGTCTCCCATATATAAAAACTTTTTTTCGCAATACTTTCTGAGGGGCCTGGTATATAACACTCTTTTCACCGCTGTCGGTACGCTAAAATTAATTAAGTATTATTTTTCAGAACGAATGCGGAAGTTTCACATTCCTCTTTATTTTAGTGTTTTTTTTTTTCATTTATCTAAGCAGAAGCACACATTATCATCATCATCATCATTTCAGCCGAAAGACGTCCACTGCTGGACATGGGCCTCCCCCAAGTATCGCCACAACGACCGGTCTTGCGCCTTCCGCATCCAGCAGAAACACACGTTTCAAAGAAATTTTTCATTCATGACAAGTGTAAAAATAATAAATTCCTATGCAAATAAAGTGAGTGATTTATAATTGTAAACCTGTCATCAATAATCGTCGATCGCGAGATAGTACAGTCGCCTGCATGACAGTGGTAACACGTCAATTCGAAAACCGCCCTTACTGCTTACGAAATAAAGATGCTGCTAATGTCAAAGTGTTACCACCGACGTGCGGTCGACCGTACCATCATGTTTATTGTGTACACTTCATCTTCACGGTTGGACGCGCCAAAACCTTGAAATACCACTAAGTTAGATCACTTGAAAATTATTTAAAAAAAACAATGTCAATATTATGCAAACTGACCATTAATATTTCCTTGTAAATTAATTATTACATGTCAAAAGATACTAATCGTGAATTTCGGCCGTAACTCTACTTTTAGTTGTAAATGTCATTGACAGACATTATTTGTTTTTCACTCATTCACTCCAAACATTGTCTTTAATTATAATAAAACAAAGTTTAACCGGATTAAATCGCGTATATTATTTAAATTGGTTTCCCTGACGTTTCGAAAGCTTTGCAGCATTTCGTGGTCGCAGGTAGACTAAGATGACAATCGTCTTTACAGATATTTCTAAAAATTATTTAAAAAAATTTAAATTACTAAAAATAATCAAGTCCAAAACAGCACGCAACACTGTAAAAGATAATGATATTGTGAGTGATTACTGCGTGCATCGAAACGATTTTAATTAATAAATATTGTACGATAGATTAAAGTATTTTTTTAGAAATATCTGTAAAGACGATTGTCATCTTAGTCTACCTGCGACCACGAAATGCTGCAAAGCTTTCGAAACGTCAGGGAAACCAATTTAAATAATATACGCGATTTAATCCGGTTAAACTTTGTTTTATTATAATGTGTAGTGATCGCGAAAACCTTACCGAACCGAAGTTATTATTGTCTTTAATGTTTCGTTACGATATTGTTACGATGACGGACCCAAATAGATGAAAAATTACGATATACCAGGCCCCTCAGAAAGTATTGCGAAAAAAAGTTTTTATATATGGGAGACTGGCCAGTTATAATGTTTTTCGAAAATATGATTATTTATAAGTAAAAATAAGTAAGTTCCAATTTCAAAATTTCCCTCCACATTTTTTGCGAGTTAATTCAAAGTATTGTGTCTCACTGAAATATGGATCTGCGCCGGGAACATTTTAGAGCTATGATTTTATACGATTTCAAGTGTCGCCTGAAACCGGATGAATCGTACGATAGACTTCAAATGGCATTCATGGATGAAGGCCCTTCCAAGGCAACCGTGTATCGTTGGTATAACGAATTCAAGCGCGGTCGACCAACTTTGGGGGATGACGAAAGAAGCGGTCGCCCTTTGACGGCTGTTACCGAAGAAAACGTGCTAGCAGTGAAAAATTTAATCCAAGACAGAGGCGAATTACATATCAGGAGATTCAACACATATTGAAGATTGGATCGGGAAGCGTTCACGAGATTCTACACAGCCATCTTCGCGTGAGGAGGATAGTATCACGTTGGGTGCCGCACAACCTCACCGATGCTCAGAAGCAGGCCCGGGTGGAATGGTGCCGTGATATGCTTAACAAATTTGAAGCAGGCTCGTCTCGGCGTGTTTACGACATCGTTACAGGTGATGAGTCCTGGATTTATCAATACGACCCAGAAACCAAGCGCCAGTCGACTGTTTGGGTGTTTCAAAATGAGCCAACGCCTACCAAAGTGAAGCGATCTAGAAGCGGGGGTAAGATTTTGATCGCTAGCTTTTTTAATTTGACTGGCCACTTGGTATCAATTCCCTTACGGGATCAAAGAAGCATTAATGCCGAATGGTATACTACCAAATGTTTGCCAGAAGTTTTCTCTGTTATAAGCAACAAGCGACCAAACACAGGGCTCCGCGGGCTACTGCTCCACCACGACAATGCACCTGCGCACACCGCACTCAAAACGAGGGACTTCCTGGACAGCACGCCAGTCAAACTCCTGGGTCACCCTCCTTACAGCCCTGATCTAGCACTTTTTATTCCCAAAAATAAAAAATCAGCTCAAAGGGATACAATTTTCGTCGCCGGAAGATGCGCTGGCTGCGTTCGAGCAGGCTGTAAACGAGGTGTCTGCGGCGGACTGGAAAAAGTGTTTTGAAAACTGGTTTAGGCGCATGAATCTTTGTATAGAGGCTGGTGGAAAGTACTTTAAAAAGATTTGATAAAAATATATGTACGTATAGAACAATTTTTTTTAGTTTCGCAAAACTTTCTGAGTGTCCCACGTACAACGTGTTATTAAAATAACTGAAAACCTCTTAAGGGGACATTATACTCATCAGTATGAACAACTTTTGCTATGGAACAAACCCTGAAATCGTGAAAAAAAACAGGTGTTCCCCACAAATGTAGGGAACAGCTGTTTTTTTTTCGCGATAACATGTTTGGTCCCATAGTAAAAGTTGTTCATACTGATGAGTACAATGACCCTTTAAGAGTTATTAAGTTATTTCAATAACACGTTGTATATGGCTATATTTGAGACTAATTGGGGGATTTGAATCAGTTTTCACTCCCACTTTTATATTAAGATAACTAGCAATAAACGAACAAAACCGCTTGACCGCTGCATAAAAGAAATTCTCCTCCTACCCTTTCTCCTTAAATGAATAAGTAATTCTTCTTCGTATTCTTCAAAATATTTGACCTCAAAAATTACAAATAAATCACTTAACAATACGCCGTAAAGAAGAATTCAGAAACATAAAATTTCATAATATAGAAATAACGAGCAGTTTCTTTATGCCATCTTTCGTCAAAAAATATAACACTTTATCACAAATTTCATAAGCAAATAATACGAAAATTTTAATTCGTGGATGCTTAAGTGTTCAAATGACAGATTTATTAAGGTCCAGAATAAGAACCAGGTTAAAAAAGACCCTAAGCCTCTTTCGGTGTGACTTTTAGAATTATATCGACGAAATTTTGAATAACCGTTTTTATGTACAGATGATTTATTTGGCGTGAATAAATTGAGATTTTGTTGACTTTTAATATTTTTTTAAAGATATTGCAACAATGATTGCAGTTTCGTATTTTACAGTCTTGGCTTATGATGACAGGTGGACGATCTTAAAAAATAAAGTGAGCACATACAGAGGTATCTTACATAGATTATAAACTAAAGTATCTAATTGCATAGCAAATACAGAACCTATATTAAGAAACATCTACCTACCTTTTTTTTTTGTTTTCGTGTGGAAATCCCCATGGATACCCTCCATCTGGGGACGGTGGAGGGATATGTCGGACTCTTATCGACTAAAACCTGTGGTGGCCATCCTCTGCACAAAATAGAGGAGCTCCGGAAACTCCATTGGACCGCGCCGGTGCCCCTCTAGTGCTATGCCTTTGGCACGTCCCTGGAAAACAATATTGTTTCCCGCATAGTAGCACGGACCACAACGTACTGCTACTGCTGTCCTCCCCAGGGTCGATTAATAGACGCCTCGAGTCCCCCCCACTCTTAGCATCCACGATCCCGATGCCAGATGTCGCGGCAGGGGATGCGGCCCTTCGCCCTATCTGGGCCTTGCGCCAGGGCTTTTGCCTACCCGGCGCGGCGCCTCCTTCTCCCGATCTCACTCTGCGGCATCCTTCTGAAGCATAACGACCTACCTATGTTTGAAACTGTACTAACTGTGCTAACCTAACTGTTACTTGTCCTAACTATTATAAAACTAATCTGTCTGTTTGTTTGTTTGTTTATTCGATGCATCACGCAATAACCTGTAGAGCTAGACCATAGAAATCTAAATAATGAGGTATAATAGAAGCGGTAAAAGCGCGTGAACTTGTCGCTGCAAAGAGGTGTCTTGTAGAACACAAGTGCGCGAACTTTTTGCTTGATCATCAATGCTGTTTTGGACGCAGAGTCACTAAAATTAAATTTTGCAGCATGTCTAACCATGGTTTGTTTTTCAGGCTTAATTAATTTTGTATTGAATGCTAGGAACATGGTTGACATAGTTGCGTATTTATTTGTTGGTAGCGGCATACCGGCAACACGCGTTCCGGTATTAAAAGACATAGATAACATTTCTATTACCTTATTATTAAGATTTCTATGCTCTAGACTAGACCATTTGATTGTAATTTGACACACAGATAGACGATTTCCCGTATCAAAATGTAGAATACTTTGATTTACTTTTCATAACACGGGAGAAAAACCGCGGCCATGGGCTAGTGGCAACTATGGTAACATGGCAACTGTGGTATATTTTTTGTTGCTATTGCAATATAATATGTCAAAAAGACTACCTGAATACCACATTATTCAAATAATTCGCCGCTAAATAACACCATAGACACCTCTTGTATTTAATTTTAAACAACTAAAGCCTGAAATGAGTCACTTCTGTTCGGTTAAGATTGTCCTTCCGAGAAGGTTCAATATGGTCACCACAGGGGCCGCAGTAGGAGTTTTGTTTAAGCCGTATTTTACTGTCACACTATCCCCGCCACCTGGGTTTTTGTTAATTTTGGCTATTTAACATGTATCGAATGAAGATGTTTATCAAATAAAAATAATCGATTTAGGAACTTTTATCGATTGAGGATGAAAATACAGAAAACATTTATTTAATTAGAAGCTTGTGAACTGTGAACACATTATTATTTCTTGTTTTATTATACATGCTGAAATTTTAATGGCGTCTTTCCCGAAAAGGGGTCATTGTACTTATCATTATGAACAACTTTTACTATGGGACCAACCCTGAAATCGCGAAAAAAAAAATCAAATGGTCCCTACATTTGTGTTCACTAAAATCAATAAAATGTAGGGACCATCTGATTTTTTTTTCGCGATTTTAGGGTTGGTCCCATAGTAAAAGTTGTTCATAATGATGAGTACAATGACCCCTTTTCGGGAAAGAAGCCATTAAAATTTCAGCATGTACGTTGTAAATTACAATATGTAAGTTAATTATCTTCGATAAAAATATAATACCAACTATAAAAAGTACTTTTGATGAGGTAATACCTGTTGTAAAGCTTAAAGTAAACTATGACAGATACACACTTAAGGCCATAAACCAATAAATAATCATAGTAAAATAAGATAGCAAAAATTTCCAGCGCTAATCATCGCATAAGTCAGCTTAAAAGCGCTTAAGTTGCCATAATATTTATCATTATCAATATCTTAAGACTGTTTACTTATGCAGTCAAAACAGATCTTAACGGCATGCATGATAGAAATATTCTTATTAATGTAATTAGGTACTATTTAATTGTCACAAGTACCTGAACAAAATTTTCCCTAAACGATGTCAACGAGGATCCGAAATGCGAAAGCAATCTGGCAACGACTCGTAATTTTATTATAGTTATTTTTTGTTTGTACCATAAACAAATTAAATATTTTTTAAAGCAGGATTAAGTAATTAAATCTTTTAGTTTACAAACAACAAAAAACTCTCAATGATAAAACCGGCCAAGAGCATGTCCGGCCATGCTCAGTATTATAGGGTTCCTTAAGTAGGTCTAATTACAAACGAATCAAATCGAATATTAATCATTGCAATTTTAGGTTTTGCAAACAGCGCCACCTAGCGCTAAATTTAAGAAGCTAAATTGAAAAAGTGTGTCATATCAATATAACACAAAGTTACTTTTTGTGTTTTTTTAAATAGAAAGTAAATAAAGGAGCATTATTTGCTAAGACCATTTTTCTCTAAGATCAATGACCTTTGAACTAGGACGTCTTAAGTATTTTTCAGTTTTCTCACTATAACTCGAAAATTTATAATTACATTATACTCGAAATAATTTTAAAACATAGTTTTTACTAAGGTCTATCAATGTGGAAGATTATAAGTTTCTACGTTGCATAGTTTAGAAATGGCAGGGGGGGGACACATTGCAAGCCACTTTGGCAGGCTATCTTTCGAAGATGGTACCTGATAAAAAAGTGATGTATGAAACATTACCTTCATTTTAGTAGACCTATTCAATGATACCCCACACGAGGGGGTGCAGTGAATAAAAATAAACATGCCCATTTCACATGTATGGGCACCACCCCTAAAATACGTAATCCAGATTTTTTCGTTCTTTTAAAATTGAGATCTCTATCTAGACTATTTTTTAACAAAATTCCATTTACTTATGTTAATAACTGTAGAAGTTATTAAGCTGTAAAGGATTAGGACAGACCGACAGACGGACAGACGGACGGACATGACGAAACTATAAGGGTTCCTTGTAGGACTACGGAACCCTAAAAACGGCGCTACAATCAGCACGCTGAAACTCAAATAACAAACTAAGCTCAAATAAAGTTTCCAATGTGGCTTAAACAAAGAACAAAAAATATTTTCTCAAACCAGTTCAACATCGCACATAATTTTCTATGTCCTTTTCCATAATAACAAAGCAGAATACGCTTCTAAAGTCGATACGAAGTCAGCGCAAGCGCTTCAATCTACTCGATCTCTACACCGCTCATGGTGACATGTCAATCGCAGGTCTGAATAATGCAATAGGCACCATGTTACAACACGCTGTATATCGGGACATGTTTAATTGTAAGGCCTTATTGCAATAACATTGTTTTATAGATTTTGCGTTATATTTTCTGTTGTTAGGAGCTAATCTCAGTTTTTTCTTACGACTTATTTAGTATCTTGGCATGTCTTTTTTCTATCTTGTCTTATTTAGTATCATGGCATGTCTTTTTTTATGCAATTCGTCAATAATTGTGGCTAATAAGGACCAGTCTTTTTGAAAGGAGTCCAGCTCAAGCCGCCATCTCCGTCTGGGCCTGCCGCGTTGGCGTTTGCCATTTGGGGCCCCCAAACCCCCATTGGGTCGTACGTTTGACCCATTGATCGTCTGGCATGCGGCATATGTGTCCAGCCCAGTGCCACTTCAGCATGGCAGCTTTCCGAGTGACACATCACTATAATTTTTTGTTAAATAAAATTGTAGGTATGTGATTGCGATCTATAGATTTAAAAAAATTGTGTTTATTTACTTATTTATATAATTTTCAGTCCAAAATATATACAAAATCCTGGTGACCCTACAGTCACACAATCGAACAGGTAAGGTAACAATGTCACACACTTGTTACGACCTGTCCTGCCTACCTCTTAATAGACAGAGTCGCTATATTGTGTCGTCACAGCCGCTCAATTGTTTAGAACATTGTTATTTCCTCGCCAATTGTTCCTGGCTTTGTTAACAACTGATAGAATTGAAGATTCTCTTTGTGTTTACTTTCTTGCTTTGAATGAATGTGTATTTTGTTATTTACACTTTTTACACTTACTTTTCTGATATCTATAGTTTACTCTTCAGCGTGTATTGTTTAACATAACATAACATAACATCACGCCTGTATTTCCCCGAAGGGGTAGGCAGAGGTGTATAGTACACCCACATTTCGCCAGTTATGTTATAAGTCCCATGTAATAGGGGGCGAGCCTATTGCCATTAACGGGGCACAAATCTAGACTCCGGGCTGCTACTGAGAATTTCCTAATGAAAAAACCCAATAACACTTTGCCCGACCCGGGAATCGTACCCAGGACCCCATGCTCAGCAGTCGCACTTGCGACCACTAGACCAACGAGGCAGTCGAGTGTATTTTTTATGTAGAATAAATTATGGTTATATTTAGTTAATCTTAGAATAATACCGGTACTTATACATAGATAGATAGAAGATAGAATATACTTTATTGTACACCATGAAAATAGTAGTAAACAGGAACAACGTATAAAATACATACACAATACATAATATGTATTATGTACTTACGTATGTATTATATTATAATAAACGAGCTTTTACCCGCGGCTTCGCTCTTGCTCCCGTGGTTTTTCAGATTTATCCCAGAGGTACCGTGTTTTATTATTTTTTCATAAAATACAAACACAAAACACAAAAAAATTAACACGATTTATGTGACCACAAATGTAGGGAATAGCTGTTTTTCGCAATTTGAGAGTTGGTTCCATAGTAAAAGTTCTTCATACTGATGAGCACTTTTCCCAAAATAAAAAATCATAATAAACATTTTACCCAAATTTTCAAATTTTAAAATGTATGATTAAAAATTTCATGCGCAATTTTCTGGAAATGACAGGTAGTCTTAACAGTCGCAGTGTAATGGACTGTAATGATACTTTAGCAATATTAGTTGTTACCATCCATTAAGGAAAGCAATTTTGAGAACAATTTAGCAAATATAATAATTAATGTTTGCCACTTGCCACTGGGCAAGGCCTGAAAGTTCAGTGCAAATAAAATTGATTGCAATTGAAGAAAATTAATTTTTAATTGTTAATAGTGCAATCAAAATCAAAGTAACTTGCGGGTCTAAAGATGAGTTTTCCTAGTAAATATTAAGACAAATATCAATTTCTGATTGATCAGGGAAATAAATAAATATTGCCTCCATGTAATCTACCTCATATCATAAAACTTAAGTACCTACTTATAAAATTGTTCATATTTCACAAAATATATTTGTAGTGACTATTATAAGCATCTACCGTTTCAGGTTTCCAAAAAATTAAAGTAGCTCAGCAGCAGTGGCGAAGGGCCCATATAACACGATTCCCACCAGCTTCCCCTTAAATACAAATCAACGACATTTCTTTGCTAATTTATTGTTCTGGAGTACAAAAAAAGGATGTAAAATTGAATTAAAAGTTGTTAAATTGTTTATTTTATTTTATTAAGGTGCGATCTTAGCTATTTTGGGATTTTTAGGTACCTACCTACCCTTCTGAAAATATTACCCTTCACCACGCTATGGAAAGGGCTATGGTCGGAATTTCTCTCAAGGATCGAATCCGGAACGAGGTGATCCGACAGAGAACCCAAGTTGTCGAGTCAACATGTCAACATAGCCCACAGCATCAGCAAGCTGAAGTGGCAGTGGGCCGGCCATATTTACCGAAGAACCGATAACCGTTGGGCGGACGTGTTCTTGAGTGGAGACCGCAAATCGGGAAAAGTAGGGCAGGACACCCTCAGGCTCTGTGGAGCGATGATATTGGCAAGGTGGCTGATAGCAACTGGATGTGAGGGGCCGATGATCGATGTCAGTGGTGTGCCATTAGAGAGGCCTATGTCCAGCAGTGGACTAATATAGGCTGATAATGATGATGACCGTTTCAGGAACTTGATAATCTTTTATTGAGACATAATCTCAGCAGCTACGTCCCATTGTCAACCACAGACGAGAAGAAAAATATATTTTTCTCGTCCGTGACGTCAACTTTACTTTTGCTCACTAAAATTAATTGTTGTATTTGGGAGTTCATACTTTTTGAAGCCAAGCTGAAGCGAAGCAGAATAGGAAGCTGAAGCGAAGCTTCTGCGGCGTAATTTCGCGCTCGGCCCGGCCAAAAACTCACCATTAACTGGTACGCACGTTCCATCTGCGCTTGCAAATGCTAAATACATAGAAGCTTCACTTCTGTCGGGCATCTTCCGACCCAACCAGATTTTTTATTAATTTTTCAGAGAATGGAATAATTGGATTTTTGTCCATTGGGCCTATTATGTAGGTACATACCTACTTCATATCAATTATATCTTCATCAATCATAGAACACGCATCGCATTTAAAATTCATCGCAATAAGGTATGATGCGCCTGCGTCTCACGGTTTGTTCCCGCTCTTTCAAATCAAACAGGCCGCCACGCACGCGCAGAATTGTAACACGCTCAGGGTTACCATACGACAATAATTCACAGGATATGGTAATGCGTGTCGGAATAGTGGTTTTCTTTGGTGGGATGTGACGTATTCTGATGGGTGTTATTTTTTATCATAGCATTTTCTTGGCTTTTCCAGGGTCTGCATAACAAGAAACCGTTGTTGTATCCATTAATTAATGATGAGTTTATCGTCCATCTTAAGAGATGCTAGGTTTTAAATGATACATACATTTTTACCATCGCCTAGTTCAGAAAATGCCTACACAGGCCAGGCGAGGCTAGCCATTTGCCTAATGTAGTGACTGCAAACAATGCTGACATTTTTAGGATTTGATGAATCCGGAAGAACGATATTATATGTGTCGAACAGTATGATTTTACAGGACTCAAGAGTCATCATCATCCTCCGAGCCTTTTCCCAATTATATTGGCGTCGGCTTCCAGTCTAGCCAGATGCGGCTGAACATCAGTATTTTACACGGAGCGACTGCCATCAGACCCCCGCAACCCAATTACTGGGCAATACTTAGAGGACTCAAGAGTATTTATGTATATTATTATTATTGCTTATGTATTTATTATTGTTTGTATTTATATCAGAGGTTTTAATGTTAGATGTAATACTTTACATTGACAACTTTTTGAAATACCTAGTAAGTTTTATTTTATTATACATTCTGCATGATGAATTAACATAACAAAAAATCTACTTATCTATAAATTGTGTCATAATTTTAACTAATTTTATCAATAAAATGTCTATCCGTCTATAGTAACTATACCAAAGATGGACTACTAATAATTGTAAAAGAAAAGCTACAGCTAGCTTGAAATTGAAGCTACAAGATTATTTATATAGTATGTCTATAAAACAATTACGTGTCTGACCGACAGAAATGTACAGCCTTAACCATGAAAATGTTGTAACGTGGGTTCAAAGTTTTCACAAAAGAAGTCACCGGAAAAATCTATTTCAAATACGAGTTCCCATTTGAAAAATCTATGGAACGTAACTGCACGATTAACATAAATTGAAAAAATAAACAATCGTTGTTTACGGTAAGTAAGTCACTATTTAAAAACAACAAACACACACATAACATCACGCCTGTATTATCCCGAAAGAATAGGCAGTGGTGTATAGTACAATATTTCGCCATTTATGTTATCAGTCCCATGTAATAGGGGCGATCCTATTGCCATTAACCAGGCACAAATCCAAACTCCGGGTTGCTACTGAGAATTTCCTAATGAAAAAACACAATACTACTTTGCCCAACCCGGGAATCGAACCCAGGACCCCACGCTCAGCAACGCAACGCAGACCAACGAGGCAGTTAAAAACTACAATCAACAAAAAGTGTTATATAATTTTGCAATCAGGAAAATGTCATAATTAGATACATCTGTCATCCATTTGGAATAGGGTATATTGGTGCAGTTAAAGAATGAAGGAAGGAAGAAAATCACTTCATTTAAACTACAAATGTGTACACAGATAATTAACAATAATTACAACGTGCTACAGTCCAAATTGATGACCCCAAAGAGACAATTAGTAGCAATGGCCTTCACAAGGAGTATGCGTGCCCACATAATTGATATGTGTCTAATTGGTCTCAACATTTATGTGGTTTGTTCATCTGCGAGACCAACTCATTCAGTGTTAGCTATGAATAGATTCACTTAGAGCTTAGGCATGTGGTCTGAACTAAGAATAGCTTTGAGTAGCTTCCTCATCTGTATCTGTGGATGTCATAGGATACTTAGGAAGATGGCGAGTGTTACAGTAGGTACACTGTGAATATTGCAAAAACATATTTCACTTCAGGCACGGCTGGCTGTTCAATTGTTCATGGGGGAGTGTTAGTGCCTACACTTATGTATGGTAGTGAAAGTTGGGTATGGCAGAAGAAACATGAAAGCAGAATAAATGCAGTAGAAATGAGAGCTTTGAGAAGTATGTGTGGTGTAACTTTGAGAGATAAAGTAAGGAATAACGTGATAAGGGAGCGTTGTGGCGCAACTTGGGAGAGGCCTATGTCCAGCAGTGGACTGCGATAGGCTGAGTTGATTGATTGATTGACATATTTAGGTAAATAATAAATAAATAAATATGTAGGTATACAAAATGTAATACAACATTTTAACACATGATTTTATGATCAACTGATTTGTGTACCAAAACGGCAAAACATTACACATTAATTATCTATAAAATAAGGTTACGACGTGTTATATTAATGTTCAAATTGCGTAATGAACAATAATATCGACGAATCATTTCCTAATGTACTTCTCAGTTATCTCGCTCCATATATTTAAGATCTTAGTTCAAATGTCAATTGAATTTATAACGTTATAAGTCATCGACGAATATTTCCATCCGAACTTTAATGTGGTGATAACAACAATGTTTGAAGTCGATAGACAGAAGCATAGAATTATATGTCTATGGACAGAAGTATATTAATTCAAGTACTCAAATCTGAATCAAGAAATAGGGATACCCCTATTTCTTGATTTTAAGACAAGGTTGTTTTTATGAGATAATTGTATAATCATTTCTTAGGTTTTTGCGATCACTAAACAAAATCCAAAATCCAAAAAAAAAATCCAAAATCCAAAATCCAGTTCTAAAAATAATCAAGTCCCAAACAGCACGCAACACTGTATAAGATAATGACATTGTGAGTGATTACTGCGTGCATCGAAATTATTTTAATTAATCAAAATTATACGGTAGATTAAAATATTTTTTTAGAAATATCTGTAAAGACTCTTGTTATCTTAGTTTTCCTGCGACCACGAACGCTGCAAAGCTTTCAAAACGTCGGGAAAACCAAATTAATCCGGTTAAACTTGTTTTAATATAAAGAGATAATTGTACTTATAAATTTTAACAAATTATAACATGACACCAACTTTGAACAAGCAAACAAAAATCATCCAGTCTATATAAAAAAAATCATGTACTTGACCAAAAAGTGAAAGTCTTTTTTTTTGCTAGTTCAAAATTGGTGTCATAGTATTTTTTTTTCAAATTGATGTGTACAATCTTCCATTAAAAGATTTTTAATTAATTAAGAATAACCCCGTATTACTTATTTTCAATTCTGATAAGGGTTAAATAATTTTATTCTCATATAGTGCTAATTTTGCATACAATATATACCAGGCCCCTCAGAAAGTATTGCGAAAAAAAGTTTTTATATATGGGAGACTGGCCAGTTATAATGTTTTTCGAAAATATGATTATTTATAAGTAAAAATAAGTAAGTTCCAATTTCAAAATTTCCCTCCACATTTTTTGCGAGTTAATTCAAAGTATTGTGTCTCACTGAAATATGGATCTGCGCCGGGAACATTTTAGAGCTATGATTTTATACGATTTCAAGTGTCGCCTGAAACCGGATGAATCGTACGATAGACTTCAAATGGCATTCATGGATGAAGGCCCTTCCAAGGCAACCTTACAAGGCAAGAGGAGGATAGTATCACGCTGGGTGCCGCACAACCTCACCGATGCTCAGAAGCAGGCCCGGGTGGAATGGTGCCGTGATATGCTTAACAAATTTGAAGCAGGCTCGTCTCGGCGTGTTTACGATATCGTTACAGGTGATGAGTCCTGGATTTATCAATACGACCCAGAAACCAAGCGCCAGTCGACTGTTTGGGTGTTTCAAAATGAGCCAACGCCTACCAAAGTGAAGCGATCTAGAAGCGGGGGTAAGATTTTGATCGCTAGCTTTTTTAATTTGACTGGCCACTTGGTATCAATTCCCTTACGGGATCAAAGAAGCATTAATGCCGAATGGTATACTACCAAATGTTTGCCAGAAGTTTTCTCTGTTATAAGCAACAAGCGACCAAACACAGGGCTACTGCTCCACCACGACAATGCACCTGCGCACACCGCACTCAAAACGAGGGACTTCCTGGACAGCACGCCAGTCAAACTCCTGGGTCACCCTCCTTACAGCCCTGATCTAGCACCGTGTGACTTCTTTTTATTCCCAAAAATAAAAAATCAGCTCAAAGGGATACAATTTTCGTCGCCGGAAGATGCGCTGGCTGCGTTCGAGCAGGCTGTAAACGAGGTGTCTGCGGCGGACTGGAAAAAGTGTTTTGAAAACTGGTTTAGGCGCATGAATCTTTGTATAGAGGCTGGTGGAAAGTACTTTGAAAAGATTTGATAAAAATATATGTACGTATAGAACAATTTTTTTTAGTTTCGCAAAACTTTCTGAGTGTCCCACGTATATATAGGGATTGTCATTAATGCAAAGCTGATTGAACAGAATTATTTTTAAGATTAATTACCAATACAATATCAACAGTTCAAAAATATGTGTAGCAGGAACTTTTGATGCGCTTATGCAGAGTTGGTGACCCTTTTAGCATGGGCATGCCCAACTTCATGTTTACTTGTGTCTCTTTTTTTTAATTTTATTGATGTTATTATTTCGCTGTCACTGCTGTCCTGGGCCAAAAAAGTTTTTCTTTCTTTAGAAGTTACGATCCTACGTAATGGGAGACCTTTTTCTTTTCCTCTGTTTTCACTAATCTCCAAATGCTCATCGGCTTAGAATACTCTTAACCTGGCCTTTTTTGAGAACGTCCGCGATTTGGCTTCTGTACGATCGCCGTGGTCGTCCTCCTCCAACTCTTACATTCACTCTCACTTCGTTTACTTGTTTTGTCAATCTCCTGTCCAAACCATTTTAACAAACCTTTCTCAAGTCAATCACTACATCACGCTCCCTTTTCACTATTCCTCGTTTTATCTCTCAAACTTACACTACACATGCCTCTCAAAGCTCTCATTTCTACTGCGCTTATAGCAGTAATTTATCACAAACGACCGACCGTAGATAAGGTATTTCATATTCATCAGTGGAAGTCTTCAAACTAATGACGAATTCAACAAATCCTCAAACATGAATACATTTCGTTTAAGATTCTCCACTTAACCCACCACTTACAGCTAGTATTAATAAACTTAAACAAGAGGGCTTTAGAACTATAAACCTTTGACCTATAATAACCTATCACCATAAAGCACTACTCAACCAAATCGTAAACGAATATAATGGATAGTGAAGCAATAGTCTTGATTGACATCTCAATTTGGCATCATAAAAGTTTTACTGCCCTTATCATAGCTATTATTACGACACCTACAGAAGTATAGTGATAGTCAAGTTACGAATGGATGGTAAAAATGTGTGGGATATGGAAATGTGAGCTCATGTCAGTTCTTCTTGTGGGTTGTGTAGAGCTCTAGGTGTGAAAGACGTTGTGAAAACAGTCTAACGTGTGTGGAATTTCAGTTTTTTTTTTTTTTAATCTGTATGAGATTGATGCAAAACAGAGAAGAGTGGCGTGGGGATTTGATTGATTGGCTAATTGCCCTGCAGTGCAGTGGCTTGACAAAAGCTGTAGATGATTATAATGATGGAACACAAACACAAGGTTCCACAAGAAACTCCCTAATTTTATTAGAGAATGAAGGTGGTTGGCAGCTACCACCTGTTTGGAACCCAGTTCTAAAAATAATCAAGTCCCAAATAGCACGCTATACTGTAAAATATAGTGACATTGTGAGTGATAACTGCGTGCATCGAAACGATTCTAATTAATAAAAATTGTACGGTAGATTAAAATATTTTTTAGAAATATCTGTAAAGACGCTTGTCATCTTAGCCTCCCTACGACCACGAACACGAACGCTGCAAAGCTTTCGAAACGTCAGGAAAACCAATTTAAATAATATACGTTATGTAATCCGGTTAAACTTTTTTTTATTATAATGTGTAGTGATCGCGAAAACCTAAGAAATTATTATGTTCCACAAGGTTCTACGTTCCACTTTCATCAGATAATTAAAACAAAATCCTGTTGTATTTCCACTATTATTTAAGAAGTTATTGGCCAATTCATGAACAAAAAAATAAAAAATATTGCGAACAATTTGAACAGAGTATGAACCACCAAAAAGATCTAGGCCTCTGTTTACGATTTTCTTTTTTGTCATCCAGTAAATATGAATTGGAGAAGTACCTACGCTTCTTTTCCATATTCAATACTGGATATGTCCACGCTACCTCCTTAGTTCATGCCCACTATACCAGGTGGCGGCACCTAGCGCCATTCTTAGAACACAGCACATGTTTAGAATCTTTATTAGCGTTCTAGCATTTTTCTATGCCTTGGTCGTGTGAAAAAAGTTTGATTTCTCTATGAACTGATTGCTCTTTTCTTAACACAGGTAATTAGCTTATCGTTATCAAAACGTACTAAATGTAGGTAATCTTTAATGGCCACTTGCATGATTTTTTGAAGAAGAATTTTACATAAGAATAAGAATAATGTTATCTATTATAAAATGTGTACACACATGTACATAAATAAATAAATAATTTATTGTATAAAGGTTACAAAAAATTGGGTTGAGATCCTAGACCTCACACTAGGATTCCCTGTGTCGTAAGATCTAGGGCTCTTTCACTTCGTTTATAAAATTAGCAATATTTCCGTGGTAAATGCTACAAGGTAGCCCGCGAAATTCAAAATTTCTTGCGTTTTTTGTAAATTGTAGTTGTATTTCGCGTTGTGTATAGATCGAAATATGATTCGCGGTAGTAATAACAATATCTACTGAATAATACTTATTAAAAATATTATGCTAGCTCTATAAGCTGTACAAGCTCGATTATATTAATTTAAGATCAAATTATCGATTATCGAGCTTCTAGAGCTTATAAATCTAGGTTTATATTTTTTATAAGTATTATTCAGTAGATATATTGTTATTACTACCGCGAATCGTATTTTGATTGATATACAACTCAAAACAGAACTACAATTAGCAAAAAACGCAAGAAATTTTGAATTTCGCAGGCTACCCCGTAGCATTCACCTTAAGGAGACAATTATTTGCAATCATGTAGGTACTTAATACAATACATTTCGATTTCTTAATCTAAGATGGAATATACAATAAAATAAAGTAAAGTGTGTTTGTGTGAGTGTTGTAAGGTGTATGTTTGCGTGTTGAGAGTTTATGTGTGTAGACACACGTATATAATATTATAAATAAATAAAAATGTATGTCGTGTTCTGGAGTGGACAGATAAAGGGCCGAGACGATCATCACAAAACATGGGTGTCTTTATTTCTCCACATAATTTTTAACAACTTTAAGCAAACCAGTAAATCTAACCTAACTAGGAAATTTTACGGTTCATCATCAGGGTGTATGCTGCACAATATTATTACCATATTTTATGATTAAACACGGGAACAGATTATAATGTCAATAAAAACGATGGCGGGTCGAGCAACACTAAAAATAATAGTTTTACTGCTCCAATTTTGGACATGTGTCGAAATCTCAGACTGTTTTAATTTATGATGGTATTAAAAATGAGTTTACAATCTCATTCTTTATTGTTTCTGCTCATTTTAATAACGGTGAGATTGTAAATTAAGTGTCAAACACCAAACACGTATTGTTGGATCAATTTTTAATGACGTTTGATTTATTGAAGTTGAGTTTGATTCATTTTGATCCGTTTTACTGTTAAGAGGCTGACAACACCTAAAAAATCAGAGCTCTGCGGTCACTCGTCTGTCGGTTCAGACCATAAAGGTATTATACTGGCGTAATAGAGGCACTGTCACCTCATTATCACGTCACCGAAAGCAAAATGAGTATATGTGCGAAATTGACACGTGTAGGAGTGATTTTTAGTGATGTGACATGGACGTTTCCGCATTATCGATATAGTTCAACCGGCCTTACTTTTAAGGAGTATTTTAAAACTGCTAAGGTATTAAGTAACTATTGTTTTAAAATTACAGATATTTGAGACATAATTTTATTTGTTTTAAAAGATTGAGTTACGCAATTAAGGGCTATATTATAATTACATTATTAATGTCACGAAGGTAAGGAATACATAAGTAAAAAAAAAAAAAAACAATTAATCATCATTTCAGCCGTAAGACGTCCACTACTGGACACAGGCCTCCCCCAAGCATATATTGGCCATATATGCCATAATCACCACGCTTGGCAGGCGGGTTGGCGATCGCAGTTGGTTGGTTGCACTCCACTTCACTCCACCTCCACTTCCACTCCACTTTCATTCATCCATCTATCCATCCATCCATCCATCCATCCATACTTACAAACTTTCACATTTATAATATTAGTAGGAAGTAGGATAGGATAGGATTTTTGGAACTAAAAATGTTGACTTTCTGTCTCCATAATAATTTGTCATCTTCGGTTGAACTAGTTTTTTATCTCTAACTCTTCTTGTATTATATTTATTTTTAACTTTTACTTTATACTCGTCACTTCGTAGACTTACCACTTTGAATATTTACCATTATTAAAGTAAAGATCTTTATAAGAAACAAACACCGACCCGAACAAATTCCGAAGGTATGGATCGTTGGTGATTTCACTAAAAGATACAGTTATCCTTAAAATATCTACTGCAAACCCTGCAGTTTTTTCGAGGCTTTCAACTTTTTTTTTATTGTATAGGATGGCGAAACGAACTAAAAGCCCACCATATGTTAAGCGGTTACCTTTGCCAATAACAACTGCAATACCATCTAGGCTGTTACCTAAATGGTACCGCAAGTCGGTTCGCAAGTCTCATGTGATTGTAATTACACTGGCACCTCACAGCAATGCAAGCATCACTATTTGGCGGAGAATAGTAGATACGGTGCTTATTCATTTTAACATTTGTGCCCATCCATTTTTCTCATTTACAGGAAATCTGGAAGTTATGAAGTTAGCCGGTCAATATTTTAGAGCATTTTTAGCCCGGCCGCACATTGTCATAAAATAGCACCGTATTTACATTTTAATATGTCAAAAGCAGACATACGATCCGGAAAATTCTGTCAGTCTGCGGGGCTGGTACTAAAATTAACTGTATAAATGTAAAATAAGCATTATGAAAGTAGTATTGTCCTGCAGATACTTACCTGTGAAACGTCTCTTTGCCATAGACGTACAACATACTATTATAACATCGTAAAAGTACAACCATGGTATAGGTTCCGGCGCGTCAGATTTTTTCTGTGATCAATGAATGAATCATTGTGATTTCCTTCCAATGTGCGGCCGGACTAAATCAACCTTTCAATACTTTCAACCGACTTCAAAAAAAGGAGGAGGTTCTCAATTCGATTGTATTTTTTTTAAAGCAGTAACGGACACTAACTTGTGACATGTATGGTGCTAGGTAGTACAAAAAATACATAATTGAAACTATCGACATATCGATATATTTTGAGCAATCCATATGCGAAACGGTTTCATTTTCACGTACACAATATTTTTTTATCTAACACATAATTATTTAAAATAACATATTATGTAGAAAATAGGGTATTTACTGCATGTTATTAATGTATTACTAAATAATTTTAAGAATAACTTCTATGAAAATAAGCATTATGAAAGTAGTATTGTCCTGCAGATACTTACCTGTGAAACATCTCTTTCTTTAGGTTAATAATGTAAATTACACAGCAGTATAACACAGAACACTACACCAATACGATTATTGATATTAATTGGATAAAATACAGAACGATTGTGAAATAAATCATAAAATAATACGAGATTATATTTTGATGGGACGCTATGGGAGATTACAATTGTCAAAATCGGTTCTACTGACATTTTATTATGTCTCTTTCTAGCATATAGGTTTTTTCGTAAAGATCGGTATCTCAGTCGCACACTGTAGTGGTCTATTACGTGAGTATAGAAATGTCTTTGGTTCAGACACAATTAAAATAGTTAATGAATAAATAAATGAAATGAAATGAAACTTTAGTTTTGTACAGAACTGAGGCAACGGAGGAAGGACGTCGGGTACGCCAGTCAACTTGAATGAAAATTAACAAGAAAATACGATCAAGATTAAAATATTTTTTTTTCACTCCAGCAAACTGAATAGATACAGCTTAAAAAGGTTTTAAAAGAAGCCTATTTGGGGTATTTGGCTGTTGACAGCGTCTTAAAGCTAGTTCGGTACACCTAACTGAAGAAAATTGTGGTTTATTGATCGAATACTAGAAGCAATAATAACAGATTCTTTATAGTCTGTTTCTGGTCATATAAAGATATACATTGAAGCAACACAAACTATTATTAGTAAGCTCTCTTGATCAAGGTTTTATTGATCTCAAGTTCCATTTCAAGGGCAGATTTTAACGTTAATAATATTATACCTATCTATCAGAAACAAAAAAAATCCTTTATTTAATTGCGAGTCTAGTTCTCGTCATAAAATATCTTTATTGCCTATGCCTATATCTTCATGTTATTCTTTGTTTTCTACACATAACATACTATAAAATCCGCCCTAATACGTGTACTATATAAACAGTAGCGTATTAGTGAACAATATGTAAATAAAAAAGGTGATAAACGTCCGGAATAGAGTTTTGGAAGCTTTTTAATCCATATGCAGCGAAAATAAACAAGATCAGCTATTGTAAACAATTGGTCGGTGCGCGGGCGAATGGTACAGGGGCAGGCGGTTGTGGAAACACTTTTGAGAATATGTCAATTTTAATTATGAGTTGATAATTTTCAGTTAATGGAAAAAATATGTTTTTACTAAGGGTTTGTATTATGCAATATAAATTTACTTAAGTGTCAGTAAAATAGAACCAAACTTTTTAGCTGTGCAATTCTGTTCACAAATATTTTTATAATGAATCAGTCTAGTTTTCCAGAAAGCACATTTACTTTTCCTCGATCTATATCTTGGAGCATATAATCATCAATCAACCACACAAAAATCAAATAAAGTCCAAAACACCCTTCACGTATGTACAATATTACGATCGCGCGTTGACGCGCACACATCGTGCGTGTTTACAAATAAATCATCATTATTTTATAGCCTTGCGCCAGCGCCGCCGCGCGGTGTACGCTTCCGCTCGACGGGTCATCGGACTGGGTACACGTGAGTTATGAACTAGGGTAGCCTCTTGGCTGGACTCGCTGTTGTGCTAGCCATTTGGGGACAATAGAAGATGTATTAATTGTAGAGGCAACCCTACCGTCTCCTCGGGTCCATAACTTGATCAAATCTGCTCTATTTCAAGTGTCTTTGGCGTCCTTAAGATTTTGTTTAATCTTTTTTTGATTTTGTTTTATTACATGATGAATTACAAAAATATACCACACAAACAAACCTTCGCGGGCTAACAGTGGTATATCAGACAGCATTTCGGTATATAATAATACATAATACACACACAGGTTCAATGAAGTACAGTCAAGGAATTTTTTTTTATACTTTGTTTAATTTTTATTATTTATAGACCTTTGCCCAGCAGTGGGACAGTACAGGTTGACACAAAAAAAAAAAAAAAAAATTCATTGCAGATTTCGATAGGTAGACCATTTAGTATAATTGATGGCAGCATTGAGAGTAGTTTCATCAATTTATATCTAATCATTGACTATGCCAATAACCTCCTCTAGCTGTTTAAATCCTGCAACTAAGCGTTGCATTTCATTTTTTTTTTTTTTTTTTTTTTTTTACAGAATTACAGATGATTTTGACTCCAGTAAGTGCAATTAAATTCAGCGTAGGTGCTTTGATTTCAATAGCGTCTTTCTTTATCTTGTAGTAGTTAGACAGATTTCCAATGATATTTGGTAACCCTGATAATATAACAAGTCCTTTATGTACAGTTGACCACACACCAGTGGTAACAGTTTGACCTTGACATTGTCTTTATTTGGTAAACAGTATGGGCAAATTTCGTAATTCAAGTGTTACCACTGATATGCGGTCGACTGTACCACGGAAGTCTCCCAGTCACTATTTCAACAATGTTTAGATTAAGGACTCCAAAACTATTTGGTACTTCCTTCCTGATTATAAATATTTGTTTCTAAGTCCGGAAAGACGAAATTAAGTTGAAGCTATGATTTAATATAACTTCCGATCTAAAATTGGTAAGGAAATCTAATAAATAAAGTAAATATACCTAGCTAGTTTTTCTGACCCGGATAGCGTTCGAAGGTTTATTTCATAAGTTGAAGAAACACAAAAGAAAAGGAGCATGTAACTACTTTATTAAAACTTCAAAACGATGAATGCAGTGACACGTAGAGAAATAAATAGCTCATACCTCATATTTATAGCTTTAACAAGTCAAAGTGCTATTCCAAAAGCCATTGCTTCTACAAGTGACAAACCAAATGGTTTTAATTTGCATACAAGTCTCAGATCAAACAACCTAGTATTTATTTCATACAAATTGCTCAGTAAATATTCAGTGCGAACATGTGTCTTCTCTAAGACTAATGATTCTAGTATATTGTCATAATTAGCACAGTTGGCAAGAGAAATAGTAACTGCGGTATGTTAGAAATTTTAGTCAAATAATTCAATTGTTGAAGTTGTCGTAAATTTTATCACTTTATTTACAAAATGTTAGGAAGTATTTTAATCAACTCAGCCTTTTACAGTCGCATAGCTGAACTTCGGTATATCTTAAAGAAAGATGTCATCATTGTTATTTCCCTATCCCAATTTATTTGGGGTCGCATCATGTATTTTTGCCATATATCTCGATCAGCCGTCGTCTCAGCGTTCACTTTATTTTTATTCATATTATCATCTTTCACACAATTCACCCATGGATGTGGGGATGTGCTCTCACTTCTTTATCCTACTTTTTTCTCAGCTATAGGCGACCCCAAGTGACCCCAAGGTCAGCTTCTAGACTGACTAGATTTGGCTGAATATTACACGGAACGTCTGCCATCAGGCCTCGGCAAGTGGGTGGGGCATATTAGAGAGAAGAAACGGACAACCTGTAGCAAGATGGGTTGTCAATATCAAACCTGTCGCGACTATCATCAGGACCGAGGTAGTTGGCATGGAAAAGAGGAGGCCAATACCCAGCAGTGGTATTGTTGAGGTTGATTATGAATGAATTCGACATCCTTACCAACTTCAGTTCTGATAACCACATCAGCCTATTAATTTTTACAGCTGAACATGAGCCTCCTGAAATTTTGACGGATTGATTAACTCGGTAAGTAATATTGCTATGAGCAATTGAGTATCGAGCAGACAGTGTAGTGCGATGGGGAGTGTCCATTGTTTTGATACTTTTCATAAGTTACCTTCTACGACACCCATTGAAGTGGTGGCTTAGGTATGTTTTGCAACACGATACAGTCATTATGCTCTGGGAAATTAAAACTCAAAATAGCTTTCAAGAGACAAGATCATATTATATTGGTTCGTTTTAAGTCACTGAGAATTTTGAAACAATGATTTGATAAATGAAAAAACATATTTTGTCCATCGATATATACGTACCTACCTACTATTTTGTCAAATATTTGAATATCCAACGGCTCTTTTCCGCTTTCACATTTTGACAGGTCCATTTGAGATGTTGTTTAGGCCACCATATTCAGATTCACAGATTTTTTACGAAAAAAATCTATATTCAGATTAGTTTATTAATAAAGGCCTTCAAAAAGGTCATCATAATAATTTATGTAAAGTTTGATGTTATTACAATTTCGCTAATAAAATTTATCTGTGCAATTACATGGGAACAGTGTATGCTTTTGTTAATTATTTATTTAATAATCAATATGTAGGGGTATCGTACCTTAACCTCCGCGATAACTGAATGCCGCGCCATCTTGTAAACTTGGACAGTTAAAATAATACATTTTGCTTATTTAGTTCCGTGTCTTCTGAATTTGATAAGGACTATCAAATGCTAATGTATCTACTATTTTGTATTTTGATGATATTCAATTAAATTGATAAGTTTATACGAGTAGGTACTTCAGAAGATTTACAACGTTTTCTTTTTTGCTTGTTCTTATTTTTTATTATTAATTTTGTACACACAACACATTTTAGTATAGAAAACGCAAAGAACAAACACTTGAGCACAAAAGTACTGCTTCTCTTAAATAAATTTCTTCCAGCAGACCTGCGACAGGAAAGAAGGATAAACGAAAGACGTAGACACAGTTCTACATTTGAGATTTTAATTTATTAACAAATCGTTAAATTTTTTATAATTTTATTTATTTCTTATTAAAGTAACCTTCCTGATACCGTAAACTTCATTGCATGTAGCTCTCCAACATAGTTTTAGTCAAGCTATGTGATCAAACAACTTGGGTATGTCACAATGTCACATCATTATGTATGAAAATGTTAAAAGTTCACTCTCACTTGTTTTTGTCTGCGGGACCAAAATCTGTCGCATCAAAATCATGTAACACAAATTCAGTATTCCAAATCCCACTGCCTCAATACAAAACTCAAAGTCTGTACACGTAACAATCTTCTCCGTCGCCTCACTACCACAGAATGGGGAGCAGCACCTCAAGTCTTGCGCACGACCGGTATGGCTCTGTGCTTTATTGCTGGTGAATTTGCGTGCCCAGTGTGGCACCGATCCGCACACTCCAAGCATGTCGACGTTGCCCTTACAGAGACATGCCGTACGATAACTGGCTGCCTAAAACCCACGGCTCTTAACATGCTATATCCATTAGCGGGCATAGCTCCACCTTCCGTACGTCGGGATGTCGCGTGTATATTGGAGAAACTGAAACAAGAGACAGATCATCGACACCCTCTCTTCGGACACCAAATCCCAAGAGTCCGGTTGAAAAGTCGCAAGAGTTTTATACGCTCCACTCGGACCTCACGACTCAATCCAGCCGCAATGAGGACGGAATTGTGGAAGGAAAAGCTCCCATCACCACCTGATTTAGTAGTACCGCAAGAACACCTGCCCCCAGGTCACGATCTCCCGTGGCCAGTCTGAAAATCCCTCAATCGGCTCCGGACTCAAGTCGGTCGCTGCAGAGAAAATTTGTGCAAATGGGGAATTCGAGACTCCTCAAAAACTGAATGCGATTGTGGGGCCCCCATTCAGTCCATGGCCCATTTGCTTACTTGTCCCTTGTGCCCTGTTAACTGTACAAGAGCCGACCTAAATAAAGCCACGAGCACCGCCATAGAAGTGGCCACCTATTATTTTAAAAAAGTGTGAACCATTGACACGCAAGAAGAAGAAGTATTCCAAACACCAATCATTGCATCTTTAAAACTACTCAAACTAAACGTACAAATTGAGCTGCCTCAATTGTAATATCGATCAGCGCTCCCAGTTCCTGCCCTTGCGCTGTCAATGCTTCTATTGACCTCTCTCCACAAGGGGCTCTCTGTACAGTAAATTTAGATTTCAAGTAGTGCAGCTACTTTCTAGATAGTCATGCTAACTTCGAGTAATATGTGTAAGAATTTATAACTGTAGATCACTTGGTGAAATTGAGTGGTTGTTGAGGCAAATATCTTTAAGATTTTGTTTAAGTTCAACTTATTTGGAAATGCAGTTTTATTAGCTTCGCGATTTTTATCTTAGTGAAGTAGAACCGATATTGATTTGTTTACTTATGGAACTCCAACAAAAGATACACAAAATACATGGCATATTAAAACTAGGTATTAGAAGTACAAGTGTGATTATTTATTTTGTGATATTTGACATAGAAATAATTATTTCTTAGGTTTTCGCGATCACTACACATAATATAATATACGCGATTTAATCTGGTTAAACTTAGTTTTATTATAATGACATAAAAGTTGGTCTAGTGGTTGCAAGCGCGACTGCTGAGCGTGGGGTCCTGGGTTCGATTCCCGGGTCGGGCAAAGTGTTATTGGGTTTTTTCATTAGGAAATTCTCAGTAGCAGCCCGAAGTCTGGATTTGTGCCCGGTCAATGGTAATAGGCTCGCCCCCTATTACTTGGGACTATAACATAACTGGCAAAATGTGGGTGTACTAATACACCTCTGCCTACCCCTTCGGGGAAATACAGGCGTGATGTTATGTTATGACATAGAAATGTTTAAGCATGTTAATAGTTCTTTTTTTTCTGTATTTGAATTAATTGGATTCGACATGTACAGTCGACTGCATGACAGTGGTAACACTTCAATTCGAAAACCGCCCTTACTGCTTACGAAATAAAGATGCTGCTAATGTCAAAGTGTTACCACCGACGTGCGGTCGACCGTACCTAATCGATTTATATTTTTTTTTTATGTAGAGCCTTGGTTTATATTTTGGAAAAAAATGTATTCCATTTAGTATTATTTTATTGTGTAGCTTCTGACAGATTCTGTTAAATTTCGACACAAATGTATTTTTCGTTATGAAATAAATCACTTATGACTTATGACTGTGTTTGTTTGAGTCGTGCTCCTTCAATTAAAGGAGATCACAGCATGCACTTTCAACAAGGTAATCAAAATAGAAATTAATAATTACAAATCAAATCAATTAAGGTAAAGCTAATTTCAAATTATGTCTTCCAATGTAAGGTGATTGTGGCAATATTTTATAATCTATTAAGACCTATATTCATAGAAATCTAAATAAAGGCAATAGAAGTGAACTTGTCACCGCGTACAAGGTGTCTGTAAGGACACCACCTTTGCTTGATCATCAGTGCTGTTTTGGACGCAGTCACTAAAATTACATTACAGGACACAAATATTTGTGTAATGAACATAAGTGTTTGTGTTGGTCTGGGTGATGCTTATGCATTATAAGTATGTATTTACAAAAAAATTAAGTATATAAGTATTATATCCATTGTCTAGTACCCATAGCACAAGCTCTGCTTAGTTTGGGACTAGATGGTGCTGTGTAAAAATGTCCCAAAGATATTTATTTATTTATTTTACAGCATATCTAGCAGCGGATTTTTTCAAGGCTTAATTTACTTTACATTGAATGCTAAAAATAGTGTGGGCGTGATTACGTATTTATGTGTTGGCAGCGGAAAACCGGCGACACGCATTCCCGTGGTAAAAGACAGTAGATAACATTTCTATTACCTTATTATTTAGATTTCTATGCCTATATTAAAAGATTAAATATGATAGATCATTTAGAGCACCGGACGTTTACAGGCTTATATGAGTGAGAATTGAATTAAAAGCCTAGATGATAAAAGATGATAAAATAACGTTGGTCTAGTGGTTGCAAACGCGACTGCTGAGCGTGGGGTCCTGGGTTCGATTCCCGGGTCAGGCAAAGTGTTGTTGGGTTTTTTCATTAGCAAATTCTCAGTAGCAGCCCGGAGTTTGGATTTGTGCCCGGTTAATGGCAATTGGCTCGCCGCCTATTACATGGGACTATAACATAACTGGCGAAATGTGAGTGTATTATTACACCTCTGCCTACCCCTTCGGGGAAATACAAGCGTGATGTTATGATGATAAAATTGTGGTTTTTGAACTAAGAAAAAGCCGGTGAAACACCTTTTCTGAGATATAACTTCTTTATACCACGCCTATGTCCAGCAGTGGACTGCGATAGACTGAGTTGATTGATTGATTGATACCACCACAATAAATGAAGTAAATAAATAAATATCTTTGGGAAATTTTTACACAGCACCATCTAGACCCAAACTAAGCAGAGCTTATACTATAGGTACTAGACAATGGATATAATACTTATATACTTTTTTTTTGTTAATACATACTTATAATACATAAGCAACACTCAGACCAACATAAACACTTATGTTCATCACACAAATATTTGTGTCCTGTGGGAATCGAACCCACAACCTCGTTATCAGCAGTCCAACACTCGAACCACTAGACCAGAGAGGTCGTCAATGTAGTAATTTAATTCAATAAATATCTACTAACAAGGACAGACTAACCACAATCGCAAATTAATTGCCTTCCACATTATTATTAACATAAGTATATACGCTATATATACATGTTTATATACGTTATAAAACCGGGAAGGGCTCATAAAAGTCTTCAGTTGCCGCACTAGGGTACATTTTTATCGAGATACCCATTTTACGAGCAACTGACACGACTCAGGATCTTGACCCTTTACAGCGACAAATACAGGGTGTATGGACCTTGGGAATGGACTAGAATGGGTCATTGTCGCACTTTATTGCGTCTGCGGGCTGATTAGATCCTTCGTATGACATGAAGTTTATATTAAGAAGTGCAGTCAGGTAGTGAGTAGGTGTTAGGTGTATGATATTGATACAAGTATATGATGGAATGCCGATGTGTTTAGTGTAAGCCTAATGAAATGCTGCATATAGAACGTAAAAGTTTACTGCTGATTCAGGACTTAGTTGGAGTATAATAATCACCGAGCTTTAGCACACATGTACATTCTGTGACATTACTGTATAACGTTTTCTGCTCTAAGCACACAAACAGTAGTAGTAGGACTCTTGTGAAAGAGCTCGTCCGGGGAAGTCCTACCACCGTGCCTACTTCTCCGCCAAATAGTGATGCTTGCATTGCTGTGTTTCGGTCTGAAGGGTACGGGTGCCGGTGAAATTACAATCACATGAGACTTTCCATCTTCATGTCTCAGTTTGGCGAACCAACTTGCGGTACAATTGAGGCAAAAGCCTAGGTGATATTGCAGTTGTTATGGGCAAAGGTAACCACTTAACATCAGGTGGGCTTTTAGTTCGTTTCGCCATTCTATAGTATAAAAAAAAAACACACACACACGACTTAAAGATTGTTCCATACGTTTTGGTCAAGGACCTACACGAAAATTTTTCTATGGAACTCGGACGAATAAAAAAGGCGGACGGAATCTCGCTTAACAAAGACTGAAGCACTGCATTTTTTCCTAAACCCACTATAATTTCGAAAGCATTTTAACACAACAGATTTATCATCATCATCATCATCATCATTTCAGCCGAAAGACGTCCACTGCTGGACATAGGCCTCCCCCAAGCATCGCCACAACGACCGGTCCTGTGCCTTCCGCATCCAGCGGATTCCCGCGACCTTCACCAGGTCGTCAGTCCACCTTGTGGGGGGCCTACCCACGCTGCGCCTTCCAGTACGCGGTCGCCACTCCAGAACTTTATTGCCCCATCGGCCATCCGTTCTGCGAGCAATGTGCCCCGCCCACTGCCACTTATGTTTGGCAATTCTTCGGGCTATGTCGGACAGATTAACAGAATTATATTGTTATTTATTTTATTTGTGACACAACAACAATGACTACCGTCACTTTAGATTTCTTGCGTAATCAAGGCTTTTTGGCATACTATGAATGTGTGCGCGCCCGTACTTTTAAGCGAGCTATACTATATATATATTTATTACTATATATATTTGAGTTATGAAACTATGGATGCTTCACTTATTGTTTACGAGATTCCGTCCGCCTTTTTTATTCGTCCGAGCTATGGAATGGATGTTTTTTTTGCTAATTCAAAGTTGGTGTCATAATAAAAGATATTCAGAGTACAATCACCCCCTTGAGGTTCGTTAGTGAATTAATAACAACCCTATTCTCTTGAAAAAAAACAAGATTGTACAGTTTAGTCTGTTTTTCTATCTTGTCTTATTTAGTAAATAAACAATCTTGGCAAATCTCTTTATTCAAATAACTAGGTTACTGATAAAATACAATTACTAGCTCTGCACATGTAATTAGGTTAAAAAATTATATTTAGTGTGTGAAATTTGTAACATAATATCTTTTAATAATTACTATTGACGAATTGCATTAAAAAGACATGCCAAGATTGTTTACTATATAAGACAAATAAAAAAAAAACAGAGAGTATGTACGTATGATAAGTGTGTTCTTTGCAGTCTCAAACACTACTACTTACATCAAATTTACCTTCAATCATTAAAAAAATAGTTTACAAGTAAGGCTATATTGACCAGCTTTTTAATATATTAAGTCCAAACAACACTATTGACAGTTATATTATTATAAAATTATTATTCGCTCCCAATGCAACACTTGTGACTTGTGATGTCATAATGAAATTGTAAAACGGATTTTTACGATAATGTTTTACCGAAATTCACTCCCAATTCGCGAATAAACGGACAGTGTCGGAATTATGTTGTGGTGTGTGGTGCAAGTTATGAGAGCAGTGAAAGAGGCTTGTTTGTGTTTGTTTGTTTGCCAGCATCTCGGAGGACATATCGACGGACACTCCTGTCTGTTCAAAAGGGCCTATTTACCCAAATTAAAAGTAATAGTTATTTGGTCGTATTGTTTTTTTATGTTGATTAATATTATTTCTCTAAATAAAAACACGGTAAACGGCCTATTTTTATATTTATTTTAACGTCAATGTCCGAGATTCTGTTCAAAAGGGATTATGTATTTTTTATTTTAGACTACGAAAAAGCGCTAAAAGAAGTTTTTCAACGTTTTCCTAAAGATTGATGACCTAATTTAGTCCCCTTTGAACATACACTCCTCATACCATCTCATCTGATGAGATTAAATCCTCAAACTCCAAGGCAATAGCCGAATTTATGATTGGCCTACAGCTTGAGGATTGTAAACATGCTACTAGAGGCATCAAAATATATCCTTTATTAGGTTGCAGTGGCAAAGGGGCTTTCAAGGACCCTACTTCTTTTCTCAAATAATAATGATTTAACAAGTAATGGTTGCTTGTTGAAATGTACTGATTAGTAGAGAGATGTAGGTGACGAATGTGATTCCTAACCGTTTTGCCAAGAATGGTGAATTGTGACAAAGAGATTGATGAGAGCAAGATAGTAAAAACTTATAACATACGTGGGACACTCAGAAAGTTTTGCGAAACTAAAAAAAAATGTTCTATACGTACATATATTTTTATCAAATCTTTTCAAAGTACTTTCCACCAGCCTCTATACAAAGATTCATGCGCCTAAACCAGTTTTCAAAACACTTTTTCCAGTCCGCCGCAGACACCTCGTTTACAGCCTGCTCGAACGCAGCCAGCGCATCTTCCGGCGACGAAAATTGTATCCCTTTGAGCTGATTTTTTATTTTTGGGAATAAAAAGAAGTCAGACGGTGCTAGATCAGGGCTGTAAGGAGGGTGACCCAGGAGTTTGACTGGCGTGCTGTCCAGGAAGTCCCTCGTTTTGAGTGCGGTGTGCGCAGGTGCATTGTCGTGGTGGAGCAGTAGCCCGCGGAGCCCTGTGTTTGGTCGCTTGTTGCTTATAACAGAGAAAACTTCTGGCAAACATTTGGTAGTATACCATTCGGCATTAATGCTTCTTTGATCCCGTAAGGGAATTGATACCAAGTGGCCAGTCAAATTAAAAAAGCTAGCGATCAAAATCTTACCCCCGCTTCTAGATCGCTTCACTTTGGTAGGCGTTGGCTCATTTTGAAACACCCAAACAGTCGACTGGCGCTTGGTTTCTGGGTCGTATTGATAAATCCAGGACTCATCACCTGTAACGATGTCGTAAACACGCCGAGACGAGCCTGCTTCAAATTTGTTAAGCATATCACGGCACCATTCCACCCGGGCCTGCTTCTGAGCATCGGTGAGGTTGTGCGGCACCCAGCGTGATACTATCCTCCTCACGCGAAGATGGCTGTGTAGAATCTCGTGAACGCTTCCCGATCCAATCTTCAATATGTGTTGAATCTCCTGATATGTAATTCGCCTATTGTCTTGGATTAAATTTTTCACTGCTAGCACGTTTTCTTCGGTAACAGCCGTCAAAGGGCGACCGCTTCTTTCGTCATCCCCCAAAGTTGGTCGACCGCGCTTGAATTCGTTATACCAACGATACACGGTTGCCTTGGAAGGGCCTTCATCCATGAATGCCATTTGAAGTCTATCGTACGATTCATCCGGTTTCAGGCGACACTTGAAATCGTATAAAATCATAGCTCTAAAATGTTCCCGGCGCAGATCCATATTTCAGTGAGACACAATACTTTGAATTAACTCGCAAAAAATGTGGAGGGAAATTTTGAAATTGGAACTTACTTATTTTTACTTATAAATAATCATATTTTCGAAAAACATTATAACTGGCCAGTCTCCCATATATAAAAACTTTTTTTCGCAATACTTTCTGAGGGGCCTGGTAGTTTAAGCAACAGTTTATAAAAAAAAACATTACCCTCCTTTTGGGCTCCGCCGCAGTCGGGTAAAATTACGAGATATTAAAAAAGTTTATGTATATTTTCACAACTTCAAGATTTTATATTTGTGAGTAACAACATTTTTTATTTGTAATTTATGAAAATTCAAAATAAGAAAAGAACGAAGTATAGCCTACTCGCTTGCGCTTAAAAATTAAAACACAAAATAAGGCATAACATTTTTATGATGTTACCCACAAAAATGTAACTGTAGGTAGGTATTTTGTTTTTATTTTCGCGATAAAAAATATAGACATGACTGTCGCCGAGCCAAAGTGCCATCGTAATCAACAAGTTTTATTTTTATTAACCTTTTTGACATTTGTGGCTTCCAATTTCAAAAATTATGCATTTAAATAAAATCATTTTATGTTTCTATGTATGGTTATCCAACAAATGCATACCACAGCTACTTAAGTAAGTTTTTTTTATTATCAGGCCTTGTTAAAGTTGCACATAATTTTTAAATGTCAATTACATCGTTATGTGCCCACTTCTTAAAAAAAATGTTCAGCTCTTTTTTATGACATAGGTTTTTTACATTTACTACACCGATACCCATTTAGATTTAAAAATCTATACGATCTTTACTCAAATGGTTTTTGTGCGCACCCTCATCCCCATGACGTTTTATTATCGAAATTCCTTCCGTACAAATTGAACCCTTCCTAGCACAAGCTATTTATTTTGTAGCGATGCAAGGCATAGAGTACAGCGATTTTCAATTTTAAATGTTTAAATAAGAAGTTGGTAGATAAAAGGCTGATATTTAAATTATGTTTAGCAAATCTGAATCGGTATTTGTAGTGAATCTAAACACCTGTCATAAAAATACCTAAATACATGAAACTTTCATTGATATTTTAAAATAATTGTGAAATTTTAATATAGTGAACCGTTGCGCAAGAGAGCATAAGTTTTTTTTTTCAAAATCTATCATTTAAGTCAAACGAATCTGAAGTGAGTATTTTACCATGAACATAAAGTCTGTTTTTTCTTTCTTGTCTTATTTAGTAAACAATCTTGGCATGTCTCTATTTAGAGACTCTCTAAACTCTCTATATTCAAATAACTACTGATAAAATATAATTACTAATTCTGCACATGTAATTAGGTTGAAAAATGTTATTTAGTGTACGAGATTATTAACATAATATCTTTTAATTAAATATTAATTATTGACGAATTGAATTAAAAATACATGCCAAGATTGTTTAATAAATAAGACAAGTAAGAAAAAACAGAGTGTACATACATACATTTTTATAGCATCATACAGTATTCATCTTGAAACTTCTAAAAATATTTCGTTTTCAGTTCGCATAAATAGGTCAAAATCCGAACCAAAAGCTAATAAAGTAACCCTCTCCCGCTGACGTCTATACTTCACGCCCATCCTCATTCACAGTGCATTGTTATTTCAGTAAACACAATCACAGGTGCCACGTTTCCGAACGAACGCGCTTTGATATAGTATTGTGTTTCACTGTGCATTTTGTATTACGGTTTTAGAATATTTCTCTTAGATAAACACACATTTATCCTAATCGTTTTTCAAATGTAGGTAAAAGGATTATATTTTTTGCTGCTCTTTCTTCTAGTGTATAAATCTACTCTGATTTTCTATGTAAATTAAAATTAAGTTTTTTTATAGATTGACACCACGGACATAATAAAAAATACATTTTGAATATTTTTTACTATGTCTGTGACTGATACAATTTTTTATTTTTTTTAGCTTGTATTTGGTGGATTTATCATATGAAGACAAGAATTTAAAAAGGTCAAGTGTCAAGTGGCAAGATGAAGTAAGCAGTGAAAAGGACCAGCTTATAAAACTACTCCTTTCCTGATTTTTTCCTCGCTGCTTTATATGTATAATGTGGTATTTTTTCTTGTCAGTTTTTCAAAAATAAGGCAATCTAGAACTTTTTTAAGTCAACCCAGCGAGCTTTCGTTAAAAAGTGTTGGCTGTGGTGTGTCGAGCCACGAAAGCCGGCTGACACCGCCACCTTACGGACGGCTCTCAAGTCTCCCGCTCATCACCCGGTCTTACCGGACTTGCACCATTCAAACGCGTAGATCCCGAGTCACACCCTGACGGGTGGCAGCCCTATTACAGAACCAAATCCGTGTCTTATAAAAGCTTGTCTTGAAAATAGATTTTTCAACAAAATACTTATTTACCATAAATATCGTTTACCGGGCTCATTGTAACCGAGGCCACTTTGCTTGGTTCAAATTGGCACCATACTATTTAAAGACCCCTTACACCCTGCCAAGGTCCTATGAAACCATTATGACGTTAATCGACGCGCGACATTAAAACGCGCGACCGATTTACGCGCGATTGTGTCGGTTCAGTCGCCGTGTCACATTAAAAATCGCAACGTAATGAAATAACAAAACAACGTATTAGACGCAAAATGAACGTTTATTGGCTCCATGTGTTGTACATATTGGTTGTACACTTATATTAGTTGTGTAATTTATGATGTGTTTTTGTTGTAACTATATTTTGTTGTAATTTTGAGAACTATTTCTCTACGATGTTAAGTTAAGTTGCTGGTTAAAATAAATAAATAAAGAAACTTCAAGGAGTTTTTTTACACAGAGATCTCTGTCTAAACCAAATTTCTACATGTGTTATTGAAATAACTGAAAACCACTTAAGGGGTCATTGTACTCATCAGTATGAACAACTTTTACTGTATTGTATTATATAGTATTAGTATTGTATTGTATAAAATCAGCTGTTCCCTACATTTGAAATGCTAAGAAAAATTATATGCCTGACGACGTCTGTGGTCTAGTGGTTCGAGTGTTGGACTGCTGATCACGAAGTCGTGGGTTCGATTCCCACAGGACACAAATATTTGTGTGATGAACATAAGTGTTTGTGTTGGTCTGGGTATGTCTTATGTATTATAAGTATGTATTTACAAAAAAAAGTATATAAGTATTATATCCATTGTCTAGTACCCATAGTACAAGCTCTGCTTAGTTTGGGACTAGATGGTGCTGTGTAAAAATGTCCCAAAGTATTTATTTTGTTGATTTATGTGAACACAAATGTAGGGAACAGCAGTTTCTTTTTCGTGCTTTCAGGTTTGATTCCCTCAAAAAAAGTTGTTCATACTGATGAGTACAATGACCCCTTAAGATGTGTTCAAATGATTTCAGAAACACGTTGTATAAAATAAAAGCCTCATTAAAAATTCAAACATTTATATCCTTCAAAACACAGCAGCAGTTATCATCCTTTAATCCGTTGTTAAAAGTTCAATTAACCCATCATCAAAAAGAAAATCATCCCTACTTTACCCACGCAGTATCCTTTACATTTCCATATCTGTCCCAAACACACGTCTGCGCGCGCACCTTAAGATTTTAATGAGCAGAGCTGCGCCTGCGCACGATTGTGTTCGGCTACTGTACACACGCGACGTTGCATGACCCCACTTTTTTTCTTCTCCTTCGTTATTAACGTTTTTATAGCCCAGATGGCGATTATTGGGATTTAAAAAAAAAATAGTTTCCATTGACGCCTAATTTCGCTAAGCTTGGTCTGATTTCTTATAAACGTTGGTGTGTTAGAATTTTGGTTTTGGTGGATGTTATTGATATTGTAATGCTTCAGTAATATGTTTTGATATTAATGAATGGATAGCGACAGTCCACAACTCATCCTCTTCAAGTCCCCACCCACAGAACTTGCTTACATAATTAATTATTTAACCATTTTTAAACAGGATAACGCATATTCTATGAATAGGTAATGAAATATTCATACAGTGGCACTTATTACGAAGTGTCTGTGTGACAGACAAAAATTGCCTACAATAAGTGTAGATAGTTATTAGCAGTGGATATTTTTAGACCAAAGTGGGAGGTCACATGGCTAGTGATGAGTTATAAGTGATTAACCGGAATTTGTTTGGCATTTGAATAGAACAAACGTCTCTTAGTGAATGAGTGGAGTGACTACCATTCTTGAAATAGATTAGAAACATAGTAATAAGAGTGTTTACTATTTCTGTTCAGTAGGTACACAAATTTCACCTTTCGTGCATAGTAAAATGCAGTTAGTTATAGTTTAAGTTGTTTTTTTTTGTTAGTTTATAGGTGAAAAAGTGTTAAATAATAAAATGTAAGAAATAAGGGAGCTACATCTGCCAACAAACTGCTTTACAGTTTGGCAGAAATAATATCGTTTGTAAAATTGTTATTTCGGTGAATAAACACTTTTTCTTTTCTTTTTTCTTCTTTCTTTGTTTTATTGACGACGTCTGTGGTCTAGTGGTTCGAGTGTCGGACTGCTGACCACGAGTTCGTGGGTTCGATTCCCACAGGACACAAATATTTGTGTGATGAGCATAAGTGTTTGTGTTGGTCTGGGTGTTTCTTATGTATTATAAGAATGTATGTACAAAAAAAAGTATGTAAGTATTATATCCATTGTCTAGTACCCATATTACAAGCTCTGCTTAGTTTGGGACTAGATGGTGTTGTGTGAAATGTACCAAATATTTATTTATTTTTTATTTATTAAACTGCTAAGTATCTGAAGGCCAATTCTTGTAATTAAAAACGTCCAAATATAGTTCCAAACGAATCATGCCTTAAATCTCAATCTTCTGACAGTAGATGTTTCTGATTGCCGTTAATTGGTGTCATTAATGATTTAAGTGTCACAAATAAACGGCAAACAGGATCATCTACTGTCAGAAGATTGAGATTTGAAGGATTGAGATTAGTTTGCAACTGTATTTGAACGTTTTTAATTACGAGTCTTCAGATGAGTGCAGGGAATTATTCCTTCTAAAATTCTTGGCTCAAATATATTTTTCATTTACAAAATGACGCAAACATTATGTGTTAATTCGAGAATCATAGTAATTACGGAACATTTACTACGAAAATATTTTAGAGACAATTGAGATAATGGATCGAATCCACTTCTGGACAGTTAAATGTATAAATTCTTTACTCCGGAAAGAGTGATTGCGTATTTGAGACATCTGAGATATTTCACAAGTAAATTCAGGGAATGAAATAAGCACTAGTCACATCTGAGTTCAGTAGCGATTAAACCTTCCGGAACAGACCTATTCCCAGGACTATTCCGTGGCCAGACTATTTATACCCGGGGCGTGGTCAGGACAATAACGACAGTCAAACGGGATGTGGAGGGACAATTTATGACCGGAACTGCTTTATAGAGATTGACCGATTGGAGAACATTTTTGGTCAATTTAGGGACACGATGTAGACCCTTTTGGACAAAAAAGGTTTCGGTCCACAAAAGATAAGTGTTGTTAGACGGTAGGCTTTTAGCAAGTTATGTGGGTTGATGTGATTTAGAGTTGTGGGTGCTGATTTTTTCACTTCCGATGGCACAAAAACCAAGGCTGTTGCCGTACCTAGTGAATATTTATTAAAGACACATGAACAAAGTGACTTCCCTTTGAGAGCCGTTAAAATAGTTCCAGTGGACACATTATTAGAAATAGTTTTATTAGCAGTTTAAGTTAACATAAAATTACTTATTCTTGTTGACTAGATCGTAATTACATCAAGGTATAATAAGGTACGGTAAGGGATATTTTTAGAACCTTAAATAATAATAAAATATCTTCTCGTCTATCAAATTCATCTTCATAGCATGTTTCTTGCAAGTTCACACGAAGAGTTTGAATGAGTCAACATAATATAAGGCTCACATAAGGCTCCTAGCAGCAGTAACGTACTTAGTTTAGAGCTCACAAATATACAAAACGATATTTTAAAGAGACTCCACTTATTGGCATGTCTTGTAACCAACAAAGGAGGCGGGTAAATTCATTTTTAAGTCCAACTTCGTTACACCGACGTCACTATAAATCTCTTTTTCATTTTCAAATATTTTTCAAAACAGTAATTAGTTTCATGACTTACTTTTATTTGAAGTCTTGTAGATTATACGTCTGTAGTCCAAAACAAATAAATCATTCAATATGAAAAGTTAATGTTGACTTTTGACGATTTTTATATTTCTTTAAATAATTGTTGCTTTGACTTGAGATAAATTAATAATATGAATGGATGGCACTTTATTGATATAGCTCTCAGTTTCAAGTTTGCAGTAATAAGATATTTGAACACAGGTAAAATATTTTCAAAGGTTAAACGGTTGCCTTCAATGCAGAAGGGGTTGAATTCGCACCTGCTCGCACCTCTGACTTTTAGAATTCATGTGCAGATCAGAATTTGATTATCATTTGCTTTATAGGTGAAGGAAAACATCGTAAGGAAACCTGCACACCTGAGAGTGCTCTATAAAGTTCTCGATAGTGTGTGTAGTCCACCAACCCGCACTTTGGCAGCGTGGTGGACTACGGCCTATTCTGAGAAGAGGCTCGAGCCCAGCAGAGGTCAATAATAGGCTGATTATGTATGTATGTTATGTGAAATGTTTTAGCTCGACCGTAATTAGTGTAATTACACATTATAAAATCATTCGTGTTTTTGATCACTTAGGTTTTGGTTAATTAAGCACTACATTATAATGAAGTTATTCGTTTCAGTTATGTATTTCCCCGAATGCTAAAGTATCACGTGTTTAATCTTGACACTTACAATAAATTCTCTTAAAATGTCTTCTTAGTTTAAGGACACAATACTTGAGTCAGAAAGATAAACTTTTACACTAACTGTGATCATAAAACCTTAGCTCGTCTTGAACATGCTCTGTCCTTTTCATAAGTCATTAATAAGACGAGGAATGAAACAAATGACGACTCAACAGTATCCAAACATATCAGATTGATTCCGAACATCAAAAACTATGTTTACATCTCAGAAAAAGTTATCGATGACACGAAATCTCGGAACGTTTAAATAAATATCATATGTCACGATAAAACATACACTTTTTAAAAGCGTTGATATAAATGATAGAGTTATTGCACCTAATTGGCGGAGGATTTTGTGTTACACACTGAAACAATAGTGAACCACACACGACGCCCAATCGCGACTCGATAACGCCTTTGTCTCTACGTCAATAATAATGGTTTTTTCTTTGATGATTTGTGAAGCCAGGACGTTCACAATGAGGACGTAGTGGGATGCGGGCGGCTGAATGGCGCTTTTATTGTGGCCGTGAGCTTTTGTGGCGACACATGTGCGACCCAAGTTTCCAACACAATTTTATCGTAAGTGGACGACTACAGAAACTAGCTATTCATAGAAAAGGTTATTCTTCTCTTGGTGATCAATAAAGCCACATACATATTTGCATAAGACACGGTAAATAAAGCTTAGATAACTCAGCGATAAACAATGTCCCCAACGTATAATTAGATACGAACTCCGAAGCAGTGAATGGCCACAAGATAAATGTAACAACAAAAAGAACAACAGGTGAGAATGGTGGCAACAACGCCAATGATGCAAAACGACAAACTAATACGACACGCAGCGCGCACCAAGCCGGAGCTAAAAAGGTTGAAACAGAATTAATAGGCGAAGTGGCACGATACCTATACATCAGTTCAAAGGGTTCCAGTTAATGAATCAAACGACAGACGACTCGCAACACCTCTTTTGTAGCTGGACAAAATTGACTTTGACGGAGCGAACGAAGCCAAAATAACCGATCGTGTCCAACCCATTGTGCGAGCTATAATTAGAACGCTTGGAAATAAACACGTGGTGGCAATTATCGCAGCAACGGGTTAAATGAGGCACCGAGAAACGGTCGTTAATGGGTACACCCATCCGGCGACGAAATCCTTCGCCACGAACCGTGGATAAAGGATTACTGGACTTTCGAGAAAGCGGACGTCTTTATACAACCAATTTCATACCCGATTTTACATTCACCATAACGAGTTACACAACCGATATAAATAAGACGTAGGAAATAACGAGTTTATTGCACGAGCATGGAGCCTTAAATGTTGAGACCGGCTCCATTTGAGAGTGTTTTCCCGTGTGAAGATTTAAGGATCATCCTCACTACGCACCAACATAGGCTTCGTTTTCAAACTCAAACAATGACATTTTATTGATACTCAGACTTGAAACAAGACAGTATAAAATATTGCTACTGACGTAAAGCCACAGTGGAGTCACATACATCAGAAAAATTCCAACTGCTTAGTAAATTAACATTTTAAACTTTTCGTGGCGCGGTGTGAGGGTAAAGTCAAGGCGTGCCTTGAGGCTGGGTACTAAGGCATTAATCATTTCAGTCGGCCGGCTCGGCCCGGCCGCCGCCATACATCACGCACCCTTTGAGCACAGCAAGTAACTCATTTGTTGAAATGCACCGTCCTGCTTTTATTAACGTCCGTCCTAACATTGTAAATGTCTCAATTCCTTTGATGACTTCCTGTTCGTCACTCGTCGACGTATAATTCAGGTGCCGATCGAACCTTTTTTGGTGTTTACGACGGTATTTTTATATCGCCCAGTTACAGAAGATTAATGCTGTCGTCAAATCTGACCGGCTCAAAGTGTCTGATGTTTTGCAATAAATTACCATTAAGTAACACGTTGTCTCACCTGGACGGGATTTTATAGTCGGCCGGCAGTAAACCACAGTTAATACGCCGGCTCTAATCTAATCTAAAAGTTCTCTACCTGCTCCCGATATAAATTCCCTTGTAGAACGTAAAAAAGTTACTGAAGACAGAATAAAGGTAATATTACTAATGGAACAGAACGGCATATGCATAAAAGCGCATAAGAAACGAATATGAATTTTATTACTGATAATGCAGAAACAGTTTTAATTGAAAATGAATACAACAAAGTCCATGTTTTGAAGTACAGTTAAGTTAAAAAGGTAACACACGCAATTATGTAATAAAAGGTTTCGCAGCATGTTTAATGTTTAATGAACCACTCTATTTTATGGAGTTGGCCAATAAACGTGGTTGACGTTGACGTTTAGGAGCGAGCGGGTAACGTGAAGCGATCGTAATATTAAAGGACACTTGCCTCGCAAGCGAATTATAATAAAATTACATATGTAGATGGATTCGTCTGATACGAAAGCGCTTCGACGTTCAGGACGTTCAGGCCGGATTATGATAAGTGAGGTACTAAAATGTTGATGGAACTAAGTGTGTTGAGCAAATTACTGTGCTTAATACTAAATATTAGCGAAGGTAATAAAGAAGAATTGGCAAATACTCCAGTTGGAAGCCGTAAGGGTAAACACCAGGTCGCATTTATAAACATTGCGATATCTATCTCCACAAATGAAGAACCAATCTTTATTACCGCAGTTAATGCAGTAGACTCAATAGTTATTTAAGTGCCTGTACAATATAAATTTGTTCTGGACTATTCTTGTAGGTTCAATATAAGAATTGAATAAAAACATAAATACTCGTCGCTTTGAAAGTAATTAATTTTTATAATTTTTATTAAAATGGTACTTACTGGGCATGATGATGATAATGTGTAGCGTGATGCATAGCTGTGGTAGGAGTGCCGGGTTGGGTTGAAGCATGGAAGGCCGCAAACGCCGAGGGGAACTGTAGTGGTAGGAAACCACTGCCTGCACTCCCAGGACCTCCCACCGACTCCCGATCAGGCATTATTTACAGTCCTATCACTGCAACATCATAGTCCTTCACCACAAACAGTCAACACTTCATCACTCTTACGAAGTTTTATCACAATCACTAGTTTATTTGTTTCACCATCCACGATATCTTCTGTCAGGTCAGTTCCAACCTTATCCCATCCATCTTTATCACCAACGTCATCACGTACTTATGAAAAATAATTTTGTGCATCGTTGATTATGAAATGTCTTGTTCTGTACAAATCCCGTCCCATACTTCCGTTTTTTGCGTCTGAAACAAAGAGATAATTACTGTTAATTATATTTCCGTCTTGAAATTCGGTAGCCGCATCGGAATTGCTAAATTAGAATGTTTTGTACGGTTAAACAAAAAGTGTAAATGGGATCGTGTTAAGATTGCGTGTCTGTGTGTTGTTACTTCAATTGCCTCTATTATGTCTTCATTTTACGAGTGAGCGAGACGAATTACCCGGTTTGTATTAAGTTGTTGTTAACAAATGTACGTGTTTAGACTATTTTATAACAATATAATATTATTGTTGGCGTTTGTTTGGCACTCATTAGCTAGTTTGTGTATTTATTGCTCCCACGTTAACCATACTCTATCCTCTATACGTTTGTCTTTAGCAGATATATTGAAGTAGTTAGCAAGCAATCCATTACAGCTCTTTGGTAATTTTATTCGTGCCTTTAAGGTAAAACAGAATAAATTTATATAGTTTTAACAATATTCTATTCTACTTTAGGATCTAAGTAAAATCGAATATTAATGACCTAAAACAGGTACTTAAATTGTAAAGTCAAATGGAACAAACACGTTATCCAATGGTTGCTTACAAGGCTCATTACTGTGCTAACATAGTTTCATGTTAACTTCGTTTATAATTTGCATGGGAAATAGCACGATTGACACGTAAACATACATTAATTCTTATCATGAAAGAAATTACGTTCCTTTTCATTAATTTTTAACCGACTTCAAAAAAAGGAGGAGGTTATGTATTCGGCGGGTTTTTTTTTTTTTTTTTTTTTTTTTTTTTTTTTTTTTTTTTTTTTCATGTATGTACACCGATTACTCCGAGATTTGTGGGCCGATTTACGTGGTTGTTTTTTTATTTGGTAGAGGAAGTTCGCGCGGTGGTCCCATATAAATTTTATTGACTTAGGTCGAGTAGTTTTGGAACCAGCTTCAATAAATCAGTTTAATTTAGCTTCGCTTACCTAGATGATCTACTAATAGTTTCGTTTTTCTGTGAATTCTCAACTAAAAAGTATGAAATAAAAACTTTTTAACAAAAAAAACAAAACCGACTTCAAAAACCTTAACTAAAAAGTAAAAAATAATCCTTGTATGTATTTCAAAATCTTAACATAAACCAAAATTTTGAAGGCGGCGCGTGTTTTTCATGTATGTTCGCATAAACTGTTTTTTACTATAGATAAGCGCTCGACAGTACATTATATTTACATGACGCAAAGGGACAGTCACGCGCCACCTTCAAAATTTTGGTTTATGTTAAGATTTTGAAATACATACAAGGATTATTTTTTACTTTTTAGTTAAGGTTTTTGAAGTCGGTTTTGTTTTTTTTGTTAAAAAGTTTTTTATCATATGCGGAAACTGTTCTTTTTTCTTGGAGAGGATTTAACGTTTTGTATGTGTAAGTCAAAGTGGGAAGGATCGAGTTATTGCACCCAAAGGCGAAAAGCTAGACACCTCTAAAGTGGCCATTTATGAACGAATATGACATGTAATTTCCCTTTCGGCCGCGTGGTTTGGTTCGATCGGACAGTTCATTAATCGAACGACGAGGAATTTTAAATCCTTTTGGTGCGATCCTATAGTCGAACCACCAGGACATACATTTTACAAGTATGTGTGGTTCGATTAATCGAACGACGAGGATTTTCAAATCCTTGTAATACGATCGGTCGAACGACGAGGATTTTCTAGTCCTTGTATTACGATCGGTCGAACGACGCGGACTTCTTAATCCTTGTCATGCGATTATATATAGTACATAGTCGAACCACGAAGAAAGTGATAAAATTCAACTTCCATTTGTGATTTATCATCATTAGTCAATAATTGTAAATTAACTTTCAAACTGTGACTTCGAGCTATTCTTATACACTTTAACACTTGGTTTGTATCGTACTTCGTGTAAATTCGTAAATTCTACTTGGATTATCTACGAAACATACGAAAGCATGTTTCAATTCTTTTTAGCAGAATACCTTAACCATCTTTTATAACCATTATTGTCTTTCAAATATTTTGCTCTTATTGCAATAACAACTACATTTTTACAATTCCTACTCCACACTAGAATATCCTTGGTTGTGACTGCTATTATTCACAAATTACTTACACGAACTAAAGATATGTAACTATTTAACTATATAACTTGTATCAGAAAAGTGTGGTCATATTTGGAGAATTCATTTAGGGCATAGCATAAAACAAATTTCAACATGGTGCCAACACTGAAATCGTGAAAAGAAAAACAGCTGTTTCATAGAAAAGTGCAATACTTCTCGACCGAAAAGTATGGAAGGGCTGATATTATTATATTATTCGTGATTTCACTGTTGATCCCGTAAGAAAAGTTATTCGATAGCATTCCCTAAATGAACTCTCAAGTAAGACCACGCATTTCTTATAAACGTTGTAAATCTATCAGTTTTACATAAATATGTAATTGATTCTTCAGGAAAATCGTCATCATCATCATCATCATCATCATCATTTCAGCCGAAAGACGTCCACTGCTGGACATAGGCGTCCCCCAAACATCGCCACAACGACCGGTCCTACGCCTTCCGCATCCAGCGGATTGCCGCGACCTTCACCAGGTCGTCGGTCCACCTTGTGGGGGGCCTACCCACGCTGCGCCTTCCAGTATATCGTAGTATTTCGTATTCCAAAATAGTATTTTCCTATTTTTTGGGTCTAACACGTGAATTTTTTGACATATCGATAATGTCAATCGCAATAGATACAACTGTCGAGTTATTATTATTTTCTTTTTCAACGATCTCTCAATTAAGTGTACTCCTTTCAACAAAGTTACCTGTAGCCTCATTCAGATTGTTATCACCTATCAGTGGTATCTCAAGAAATAAATCATAGATTCATCTGACACAAGTCTGGCAGTCTTCAGATCCATCTCGACGATATTTCTTGCATCGTTATCTTGACCTACATTGTTTTTGCATTATATTAATGTCTTGTTTGACATGACTGAGATTGTTAGTAAAATAGTGTGCTGATTTCTGTCAGTAACTACTACAGCAATTTATGTTCTTAGGTCATTTATAATATATTTTTTTGGAATTGTATGGATACAAAATTGCCTTGCAAACTAATCCTTAACTAAGGTACAAACTACATGGTTAGTTTTTCAGTTAATGTTCTTGAATACAGTGAAACCTCTAGTTTCTAGAGTACTAGAGTCGTAGTTTACTAGAGTCAGGGAAATATTAAAATTAATATCTGAAATGGCCTGGAAATATTCATGGACATTATCATCATGCCATAATCCCCCCCTTAATTGGGGGAGGCCTATGTCCAGTAGTGGACGTCTTTCGGCTGTAATGATTATCATCATAATTTACTTAACTCAAATTAACTCTTATAAGTTATAACCAATTAAGCATAATAAATATTTTTAATTCGCTGTGGACATACTACTACTTGAGGAGAAATGTCGTTTGAGCCAAATCTGCAATCTTTTTGTCTGGTAATTAACAAGAGAAGTACAAAGAGCTTTTTTAATCAAATAATTATTTAACAATCAAGTCTTTATTACCGGTCTCTTCATTTGCTTGCCTTTTAAATGCTATAATTACCCTAAAAATTACATAGACATGGGAAACAGTCTTAATTGCGACTGAATCTCGATAAGTTGGCGACAAAAAGTCGTGCGACAAATTGAGAGCCGGACGACTTGAAACTCATCATTAGCACTTACGGGGAAATTGGGTGTGGTGTGTCTTATAGAGGGTAATAAGAGATAATTATAAATATTAAGATAGTTTTTTGTGTAATAAGATGGCGAAACAAGCTAAAAGTTAAGCCTGATGTTAATTGGTTACTTTTGCCCATAGCAACTGCAATACCACCTAGGCTATTGCCTTAATGGTACCGCAAGTCGGTTCGCCAAACTGAGACATGATAATGGAAAGTCTCATGATTGTGATTGTAATTTCACCGGCACCCGAACACAGCAATGCAAGCATTGATTGGAAGCAGAAGTATGTACGGTGGTAGTACTTCCCCGGAAGAGCTCCTTCACAAGGAGCTCTACTTCTACTAAATTGTGAAATAGCTTCTTTTAAGCATCACAAATGCATAGGTGGATTATTTGAAAGTAGGATTTTGAAGACAAATGAAAATCTAAAAGTGAGTGATAAAAGCAGAATGCTTAGGCGTCGTCCTAATACAACGCGACTACGCGACAATCGCAAGTTTGCACGAACAAAATTCGCGATCAAACGTAGCGCGAAATTACTATGTCATCATCATCATCCTCCTCACCTTTTCCTAATTATATTGGGGTCGGCTTCCAGTCTAACCAGATGCGGCTGAACATTAGCATTTTACACGGAGCGATTGCCATCAGACCCCCTCAACCAAGTTACTGGGTAATACTGACATTCGGAGGTTAGATCAGTTGTCAGACTTTCAGGCTTCTGACTACCCGTAACGACTGCCACAAATATTAATATGACAACCGGGACCGACAGCTTAACGTGCTCTCCGAGGCACGGAGGGGTCTCAATGTGTATCGAAACAGTCACCCATCCACAGACTGACCGCGACAAGTGCAGCTCAACAATCCGCGCGGTTGTTACTTCGCCACGAGTCCCTCGCGATATTGCCATGTCACGAAAAAAATGCGGAAACAAAACGTTAGGTTGTATTAGGACACCGCCTTAGCCGCTTCCACTCATCACTCGGTCCCATCACCTAGGTTACCATCGGAAGAATTCCTTCCGTAATTAATGAAGATGTGATTGTTAGGGACGTGACTCGAGCATTTTCCTCAATAAGGCCACAACTTATACTCGAGTAATGAATCGATCGTAAAACCCGATATCGATACATCGATACTCATTTTCATTCAATGAGATTTACGATGTTTATGCATGCAAAATTGGCGGGCGTTTCGAGTGTCGACTTTTATCGGCCATTCAAAAATCGAATGGTGAATTTTGAATGCATCTGATTAATGGCGTTTTTTTTTATTTATGCTTTGTAAAGTGTCAAGGTGATTTCGAGGTTTAATACCAATCATACCTTTCGCATTAAATAAAAAATGGCAAGAGAAAGTATTGTATGTATCGCCTACGCATTTATTGATATAAAATCATACTTTCTAACAAGTAATACAACGTCCTTGTGTAACACTAGTATAGTGGCGCCATAATAATAAATGGTTCTATTAATTTCTGAGAAACAATTGCATAGTATCGATCCCATTCAAAAGTTAAGTATTTCCGTAATAGCAGTACTACTATTCTATATATAACTAGTATTCTGAATTATATAAAAATATATTATGTTTCCTCAGGGATTTACATGAAAAAAGAAACAGTAAGATAAAATCCATCACTGAGTATTCCACGTACACAAATCATCAATAATAATATCGATATTTTCACATCACTATCTCTAAAATGAGTGCGGCAATGCGCGGACGCATGCCGCGCTCTTAATACGGCCCTTAATTACGATTTAATTGTTTTTAGCGGCGGAATTGTTCCGAGCCCTTCTGGGAAACGAAACCGGACTGGATCGATGGTGTTTTTAGCTGCATTGCAATCATTCTAGACTTATAATTAGACGAATATTTTGGACAAATTAACCCTGTTTGTTTGTTTATCAGGAATAAGGCCTTGTCTGTTATCTGCCTCTGTGTCTCTGACTTCGAACACTAATATAGATTAATTTTATTTCACATAGTTGATTTGATGATAAGAGAGGTCGTATTATTACTACTTGATCTTGTCGGTTCTAGATTACTCATCGAGATTATTGCCCAGAAGTTTATGTTTAACTCTTAATTAGCTAATAAAATACAGCAAAATCACCTATTATGAAACTAGATAACAATAACATAGCTTGAAATTGAAGTAATACAAACTAGTTCTGCACTTGGTAATAGAAAACTAGTAGGTTTGTCGATATCGATAAAATCAAGATCTAGGGAATAGGGCAGCTCTTATTGTCACGGCTACGCTGCTAACTTGTTTAAAAAATGTGTTCTATTTGTAAAATACATTTATATGAATCGATGACAATGGTAACTTAATTACAATTTTAATTAATTTGATGATTCGCTTTTTGTTCGTGTTTAAGTAAAATTAAGTCTGTGTAATTATACAGTTGCTGTTATAATTAGTGTATAGTTGATGATATCGTACTGAATCGTAATAATTTATGGAATTATTAAATTAAAAGAATGGAAAAGTTTATAGTGATGAAGTTATTTATCAATCTTACATACAATTAAAACAATAATTAAAAAGTCGACCAAGTGCGTTTCGAACCACGCATCAAACTGGATTCTGTTATCAATTTCTTACTATTAAACTGAAAAAATACTTAAGTAATTAGGTACAGCATTATAAAGGTTTCTTTTGAATAAAATTTCGCAATTTCAGAGGTTTTTTCACAGGCAGAGCTGATGTTTCACATATCGTAAAAAACATTAGGTATGTAACAATTATGACAAAACTGGAACAAACCTTACTCCTGATAAATCTAGACTTTAACTGACAATTAAATCTGTCAATTAAGTTAAAAGCCTCGATTAAAGAACGAGTATCTCTGTATGACAGATTTGGGTTCAGTACCTGATAGGAATAGTCGACTGCACGTCAATGGTAACACTTGAATTGCGAAAACCGCCCTTACTACTTACGAAATAAAGGCGCTGTCAAGGTCAAACTGCTACCACTGGCGTGAGGTTGACTGTACTTGATAGGTACTGATTTGCTTCAACCTTTTTGATGTCAAGGCCCGAGAATATTTTCCGCGGGCCGCACGTCCGCAAAACTAGGGAAAACATATATTTTTATTTTATATAGATTACGAAATTAGAGATAGATAAATTAATAAATTTATTCGAGCTATCGCTGAGCCGCAGGTGGCCTGGGTCCCTTGGTCCTGGTGACCTTTGGTCTAGAGGGAAATTGTCATTATTAGTAGTTTTGGCGGACTTCAGATTAATTAGTTTTTCAGCTCCAAGAAACTTACTAGTATTTATCGATGACCACCAAGTTAAGGTCTAGTTATAACAAGGGTACGGGGCGCGCGCCCGATACGCCGCGTTTCGGACGCTTTATAAAATTCTATGCAACGAATTTTAATATACATATCAAGCGCATTCGCAGTCATCCTTCGAACAGTTTTCATAGCCACTTCTGCTGCACACGCGGCGCGTCGGGCGCGCGCCCCTCTCTCTTGTTTTAACTAGTCCCTTAGCCAATTAGATATAAGCTATCGGGAACTACACGATTCAATTGCTAAGCCACAGGTGGAAATAAAATGGAACTCTCACAAGAAGGGTACACCCAGCTAGCCACATCTATTGCACTGCGTATAAAAATTGTATGTTCATAGCAAGCCTTATCAACCAATGTAATGAATTAAATAATCTTAATACAGACTACAATAGAGTAATATTTTCTTACACCTTGTATGTTGATGACATCATCATCACAAACAGCTTTATATTCGCATGTTGATGATCATGTGCAATAAAATAAGGTACAGTCGACTGCATGACAGTGGTAACACTTCAATTCGAAAACCACCCTTATTGCTTACGAAATAAAGATGCTGCTAATGTCAAAGTGTTACCACAGACGTGCGGTCGACCGTACATGCAATACATCAATGCTAATAAGACGTTGTATGCAAAAATTATTCGATTTGTTGAAGTGATACAATGTCTTGACCTTCTTGAAGTTCCTCATGATTGGATATGTAGTTTTTTGTTTTAATTTGGGATTTCCAACGACGTCAATAAGACACGCGATCTCATTTAAGCAGCATGTTCCAGATTCAGTTGACGCAAACGTTGATAAAATTTACGTGTGTTCGCGAGACAGCTGTCAAGTGAACTATAACTGACAGATGACAGTGTGGTTCCGGAACCAGAACTTGTGTAACCATGTTGTTCTTCTAAACAGCGCATCTAGTACGTAGTACATATATATCGATGGTGATTTTCAAAATATTTTAAGCTAACTTCTGACTGATGGCAACTTATTTCTTAATTAAAGAAATGTTCACCAAAGCGCACAAGGCCACCATGATGGACTCTTCTCATTCTGGAAAGACGCGTAAGCCCAGCAGTGGGACAGTAATGGGCAGATTAGAATCATATTGGGCAACCGCGTTCTTTTTAACTGACTTAAGAGAAACCGAATGAGGTTCTCAAATAAATAATCCATAGAAATCTTAGTGATAAGGTAATAGAAATGTTATCTACGTCTTTTACTACCGGAACGCATGTCGCCAGTTTTCCGCTACCAACACATGAATACACAATAACGCCCACCATGTTTCTAGCATTCAATGCAAAATAAATTAAACCCAAAAAATAAACTCGACTACCTCGTTGGTCTAGAGGTTGCAAGACTGCTGAGCGTGTGGTCCTGGGTTCGATTCCCGGGTCGGGCAAAGTGTTGTTGGGTTTTTTCATTAGGAAATTCTAAGTAGCAGCCCGGAGTCTGGATTTGTGCCCGGTCAATGGCAATAGGCTCGCCCCCCTATTACATGGGACTATAACATAATTGGTGAAATGTGGGTGTACTATTACACCTCTGCCTACCCCTTCGAGGAAATACCAGCGTGATATTATGTTATGTTTAAAAATAAACAGCTGTTAAATATGCTGCAAAATTCAATATTATTGACTCTGCGTCCAAAACAGCACTGATATGATCAAGCAAAAGGTTCGCGCACTGGTGTCCTACGAGACAACTGTACCTGGCGATTATTTCACGCGCCTATGCAACTTCTATCAACTCAGTCTATTGCAGTCCACCGTTGGACATAGGCTTCTCCCAAGTTGCGCCACAACACTCGGTCCTCTGCCTTCCGCATCCAGTCCCCCCCAGCTACGTTCTTTAGGTCGTCGGTCCACCTGGCAGGGGGGCGCCCTACGCTGCGTTTGCCGATTCGCGTTCTCCACTCAAGGACTCGTCTGCTCCAACGGCCATCGGTCCTTCGACAGACATGGCCAGCCCACTGCCACTTCAGCTTACTGATCCTACAAGCTATGTCGGTCACTCCGGTTCTTCTCCGGATAATCTCGTTACGGATTTTATCCTTCAAAGAAACTCCAAGCATAGCTCGCTCCATAGCTCGCTGAGCGACTTTGAACTTGTGGACTAGCCCAACTGGCAACTTCTATTACCTTATTATTTAGATTTCTATGAAATGACCCTTAATAATTCTAATGCAAGACCACAAAAAACTCAAAACACAATTCGCAATACAAACAGAGGACAAAAACAACAAACACGCACAACCTTATAAAGACCTTGATTTTCACTAAACGCGAACCAATAAAACTATTAATTAATATTCAGCAACAAATAAGCATATCCAATTATGTGAGTGAACCACTCCAAACTTTGCTATAGAGGCTATTAGGGCCCCTACTCACGAACTCATTGTGGTGACATTGCCTATAAGTCACGGTGACAATAGGAACACTCATCATTTGATATGGCCTCAGCTTGCTTGAGTGTGTTTTGAACACGAATTGTCTTATTAGAGAGCGTTTAAGCCGTCTACAGAGTCGCGATTTGTAGTGTCGTAAAAAATGGTGAAGGATTCGCTGTCAGATGGTTTGGACGCAACTATGTCTCATTACCATTAGGACAATGAAAATGAATTCTGTCCATTCGATGTTTAATGTTCTCATCTAGACCAAGATAAGCGAGTTCCCGAAATTTTCAAAACAGTAAACTTATTTTTCTCCCATTTGCTCGGAAATTGGTTCATTATTAAAAAAAAACATCGTTTGGCTCTTTTCTGTACGCAACGAAATAACACGCCAGCAATATCCAACACGACAAAAATAGAAATTACTGGAGAGTTTATATTTTTTAAATTATGCTTGCAAGGTTTTTGCACTTACATAAATTAGGTGTTTTTAGGTGCAAAATATTTATCATTATAAAGGCTGAATGCGCATTCTTTTTTTCAAAACTTTGAAAATAGAACAAGGACCGCGCTCGGACGAATTGGCGCGAATGTAAATTAGATAGTGTTGAATTAATTTGTGTATTGTTTCCTCGCAAATGATAGAAAAGTACTATACAAGTGTCGGCCAAAATAGCAATTTTAAAATCACTTCGGAGGAACTAGGCTTGGCCTCGTTCTTCCGATATTACTCGGCCGTCAATTGCTTAATTTCAAGCCTTGACAGTAATGTACAATTACACTGAGTTTCCTTTAAAACAAATACATAGAAAAAGGTATAATAAGCCCATTGGAGTTATCAACTTGCTTCACATATCCATTATAAATCCTGTTACAAAAACAAAATTAATTATGATAACGATCATAATGTTATTACTAAGTAATTAAAATTGCGAACTTAAAGTCTTATAGACTCTGATCATAAATCGAAGCAAAATTATTAAACACCAACTATATCTTAATTCATTTCTCGTGTACCAGTTTATAGCTTTTCTAGATCATCTTGTAGATTTTATAGACGACTCAGAGATTTTCTATTAAGGATATACAGTGCACTGTTAATATCAGGCCATTTATTATGGCAATAAACTCCTTGACATCTAACTACTGGATTACAGTAAATTAAATGGAATTATGATTATATTTCTTATGAGTGCGGTCCTGTGATTGGTTTTGTTGAAATAAATCAGAGAGGTATGACCATCTATCTACAGCAATTAAGATTTAATAGCAGACGTAAAGTGGGGATTATTTAAATGGATTATTTACTAAACAAAGAGAATTCTTGGAAAAGTGGCTAAAGATGGGGATGATGCATTATATATACATTATGTAATATTTAGACATACAGTCAAACCTGGGTGAGTGAGAACTGGATAAACGAAAAAACTCTACAACTGACAGTAATTGCCAGGTCCCGTCATTTAAAGCCTCGAAAACCTCTACAAGCGAGAAACAGAAACCTCTACATGAGAGAGTTGGTTTTCACGTCTGGACCTCTATAACTGAGACTGCCATGCCCTATACCTCTAAAAGTGAGAGTTGAGCGTATTTATTATCTGTTATGATACTTTCTAAATTTCGCGGAACTAACGCACATATGGTTCGCCTAAAAACAAAAACAAAAAAACAAATCGAGCGTCTTTATGTCCCACCCAGGGGATCTACTCCCGTTCGACGATATTCGATAAATCGTACGATTCATCGCACAATTTGCTACTCCGGTCAACCATCGTTCCCTTATCGCATGCGATGATCGTGTTTTGACGTTTGTTTTTCTCATCTCCGGTAAATTGTATACGACTATGAACCGTAGTCTATCTTAATTGTGCCTTTTTTATGTGCCTATCTTAATTATGTAAGTATTAGTTGGAACGAAAGTTCGTACTTCGTTTGTCGTTCGTAAAACGCGAGTAGACCTACAGGTCATTGTTTTTGCACCACATTCTTTTAGAATGGCCAAATGTGCATCTGCACCGACCTTTTTGTCAAACTTATTACAGTTGATATTATCAATTGCAAAGAGTGTCTACAGCTATTTAGTTACCTCTGTAAATGAGAAAAACCACTCCTGCACCTCTATAAGTAAGAAACTTGTTTATGTGAAAAACCTCCATGAGCGAGAAAAAGATTCCGGTCCCTTGAACTCTCGCTCATCCAAGTTTGACTGTATTATACTGTATTTATTACGTTAATTGTATCACATATTTATGTAGTTGTGTTATAGATATATGTATTATATTATTATAGTATTTATGTTATGTAGTATATGTACCAGGCCCCTCAGAAAGTATTGCGAAAAAAAGTTTTTATATATGGGAGACTGGCCAGTTATAATGTTTTTCGAAAATATGATTATTTATAAGTAAAAATAAGTAAGTTCCAATTTCAAAATTTCCCTCCACATTTTTTGCGAGTTAATTCAAAGTATTGTGTCTCACTGAAATATGGATCTGCGCCGGGAACATTTTAGAGCTATGATTTTATACGATTTCAAGTGTCGCCTGAAACCGGATGAATCGTACGATAGACTTCAAATGGCATTCATGGATGAAGGCCCTTCCAAGGCAACCGTGTATCGTTGGTATAACGAATTCAAGCGCGGTCGACCAACTTTGGGGGATGACGAAAGAAGCGGTCGCCCTTTGACGGCTGTTACCGAAGAAAACGTGCTAGCAGTGAAAAATTTAATCCAAGACAATAGGCGAATTACATATCAGGAGATTCAACACATATTGAAGATTGGATCGGGAAGCGTTCACGAGATTCTACACAGCCATCTTCGCGTGAGGAGGATAGTATCACGCTGGGTGCCGCACAACCTCACCGATGCTCAGAAGCAGGCCCGGGTGGAATGGTGCCGTGATATGCTTAACAAATTTGAAGCAGGCTCGTCTCGGCGTGTTTACGACATCGTTACAGGTGATGAGTCCTGGATTTATCAATACGACCCAGAAACCAAGCGCCAGTCGACTGTTTGGGTGTTTCAAAATGAGCCAACGCCTACCAAAGTGAAGCGATCTAGAAGCGGGGGTAAGATTTTGATCGCTAGCTTTTTTAATTTGACTGGCCACTTGGTATCAATTCCCTTACGGGATCAAAGAAGCATTAATGCCGAATGGTATACTACCAAATGTTTGCCAGAAGTTTTCTCTGTTATAAGCAACAAGCGACCAAACACAGGGCTCCGCGGGCTACTGCTCCACCACGACAATGCACCTGCGCACACCGCACTCAAAACGAGGGACTTCCTGGACAGCACGCCAGTCAAACTCCTGGGTCACCCTCCTTACAGCCCTGATCTAGCACCGTGTGACTTCTTTTTATTCCCAAAAATAAAAAATCAGCTCAAAGGGATACAATTTTCGTCGCCGGAAGATGCGCTGGCTGCGTTCGAGCAGGCTGTAAACGAGGTGTCTGCGGCGGACTGGAAAAAGTGTTTTGAAAACTGGTTTAGGCGCATGAATCTTTGTATAGAGGCTGGTGGAAAGTACTTTGAAAAGATTTGATAAAAATATATGTACGTATAGAACAATTTTTTTTAGTTTCGCAAAACTTTCTGAGTGTCCCACGTATTCTATTATGTTGTTACACTGCGTGCTACCCCTCTCTTTACTTGCCCATCCCATATGGTCCATCCTAAGGTTGTCTGGAAGAAATCGCCTTGAACGATAAGATCACCCATTGTGTATAGTATCTTTTATGTAAGTCATATATGTTGCCTATTTTTTTTTGTGTACAATAAAGAGTATTTGTATTGTATCGTATTAGATAAAATCAGTAAAAGATGTAATTTTTTTTACTTTATGGAGTGCCTTATGATCTCAGCTTATTAGAATAAAAATAATCTTACAATTATCTTACGTCTGCATAAGTAGATCAACTTAGTTAAGGTAAAACTAATATTACTTACTAAATACATCATTTATCGAAAATTCGTTTTTAGGGTTCCGTAGTTTCAACATATAATACTTATATACTTTTTTTTTTTGTAATTACATGCTTATAATGATGTCATGACTTACGGTGCCGAGACATGAACACTGACAGTTGGGCTAGTCCACAAATTTGAAGTCGCTCAGCGAGCTATGGAGCGAGCTATGCTTGGAGTTTCTTTGAAGGATAAAATCCGTAACGAGATTATCCGGAGAAGAACCGGAGTGGCCGACATAGCTTGTAGGATCAGTAAGCTGAAGTGGCAGTAGGCTGGCCATGTCTGTCGAAGGACCGATGGGCGCTGGATCAGACGAGTCCTTGAGTGGAGACCGTGTATCGGCAAACGCAGCGTAGGGCGCCCCCCTGCCAGGTGGACCGACGACCTAAAGAACGTGGCTGGGGGGGACTGGATGCGGAAGGCAGAGGACCGAGCGTTGTGGCGCAACTTGGGAGAGGCCTATGTCCAGCAGTGGACTGCGATAGGCTGAGTTGAGTTGATGCTTATAATACATAAGAAACACACCCAGACCAACACAAACACTTATGTTCATCACACAAATATGTGTGTTCTGTGGGAATCGAACCCACGACCTCGTCATCAGCAGTCCGAAACTCGAACCACTAGACCACAGAGGTAGTTCTAAAAAATTTGTGGTAGAAAATAAGTGGTGTGTATTAAAAGAGCCTCCGCGATTAATGATATTTAATTGATCGTCCGGCGCACCCTGGACAGTCAGCCCCGCTACCAACCTGTTGACTGACTAATCTTTGCTCCACGGCATGACCTATTATCATATGTAGCTCATGTCGACACGATAGAAGAAGTAGTAGAAGGCGGAATAAAATTAATAATAGAAAACTAAATTAAAGAACTTAGTTGACGACCTTCAAATGTTTCACCGATACAAGAAAACTAATTAATCAAACTTCCTTCCACACCCTCAAAAAATCAATCCACCTTCAACATGTCCCAATTTTTTAATATTCCAGCTCCACCCATCCGTAGTCGTAACTACGTCAAAGTCAATCCCTGGAACTTCGCCACGCGGCTAATCCTTTCATCAGTAGAGTTAGCATTCGCGGTACAGTGTGCGGGGACAACCATAAATTGTAATGAGTTTCAACGCCACGCCGCTCGTATATGGCCCTTCAAGCGGTGTCAGCTTACTTGGTACGTGCACGTCCGGCATAGCAGGGCTGTGTCATAGTGGTAGATATGCTTTGACATGGAAAACATCGACCATACACCTCATAGACGCCTCTTAACAGGCGACCGATGTCTGTCAACATAATCATCCTCCTCGCCTTTTCCCAACTATGTTGGGGTCGGTTTCCAGTCTAACCATATGCGGCTGAACCATCAGGCCCCCGCAACCACTGGGTAATACACATATTCGGAGGTTAGACCAGTTGTCAGAGTTTTGGGTTTCTGACTACCCGTAACGACTGCCATAGATTTTTTTTCTTTTTTTATAGTATAGGATGGCGAAACGAGCTAAAAGCCCACCTGATGTTAAGTGGTTACCTTTGCCCATAACAACTGCAATACCATCTAGGCGGTTGCCTAAATGGTACCGCAAGTCGGTTCGTCAAACTGAGACATGAAGATGGATAGTCTCATGTGATTGTAATTTCACCGGCACCCATACCCTTCAGACCGAAACATATCAATGCAAGCATCACTATATGGCGGAGAATTAGGTACAGTGAAAGTACTTCCCCGGACGAGCCCTTAATGTATTCTCATGCGTATGGTAACCGGGACCGACAGCTTAACGTGCTCTCCGAGGCATGGAAGGGTCTCAATGTGCAACGAAAATGGTCACCATCCACGGACTGACCGCGGCAAGTGTAGCTTAACCTCGCAGATCATGCAATCCGCACGGTTGCTACTCAGCCATGAGCCCCTCAATGTCTGTCAACACATCTATGAAACATCACTACTGTAATGTGTTGCTACTATTCGCCAGTCAAAAACTTAAAATCAGATTCGACCGCTTATGTAAGTCGTCAAAACTGCTGCGCTAGTGATTAGCCAACAGCCGCCTTGGTAGGGCCAATCGGATTGCAGTAGCTAGTTAACAGAATTTTTTACTGTACGCATTATACCTATTCAACATTAGGCATCTATTGGACTGTTTGGTCGAAGTGGAAAAGAGACGTGTGGGGACAAGGGGTCTTCGAAAGGCTTCATTTCTCGTTTTCAGGTCTTCTACTTCGTGTTGATGGTACAACAATTGCATTGCATTGCAATTGCATTTACTTATAACCCTAACGCCTTTAAAGCTGGAGTGAATCGGCACCTAATAGGTTTGCTCGCTCCATCGTCGACCACATCCTGACAAAGCTGTCTAGATTGTGGTCAAGAGCAGATCTATAAATCATAAAAAAAAATATAAAAAAAAAATATACTCCTGGCCTAAAAATTGGCCACTTCAATTATTGTGTGTGTCTTTGTCTTTTCAGGTAAACATGACATGGCTCATGTTTCACTCAGTAGCCAAATGATAGTAGAACCCAAACCTGGCAATGACACTGTCAATTACTCTGGCTATTCAAATCAATGACACAAAAACAATATTAATAAACGTATGTAAGCGAAACCGCAGCCAAGTCTAGATTACTTCATTGAATTTGATGATCTTATAATGATTTTGTGAAGATTTAAATATTATGTTGCTCTGAGATCTAATAACACAGGAACTGACTATAGCCACTAGCAGTTCACTTTGAAAAAATATCTCTTCGTATCTTATATCTTACAGTAGAGTACAACCTTTATTATTCAGCTAGTGAACGGGTACATATAAATGTTTATAATTTATTATATTCATAAATACGTCTGTATTGTATTGTAAATGTTATATTTAAATAAAAACATTTAAATACAAAGATTACTACTTAATTTGAAAGGCTGTGACTGAGAGTGCTTATTAATGTAGAAAACAATCGGAGTATAGATGTCATGAAAATGTCTTTAATTAATGGAACATATATTATTTCCATTAATTAAACCAATCTAAAGAGGGAAAAGGTAGAAATGGTGGAACAAGAGACAGAGAACAATGAGATGATTATAAGAGCAATATACTTTCAGTTATAGATAGTAAAGCTATCATAGAATGAATTTAGCTGGAAAATAGAAGATGAAGCAAAACTAAAAGACTACGAGGAAAAAATGATAACGAACCCACAGATGATAAGGATATTATTCAACATATGAAACTACCGCTAATAAAAATAAAACAAATTTTTTGTTGCACATCATATCAAAACACAAATTAGTATTCCTTATAAGTATACAAAATTGTAGCTCAATTTAGTATGCACTTCGATTTAATCGACCATGACTTTCGTGACAGACAGACTGACAAAAAAGGATGATGCTATACACACTTGGTTATTCCTTTTCGATATGCGGAATTAAATGAGTCACCTTACTGTTATACGGATAACAATCTCATTGAAATATTGTAACGCTAGCAAAAATATACTTCAGCAAACTGCAACCAAAACGGTTTATGGTTTTTGCAATTTGTTACTAGCAATCTGTCAGTTACGTTATGCAAATGTATTAACTCTTGCATTTGTAACTATAGTTGATTTTAGTTATGCTTAAGAAATAGTTGTGACTTTACTTAACGTGACAAGTGTCATATCTGCTTGTGTTTTATCAGTTTTATTAGTATGTAGATCTATGAATGTTACAAAGGAAATGTGTATTTGCAGCTGCATAACATTAACGACTACAAAAACCGCAATATTTTTTTGCAATTTTACCATACTATCCTTACTTTGCAGATGTCCTAAGCTAGAAATACGCAACCACTGAAATACTTTTGGCACATGCCACTTGAACCGTTGCTCGTATCACTTCTGCGACATTCGCTACATTTGCACGACGCATTCCAATAAGGACAACCAGACACCATAACACAAGTATATGTTATTTTAGACGCGTATTTCGATACTATGTTCATTCACAGTAAAACTTTATTTATGTTTTTTAATTTTTATTGCTCTTCGCCGTCGACTACTTAATGACTTGACGCCTCTGTCTACAAAATTAATCTATGCGGTCCCAAAAATAGATGCGGAGTTTAATTGGAGAACAATAAAGTTGAGATTAAGTATGGAGCGGCTGTAAAGACATGTTTGGTAATGTTTGGTTAGCGTATTCACGCCACGGTGAAGGAAGTGAAGAATAAAACTAGCAGCTCCGAATATAAAACCGGACAATAAAAATTGTAGGTGAAACTTATTTATTTACATTATAAATTTATTTTTACACATTGATTGGTAGTCATTTTCTGGATTTATAGGCGGTGGAACTAGCCACTTTATTGCTTTCTTTATGGCTCGTTTTTTGGGAACTATAAAGTTTAGTTCTTTTTTTTCTAAACAGGGAACGAATTTTAATCCGTTTAAAGCAAACTTTGGAATGAGTTCGACATGTGTAACAGGATTTGGTTTGACACGTTATTTCTTTGACATTTATGACGACTTTTAGTCAACTTTGATGGTCTTTTGATAGTTGTGAATAAAATAGTATCATTCATTTTGGTAAATATTAGTTTATGTTATTTTTTTTTGCTTCAGCAGGAAGCCATCTAAGAGTATGAAGATACCGACTTTAGCGTCACTTAGAAAAATAACAACAGCTTAAAATATAGGGAAATTTCTTATTAGGTACTTTGGACTGATCAATTGAAAATGTTAAGGTATTTAAAACTAAACATCACAATTCACAATCTACATGATTTCAATTTTATTACATCTTTGATTTTACTACGAACTTGTCCTTCAATTCAAACCGAAGACAACATTATACAAAGCGAGCGGAAAGTGGTTTATTTGGGGAACAAATAAATAACTGATATAAATGTTTTATCGCGGCTATATAGACGAGAATCAATAAAAAATCACGCACTCAAAATTGGCCACGATCCATCATCAGATTGTAAAAAAGAGTATTTTGGATGGGTATTCTTAGCTCGATAAGTACTATAAATAATTTAGGTAGGTACTTCAATAAAGTACTTTTAAGAATAACATTTAAATTATTATGTCTACACATAGTAAATAAGGTTTTGAAAGAAGATTAATAGCCAAGACACAGTAGAGTAAATTAATTCAATTATAACCTCGGACGAATAAAAATGGTAGACGCAATCTCGTTTAGAAAAGATTGAAGCACTCGTTTTTTCCTAAACCTACTATAATTTCGACATAATTTTAACACACCAGATATATATTGTTGTTTTATATATGACACTACGACAACGACTACCGTTACACGAGATTTGTTGTGTAATCGCGGTTTTTTGTCTTACTATGTGTGTGCATGTGTGCGTGCCAGCCCATACTTTGAAGCGAGCCGTCTTACTCACCCAGTCACGTCTTGTCTAGTACCCATAGCACAAGCTTTGCTTAGTTTGGGACTAGATGGTGCTGTGTAAAAATGTCGCAAAGATTTTTTTTTTTTTTTTTTTTACTTTGGATGCCTCACTTTTTGTTTAGCGAGATTCCAACCGCCTTTTTTTATTCGTCCAAGATCATAACGTTAACGTGGCTTATGTAAGGACACCAAAATCAAGAAGATGAAGATAAAATAGTTAATTATAGGTAGAAAGCAGAAAGAGCAGATAAGATAAGGTAGATACAATTTAAAGACAGAAATGGTCAGAATTTTGGGGCGAAATAAAATCATTGTAAGCTTTATAGATCAGCAAAGATTTACAAAAACAATTTCAAACGTGAAACCAATATTTTTATTGTTATAACAATATTGACAAACGTAACAAATGCGATATTTCAAAATGTTTTACTGACAATACAGGAAAATATGCCGAGTGTTGTGACGAAAATTTTAATTAGTAGAAACAAAGCCAGCTAAAATGGACAGCATGACAAATTAAACAGAACCACGGAGACGACAGAACGTCGACTCGGATGAGAAACATCGAAATAATGTATCTTGGAAAAACATTCGTACTTAGTATTTGATTTTTTGGTTGTAGATACTCAATTAGGCTGCAATCATCTTTCAGATTGGAAATCGTGTTGATTTAACAATTTCTCAGACAATTTCTCCGTCAATTTGTGAGAAACCATTATCAGCATTGAATATCTACTGGGTGAAGTGATAAGAACCTACCTAGAAAGTAGCTTTTTTGATTAATATTACATTTGTAACATCAGATATTCTAAACTACATACGACAATATAGAGAAGAAAATTACAATACTAAAAATTACAGTTTTAATCAAGAAACTCACTCCTATTTTTGTGTAAGTATTAACTTTGTAAATTTAATATTTGCAATAAATTTTTTTAAGTTTCTCAAGCACGTCTGCTCCATGCGGAGGTCCGGGGGAAGAGGAAACCAAACCAGAAACAAATCAAGTTTATGGCTTAGAAACTGTTCTACCTATTTCTCGTACTGAATACATAATAAAAATCTAGGCTATACATGTAGGTTTCACCCTGACGTAGAAATTCATGTAATCAAATAAATTAGTGATTCAATGAATGAAGTGTAGTTGAAAGGAGAAAATTTACGACTTAACGGAAAACTGATTACATTCAAGCGTTGTCTGGAGGTGTTCCAATGAATAACTTGAAGAACTACTCCTCAAACATACCGATGCGATTGGTAGGATTAGATTTATTGCCTTTTTCTTTGGTATTAGTGACATTTGGGTAAGATATAGGAAATAAGTAGAGCAATGAGAATTGAATGTAGAATCGCTAATTTGAAGATGAAGCATCGTTGGACATTTTGCAATGAACATAGAGACCACTACGTACTTTTATGTTGTGCAATAAAGTGGATTATTTGTATCTTTCTTGAATCACGGCTTCTCTTCCATAAGGAAAAAGGCTGGATCTTTAGAAGGCTTGCCAGAGGACACAGGTCTAGCTTGCAATGGCTTTGAGAACTTTACTCTAAAATGGGATGGGGCACCAACCAGGGACAGTCCACAGCTGCGCTATAGGAGAACAGTCATCATCATCATCCCAAGAAGGTGCAAAACTATTGCGAAGAGTGATAACTAAAATTATTTAGACTATAGAAATGGGTGTTTTGTGGGCTGATAAAACTTCTTTAGCCAGAATAAAACATTATTGTGATTATTTTAGAGCTTTTTGGAAAAGAGACGTGCCATCGATCTAATGACTGTGCAGCCAGTCGCCTTGATCCAGCCAGTCGCGTTGATGTCAAAACGTCTCAAGCAGTTTTTTTACAGAACTTGTGTTTACATACATACGTACATACATATTATCACGCCAGTTTTCCATTGGTGTAGGCAGAGCCTATAGATTTTCACCCACTACAATCCTGACACACCTCTTTCGCTTTTCATTGATTACACTCCTCATGCATGCTCGGCTTAGAGTGCTCTGAACCTGGCCTTTTTGAGAACGTTTGCGATTTGATTGCGGTAGGTTCGCTGAGGTCGTCCCCTTCTAACTCTTCTATCCACTCTCACTTCGTACACTTGTTTCGTCAATCACCTATCGTCCATCCTCTCTACATGTTCTAACCATATTAACATACCTTTCTTAATCTTTGTCACTTTATCTTCTTTCACTTCACATTGCTCCCGTATCACGCTACCTATTCTACACTTACTACATAAAGTTACACCAGAGATACTTTTCAAAGCTCTCATTCCTACTGCATTTATTCTGTTTTCATGTTCTTCTACTATACTTAACTTTTATTTTGAACTTTCAGTTTGAAGTTTGGAAAAGCTATATCTTATGCACCAACTAAGAAAACTCATTGGCAAAAAACAACCACGTCGCACAAATTATCCCCACTACACCCTACACATTACAATTATTTCATTACAATACCCGCTCAGCATTTACAATGAAGCGACTCGATAAAATTTATTAATCGAAGACCCAAAAAGATCGATGATTTGAATCCAAAATCGGTTCGCATACCCAGACGACAGGCGGTAGAGTGATGATAAAAAAAAAACATTGTCTTAGTGATGTCCGTATTACATGCGGTGCGTAATGATTCGATGCTGTTTTACGACTAAAATGTCTTGTCGTGTCTAATAGGTCGTTTCTTTGACATTGAGTTGTGTTTTTTGCGTTTGTCAGAAATTAATTCAAACATGTATTAAGTATTAAGATTAGTATGTTTAGTAGGCTCATGATACTGAGCGAAATCTAAAGATTTAAATTGTGGATGGAAAAAAATCGCTCACGAGCAGGATTCGAACCTGCGATTCATAAGTCACCTACATCTGTAATAATAACATATTCTAGTAAATAAATAATTTGATTTGATTTGACTCCTGGCTCAGTAGGCCATTGCTTTAGCCACTAAGCTTTTCGTTTCGCATGCGTAAATGCGTTAAAAATAATAAAATAAAATAATAATTAATAAGGGTTATTTTTAATTAGTAAGGGTGCCTACCCTTACTAATTATTTTATAGATAAGCCTATATCTATACGACTTTGAATTAACTGGAAAGTTAGTCGAGTCGGTACAGGTACAGGCTACGGAGAGAGGTATGCAGTGTCACTTTGTGGTCAAAGGCCATCTAATTATTAGCCATAGACACTTAAAAAATAAGCATAGAGGAACATTATACAGTGCGGACGAGTTGCAGTTCTACGCTCACCGACAAAACAATTGAATACCATTTGATCAGTACCTGCGCAAATCGATACACATTTGATCTCCATTACTCCATAGCTAAGCCTAACAGAAAACCGCACTGTACAAATTACGAGGCACGTGCGCACCGTAGCTCTGCGGTTAGTCTCTTTTTATTTCACATTCTAACTGAGCGTGAAGAGTTTGACCGCAGACATGAAGTGTTTCTCGACAACAATAGAGACAGAATAATAATAATTGTGAGTTTTAACACTTTCTTCTTTGTATGAACCACTAGATCAACGAGACAGTTTATATGTCAATAAAAAGAACCCTGTTTTAATCGAGGATACATCCACATCACATCAGGTATCTGTGTACCACATCCACATCAGTGCAGCCATTTCAGTGACGTTGAAGGACAAAAGGACTCAAGGACAGATGGAATCCATACTTTTGCATTATTAATATTTAAATAGAATATTTTATAATATTTAAGGACCTCAAGCATAGAATATATACTAACAAACTAAGAACATGGGTCTGCGATAACCATTTCGACTTCAAGCAAATTTTCTTTTGAAAATTGTAAATCCTATATCCGTTTAGGAATAGGCTTTGAGGTTAGATACTTTATTGTTGCACACCATAAAAAAAAAACAAAGTTATAACACACATGAGCACAGTAATAACAATTGGCGGTCTTATCGCAAAACATTTTTTTATAGACGACCATTGGATGGACTTGAAATGTATAAGAAAATATAAGGGCAGTTGACGGTGTACTAATAGAGAAAACTTGTAATCAATAAATACCACATTAAAATAAATACATAATAGTGTAATAATAATAATACATACTACTATGTAAAAATTGTGCATATTTATGTTAAGATAATATGTACATACTTACAGAAATATAACATAACTGTATATAAACACTTTACACACATTTGACGGTTTTAAAATTTTGCTATCCCTTTCTTATATCTACTACAGTCAAACCTGGGTGAGTGAGAACTGGATAAACGAGAAAACTCTACAAGTGAGAGTAATTGCCAGGTCCCGTCATTTTAAGCCTCGAAAACCTCTACAAGCGAGAAACAGAAACCTCTATATGAGAGAGTCGGTTTTCATATCTGGACCATATAAGTGAGAGTTGAGCGTATTTTTTATCTGTTATGACACTTTCTAAATTTCGCGGAACTAACGCACATATGGTTTGCCTAACTAACAAAAAAAAATACAACAAATCGAGCGCCTTTGTGTCCCACCCAGGTCATTGTTTTTGCACTCCATTCTTTTAGAATGGCCAAATGTGCATCTGCACCGACCTTTTTGTCAAACTTATTACAGTTGATATGTATTAATTGCAAATAAAGTGTCTTCAGCTTTTTAGTTACCTCTGTAAGTGAGAAAAACCGCTCCTGCACCTCTATAAGTGAGAAACTTGGTTATGTGAAACACCTCCATGAGCGAGAAAAAGATTCCGTTCCCTTGAACTCTCGCTCATCCAGGTTTGACTGTATTAGTAAAAGAGAGCGATAGTTTAAAATAAGTATAGTTCGTGAACAAGAGAATCGAAACCAATGTATAAAAAAAACATATTTATAAAGAACGGTCCTCATCTTAAACATTTGCGAGGCACAATAAATATTACTGCAAAGTAGTTAATGTTATTCAATTACTTTTAATAAAAATATAAGGCCAGAACGATAAGGAAAAACAGTCGACAGTAGTCTTGAGTAGCGGTCTCCGTGTCAAAGGTTCCAGGTTCCTATCTCGATCGAGTCACGCACCATTACCTACTGTGTAAGTACCGACTTACACCGTTTGTCACGATGGTAATTATGTTGATATGGTCAATTATGTTATTTTATAACTATATTCGTTTCGTGACGTCTGTGGTCTAGAGGTTCGAGTGTGGGACTGCTGATCACGAGGTCGTGGGTTCGTCTCCCACTGGATACTTGTGTGACGAACATAAGTGTTTGTGTTGGTCTGGGTTTTCTTTATGTATTATAAGTATGTATTTACAAAAAAAAAGTATACAAGTTTTACATCCATTGTCTAGTACCCTTATAGCTCTGCTTAATTTGGGACTAGATGGTGCTGTGGCAAATATTTCGCAAAATATATATGTGTTTTTTTACTTTTTCCCAACAGAAAATATTTTATATGGTAAGTACACTTACAAACATTTTAGGAGTTCCTTTTGAAAGAGTTTGTCCGGGGAAGTACTACCACCGTATCTACTTCTGCCGCCAAACAGTGATGCTTGCATTGCTGTGTTCCGGTGCGAATGTTACTGATGCCGGTGAAATTACAATCACATGCGACTTTCCGTCTTTAAGTCTCAGTTCGGCGAAAGAGATTTACAATAACATTTAGGCAATAACGTTGGAGTTTCCTTGATGGATAAAATCCGTAACGAGATTATCAGGAAAAGAACCAGTGCGACCGACATAGCTTGTACGATCAGTAAGCGGCAGCGGGCTGGCCATGTCTGTCGAAGGACCGATGGCCGTTGGAGCAGACGAGTCCTTGAGTCAAGACCGCGAATCAGCAAACGCAGAGTAAGGCGCCCCTCAGCCAGGTGGACCGACGACCTGATTAGAGAAACTGAGGGGGACTGGATGCGGAATGCAGAGGACCGATTGTAGTGGCACAACTTGGGAGAGGCCCATGTCCAGCAGTGGACTGCGATAGGCTGAGTTGATGAACAACCTCGATCGTATTGCAGTTATTATGGGCGCAGGTAACCGCTTAACATCGGGTGGGCCTTTAGATCGTTTTGCCATCCAATGCCATAAAAAAATACAAACATCACATCAACACCTGAAACACTTTATCTGTAGGCCATACAAATTAATTGCCGCGTGCAGGAATCGAACTTGCTACACCAGCCGCTTTACCAATCGACAATCATGCCGTGACCTGCCCACTACTGTCCCACTGCTGGGCACGGGCCTCTTCTTAGCATGAGAAGTATTCAGGCCTTAGTCAACAACGCTGACCTAGTGCAGGTTGGTGGACTACATACACTATCGACAACTGCATGGAGCACTCTCAGGTGTGCAGGTTTCCTCACGATGTTTTCCTAAGCCGTTAAAGCAATTAATGATCATCACATGAATCTTTTGAGTAGTGAATAACAGTGAACAAAACAGTGATAATGCTACTATACAGTCTAACAAAGCAATTAGTATCCAGGGTCACCAGATATAAATGAAGTTTTCTCAGAAGATTATGGATGTTTTCGAGTGAAATCTCATTTTAATAACAAAAACAACAACCTACACACAACCTAAGGAAAAAAAATGAACTCCAATTAATGAAACCACGGACTAATTACGGCAAGAAAACGTTATCGTATGAAGGAGCACAGCTGTTCAATAGATTACCAGAGGATCTAAAAGAATGTGATAACATGAATGTGTTCAAAGCTAAGCTAAAGAATTATGTATGCACACTAACATTTCCAACGCTCTAGAGGCTAAAATTATATAATTTAGTTGTAAGTACTTTTGTATCTCATTATAAGTGAACTGTTTGTTCTTATGAGAAATAAAATTCTTTAAACCTAAAACATAACACGCCTGTATTTCCCCGATGGAGTAGGCAGAGGTGTATAGTACACCCACATTTCGCCAGTTATGTTATAGTCCCATGTAATAGGAAGCGAGCCTATTGCCATTGACCGGGCACAAATTCAGACTCTGGGCTGCTACTGAGAACACAACAACTGCATTTTAATAACGGACAAAGTTAAACTGTATTTATACAAAACCCTAATCAAACCGTTCTATAATAATTTCTTGAGAAATCGTATCTATATTATATGGCAACTCTGTACACTATTTGCTTTGTTAGACTGTACATATAACACATGAACAATAGTACATTACTGTCGAGGCCTGAAATGAAGCAATTTACGGCCGAGTAATATTGGAAGTACGAGGCGAAGCCGAGTACTTCCCATGTGATTTTGAAAGGACGAGGCGCAAGCCGAGTCCTTTTTCACTAAACGAGGCCGTTAATTGCTATTTCGGCCGAGACTTGTATAGTACTTTTCTCTCATTTGCGAGGAAACACAACACAAATTAATTCAACAGTATCTCATTTTCATTCACGCCAATTCGCCCGCGCGCGGTTCTTGTTCTATTTTCAAAGTTTTGAAAAAAAAATGCGCATTCAGCCTGTATAATGATAAATATTTTGTACCTGAAAACACCTAATTTATGTAAGTGTGTACTTAAAAACCTCGGTACCATAATTTAAAAAATAAAAAGTGTCCAGCAATTTCTATTATTGTCCTGTTGGATATTACCGGCCTGTTATTTCGATGCGTACGGAAAAGAGGCTTTTTTAAAAATAATTAACGTACTCTTTTTTTTGAATAATGAACCAATTTTAGAGCAAGTGGGAGAAAAGAGTTTTTATTATTATTATAATATTATCGGACTTATTTACCGGGTTCGAACTCAGAACCTCATGTATGGAAGGCAAGCATTCAATTTCCTAATATTCACAACAATAAACACACGATCTGAACTGTGAGTACCACTTCGTCTGGACAAATTCTAAAAGGTCCTTCGTAATGGTTCAACAGAGTACATACATACATACATATTATCACGCCTGTTTCCCATTGGGGTAGGCAGAGACTATGGATTAAACAACAACAACAACAAATGATGATGATTCAACAGAGTAAGATTTGAATATTGATCTCGTGACCTCGCGCCTGTGTAGCTACACGATATTAGTCAATTCGTATGTAAAATACAGGACTGTAATTTAATTAGCAGTTTAACTAAATTCCTACAAGAATTCCTTGAAAACTTTTAACAAACAATCATGTCGCTGGGTAGCTGAGCCAACGGAGTAACGGCCAAAATTAATATCAAATCTATCCACGATTTGCCCTACTAGAGATAGGAATTTGACATAAGCTCCATACAAAATATGTCAAATTTCTATCTCCAGCAGGGTAAATCGTGGATAGGTTGGATATTAATTTTGGCCGTTATTAAACAATCTTGTCGTTTACACTGTCAAACAGACGATGACTCGACCATTTTAAGTCAAACTACCTAGTTTTCAATTATGTCTCGAGCCTCAGTGTTTATTAGTGACGGGCCGACTATGGGTTTTGCTGATCAACCGACTAGCCGACTAATCGGTTAGAAAATTTCCGACTAGTCGGCAATGGCGATCATCCTTACTTCGGTCAAATTTGAGCATTTCGCTCAGCTCGCTGTTGAGGCGATTCCAGCGAGTGAGTGTTGAAGTCTTTAGTGAAGGAAGACCCTTTCGAGTGTTGGCGACACTCGGAAATGGAATAATTACTCAGAAATGACTCGTATTGCCAAAATACTGTATCTGAATTATCCCGCTATCATGTAAACATATAAGTACTAGTTTATAGTGAAAAACTAAGGCTTCCTTATAGGCTGGGAATATCTATTAAAATCTAGTTAGTGCTAAATAAAAAATAATATTGTAGTTTTCTTTATCCTTTATTTTTATTAGTACTGAATATGAATACTGAATATTCGATTATTTTTGGTGACTAGTCGCAGATTAGACGCCAACTATAAAATATGCCGAATCGTCGGTTTTCCCGACAAGTCGGTGTGTGTAGTCGGCCCATCTCTAGTATTTATGTGTATTTAATATTGGTATTATGACAGACACATACACACAGATTCAATACTCCGACAAACGTTACATTCAATCAGAGATTAAACCAACAAAAAACAGACAGGTCTAACCAGGATTACAGCATCATCTGACAACGACAAATGCTTACCATCATGTAATATTTAAAAACCAACGCTTGCTAACGTCAAATTTTATACAATGATCCTATAAAATATAGCCTTTAAGTTATTTTACAAATGAGTGGACGTTTACATGGTATATGTAATACAAAAAGTATGTAAATAGTTAAAAAGTATAATAAATTGAGTGTCGCCGGCGGTTTTTATCTCGTTTCTTAGAAATGGTTCTAGCGGTTGCGCGCGCGCATACCGAACTCGGTCCTACCTGATTAAGGGGTGGCATGTTCCGAAAATGGTGGTTTCAATACTGAATACGATAAAGTTGAGAAATCTTCTATTAAAAAAATTAAAATGTTAAGTGTTAAGTTTAACTTTATTGAAGATACAGAATATAAATTATTATTTGATGTTGTTTAGTATTAACTCTGTTTTTTAGGGTTCCGTACCCGAAGGGTGCCAAGCGGGACCCTATTACTCTCGCTACACTGTCCGTCCGTCCGTCCGTCCGTCTGTCTGTCACAGGGCTGTATCTTTTGAACGGTAATAGGTAACTGGTTGAAATTTTCTCAGAATATGTGTTGCTATGAGGTGTATCACGACAAATACAAAAAACAAAAAAAAGTCTAAAACCAAAGGGGGTCCCCATACAAGAAACCTCAAAAAACATGAATTTTTTCAACGTTTTTGTTCCTGCTCTATCTTTAAAACGGTATTATATACCAGCGTAAAACTTGGTCAGATTATAGTGCATATTATGTAGGTTAGCAACAAATAATAAAAATAAGACAAACATAGACACATGTGGTGGTAACTGCGTAAGAAAGACATGCAAAAATTCATAATTCGCGCTCTGTGCGTTGATGTCTTTTGTTAAACTCTCGTAAATTAAATCAGTTTTTATGGGTATCAAGTCGTTGAGAGGTACGGAACCCTTACTGCGCGAGTCCGACTCGCACTTGGCCGGTTTTCTTACTTGTCTTATTTAATAAACAATTTTGGCATGGCATTTTAATACAATTCGTCAATAATAATTATTAAAAGACATTTTGTTAACAATTTCACACACTAAATAATTTTTTTTTACTAAATTACATTTGCAGAACTAGTAATTATATTTTATCAGTAGATATTTGAATAAAGAGACGTGCCAAGATTGTTTACTAAATAAAACAAGAGAGAAAAACAGATTAAATGTGTATGTAGGTGTTTATTTAAAAACCACTTTTGCATAATTATTACGGTGATTCTAAATTTAGGTACAAATCTTCACTGTGAGTTCACTTCAGTTAGAATACCTAGTACATGGTATAATAAAATGTTTCACCAGGTATTCTCTTCCCGCAATGACAGCGCGATGCCTCTGAGCTACGTCACGATCAGTGCTGCCGTTGATTGATATCTTCAATATACTTAAGGAGATTTTTGTTCATAATGAATATTAAATAAATTCCTAACTAGCCTAAATATTTGTTATCTCTTGTTATTCATCTAATTAGTTATTAAAGGAAACTGTAATAAATTACTAGTTCAAAAGTGATTCTTTATATAAGCAAGTAAATGAAAAAAAACATTTTGCTCGGGTAATTTATTTTCACAAAGTGGCAGCACATCAAACTGACAAGTGTCACGCTAACAGCCCGCTATTGGCTCCACGGCCGATGACGTAGTACGGAGGCAATCACGTGACCTAGCTGTCACGGGAAGAGACTACCTGGTGTTATTATACCATGACCTAGTAGAGGTTTGAAATGATTATTTATAAGCCGGAACGATGTTGGGAGTTTTCTGATTTTGATATTAGAACACTTTCAAATTATTTTAATATGTTTGCCAACAACTGTAATTTTACATGCCAACACTGGCTCTCAAGCTACATCCAGCATTAAATATATTTAGCCATTTCTTTGTTTAAGCTTCGCCTTAACTCCACATGCGTGGCTCATTGTGTATGAGCGTGGCCTGAACCATTTGTTACTGGATTATAATAACACTAGCGTAGTACAGATGACAAAAACTACTTACTACTATATGCTACAAGCTAGAAATATCGGATTGTGTTCACTTTATTTTTTTAATGTGGTATAAATAACATTAGGTTTGAAGGCTAATCTCTTCCCCACGACCTGAACTATTATCATTATGTAGCTCATGTCGACACGATAAAAGAAGAAGGCGGACTTATAACATAACTCAAAATTCGTATTTTATTTATCTAAATTAATCTTTAATTCGTAAAAGTCTTACTGTAGTGTCCATAAGTCTGGACCTGGAATGGTCTTTCTAATGAGCTCTCTTAATCAGCTTTACTAATCAGCTCCCCGATTCAGAAATTGAAATTGTCGACCGATTCGGTTTCTCATTTCTTTTTCTCTCGTTACGTGAATCGTATACGAAACGAGATAACAAACCGAAATCGGTTGACAGCTGCTTATTTAAAATTTAATGAATCGGGGAGCAACTGTCAAATCCCATGCCAAGTGTTGTGATTGGTTGTTAGTATTTTTGCCGGCCAATCACAAGAGCTGACGCCTTCCAGAAACCTAGGGGTGTCATAAAGTGTCTTAGAATTGACGTCAAGAGTACCTACATTAATTATTATAGTAACTTTATGACATTAACATTATTCGCCGACAATTATTTTACAAACACATTTTCCCATGCTTCTAACGGGTGTGGGTACTGCGGGTGTTACAATAAAACATAGCATCCCTCTAAAATCGATTACACTCCAAAGGAAACAACTTGAACAAAAACTGAAATTATTATAATATAAACAAGTTTAACCGGATTACATCGTGTATATTATTTAAATTGGTTGGTAATGCAAGCATTACTGTTTGGCGGCAAAAATAGGTACGGTGAGAGTACTTCCCCGGACAAGCTTCTTCACAAGCAGCTCCATTACTAATATTACCAGGCAGGACAATGCTGCACTCCATTGATGTCCCAATCCAATCCAAACCATCCATTCATGACCATAATCCATTGATGTCCATGAATGTTAGTTTTGCACCCAAGAATGACCTAACCATTCTTAGAACCACACAATACCCATTCTCATATATCGGCAACCCGAAATAAATACAACAGTTCTAATAATCGTACTAATTGACTGAATCTAAATAAAGCCAGACATGTATATTACAAATGTTTGGACAAGTCCAGCCCGGGACAGACGTGTAAACAAACAATGTGACTTGTTCATCAACATGTCACAGTACGTTATCTGTAGACTTGCTTTGTTTGGTTTATTGGCTGAAATTCAGACGTTTTATCCTGTTAAGGTGCTACTAAGAGCTACGTACCGCAAAGTTTGAAGACAAAGGTCTTCCACCAGTGCGTCCTGCCTGTCATGACTGTGCCGAGACGTGGACACTGACAGTTGGGCTAGTCCACAAGTTCAAAGTCGCTCAGCGAGCTATGGAGCGAGCTATGCTTGGAGTTTCTTTGAAGGATAAAATCCGTAACGAGATTATCCGGAGAAGAACCGGAGTGACCGACATAGCATGTAGGATCAGTAAGCTGAAATGGGAGTGGGCTGGCCATGTCTGTCGAAGGACCGATGGCCGCTGGAGCAGACGAGTCCTTGAGTGGAGACCGCGAATCGGCAAACGCAGCGTAGGGCGCCCCCCTGCCAGGTGGACCGACGACCTAAAAAACGTGGCTGGGGGGTCTGGATGCGGAAGGCAGAGGACCGAGTGTTGTGGCGCTACTTGGGAGAGGCTTATGTCCAGCAGTGGACTGCGATAGGCTGAGTTGATTCAATCAATCGATTGAAGAGCTACGTGGCGCCGCCATTACCCGCTGCGTACATCATTTATAGAAAATTAGTTTTTAACTATTGAAATAGCTGATAGTGCTGGTACTGTAGTTTGATCAGAAAGTATTAACTCTGTAAATTATAGTTCGCTGTAGTTGTAGGTAGAAAACCGGCACACAGTAAGGGTTCCGTACCGTACCACCCATCAACCTGATACCCCCTTAAAAACTGATTTAATTTACGAGTGTTCATCAAAAGACATCAACGCATAGTAAGCGAAATATGAAATTTTACACCTCTTTCTTACGTAGGTACCACCACATAATATGTCTATGTTTGCCCTATTTTTAAATTGCTAAATTACATAGTATGTACCATAATCAGACTAAGTTTGACGCTGGTATGTATTACCGTTTTGAAGATAGAGTAGAAACAAAAAAGTTGTATAAAAATGCATGTTTTTCGAGGTTTCTTGTATGGGGGGGTAAGATTTCTTTGAATTTAGTTTTTTTTTAGTTTTAAATTGTGGAAAGAAAAAATCGCTCACGAGCAGGATTCGAACCTGCGACTCCTGGCTCAGTACGCCAGTGCTTTAGCCACTAAGCTACCGTGAACACTGCTCGTGGTATCGAAATTATCCTCCACTATACGTCTTTGGGTGACGTCAGCGATATCTTATTAAGAAACATCGTTTCTTAACCGACTCAACTAACTTTGCAGTTAAATCAAAGTCGTATAGATATCTACTACCCTTACTATTTTTTTTTTTTATTTTTTTTTTTTTTTCTTTCCACAATTTATATCTTTAGATTTCGCTTCGCATGCGTAAATGCGTTAAAAATAATAAAATATTTTTTTTTAGTTTTTAGTATTTCCCGTAATATACTAATTTTAACTGGTTATCTATTACCGTTACAAAGATACAGTCCTGTGACAGACAGACGGATGGACGGACGGACGGACAACGTAACGAGAGTAATAGGGTCCCGTTGGCACCCTTTACGGAACCCTAAAAAGCGCCAAAAGTAGTTGTTTTTCGCATTTTTTCTATCTTCGACTACAGCGAACTATAATTTACAGAATTACAGAGTAAATACTTTCTGATTAAACTACAGTACCTGTATTTCAATTGTTAAAACGAATTTTCGATAAATGATGTACACAACGAGAAATTATTTTGTTATTGATGGGGCTCTTAGCTCTTAGTAGCGCCTTAAAGGAATTGATCGAAAAAGGCCAAAAACTGTAAAGAAAATCGGCATGGATTCAAGTAATTTATCAACTTTACCAGACTCTTTGGGGTGCATTAAAAGAGCCTCCACGAGTGACGATATTTAATTGATCGTCCGGAGCACTCTGGCAGTCAGCCACGCTACCAACCTGCTGTTGCTTGGCTTGCTTGGCTTTTCCCACGGCATGAGCTATTTATCATTATGTAACTCATGTCGACACGATAGAAGAAGAACCAGACTCTTTGAGAAGTCAACAAAACTACTGAATAACCTTCTGAAGAACATTTTTCTTGAAATCTGTGAATCAGTTCAAAGCTTCCCCGTCTAAAAGGACTTCCATAAACAAACAGAATAAATAATTTCCATTTCCCTAGCTGTCAATGTATCGGTTACTAACAACAGCAAAAGCAACCCGTATATTGCCGGCTTTAGCGTACATTCAACCCTAAATAACACTGAAACGGTAGTACACATTGCCCTTTATTCGCTCATTGTTTTCGCAAAACCAACAGAGTGTAATGAATTTCTCTAAAGTTTGCTCGAATACGTATTTTTACCTACACAACTGCCTACCTTACATTGTAAGAAAGCGTGTAAGTCACGCGCAAGATGCTTTATAGCTGTGTTTACCAAATTAAAATCGCTTTTAATACTTTTTGTGGACCTAAACAGGTCTTGCTCCTCAACTTTCTTTTATAGTTGAGAATGAAAACAATGATTTATAATAACAAATGTGAACAAACAAGTAGTGCATACCAGGGATGTTATGGATATGAAATTTTGGATCTGGATACAGATATGGATGAAGAAGAATAATATTTTACCGGTTTCAGATACGGTTACGGGTATGGAATTATTATGGATTATCCGTTAGTTTCGAATAGTTTCGGTTATGGATATTAGATTTTTAAGGAATTGTAAAAATAAAAGAAAAAAACCGGCCAAGTGCGAGTCGGACTCGCGCAGTAAGTGTTCTCGTACCTCTCAACGACCTGATACCCTATAAAAACTGATTCAATTTACGAGAGTTTATCAAAAGACATCAACGTACAGTGCGCGAAATATGAATTTTTGCATGTCTTTCTTAAGCAGATACCACCACATATGTCTCAATCAATCAACTCAGCCTATCGCAGTCCACTGCTGGACATAGGCCTCTCCCAAATTGCGCCACAACGCTCGGTCCTCTGCCTTCCGCATCCAGTCCCCCCCAGCCACGTTCTTTAGGTCGTCGGTCCACCTGGCAGGGGGGCGCCCTACGCTGCGTTTGCCGATACGCGGTCTCCACTCAAGGACTCGTCTGCTCCAACGGCCATCGGTCCTTCGACAGACATGGCCAGCCCACTGCCACTTCAGCTTACTGATCCTACAAGCTATGTCGGTCACTCCGGTTCTTCTCCGGATAATCTCGTTACGGATTTTATCCTTCAAAGAAACTCCAAGCATAGCTCGCTCCATAGCTCGCTGAGCGACTTTAAATTTGTGGACTAGCCCAACTGTCAGTGTCCACGTCTCGGCACCGTAAGTCATGACTGGCAGGACGCACTGGTTGAAGACCTTTGTCTTCAAACTTTGCGGTATAGGCGACGAGAAGACTCGGCGAAGTTTGCCAAATGCTGCCCAGCCCAGACGGATCCTTCTGTTGGCTTCTTTCTCGAAGTTGTGTCTACCAAGCTGAATTGCCTGCCCTAGGTAGACGTATTCCGTTACAACTTCGAGTGCCAACCCTTCGACGAATATTGGCCTCGGCATGACATGCATATTGAACATGACTTTAGTCTTGTCCAGATTCATGCCGAGACCGACACGTCGAGAGGCTCCGTTTAAGCTGTGCAGCATTTCGCCCAGTTGTTCCAGCGACTCAGCCATTACAACGATGTCATCGGCAAAACGGAGATGTGAGATGTTCTCGCCGTTAACGTTGATACCCTGTCCAGTCCAGTCCAGCGTCTTGAAGACGTCCTCCAACGCGTTAGTGAACAATTTCGGGGATATTACATCCCCTTGTCTCACCCCTCTGCGCAGTTGGATTGGCTTCGTCTTTTGGTCCTGAAGCTGAACAGTCATGGTAGCAGCGTTGTATAGGCATCTCAGCATCTCTATATACCGCTCATCAATGTGACATCGCTGAAGAGCATCCAGAACTGCCCAAGTTTCGATAGAGTCGAAGGCCTTCTCGTAGTCCACGAATGCCATACACAGCGGCTGATTGTACTCTTCAGACTTCTGTATGATCTGCCGAACAGTATGGATGTGGTCTACGGTGCTATAGCCTTTTCGAAACCCAGCTTGCTCTGGTGGCTGGAATTCGTCGAGTCTTCCGGCGAGACGATTCGTGATGACCCTCGAGAACAGCTTGTACACATGACTCAGGAGTGAGATGGGTCTGTAGTTCTTCAGAAGGGTTTTATCCCCTTTTTTGAAGAACAGTACCACCGCACTCCCGCTCCATGCCTCCGGTGTAGAGCCTTGTTGGATGACGGAATTAAACAGACTCTGTAGCTCCTTCAGGACCGGAGCCCCGCCTGCTTTTAGGAGTTCAGTAGTAATGCCGTCATCGCCCGGAGCTTTGTTGTTCTTAAGCTGCTCGAGGGCCGCCCTAATCTCGCCCTGGTCAACGTCCGGAAGATCCTCGGTGTAATGGCGCGTGAGCTGGGCTCTTTTGTCGTCATTGCTAGGAACCGCTGGTCTCGCCGTTTTCGTGGAATACAAATGCCCATAGAAGTTTTCGACCTCATCAAGCATCTCGATCTTAGAGGTGACAATTTTGCCATCCGCGGCTTTCAGTTTCATCAGATGGGTCCTCCCTAGCTGCTGAGCGAAAACTTTCGACCCCCTATTTTGCTCGATCGCAGCCTCAACGTCATCGTCGACATCTCTAAATATGTGCTTCTTATCCGTCATGATAAAGTCTATCTCGTTCCTTGTCACCTTATCGGGGCTTTTCCAGGTCCATCTTCTTTGGGGCTTCTTCTTAAAGAAAGAGTTCATTAAGAAGAGCCCCTGGGACTCCAAGAAGTTGACCAACATTTGGCCCCTGTGGTTTCTGCGCCCCAAACCGTAAGGTCCGATTTTCGATTCGCCGCGTTCTTGTACTCCCACTTTAGCGTTGAAGTCCCCCATAACAACGTTGTAGTGAGCCTTAGCGGTACTATTCATAGCCTTAGCTATGTCTTCGTACATCGCTTCGGCTATATCGTCAGAGTGTGTCGAGGTCGGCGCATATACCTGCACTATTTTCAGCTTGTACCTATCATTTAGCTTTACTACAAGGTACGCTACCCGTGTCGACACACTACCGATTTCCACAACGTTGTTCACGAGGGCCTTATTGACAAGAAAACCAACACCACCTTGGGAGAGCTGATCACCTTCGCGGAAGTAGAGTAAGTGTCCTGACTCCAGGGTTATCGTGTCCTCTCCCTCTCTACGGACTTCGGATAACCCCAGTATATGCCATTTTATATGACTTAACTCTACTTCAAGCTCGGCGAGGTGATGGTCCAGTCTCAACGTTTGTCCATTATACGCTGCCAGATAGAGTCGTCGGTTTTGGTAGCCTGCCGTAACCCGGGGATTCTTCGCACCCCCCGTCCCACCGTTACCACGACCGCTACCGTAGTCGGGAATAGAGGGACCACCGGGAACTGGGGGCCGTTTTTTTAGTTGTGCGTGCATTGAGATGTATGCCCATAGTCACCACGCTGGGCAGGCGGGTTGGTGACCGCAGTGGGTGATGTTGCACGATGTTAGTGCACAGGAGGACGCTGCTGCCCATCCTCCTGATTTTAACCCTTAGTCGCCTTTTACGACACCCATGGGTAGAGGGGGGGTGGTCTATTCTTTTTATTTGCCGGATACCACACGGCAAACACCACCACCACACCACATATGTCTACGTTTGTCTTATTTTTATTATTTTTTGCTAAACTACATAATATGCACTATAATCTGACCAAGTTTGACGCTGGTATATATTACAGTTTTGAAGATAGAGCAGGAACAAAAACGTTGAAAAAAATGCATGTTTTTTGAGGTTTCTTGTATGGGGACCCCCTTTGGTTTTAGACTTTTTTTTGTTTTTAGTTTTTGTCGTGATAAACCTTATAGCAACACATATTCTCAGAAAATTTCAACTGGTTACCTATTACCGTTCAAAAGATACAGCCCTGTGACAGACAGACGGACGGACGGACGGAAGGACAGCGTAGCGAGAGTATTTGGCATCCTTCGGGTACGGAACCCTAAAAAGCAATAGAAATGTAAGGTACGCGCGCGGCTAGTATGTCGGCTAACCCGGGCAAAAACTAAAACATATCATAACATGTCTCATTTAGACTCCTCTCCTATCAAAATTATTCAAATCTTTTGTATCGGATTCGGTTACGGTTACGGATAGATTTTTATTTCGTTTTTTTTTTTTTTTTTTATAGTATAGGATGGCGAAACGATCTAAAGGCCCACCTGATGTTAAGCGGTTACCTTTGCCCATGACAACTTCAATACCACCTAGGCTGTTGCCTAAATGGTACCGCAAGTCGGTTCGCCAAACTGAGACATGAAGATTGAAAGTCTCATGTGATTGTAATTTCACCGGCACCCGTACCCTTCAGACCGAAACACAGCAATGCAAGCATCACTATTTGGCGGAGAAGTAGGCACGGTGGTAGTACTTCCCCGGACGAGCTCTTTCACAAAGGAGCTCTACTACTACTTAAATTTCCGATATACCGGATTTCCGATAGTTTCGGTTACGGTTACGGAGCTCCATAACATCTCTGGTGCGTTCGCTATTTTTGGTTTAAAATAATGAGAATTTAATGTGTTTCAATGTTGTTTGTGTAAATATGCGAAATCAATACGACGTGTTATTAAAATAACTCAAAACCTTAACTAAACCTCAGTTATTAAGGAATGTTTTCATTTCATCCCGCCATCTCCGATGTGGACACCAGTTCTGTGCAATTTGGGCCCACAGTAGGTACCTACGTCCGGCAATACGGCGGTAGACTCAGGTCCTGCCCAGTCTTATTTCAGCTTGGCAGCCTCTTGAGCCATGTGTACTATTTAAGTTTTAGAGCGCATTATAGTGTTTCGAACACGATCGGTTACACGATACACACAATTTTACCAAAAAAGAATATTTTTGTATTATGCAGAGTCTAAAAGTCTCATGTATGAGACGACGCTGAGCGAGACCGATAGCTAGCCTACGTAGATTGAGACGACGAGATAAACAAAACATAAAAACAAGTCGTCATAATTATTAATATTATCGTTTAGAAATATCCTTAAGGATGCGGGGTGGCGTGATTGGGGTGCCTAGATTAGAATAAGCATGACAACAAAAATTACAAATATATTCTACAACAATACCTAATTTATGAAAATAAATAATCACTTGCCATATCAATTTATTACAATAAAAACTTTTTAACAAAAAATGGAACCGACGAAAACAAACTGAAAAGCGAAAAATAACAAATTATGAGTCGGCGCCAAACGAACTTTTAACAAGCAAAGTGCGTGCAAGTTGCAAGTGGCCGAGCGAAAATTTCACGTTGTATTTGATGTGACGTTGTTTTTATTATTTATTTAAAGTAATTTAATGATCTTCGTTGATTGGTTGTTTGGTGCCGACTCATAATTTGTTATATTTCGCTTTTCAGTTTCTGTTTTCGTCGGTTCCATTTTTTGTTAAAAAGTTTTATTTTTCATTTTTTTGTGGTTAAAATCTAACTCCAGGTCTCCATTATGTCGTAGTGTTTAGAACTATATTTATGTGTGTCAAGTTTCAACAGAATCAGTTAACAGGTAAGAATTCAGTGGGTGAACAAACACTCATCCCCTGTTTTACTACCCTTAGGGGTGGATTTTGATTTTGAAATTTAAATGGGACCAACTTCGAGATATACCCTATCCATTAAAAAAAGAATCATCAAAATCGGACCACTCTGTAAAAAGATATGCGTGGTCATACATAAAAAAAAAAAAAAAAAAAAATATATATATATATATATACGTCGAATTGAGAACCTCCTCCTTTTTTTCGTCGGTTAAAAAATGAATTGAAGTGTCTGAGGTTTTGAGTTACTTAAATAATACGTTGTATACAGGTGGTTACTTTTTATAGCCTATTTGTACATAGGAATAATCCTTAAAAAGGCTGTCAACTACTGTCAATTCATGTGATATATTTTATTTTTGTTAAAAAACCGTTGTCGTTAAAAATACCTCATACTTATATTTTTGTGATATCATAATTTAGCAATATTTATGATATGAAATCGAATCTGTTTTACAACGGATTGGATTCCAATTTATTATCAATAAAACCATGTTTAAACATGTCAAATGACGTTTATGTTCTCGCTAATGTTATGATCTCTTTATTTAAATATTTTTAAGACCAGTACATTTTTTATAGCTTCAGATGTCACTCTGTTGTATCACTGTGATATTTTAAAAGACATAATTTATACTATATAGAGATATAATATAATTTAGGTGTCTCAAAATGATTGTTGTCACCCTGTTTTGTTATAAATAAGTACGACACAACATGGTGCTTTAAAAAAAAAATTGACGCCTAAGCACCCCTTTTTATGTAATTTTATTTTGTACTTGTATTTTATATTTTTAGATGGATTATTTAATTACTGTAATTATTTAGATTATTGTCTTTCTTATGTTTTCATAATTTCAAAAAAATTAACTTGATAGAATCGGCGTTGATTGGCTTATAAAAAAAAACATAGGATTGTCACGATATATATTTTGAATTTGAACCAACTTTTTATTTGACAAATTAATCCTAAACTTGTTAAGAAACGCTCAAGTGTCATTAATTATCAATTCGATTTGAAAAAAAAAACGTTTATTATATTATAAATGCACACTTTTCCCCTACAACTTTTTCTTATAATTTATCGCGCAACCGTAATGAAGCTTTGAATAAAAATAAATAAAGCTTGGAATATATTACGGTTTGCCTACAGGGATCCGAGCAGGTGTCGTCAAACTACATAGCAACTAAGTGCCGATCATCAATGGTTACTAATTAATAAAATTACCATCTGTACAAAGTTGTTTATAATTGAAATGGACGCCATGGGGTGAGCTTATTATGTTATATTTCACTCACTGAATCACCATAATGACCAAGATGGCTGTTATACAGCTAGTTTATTATACCACTGTCTCGTTGGTTTAGTGGTCGCAAACGCGACTGCTGAGCGTGGGGTCCTGGGTTCGATTCCCGGGTCGGGAATACTGTTATTGGGTTTTTCATTAGGAAATTCTCAGTAGCAGCCCGGAGTCTGGATTTGTGCCCGGTTAATGGCAATAGGCTCGCCCCCTAATACTTGGGACTTGTAACATAATTGGCGAAATGTGAGTGTACCTACCTACTATACACCTCTGCATATCCCTTAGGTGATTTCTTAGGTGTGTGGTGTCCCTTACAAGCGTGATGCTATGTTATGTAATTTATTACAAAAGATGGGAATTCCGGGGTTTGCTCTGTTCTGCTCTCTCTCTACCAAAAATAAAAAAAATCTAAAACCAAAGTGGGTCCCCCATACAAGAAACCTCAAAAAACATGCATTTTATTAACGTTTTTATTACTGCTCTATCTTAAAATTGACAATTCATACAAGCGTCAACTTTTGTGGTTCTAGTGCATATACAGTTTAACAAAAAATTATAAAATTACGGTGAACTTAGACATGTGAGTTGGTACAGTCAACTGCATGACAGTGGTAACACTTCAATTCAAAAACCGCCTTTACTGCTTACGAAATGAAGATGCTGCTAATGTCAAAGTGTTACCACCGACGTGCAGTCGACCGTACCTGCGTAAAAAAGAGATGCAAATATTCATATTTCACCAATTACGGAACCCTGACTCAATTCAATTTCAATGTTTTTTATTTCAAATAAAGCTAATTATAGGAACTTTTGAAAGGTCAGGCTCTAGTTGGACGGTTCCAAATTGTGGGTCCTATGGAGAAGAACCGGCAAGAAACTCCTTGACTCCGGACTACATGTGTTATTTTAATGACACTATTATTACAAGCTATCATGAAACGCATGCCCTGAATAACATTTAAACAAAACAAAAAAAAACTATTTTAGTGTGAAAAATATTATATAATAATATCTCGTCAAGTGTAAAAGCAGGACAGGTGCCTAACCCCCAATTATAATGGCGTCATAATAAATGGTTCTGTTACTAACAGGGCCTTAGCAATAAATTATAAGTCTATAATAAACTAAACCTGATAGGCTTCCGTTAAAATAATAGGTCATTATGTCTATAGACACTTGCGTGACTTACGAAATAATTTAAAAAATTAAATTTAAAGGTCACAGGTGTAAAATGTTAACAAAATTATTTCAAAAATTAGTACTCTTGTAAACTAACTTGTGTAGTATTTATTATTTATTGCTAATATCGCATGTTTTTAGCTCATCAAAAGTGTAAAAAATAATAAGATAAATATTAATGAGCATAAAATAAATGTTGACGTTGTATTATGTATTAATATGAGAATCAATATGAGTAACAAGGAATTTATTTATTATACTGGACACTGGTGTCATTTGGTTATAGCAAGATAACGGAATGTAAAAGTTTATTCAAAATTAAACATAGAAGTTTTTAAACTTTCGCGAATTTCACTCATATTGAACTACACACGCTGAAATTTGAATCGCTTATTTCCCGAAAAGGGGTCATCAAAAAAAAAAACAGGTGGTCCCTACATTTTATTGATTTAGGTAAGTGAACACAAATGTAGGAACCAACTGATTTTTCTTTCGCGATTTCGCGGTTGGTCCCATAGTAAAAGTTGTTCATAATGATGAGTACAATGACCCCTTTTCGGGAATTAAGCGACTCAAATTTCAGCATGTATATATATATTTAAAAAAAAAAACTAATTTTGTTTATATTTTGATTTTATTGTGCGCGACAAGTCCCGTAAATATAGTTCAATAAAATTAAACATACGCAATAACAACACACTACTTGAAAAATAATAAAATAAACAAAATAAAGAAAAACACAAAATAAAACAGCCGTGACACTTCATTATCAATTAAAAATACCGAAAAAGGATTATATAATTAACAAGTTCAATTTGTAACAGTTGTTTGTACTTAGTCTTTGTACAACTGACTTGTGTTAATTGTACCAACTAATGACGCGTAAGACTAGTAATTTAAACATCGTTATACTTACAAAAAAATACTTTAAAACTCACCACTTTAAATTGCAGGCGGCTATGAACATCTGCAAACAAAAGTAATGAATTTATAATCGTTTGTAACATTAGCGCTGAAAAAAACATAATTAAAAAAAACGTTGACAACAATCTTGGCAAAAATTTAAAAAAATAATTAACACCAAAAATACAGTAATCAGTGCCCAGTATAAAAACAATAAATTACTTACCAAAATCAGATTTAAACAACACGTCAAGACAATCAGAAAATACTCAAAAATATTAAAAAGCACTATGTTTGGTGAAACCACTCTTATGCACTTACGGCCAAAATTAATATCCAATCTATCTACGATTTGGCATACTAGAGATAGGAATTTGACATAAGCTCCATACAAAATATGTCAAATTTCTATCTCCAGTAGGGTAAATCGGGGATAGATTGGATATTAATTTTGTCCGTAAGTGCATAAGAGTGGTTTCACCAAACATAGTGCTTTTTAATATTTTTGAGTATTTTCTGATTGTCTTGACGTGTTGTTTAAATCTGATTTTGGTAAGTAATTTATTGTTTTTATACTGGGCACTGATTACTGTATTTTTCACTGTTTTGCATCGAAAATGTTCGGGAAAATATGCTCTTGATTAATATCATAATTTACAAACACATTGACATGTTTATCAACAATATTAAACTTGATTGTTATTTTAAACCAAGTAAGTATGTGTTCATGAAATAAATAAAGACTGCTTAAACATGACTATGAAAATGCATTCATCATCATTTCAGCCAAAATACGTCCACTGTTGGACATAGGCCTCCCCCAAAAGGGCGAGATATGCCATAATCGCCACGCTTGGCAGGCGGGTCGGCGATCGTAGTTGCTTGGTTAACTACTCAGAGAACGCTGCTGCCCATCCTCTAGTCAATCCCTTGGTCAGCTTTTACGACACCCATGAGAAGAGATAGGGTGGTGCAATTCTTTATGTCTGACACCACACGGAACATGCATGAAAATACATTCATCATCATTATCACTTCAGCCGAAAGACGTCCACTGGTGGACATGGGCTTCCCCCAAGCATCGCCACAACGACCGGTCCTGCGCTTTCCGCATCTATCGGATTCCCGCGACCTTCACCAGGTCGTCGGTCCACCTTGTGGGGGGCCTACCCACGCTGCGCCTTCCAGTACGCGGTCGCCACTCCAGAACTTTACTACCCCATCGGCCGTCCGTTCTGCGAGAAATATGCCCCGCCCACTGCCACTTAAGTTTGGCTATGTTGGTTACTTTCGTTCAAAAATGAAAATACATTAGGAGTATAAAAATATCAGTCCTATGTCCTACTTAAAATAGACATAAAAATTATAAAAATAAAAAACGGTGACCAAAAACGTCATTCGCGTTAAAAATTAACGAGCGTACAACGGTCACAATTAAGGGACATTTTTTTACGCTCAATGATGATTATTTGTCCCGTGTTTTTTCCTCACAGGGTGTGCACCGGCTGAGACAAAAAAGCTCTCACGCGCTCTCATCAACTTGGACCTTTCGATTATTCATGCGCTACGCTGTGGATGTAGACTAATATCTCTATAGAGCTGTTAATAGATCCTAGTTTGGAAAATTATTTTTTATTTTTTTAATATTCCCGGTTGTTTTTAAACAGTTTCTTTTCCTGTTAATTCTGAAAATATTCTGATTGTAAGAGTTTTCTGTCATGAAGCACAAAATTCAGTCTTTTTATTAAACACCACAAACATTCTTCTTAAGGTACTACGACCATACAGCCCAGTAGACACCTAATGTTGAATATAATGCGTACAACAAATTCTGCCACCAGCGGAGGCCTACTGCAATCTGATTGGCCCTACCAAGGTGGCTATTGGCTCTTCAATAACGCGGAAGTTATGACGGCTCATGTAAGTGGTCGAAACTGATTTGAAGATTTCAAGTGGCGAATAGTGACGACCTACATTAGTGAAATTTTATAGATGTGTTGCATACATCGTTCGCCTATTATGAGGCGTCTATAGGCTGTATGGTCATTGTTAAGGTGTTATGCGTGTCAATGGTTCAAGTTTTCACTAAAAGTATTCACTTAAAGTATTCATTTAAAGTATTCACTGTTTAAATTACTACAAACATTAAAGCATTCAAATTTAACCGCATTTTATGGTAACAGTAAGTAAAAACAGTAATGTTTTTTATATATTCATAGTGGACTTGCATTTGACCACCACCTCTCCTGATGTTAAGCAATTAATAAATAAATAAAAAGTAACAAAACACAATAATGTTGAAATTGTAGCACTGGAACTCACAAAGAATGTGAAGACTACTTTATTAAGCCCTGGGGCTGTTATCCACTCTATACACATCAGCGTAATCGAGTGACGGCTGATAGAGTCGACTGAGATAATGACATCTGCGGTAAAAACGCGGACACTCGGTTATTTATCATCCACTGGCCTCTTTAATTATCCGCCGGGCTCGGTGTGTGCCCGCCTTAACGCGCGTGGCGCGGTGTACCACCGGCCTTATAAAGTCGCCGAACCTTATGAGGGGGTGATTTGACAGTTCCAATTTGTTTTTTTTTTTAATAATTCTCTCGTGTCGATTTTAATGTTTGTATGGAACGAATGATTATTTTAAGTACTTTTTAATGTAATGTGGATTTTGGTCGTTTTTTGTTCCATGTATATTTACGGTGGGGATGTAATAATGTGGGCAAATATGTGTTTTATTATTTGAATTCATAATCAAGGAGACGAATCCTTTTCAAATAGTTATTATCCTCGTTTTTGTACGCTTAAGTCCGATATGTATCACTACACTTTGTAATAACAATTTTGAAATGTGAGGTCTCAATCGAAGGTAGGGCAAATTGCTAGTCAGATAAGTATCATACTACTTTTTCGTTTTAATATAAAACAAGATCTCAATTTAAGTTCAGCTGATTTTATGACTTCATCCTGTATATAAAGTAATCATGTATCAGAAATAAAGTAAGTTTGAATTAAACGATAATGCCATTTTAGATTTTTGACTATAAATGATTAATTAATTATTATTCATTATTAGAAGATTTAGTTATAAGTATTTATAAGAACAAAAGGTTGGAATTCGACCGTATTTTATAAAAAAATTATGAATGAAAAAAAAAACTATTTCAATTTTTTTTATTGATAACACCGTTTGTCAATGGTGTCAATTCTCTTGTTTACGATCTAAACTTATTTTAAACTATGGCTCTCTTTTACTAATAGTAGATACTAGAAAGGGATAGCAACAATTGTAGTGCTGTCAAACTAGTTAACGTGTTACAGTTTTTTGTAATTTAGTACGCTCGTTCCGAGATGACGACTGAAATTGTATGCAAATTTTAATTCCGTCTAATTTGACACCATTCAAATTGTTGCCATTCCTTTCTTGTATCTACTATCAATCATTCTACTCGAGCAGTTTGTGGGTAAATTACACGCGTCGGGCTGCTAATGCTCTGCGAGTCCAATACAACAACATCTTCAGGATGCTGTTGCGGCTGCCTCGCTATTGTAGTGCGTCCGGAATGTTTACAGAGGCGCGTACGGACGGCTTTCATGCCGTTGTACGAAAGAAGGTAGCCTCCATAATACAGCGCGTGCGAGGTAGTAGCAACAGTATTCTGCAGATAATTGTATCTCGTGCGGATTGCCCCATCCAATATAAATGGATGCGTATAGCAATAGGTGTTGACTCACATAGCATATAAGTACTTACTAACACAATTTATTGTAATTTAATTTAATGTTGTGATTGTTTTAATTTATAATTGTAATTTTATTTTTATTTTATGTTTTATAATGTTTTGATTGTGAATTATGGTTTTTTTTTATCTGACAATAAACTGATTAATAATAATTAACTTCGATCAATAATAGTATGATCGAAGACTATTAGTAAAATAAAGCGATATTTTAAAATAATTTTAGTTCGTGAACAAGAGTATCGACACCAGTAGCTCTGAACAAAAAAAAAGTAAATCGGTTGACAAACAGAACCGTTTTTTTCGACTCCGCCAACTCAATAATAATAATTAACAATAATAATAAAATAGTTCAATTGGTTTCATCTATACTGGATTTTTGCATGCTTAATACAAGCAGAATATAGCACTGTTCCTAAACCACCAATTTTTATATCTGGTACCACCTGTATTCTACGCAAATAAATGATTCTTTCTTTCTTTCTTTCTTTCAACTCCATGACAACTCGACCCCAGTAGCTCGACTCCGTAAACTCGACCCATGACAATTCGACCCCGATAAGTCAACCCTGTTCCCTCGACCCCGCTGAATCGACTCCGAAAAATTGATCCCGTGAACTCATCGCATGACAACTCGACAGGGGAACACATACATACATAACACCACGCCTGTATTCCCCGAAGGGGCAGGCAGAGTGGATCAATTTTCTTTTTTTACAGATAGCTTTGACGGGGTGTACGGAAAAGATCTTCTCGGGGAAGACAATCAAAAGTTAATATGACAGTATCCAAAGTATTTTAAGCGTTGCCCCAAGGTCAATTAACTTTTCAAAAATCGCTAGGGTTTTAAAGGATAAACGTGTATCAGTCTAATTAAGAATTTAAAATTTCAGAATTTTTACTGTGCCCTATCTTTTTAGTGCTAGGCTTTGTAGTGTCCTGACCAAAATCGGTTTGGGTTTAGCTGTAAGGACAAACAAACAGACGGGTTCACTTCACTTACATTTTTTTTTTTTTTTTTTTTTTTTTTTTTTTTTTTTTTTTTTTTTTTTTTTTTTTTACAGCACCGTCTAGTCCCAAACTAAGCAGAGCTTGTGCTATGGGTACTAGACAATGGATATAATACTTATATACTTTTTTTTTTTGTAAATACATACTTATAATACATAAGCAACACCCAGACCAACACAAACACTTATGTTCATCACACAAATATTTGTGTCCTGTGGGAATCGAACCCACGACCTCGTTAACAGCAGTCCGACATTCGAACCACTAGACCACAGAGGTCGTCAGATTTGAACTTTTATTACATAGTTTGAATAGTGAGCACCTGTAGACGTAACAGAACAATTTAAACTAACCCCATGAACGGGCGCAAAGCCGCCTGATGTCACGGCGCGAATTTTCTCAAAATGTGTGTTGCTATGAGGTGTATCACGACAAATACTAAAAACAAAAAAAAGTTTAAAACCAAATGGGGTCCCTATACAAGAAACCTCAAATAACATGCATTTTTTCAACGTTTTGTTCCTGCTCTATCTTCAAGACGGTAATATATACCAGCGTCAAACTTGGTCAGATTATAGTGCATATTATGTTGTTTAGCAAAAAATACTAAAAATAAGACAAACAGAGTGGTGGTTCTGCGTAAGAAAGACATGCAAAAATTCATATTTCGCGCACTGTGCGTTGATGTCTTTTGATAATTATTAACTCTCTTTCAGTCTTGTCTGTCTTTTCGGTACAAAATTTACAATCGATTTTAAACTAACTTCCCGATGAGCTTGATACTTGAAACTCTTAACATAACTCAGAACTCGCTTTCATTTTAAAAGCGTGGTATAAAAAAATCATTTTTCATCAAATTATTTGATGAATCAAATAGTTTTGGTTGGTTCCAGTGTTGTCAGTTGTCAATTAACTTTAAAACTTTACTATACTAATTTGTCATGGAATTGTAAAGTATTTATGTGTAAGTATTGTAGTGTGTGCGTCAAATGGAGCGCAAGAATAAAATCTTTTTCTTTCTTTTCTTTCTGTTTTTGGTTCGCGATCACGGCTTCTACAACTCCATGACAAAGTCTTATTGAACACATTTCTATGATTTAATTTTGATTTATTAACATATACTTGTACCTAATTGGACGAAGTTTGTTTTGCTTGCGAATATAATTAGATAATTTTGTACGGAAACAAGATAGTTCATACTTGGGTACTAATTAGATTGAAGTTATCTGTAATTCTGTCGGTTCTGTGTAATCTGTATTTTACGCTTCAACTATCGAGCAGATATTAGTCATTGTGACCATTAATTTTACATGCAGAAGACACATTAACAAAGCGTGTTTATCATCACCATCATTTCAGCCTAAAGACGTCAACTGCTGGACATAGGCCTCTTCCAAGATAGAGGGGATATGCCATAATCGACACGATTGGCAGGCGGGTTGGCGACTTGGCGATCGCAATTGGTTGGATAAATACTCGGAGAACGCTGCTGCCCATCCTCTGGTGAATCCCTTAATCGCCTTTTATGACATCCACCAGTTGTATAACCCACTCCTCTGGGTTATACAACGTGTATCAGAAATGCGTGGTCATATTTGAAGAGCTTATTCAGGAGATGCCATCGAACAACTTTTACTATGGAATCAACCCTGAAATCGCGAAAAAATATCGGCTGATCCTTACATTTTATCGAGTGACATCGATGATTTAGTAGGGAACAGCTGATATTTTTTGCACGATTTCAGGGTTGGTCCCATAGTAAAAGTTGTTATAAGCCCTGAATTAGCTCTTCAAATATGACCACGCATTTCTGATACACGTTGTATATATAGGTACACGGTGAATTTTAGTTGGTTTTTGAAACGAAAAGTGGTCATTGTGCTCATCAGGATGAACAGCTTTTACTATAGGACCAACCCTGAAATCACGGAAAAAAAACAGCTAATCCCTATTTTTGTCGATTTATGTGAACAAAATGTAGGGATCACCTGATTTTTTTTTACATAACTTAGCATTTCACTAAACACACAAGCAAAATCAAATAAAACAATAAGCACTAAAAAACTCATCAATCATAACGATAATCGAAACTCGATACATTTTTAATCGATATCGTTTGTTACCACTGTAACATCGCTATGATTATAACCTGTTCAATTAAATCATTTTTTTAAATAATTTAATCCTATATATCAAATAACCTCGATATGAAATCGATTTTGAGAAACCGGTGTGGGTCATTCGGGGTACTATATCACTGTGACATGGTCGCGAGTGACTGCGATAAATCTTACGAGGGTTAATTAACTGCCAACACAATGGTTTATAAGTGTTTAAGGATGCATGTATGGGGAGACCGAGGTGCGCGGTTGCAGGGTTGAGTTAGAGCGGGGACAGTTCAGTTTTCGAATATACTTAGAAATTTGGATAATAAATATTTCGAATAAGAAACCATCGTTTATGTCTCTGTGGTATAGTTATGATATCGAAAGTTACTTGTAACAGTAGTTAAATAATAAATATAAGAGCTGATATGGTATGTACTGTTATGTAAAAATAAACGAATTAATCCAGAGGAAGTATTAAAAAGTCATCTTTATGACGCACGAACATGAGAAAAATACCTAATTTAATAACTGATCAGTTTATAACTTAGACAGAGCGACATTATTCAATAATTTAATTTATCTTGATATCTAATAAAGCTTAATAAAACGCTTGTAACAAACTTTTTGCGACAAATACTGCATAACATCTTTATACTTTTTGTTTTATTTTTGTATACCTACCTGTTAATTACCTGTTTGTGTTTCTGTTGCACTGTTATTTAAATGTTGCGCCGTTAACTGGGACAATAAACCATTTTTCTTTATTTCTTTCTTTCATAACCCCAGAAATATTACCACCTCAACCGCTACTAACTTGCACCAGCCTCCAACTGCCGCGCTAATACATCTACCGATTAAGATCTTAGCAGGAACTCGATACTACCCGCGTTATCCGCCATCATCTAGCGGTAACATCGCGCCTAGGCGACAGACTGCGGATAAAAAATGCTAATAGTTTAGTAAGCAAGCCTTGATAGAGACGTGAGTATAATTATGCGGGAATTAATAAATATTATTATAAAGATTATCCGAAAAAGAACTGGAGTGGCCGACAAAGCTTGTAGGATCAGTAAGCTGAAGTGGCAGTGGGCTGGCCATGTCTGTCGAAGGACTGATGGCCGCTGGAGCAGACGAGTCCTTGAGTAGAGACCGCGAATCGGCAAACTCAGCGTAGGACGCCCCCCTGCCAGGTGGACCGACGACCTGAAGAACGTGACTGGGGGGGACTGGATGTGGAAGGCAGAGGACCGAGTGTTGTGGCGCAACTTGGGAGAGGCCTATGTCCAGCAGTGGACTGCATTAGGCTGAGTTGATGATTATAAAGATATTGGTAATTTGCTAAGGATTACAAATAATCATACAAACGAAAGCCAAGTTAGACTATACAACCTTCTTGTCCATACAAAAAGCGCCAACAGTTTTCCACCCCTAAATCTTAAACGACTTTGATGATTTTTTTTATATGTTATCTAAACTGTGAAAAGCTATGCTTGCAGGTTTTATTTTTTTTAGATTTCGTAATATCTTTGTAATTACAGGCATCTTAATTAACACATTGTTTGCGTTGAAATTATGACGAAAAAATGTAGTTTTTATTAGAAAACATATGTTAATTTCTGATAAAATAAAACATAATTATCAGCGTAGATTATAATCTAGCCAAACGATTGATACCAAACACAAAAGATTTTGGTAGGATTTTGAGGGTGAAAACAGTTTTTCCCCGAAATGATAATTTCATCAAAAAGTGTAGTTAAAATGTATGGAATAATGTAGCTAAAACCTCACGGCAGGTTATTACACGACATTACTCTCACTTAATAGTGATGCTGAAAACGATGTAGAACGATATAGTTAATGATATAGTTTAAGTTATTGTAAAACAATGTGCGATTATTAAAATTAATTTATTTATTTTCAGGCGTGGGTTAAATCCCACGCGACTACAATTTGCTTGGATAAACTGTTTAGCACGCCTCTTAGTCGGCCTAATTTAGCGAGATTAATATCAGGAATATGACACGACAGCTAATCACCAGTCGCAAAGTAAATTACTCAATCATAATCTCCTTTATCCGCCACCATCATAATACTGCCGCCCGATAACTAAAAGGCCGTTAAGTGACAATTTTGTCAAATTCGAGTTACATATACTACTAAAGAGAGCAAAATTTGCTCTTTTTCGTAGTATATGTAACAAAATTTTACAAAATTGTCACTTAACGGCCTTTTAGTCATCGGACGGCAGAAAAAGACTCATTTATTAACCCCACCAATTATATTAATTATTAATCGAATAATTAATGTCCACAACATCACTACTTTTGGTATTGGTATAACGGGCCATTTTCCGCAACTCCACGCTCGGCGTGTTTTTTGCGTGTAATAAAAACATCACTACTTGTACTTCAATTATAAAACACTAAATCAAGTCCCACCACTAATAAAACCGCAATATGCGCTCAATACACGTACCCCACTTTATATTATGAATCTTTAACGTTGGACAAGGCAAATATGGCGGGAACCAACTAGCTGTGGCGTTGTCAGCGAGCGTATTCGCGCGAGATATCGATGCATACGATCAAACGACCACACGTGACGTTATTCGATAATCGATTGAATCCAATGAATCAATTGCATTCGGAGTGACACTAGCGCAGAATTCTAAATTTCAAATTGACATTCTGGACTCGATTTTACTTTTTATGACTAAGGACAACAAATAAACGGCCTAGTTGACAGTGGTTCTATTGTTCGAATGTTCTGAATCTAAAAGATAATTTGTATTTTATATTGCAAGGTTTACTAACTAAATATTTTGGCGAAGGTTTAAATTAGTTTGTATTAGAATAAAATAAATATCAACAAGACAAGTAAATACCTAGTTATTTTTATGTATTGTACTTACCTGTCCACCCTACCGCATGTCTTGTTCTGGCGATAAATCATTTTTCTTTCTTTATTTAAGTGTATAACTCACAGATTTCGGCGGTAAATGTCAAGTCTCTGGTAAAACTACTCTTCATGTCAGACAAACATATGCATTTCTATATTCATAAGTACGATGAGTAATATTATGTTTCATTCTTTATCACGCTATACCATTGCACAGCATTTTTTTTTATCTCTGAATACGTTTCATAATAGGGTCGGGTTAGCAAGAAATTTTATAATAGCAACATGATTAAAAGAAAGACTAACAATCATGCCTAATCAAGCTATTGGGTTTCTAAACCACATCACACAGCCGTCAAACAGAATAGTGATGGGAAAACATAATCTTCAAATGTCGATGTTCGATTTTTATTTTATTAAAAAGTGGCGTCGCGTTGGTATTGGTAAAGGTGATGGGAAATAAAAATTCTCAGGTATCGATAAAATCGTAGGGTACGAGCTGGCCACACGGAGCGCGGTCGTGTGCTGGCGTTGTATGCCAGCGATTATTAAGTAGTGTACATTTCAATTGCTCGACGTGTGCTTACTATATTTATTGCACCTTTTCAATGGGTGAATAGAGATAAACACCACGTTGTGCGCAGATTAATGTTGTTTTTGTTCGGCAAGAATAAAAGACTGTGAACAGTCGTTAGTTACACAGTAATCTGCAATAAAAATCTGTCTTTAGTGGTTCGAGAGTGACCCTTTTTGTTTTGTTTATACTTAAACTTGAAGCATTAATAGTTCTATAAGAATGATTGTGAGTAATAGCCTCCCGTTTATAGAAGCGGTTATTATAACGTTTTATACAGCGATAAATATTTCAAATAGATGCCAATTTGTTTAAGAAGACTTTATAAAATTGAGATATCATTTCTTTTAGTAATTATCTAACACAAATGGTCCTTATCCGCGAGTCACGACCCATCTCACAGTTTCACTTAAGTGATAACAAATTATCGGTTCTGCGAAACTACAATGCGCGCTGAACGCCGTACCTAATTACAAGGCGCAAAAATAAAAACTGAAGGCATCAAACCAGATACTAAAATGAGAATTTCGATGGCAATCCTTCAACGAATTTACGACGGAACCTGTCATTATGTAAGGTCCAATTGGGGGTCCCCCCCGCGATGGAAACCAGTAAAGGGACATTTGCATCAATTAATTAAATTCAGTATCAGTTTCATAATGTCATTAGAATCCTCATCTTTTGTACAAGGGGGTAATTCACACGATTTTTATTAAAATTGGGTAGGGACTAAGCCAATATTCTTTTTATGAGCATTGAATTTCTGAATTTAACTCATTTAAAAAATACCACCATTTATAAAATGGATCTGCTCAAACAAGTAAGAACTTAAAATATATTTCTCACATTCCAAAGCTCATGTACGCCTTAAGAATCCCAAATTCCACCTCATTTACAATACTAAATACCTATATCAATCAAATTTTATGCTGCCAGTTAAGAAGCCACCGGAATCCAGATTCGTGTTACGATCACGGAATCATCTCGTCCAGCAAAATTGCAACACAATAGCTGTTTAAAAATACACGAATCTGAGCACGTAATTGCGTAATAACTCAGAAACGATTACCGAAGCGATTTCGATTGGGGTATCATTATGTATACTTTAGTAGCACTTGCGAAATTTCCCTAAAAGTTAGGAAGCTTAGTGTACCACAAAGATTCATATTCCTGAGAGCTCTAACTACTAAATAGGATCTTTTTCTTTTTCCTAGCCTTTTGCCAACTATGTTGCGGTCGGCTTTCAGCTTAGTATCAGTATTTTACACAGAGCGACTGCCATCAGACCCCCGCAACCCAGTTTCTGAGCAATACTGATATTTTGGGGTTAGTCCAGATATTAGACATTCAGGCTTCTGACTACCCTTAACGACTGTCATAGATTTTCGTATGACAACCAGGACTGACAGCTTAACATGCTCTCCGAGGCACGGAGGGGTCTCAATCTGTAAAGAAACGGCCAGCCATCCACGGCCTGACCACGGCTAGCGCAGCCTAAAATGCAGATCTTGTAATTCACGCGGTTTTTACTTAGCCTTAAGAAACAAATGAGCAAATATACTAAATAGAATAATTTCATTTATTAAGACAGGAAATTTTAATACATATTCATTATCATAATTTCTAAGTCTTCAACTATACTTACAAATAATTTCAAAGCGCGTGTCGTTCTACATTTCCACTAAGGTCTTGTTCTAGCCGGGTTATACATCAGGTTTTTGCTCTCGGCCTCCAAGTTTCTTTCCTGAGATCCCAGTGGTATAATGAAGCCATTACCCGCAAGAACAAGCTTGGGCGAATGCAACTCGTATGGGAGAAAAAAAAATGCCCAAATCGCCCCGAGCAACACTCGTGCGCCGACATGCTGTCTTGCCAGTATAGAAAAGGAATCAAAAAAGTATTATTTAAGTTAGTTAGGACTCGTTTCGTGGTCCTGCTTTTGGATTCGGGTTTATTTTGGAGCACTCAATGTATAGATATGTATATCGTTATTTTATATCTTCTGTTCCAGTAACTAGTATGTAAATCGGCCCTAGAGTACGATGCGTCTGGAAGCCATAGCCACATGTAGTGTGAACAAGTCTGGTTTTAAGATGGGAATAGTTTACGAGCAACCAATTTCCCTGTCAGACTTTTATGACTCCAGCTGAAAGGTAAACAACCGGTATACAATATCATTCTTCATTTTCAAATGACTCTTGTAAATAGAGAGGGGAAAGGTCTCGAGTGAGATCTCAAAAAGATCGGAATTTTAATGACGTATTCACCATTGAATTGGTGGTTCGGAGAGTAAAAATATTTATTAATTACTTCCCAATAAAGAAAAGGCAACTCACTTAGTCATCAGTGTTGGCTTCTAAATTAACAAACAGAACATGACAGGGCAAGTCTGGGTTATTTAAAATAAGTTATTTCTTAATCACCCAACATCCGTTACAAGGAATGCATACGCATAGGCATTGGGAGAGATCTATTGTTATTTCAAATATGTATCCTAAGTACTTATAAATATTGTTACATTTCACTTGATCGGATTTTGATGATAGAATTTGGTTATGATTATATTGTATACTTTTATTCGAATCCTTTAGTATCTTGTCGGATATAAGAAATTAATAATCAACTTTATAGTCACTAGGTATAAATAAAAATCAAGAAAAACCAGCCAAGTGTGAGTCGGACTCACGGAGTAAGGGTTCCGAACCACCTATCGACCTGATACTCCTTAGAAACCACAGATAATAATAGAAACGAATTTAATTTACGAGAGTTCATCAAAAGACATCAACATAGTACACGAAATGTGAATTTTTGCATCTCTTTCTTACGTAGGTACCACCACATATGTCTATGTTTGCCCTGTTTTTGTATTTGTTGCTAAAAAACATAGTATGCACTATAATCAAACCAAGTGTGACGTTGGTATGTATTACTGTTTTGAAGATAGAGCAGGAAAAAAACGTTGAAAAAAATGCATGTTTTTCGAGGTTTCTTGTATGGACCACCTTTGGTTTTAGCCTTTTTTTATATTTAGTATTTGTCATGATATGTACCATAGTAACACATATTCTGTGAAAATTTCAACTAGTTATCTATTACCGTTACAAAGATACAGCCCTGTGACAGACAGACGGACGGACAGACGGACGGACAGAAAGCGTAGCGAGAGTGATAGGGGGTCCCGTTAGCACCCTTTGGGTACGGATCCCTAAAAATGAAAATAAAACAGCAAACAGATATTCATCTAAGCCGTAGGTATCCATCTAGATGACTTTTTAGATATCTCTATTAAAAATTAATAATGTTTAAATAATATTGGCTTCCTTTTTTGCATACAATATCAAACAGCTCTCAAGTATAGTCTTTGATTACCAGAAAAAGCTTATTTTAAAAAACTTTACTAGTTATTACATAATAATTTCCATCACCTTTTACGAAAACAACTCCATCATAAAAACTCGATTGTAAACCAATTCAAAATACAGCCGCGTCATCACCATCCCATAACATCATCACAACATGTTAATCCGTGATCATTAACCATGATAAAAGACACGCAGTGATTACCCTACAATGCTTCACAAAAAATGCCTTAATCAATTCATAGGGACTATTTGAAAGCGACAAAATTACGCCCACGACCCGGCTCAAAGGACCAAGAGGAATAATAAGGCGATTTGTATTTAAAAAAAACCTGATATGACATTTAATTAAGTTGATTGTCTTTGGAAATTCTAGTGATGGTATCTGATGTGAATCTTGTTATAACTTAAGTGTGACTTTGACCCTTTAACCGCAGTATATTGAAATCAACGTACAACGTGTAAATAAATGTCTTCAGAAACTGGATTTAAAAAAGAACACACTAGAGTTGTCCTGGTTTTATTCTTTTTTGAATGATAAAGGAGGATGCTGCGACATACTTTTACATCGATGGCAGCTCAACGAAAGTTTTAAACGAACTATTTATAATTTACTCCAGTACATTGTATTTTTCTGGTAATAGAAGCTGTGAGCATTTATAATTAATTAAGTTATTCATCATTTGTTCTAGCATTAGAGAATTAATTTAGAATACAATTACTTATTAGTCTTTTAGGCTAACTTGTAATGCATTATTAAGAACCGTGTTCTAGGTCATAACGTAAAAAAAACAATTCTTCACAAATCAAACTATTGAAATACACGTGGAAAGAGCAAAGACAACAGATCATTCAAGAGCAATACACTACTTACGAGGTCTTTGAACTGATCTTGTAAGAAAGGCAGTTCACAAAAGCTGCTATTCAACTAAATCGAAATAATAAATTTAACTTCTATCAAAGATTCAATATATTACGCAACACTAACTTAGAGACATAAAGAAGAAAGATCTTCATTTAACATATTTAACATAACGATACCGATACTACCCACGCTCAAGTCTCGTTATACCACACTTCAATCCGTTAATTTCGTCACAGAAAACATAAAAAACGACATCTTAATTGACTTCAAATCTAACGCGATACTCAAATTTCCGTCTGACCGTATCAAAATCACATTAAGACGTCGAAAAAGCCGGCCACATTAAACCTGGTTTCTGGTATCTCAAGACTACTAATAACTCAATCCTTACTAAATTATATACGGCCGGGAGATGTACATCACTATCATTAAAGTGCGCGCGTTACAACACGGTGCGTCTTTTTAGTCACGATATGAGCTTTGAATGTTTTCTTTCTGGAATTTCTCTTGTTGTGATACACGTTATGAATGTATGGAACTTTGGTGATTATGAAGTCAGATTTCTGATTGAATATTGAAATCATTGTTATTTATAGGTAAATTATTACTAATTTACGCGTTAATTTTAGCATTACTTGAAATATATACAGTTTCAACGTAATTTTATACTAAAAGTTTGGTATTAATCACGAAGCGCAATTTAAATAGTTAGGTACTAAGAATGAATGAATATGGATGTGTGATTTTTAATTATTACAATTAATTACAAAATATAGAATACTACATTCAAATCAAACAACCTGTTTACTTTAGACGATGGCAATTTCTCAACCATGCTTAATAAACATTTACAAGAAAATAATCATCTAGGCGTAAAACGCTTGATTTGCACTATTCGTGAATCGTTTGGTTATGTACCAACAAGAATATTGAGAAATCTTAGTTTCTTTTAAATTGCTGAAGTCAAACAGATAATTTATCAAATGAATATTTAAAAATGTAACAAAAAGCACACGTTCAACTTTTCAATTAAATTCTAAAAATGTAGCTGCAGTAGAAATTTTTTGGAAATAAATATTTAAAATAAATCAGATATTTAAGTTATGCAAAAATGCGACGGTTTATTGTTCTAGAATGGATGTAATCACCAAACAAACTAAACAAACTATCCACCTACTTTTGAATGCAGAAATTTTCAGCTACGTCCTACGCAGTTTTTTATAGGTATGAGTAGCACACTATTTTGCATCGCATATCTCGTACACGTACTCATCACGTAATAATAACAATACATACGGGTTGGTTGGTTCGTTTTGTTGCGGCCGATGTACCACGCCCAGACCATTATTGTGAGGACGACTCGGTTTTCTGGTTTATCGATAGCTGTAAGGTACTTCACTAGTAGGTACATAATTTTGAGAAAAGTGAGTTTCGAATCAGTTTAGTATATTTTTTATTATTAAATTATAATAATTAGAACTTCGTGTGTCTAAAAGTGACAAATTAACATACATACATACATACATACATATTATCACGCCTGTTTCCCATTGGGGTAGGCAGAGACTATGGATTTCCACCTGCTACGATCCTGACACACCTCTTTCGCTTCATCTACGTCCATTAACCTCGTCATGCATGCTCGTCGGTTTAGAGAACTCTTAACCTGGCATTTTTTGAGAACATCCGCGATTTGATCGCGATACATTCGCCGAGGTCGTCCCCTTCCAACTCTTCCATCCACACTCGCTTCGTATACTTGTTTCGTCAATCTCCTCTCGTCCATCCTCTCTATATGTCCAAACCATCTTAACATACCTTTCTCAATCTTTGTCACTACATCTTCTTTCACTCCACAACGCTCCCTTATCATGTTATTCCTTACTTTATCTCTCAAAGTTACACCACACATACTTCTCAAAGCTCTCATTTCTACTGCATTTATTCTGCTTTCATGTTTCTTCTGCCATACCCAACTTTCACTACCATACATAAGTGTAGGCACTAACACTCCCCCATGAACAGCCAGCCGTGCCTTTTCCGACACTTTGCGGCTGTTCATGAAGGTGTGTAGTGCCCCATTCACCTGATTACCAGCACTCACTCTCCTTTCAATGTCCTTCACATGCTTGCCATCTCTCGTAAACATGGAACCCAGGTATACAAAATCTTTCACTTGTTCCACCTTTTCGTCACCTATCAAAATATTGCACTCTGTCATAACTTCTTCCTTTTCAAAAACCAAAACTTTTGTCTTACTAACATTAACTTTCATTCCTTTACTCTTCAAAGCACCATCCATAATTGTTACCATCTTCTGTAACTCCCCCTCCGACGATGCAAGGATAACTTGATCATCGGCATAGAGGAGACATTTGACAAGTAACCCATTCATTTCTAAACCATTTTCACTCTCTTTCAAATCTTTCAAACAACTGTCCATGAATAGATTGAATAGCCACGGCGACGCTACACATCCCTGTCTCACACCCTTATCGATGCTGAACCAGTCAGAGTAGGCGCCGTTAATCCTGACACAAGCGCTAGAATCCGCATAGAGAGATTTCAACGCTTGAATCAGGTTGCTATTCACCCCATAGATAGACAAAGCAGACCATAGTTCATTCCTCATCACTCTGTCATAGGCCTTTTCCAAATCCACGAAAGCGCAATAGACTTTTTGACCTTTGGCCAAACATTTTTCAGCTATGCATCGCAAGGAAAAGACCTGATCCGTACACCCCATGCCCTTTCTAAATCCCGCTTGCACATCCCATATTTTTTCATCAGTTACTTTCATCACTCTTTCAATCAAAACTTTTGCATACAATTTGCCGACAACACTTAAAAGGCTAATGCCACGGTAATTCTTGCAGTCTTGCTGTGACCCTTTTCCTTTGTAGAGCGGCACAATCACGGCCTTACACCAGTCTTTTGGTACCAGGCCATTACTCCAGCACAAGTTGAAAAGACGGTACAGCAGACTAGCCACCACGCCCTGTCCAGCCTTCAGCATTTCGACTGATATCCTATCATACCCTGGAGACTTTCCTGATTTCATTCTGTTCAACGCTTTTACAATTTCATCCATACAAAACCTATCCTCAATGTCTGCCCTTTCGTCCATCACCGTCGATACTTGCATCACCTCTTTTTCAAACAGTCCTTCAAAATACTCTTTCCATCTCTTTAAAATATAATGAAATACATCAAAGAACAAAATTAACTCTTCAATTCTCTATTCACCTGTCAAACGAGAGGGTTACTTTATCCATCTATTATATCCTCACTAGGGGTCCGCCCAAGCTTCACTTGAAAAAATCCATAAAGTAGTTATTTTGTACAGTTGTTATTTTGTTCGCCTGATACTTCAATATCAAGCGAACAAACAAACACAGAATAAGCGACTTTGTTTTATACTATTTAGAGGTAGAGATGACTTATTGGCGAGTGCAATATTAAATTGTGGTTGTGTTTCATCTATACGGGTCAAAACAAGTAATAATAATAAATAGGATTCATTTTAAAGGGCCGCTTTTACCACGCTCAGTCGATTACCGTGTGAATAACTGGTTTTCGATATTGGTAGTGTACAACACTATGAATGAGTTTTTAGAAAATAATATTTTCTATTGTCATGGTTGTTTTAAGAAAAATCGATTTAAGATAAAGATTTAGAATAGTTTCAGGTGTTTGATCTTGAATTTTTTCTTTGAATTTAAGTTGTTCTTTAGAAGTTATTTATACTTATACGCCATCTCATTATTTAGTTTTGAGGTTGATTTAATTTCACTAATGACCTACCACTTTTCCTTGTGAATGATTCTTTAGGATTAAATTGCATATATTAACGTGTTAAAATTGTATAGGTATTGTGTAGGTACCTCTGAAAGTGGTCGAAAAACCCATTTTAATTTTATGTGTATTTCAAACAGGGTAACGTCAAAGATATCTACTTTAATTTTAATGATAAATAAAACTAAACAGTATTACAATTTGATTTTATCGATATCTTGAAGTAACAGCACTAAACGAAGACGGTGCGCCCGCGCCGTTTGGACACATGCGGTGACTTTATCACCCGCTTCACAGACACAACAACACACACAAACATAACATAACAATATTTATATGTATTACTCTTATAAATAATGTATGTACATTCGACGATAAACTATCGATAGTTAGGTCTTTATCGACTTTAAGTATAATTTAATAACTGTTATCATCACTACGCTTACATTGTTACAGTATTGTGTTCATAAAGTCATATTGCAGAATAGATTTTGCTCCTTAAAGGAGGTTGTGCGAATTTATACATGGTATTCCATCAACAATCGTCAGGTATTTATTGTTAAAAAAAATCATAAAAGTAGGTTAAAAAAATATATTTTATTTCTGATCAGTAATAGCTTTCATTGCGGAGTGCATAGTTGCCGATAAAACATACGCATTCTCAAAACATACGGAGCAGTCAGCATTGATATCAACATGATAGCGATCGCGGGTGAGTTATACAATTCGGCGTTGGTTTGCTCTTCCCAGGGTCCCACAAAATGACCAACGATATTGTGACAGAACCAGATGAAGATGGCGGGGCGATTTCCACATGGAAAAATTTCATCTATTTTATCAACCATTGTAATTTTTAGAAAAAAGAAGAGAAGTTCGAAGAAGAAAATGAGCAAAAAGGGGGGCTCGTGGTGAAGTAACTACCTACCGTGCGGATTGTACGATCTGCGAGGTTAAATTGCGTTTGCCGCGGTCAGTCCACGGATGGGTGACCGTTTCGTTGCACATCAAGACCCCTCGGAGAGCACGTTAAGGCCCTGTCCCTGCACGAAACGTCTCGGGGTGGACTGCGGGGCGCAGTGGGGAGCTGGAGCACTGAGGTGCGCCGGCCCGTTATAACAATTAGTTATGTAAAACATTAAATTAATGTAATTTTATCATATTTTTTTCTGAAACGGATTACTTGGCTTGCGATAAAATATATCGTGTGAGTTTTAAAATCATGTTCTATATAAATTTTCGTCATAAAATGAATTCAAAGTGTTAAAAATTGGCTATGTTTGGTTTTTTTTTTCTATCAAGCAAAGGTATTTAAATCGTTTATCGATCTTTCAAAATGGATACATAAACTATTCAACTCCACCATATATTTTTTTCCATTCTCCCTACTTCAAGAAATGATGACGAAAAATGGAAAGAAACAATGTACTTTTTTGGAGTTTGGGGACCAGATCGGTCCTTAAGCTGTCAGTCCCAGTTTCGATACGAATATCTGTGGCAGCTGTTACGAGTAGTCTGACCCTGAAAGTCTGACAACTGTTCTATCCTCCGAATATCAGTATTACAACGACAATTTGGTCTATGGTTTTACCCAACTGGTAACTGGGTAGCGGGGTTCTGATGGCACTCGCTCCGTGTAAAATACTGATGTTCAGCTAAATCTGGTTAGACTGGAAGCCGACCCTAATATAATTGGGAAAAGGCGCGGAGGATGATGATGTAATTTTTAGAAAAAAAAATCACCGCGTACCTGCTTGAAATTTTCAACTCATAGTGAAAAATAATTCGAAAAATTTCAAATTCATGAAATTTTCTCATCCCTAGGCCACACTTGTGTATGGTCGAAAAGAGCTGAAAAAGGAAAAAAAGGCCCTGAAATGTGGGATTAGACAAGCTGATTACCTTTGTGAAATAAATTGTCAGCAACTTAAAACTCAATTGCTTCATTACTTCCATTCCCACAAAAAAAAACATCCAAATTAGAAAGCACAAAAAAAACCTAAACCTACACAAAAGAATTCCCATAAAGTCCCATAAAAAGTATCATAGGAGCATGATCGCGATGCGGACGGGACGCAAATGTTGACACACGCATGCGCGTGACGCGTCGTCGCAGCTTACTGCCATCGTCAATATTTACCGTGCTGCTGCGCGCGCGCATCCAGGGCTGGGTTAGTTGAGGTGGGTAAAAGGTGGTTTTAGGCTCTGGACTCATTTGTTACATAATATTATTGTATAATACCTAATTATGTATTATAAATTGTCAAAATTTAATAAAATTATCATTAAATTGTTATATTACTTTAAGAAGCTGACAACAGCCAAATAACCCCAAATAGGCTTCTTTTAAAAACATTTTTAGCTGTATCTATTCAGTTTGTGGCAGTGAAAAAAATATATGTCAATCTTGATCGTATTTTCTGAAACTGTATTGTGCCCAAAACACGTTTTCACATTTTTCATTCAAGTTGAGCGGCGTATCTGACGTCCCTCGGCTCGTTGCCTCTCTTTCAGTTCTGTACGAAACGACAGTGACCGCAGAGGTCTGATTTTTTAGGTGTTGTCAGCCTCTTAAGAACATCGTGTTAATTGCCCGAGGGTTTTTTTAAACATATTATTATTTTTTAGAATAATCAAATAATTTTTATTATTGTATGTAATTTTTTTTAATGTTAATAATATCATCAATCATGAAATGAAATTATTTGCTAAAAAAATGCTTTTCCGTAGTAAGTGGCAGCCCTATGTCAAGCTGTATGACTGTGAGCTTTTGTAGAGCAAACTTTATGGTGATAGGAATATCATAAATTCACATTACATTGCTACCTACGAATCCAAATCATTTTCCTTGTTATTTGTTCAACATTCAATGGATTAATACATAGCGATATGTTCAACAAAATGTAGGTTTTATGTCGACATTAATTTTGTGGGAGCCCTATTTGTATAGGTGCGCATGAGTTTAACTTAAAACAACATTTGTTTTACCGTGTCATCTCTGCTGATCATTTTTCCTCACGTAGATACATTTTCAGACATGTTTAGATAGTAGTGATGAGGAGGAATGAAGAGCATGTTACGAGGAAAGTTTTAAGTATGAATGTTGATGGCTATAAGAAAAGAGGGAGACCGAAGAAAATATGGATGGATTGTGTGAAAGATGATATGAATAGAAAGAAAGTGAACACGGAGATGACGGCTGATAGAGATGTATGGAAGAAAAAAACATGCTGCACCGACCCCAAATAAATTGGGATAAGGGCAGGAGGATGATGATGATATTTAGATAGTAGTGAATTTATGAAATTCTAAGTAACTAACTAATTATACTTTTTTGTAAATGTGTCTATTACGCCAATTATAATAGAAATGAAATTCTAGTGCGACGAATTATATACATGCTGAAATTTTAATGGCTTCTTTCCCGAAAAAGGGTCATTGTACATGGATACAATGACCGCTTTTCGGGAAAGGGTTGGTCCCATAGTAATAGTTGTTCATAATGATGACATTATGAACAACTTTTACTACGGGACCAACCCTGAAATCACGAAAAAAAAATCAGTTGGTCCCTACATTTGTGTTCACTTAAATTGATAAAATGATGGGACCACCTGTTTTTTTTTGCGCTTTAAGTGTTGGTCCCATAGTAAAAGTTGTTCATAATGATGAATACAATGACCTAATGCAAAGACTTGAAATCATTATTATATCTGTCAAATAAAAAATAAAAAAAATACAAACGGTCATACGTCAATTTAAAAAAAGTATATTTTTTGTATTTTTTCTATATCACCCTAAGGTTAAGTGGGAGAGACTGCCTATGTACACATGTTGCATGAAGTTTAAATAAATTAATTAATTAAACCACAATTTTTAATGCTTGACATTAGCAAGGCACTTGATAGAATACCCTGAAAATTCATACTACCCATGTCTAATAGCCGTATGTGCACATTAAGGCATCATAAAAAGGTCACCCATTCAATTATTAACCTCAATTACTATTACTTAACCCAATCCATTCTAAAGACGTTACTTCTGACCAATGTGAGAATATTTCCCAAATCCTTGGAAAAACGATCAGCCTTATACGGTCAAATACGGGTTAAAACCAATATTTACCAGAACCAGAATCCAAAATACCAATAAGCTACTGTACGCCCCCCGGCCTCGCTCGGTCAATATTGGATATACTTAAAACATGTTCCAAGAATCAGTTTTAGTATTACAGTGAGATATTGTAAGTAAACTCCTCTATATAGGCTTAGGTGATCCTAAGCCAACATATTCTGGACTCTATGTCTACGTTACAAGGTTCTAAAAGAAGGTCTGTCTACACTAGATACATTACCCAGTATACTAATTGATATGTAGGTGTAACATAGTTCTAAACTGATGCCTATTTGAGTAAAACTATTTACGTGCAGGAAGTTGAAAGGACTGGAAATACGTTTGAGACTGATCGATTTAGTGGCAGAATTATTTCAAAAGGATACTTTGTTAACGCTTCTATGGATGGTAATATTCAGATATACATTTGAAATAACTTTAAGCAATATTTCAATTCGGTTGCTGTAAAATTGTTTGAACGAAAGGACCAATGAACTTCGCGCCTGAAATCCGCGAAGGGTGGAAAAGTGCTGGTTTACAGGATACCAGCAATTTGATTGAAAAACTTCGAGACAAAAAGGACCAAAATATTGATTGGCAAATGCAATTAATACTGCTCATTTCTGATTCTGCACACGATTCACTTAAAACTCTCTAAAAGAAAAGAAAAGTAAGAAGAAAGAAAGTAAAGAACTACAACATAGTTATCAATATAGAATACTTCCCATAAACACAACGCTCAGTAGGTGGATTTGTATTCTTAACACAACTTTGATTGTTCTGATAACCATAATACACCTTCACACCTACAAGAAGTGATCAGATATTCAGAATTCACGAAGATGTTGCTGAATGAAATGACGAAATCACTATACCACTTGGACCCCCTTTTTCCCACACCTCCACAGTTATCGAATTCAAAAAATATACGGTCTAAACAAAATCAATCGTAGATTTTATTACAACTGAAGAATTAGAAGCCAAGTTTCCGTTGATAAATATTGGTGTTGATACTCTTGTTCAAAAACTAAACTTATTTAAACTATCACTGACTTTTACAAATATTAGGTACAAGAAAGGGATGGCAACAATTTTAGTGCTGACAAATAAGTCGGTATTAAAATTTTCATTTACGTTTAGCACGACTAATCGAAATATGCCGTATTTTAAGCAAAGAAATGTAACACGTAAACTAATTTGAGAGCACTAAAATTGTTACCATCCCTTTCTTGTATCTAATATTAGTAAAAGAGAGTGATGGTTTAAAATATGTTTAGTTCATGAACAATAGAATCGATACCACTGTTTTTCTGTAGCCATATTGCTTCCCAGCTTAGAACGTTAAATCTCCAAATAAATTATACTGATCTATGAAAGAGCAAAATCAAGTACTACGCTTCTGGAAAACAAATATACGTCCTGAAATAACATAAGACCCCAAGTCCAACCTAGATATAGAACTACAGGGCCACAGAACAAAACGACAGATACACACAAAAAATATACAAGAGCCCGCGTGGATCCCGAAATAAATAAAGGAGTCCCTCGTCAATTTCTAAGTACCTTTCTATTCAAATATTAAAACTTATAATTTTCACAAATCCTCGCTTCCCATTGTTATCGTATCCATTTAACCTGTCATGGGGTTCTATGGGACAATGGGAAGTATTCACCATACACCAGTGATGAGTAGCGACCACTTGTTCAAACAATTCCTCTATTTGGGATTAAATATGTTTAATCTGTATTATTTGTTCAAATACTTGGTATTACCGCTAATAGTTGGCATGACAATTTCGAGTGTTGAATGTAATTATTTGTTCGGAGACTTGTGCTTCATAAAATATAATAACATATTAATAAGAACTTCTAGTATTAAGTCTATGGACGAATAAAGAAAGGCGGACGGCATCTCGCTAAACAATAAGTGAAGCACCAAATAGTAAGTCGGCTCGCTTGAAAGTACGGGCTGGCACGCACACATTCACTCTTAGCAAGTCTAATGCCCGATTTCACCAACATTCCTTAAAGTGCCACCTAACTATGTGATCCTTAGCTTAAAAGCTCCTCTAAACTAGCCCCTAAATTAAATTTCGTTTCACCATCATTTTGTCACCTTACTAGGGGACACTTAGCTATGTGACGATTTGTTTTGGATAATAGTGACTGATTCGTCTTTGAACTTATCGATACTTTTAAATATGATTGTTTTTCATCAAATTCTCTGAAGTATACACTTATATGGATATAATTATTTAAAAAATTGTGTTTTGATAGCATTAAAATACCGTATTTCATTAATATTTTTATTATTTTTCATATTTCTTTCATATTTACTCTATATTATTATTAACTCTATTTATTCTATTTTTTTTTTTATATTAACTCTGTGTATACATTACGAAACCTCGCGTATCATCTGTGGTCATATTTTTATTTTTGAAACTTCCTTCGTGCGTGCGTGAGATAAAGTGAGATTTTCTGTGTTGCTATTTTAACAAAGTAATGTATAAAATCAAGTCAAATCAAAATGTTTATTTGTGTACACAGCTATTTTGGTATTATATTACAGGTATTATAGTCTCTCTGTGTGCTGCCACAGGTGCAATATAAATATTAGTTATGAATTATACATATTTTTATATTATTTTTAGAATTATAATTGATGACTTTTTATGCCTTTTATTGTGTAGTCAACACATGATATTATTAATTATATTTTAAATTTAATTAAATTTATTAATGGAATTAAGCAAATTAATTAAGATTTAACGAAATTAATCAAATAAATTAATTGAATTAATTTTTTTTTTCTTGTATAATATATCTAGATACATACATTTTTAAGAAGTCCATTATGTATAAAAATGCCTTGACTACACATGATTTTATTTATTATATTTTAAATTAAATTAAATTAATCAAATTAATTAATTGGAATTAAGCAAATTAATTAATGACTTTAACTAAATTAATCAATTTAAATAAATAGATGAAAAAATTCCAAGGTGTGCTCAATTTTTTCCAACAAATACAACACTGAAGATTTACGTAACCTATATCTTCGAAAAAAGTCAGTTTCATCAAAACTTTCAATGTAATTGGGTTGTTTCCGATATATTTTTGGTCTACAGATGTTAATTACTGTGAATATACTAGAAATAGTTTCTAAATTTTCAAAAAGTTCATCTAAATCACAATACATCTTCGTTGCTTGAGAGATCACTTACGTATGTGCCGGTTTAAGAGCCCGAATTTCGACTACCTAAATTTAGGGGAGCTTTTAACGTTTATGTGGCCCCTAACTGTTGGTGAAACGGAAACCATCTCCTAACCGCCCTCTAACCATGCTTAAAGGATCCTTTAAAGTTAGGAGATGTCGGTGAAATCGGGCATAACAGCCCGATTACGCAACAAATCTCGTGTGATGGAAGTTTTTGTCGTAGTGTCACAAATAAAATAATAATATGCCGTCTGGTGCGTTAAAATAACATTGATAGTGGGTTTAAGAAAAAAATAAGTACTTCAATCTCTTCTTAGGGAAATTCCGTCCTCATTTCTTTATTCGTCCGTGACTAAAGACACTACCTACGAATGCAATGATTCTGAAACATTAAAGTATGTCTAGAGGAGTCTGGATCTAGAAACGACTTAATTGCTACCGTTTCTCATAACCATGATTATTTTACGTATAGTGAATACCTCAAACACCCCTAAAAGATTTCCATCATAACTAAAAATCACAAAATTACATGCTTTAGAGATTCTTTAAGGTCCCCAGTAGGAAGCAGATAAATAAAGGATACCATGCAGGGGTTACCTCATGCACGGAAACTCATCGAGCTGAAATTCCTGGACCTTTCATGACCCGCTAATGCACTGAATTTAACGATTTTTTTCCAAGTTGAGTTTAAAAAATGGTTTACATGTAACATGGTAACATATGGTAGATTACTCTTACATATTATACCATTGACACGAAGAAGAAGAAGTACATGGTAACAAAACTATCCCAATCGATTCTGCTAGTGATTCTGTCAAAAATACTTTCAGTTTTGATCTATACCACATAAAAATTACCTTCTCAACGCAAAAAAATATTGGCTTAATCTAGACAAATGTGTGGTTTCTTGACGATCAAGTAAAACGGTTCCGTTAGTTCCGTGTGGTGTCGGACGTAAAGAATTGCACCACCCTATATCTTCTCATGGGTTTCGTAAAAGACGACTAAGGGATTCACCAGAGGATGAGCAGCAGCGTTCTCTGAGTATTTAACCAACCAACTGCGATCGCCAACCCGCCTGCCAAGCGTGGCAATTATGGCATATCCCCCCAGGTACTTGGGGGAGGCCAATGTCCAGCAGTGGACGTTTTTCGGCTGAAATTAAGTAAAACGGAAGTCGCAGAAAAGTCAATACCGATAAAGAAACATTTATTCAGAAAACATTGTCATGCCGAATCCAATTCCATTTTCAAATAATTATTATTTCGAAACCTTTGTAGTAACTGTAGCCCAAAAGATATCTCCTGAATCCCTTGAAAGACCATACCTCGATCTAGCACTAACACATAATACGCCAATCCACCGACCCCGTAAATTACGACCAGATAAAAATAGGTTCGGATAGTTTTATGAGGTCCACCTGAACCAAACGATGCCAGTTTCTCGCCTCGTTACCCAAGGGCCGAGGGCTCGCCATTAATTATAGCTTTTGTGTTTATAGCTTATATATTTAATCGTAAAATACTGCCCACAGACACCATATTTATGTTAGTTTTTGATTGCGAAGGCTTAATTGCTGATAGGAATCGATTTAGTTTTAGACCAGATTGTTCAGGTTACGGTGATAAAGTTTGATTGTTTATTGCCAGAACTGTCTGATTGGGCAATTTTAGTTTGTTTGACATGAAAGGAGATAAGATTGATAATTTGTTTGCTTAGAAATTGCTCAATTATTAAAACTGATGTCTTTCTATCTATGCCTGATAATCTTGAAAGTTATTGCGTTTTTAACTGAGGTTCCCACTACTAGTGGGTTCTTCAGAAAAATCACAAGATCATCACATCATATAAAGCAAAAAAAAAGAGAGGAATGGAAGAAAACGACATGCTGCACCAACCCTAAATTAATTGGAATAAGGACAGGAAGATAGTGATGATCATAATAAAAGCAGAAGACTGCTGGATATAGGACCTACAATATTTTATAGGAACCAAAATTGAATTTCTTTAAAACAAGTTTCACCGAATTACATCGCTTACCTATAATAATAAATAATAATATACATACATACATATACAATATACATATTACAGATATAATAAAGAATATAATATCTATGTATCGTAGCCAGTCACACACACCATAATACGTTCGCATTGATCCTCAATCGTATTCAGATACCTTCATTCAAAAAAAAAAATCCTAAATGAAAATAACAAGCTATTGTTTATTTGGTAAGAATATTTAAATAATGTATGAATTTGAAGATTAGATAGCTAGATTTGCATGCTTCGTATTCAAACGACGACTTATGTGTAATTTTAAGAATAATGTAAGCTTCTCATATAAGTGAACTGAATGTTCTTTTTGAGAATAACAACAACAACAACATAACATCACGCCTGTATTTCCCCGAAGGGGTAGGCAGAGGTGTATAGTACACCCACATTTCGCCAGTTATGTTCTAGTCCCATGTAATAGGGGGCGAGCCTATTGCCATTGACTGGGCACAAATCCAGACTCCGGGCTGCTACTGAGAATTTCCTAATGAAAAAACCCAATAACACTTTGCCGACCCGGGAATCGAACCCAGGACCCCACGCTCAGCTGTCGCGTTTGCAACCACGAGACCAACGAGGCAGTCGGTTTTGAGAATAAAGATTCTTTAAACCTACCTATATTATTTAAATTGGTTTTCCTGACGTTTCGAAAGCTTTGCAGCGTTCGTGGTTGCAGGAAGACTAAGATGACAAGCGTCTTTACAGGTATTTCTAAAAAAATATTTTAATCTACAGTACAATTTTTAATTAATTAAAATCGTTTCGATGCACGCTGCAGTCACTCACAGTATCATTATGTTTTACAGTGTAGCGTGCTGTTTGGGACTTGATTATTTTAAGAACTGGGTTCCAAACAGGTGGTAGCTGTCAACCATCTTCTCTATTAATACAAGAATGTTTTTTAATTTCAATAGCCTCACGGATAATTCTAGGTCCATATCGGTTTTCCTTCGCCAGGACTTACAGTTTCAAAGTTTGTTTTTATGAAGTAAAGAAAACAGCAGAACTCTTTTATGTGACTGCCGTCAGTCTTATAGACCATTACAATATTGTTCACCCATGCAAACTCCATCCGTCTCACGTCCCATAAACAACGACTATCTAACGCTGGTCCACTTTACCGTAAACAAACCAATCTATGGCGTTACGTCACAATAGTGTCCGGCCAAGGAATCGAACCGAACGCCCACTCGCATTCCTGTCGGAACTGGTTCTATGAGTTAACTGCTTATTAGTACTTTGCGAGTTTTACTGGTTATCCTAGCAGCTATTGTGTTTTATTGAGATCTTACTATGTGTTTATTGTTTGCCGATGTATTGATTTAACTGCTTGATTGGCTTGCCTCGTTTTTTGGTCGGGTTTCTGTTTTATGTTTAGCAGTTGACAGCGATTGGCTGGTTACGATTTATAAAGCTGATTTGAATCTGAAATAAGCTTTTGGAATTAATCAATATTGATGGGGTCCGAGTGTTCGCCTGTTGAGGGATATTTCCAGACAGTTAGTCGACACTTCACGTGACCTGAAGGCTGGCCTTTACTTTGGCCAAAGAATAAGCACTGCCATAAAACGTGGCAATGCTGCCAGTCTTCTAGGCACAGTGGAATATTTTGATGCTCCTAGTTTGGTTATAGAATTATTATACATCATCATCATCATCTTCATCTTTCTGCCCTGGTCCCAAATTACTTGGGTTCGGCGCAATATGTCTTCTTCTTCCATTAATTTCTATCAGCCGTCATCCATTAACAATCAAAATTAATATCCAATCTATCTACGATTTACCCTACTAGAGATAGAAATTTGACATATTTTGTATGGAGCTTATGCTTATGCTTTATTTATTTTACATAAATAAGAACTAAAATTGTACACTTAGTTGCAAATAAATGCTTTGAACATTGAACTTTGAGCTTATGTGTAAATCCTATCTCCAGTAGGGCAAATCGTGGATAGATTGGATATTAATTTTGGCCGTTACTCTTGAACAGAATATAGAAGTAGAGTATATCTTAATATAATTATTTTACTTGTAAATAGTTTAATCTTGTTAGATAAGTTATGTAGTCAAAATTTTTGTTATTCTGTTGTACACTTGTTTTTATCCTCTAATAATATATCAACATCTCTCTATCGCTCTAAGGTTTGCTGTAAGAAAACTTAGAGTACTTAATCCTGAGTGACAGAATCTTTAAGCAACTTTTATTATTTTGAATAAATTAAAAGTCGCGTTTGTTATCAATAATAATTTAATTTAATTTAGTTTGTAGTAATAAGCACAATAATAATAATAATTTACATTAATAATAATGTAGTTAATGAAAGCAAAGAAAATAACTCCTAGATAAAATTAACCCGAGAATGCCTCCAACAAATATACATTATCATATTGCTCAACAAAACTTGTTTTCAAAAACTAGCAACGTAATCCAAAGCTCACGCGCCTAAACCAACTGAAGATAATAATGTCCAAACATAGTGAAACAATATTGGGGCGAGGGATGCGCCTGCGCAGTAGCTCGCACCGCCATGTTAAATGGCGGCGCAAACTGTCATTATCACCTACAACTTGGCCGTAATGCGTTTGCTGTTGCCTACTGGATTTTTATGTGGTAGGGAACTGTTTTGGGTGTTTTCAGGTTGTGGGTAGTTTTGATATTTTTCTATGGTTTGGAATATGAAAATTGATAAAAAATCTAAAATATGACTTTGTGTGGGAAAAAGACAGTAGAACCCCATTAAAAACAAGCGCGAATCCCGCTGACAAACTATTACACAGTTTGGCGGGTTTAAACAATGTGTAAAAATGTTTTGATCCTGAATAAATGATTTACTTATTTATAAATTTTCTATTTCAAATAATTTTCTCTGAGATGTCAAACCGATCGAGGACCAAGTGTTGTGGCGCAACTTGCGAGAGGCATATGTCCAGCAGTGGACTGCGATAGGCTGAATTGATGATGATGGATATGTCAAACTGAAACTATGATTTAGCAGTAAAATAATTCCTTAGATCCAATGATTTAATATATAAGTCTATATATGCTTAGATCTCTTTGAAATTTATTTGCTCCTAAATTCTAGTTTCCTAGCTGACAAGAATCACAGCCACGAAAATTAGTAGTTTAGGTAGTAAGGTTTAATACATAATAATAAAAAAACCGGCCAAGAGCATGTCGGGCCATGCTCAGTATTATAGGGTTCCTTAAGTAGGTCAAATTACAAACGAATCAAATCGAATATTAATCATTGCTATTTTAGTTTTTTGTTTTTTTTCAGCGAGCTATGGAGCGAGCTATGCTTGGAGTTTCTTTGAAGGATAAAATCCGTAACGAGATTATCCGGAGAAGAACCGGAGTGACCGACATAGCTTGTAGGATCAGTAAGCTGAAGTGGCAGTGGGCTGGCCATGTCTGTCGAAGGACCGATGGCCGTTGGAGCAGACGAGTCCTTGAGTGGAGACCGCGAATCGGCAAACGCAGCGTAGGGCGCCCCCCTGCCAGGTGGACCGACGACCTAAAGAACGTGGCTGGGGGGGACTGGATGCGGAAGGCAGAGGACCGAGCGTTGTGGCGCAACTTGGGAGAGGCCTATGTCCAGCAGTGGACTGTGATAGGCTGAGTTGATTGATTGATTGATTGATTTTAGTTTTTTGCAAACAGCGCCACCTAGCGCTAAATTTTAGAAGCTAAATTTAAGAAGTGTGTCATATCAATATAACACAAAGTATGTTTTTGTGATTTTTTAAATAGAAAATAACTAAAGGAGCATTATTTGTTAAGATCATTTTTCTCTAAGGTCAATGACGTCTAGGACGTCTTAAGTATTTTTCAGTTTTCTCACTATAACTCGAAAATTTATAATCACAAATAATTAAAATAATTTTAAAAGAGAGTTTTTATAAAAGTCTATCAATGTCGAAGACTATAAGTTTCTACGTTGCATAGTTTAGTAATGGCAGGGGGGGGACACATTGCAAGCCACTTTGGCGAACTGTATTTCGCAGACGGTATACCTGATAAAAAAGTTATGTATGAAACATTACCTTCATTTTAGTAGACCTATTCAATGATACAACACACGAGGGGGTGCAGCAAAAAAAAAAATTCGGACGGACATGACGAAACTATAAGGGTTCCTTGTAGGACTATGGAACCCTAGAAAACAAAAATATCATATCCATATGCAAAAGCACTTTTTTACGTACAAGATGACACTATTTTTGGCCCTAAAGGTCGGTTTGATGTAATTTTACGCGTTCATTTTCAAAGAATTGTAGTTCTTTTCAAACAAATATTATAACAATACAGTAAATATCTCATATTTTATTTTTTAAATATGTTCCTTGTATATGCAATTATTATTATTTGTGAGTATACATTTTTGTATCTCGGCAACATTTTGCCGGTTTTTAAGAGCAGCACGGGCCGAAGCCAAGTGCTACCCTTAGCGATTGTTGATATGATGAGATGAGATGTTGTGACTCTGTGATGTGTAATCGTGTGGTTGTGTTTGTGTGGTTGTGTTTGTGTGGTGACTGCTGTTTGTGGGTTTGATGTGATGATTTGTGCCTCATTGTCATCCTGCAAGAATTTTCTGTTTTGCAAGAATTTAGAATAGCGGCTTTTTGTAGATTTTGGTAGGTATACGGTACTAGGTCTAGTGCTCTTAAAGATTGGTGCAGTTGATTAGGAACGACACCCGTAGTTGACAATACTACAGGAATAATAGTGACATTACTTAATCGCCACATTCGGCTTATTTCCATTTTCAGATCTGTATATTTTGAGAGTTTTTCCGCTATTGTGTTTTGTAGATTGTGTGTTAGGTACGGCTATGTCTATGATTTGTGAAGTTTTATTAATTTTGTCTAGTAGGGTAATGTCTGGTCTATTGTAATGTGTCGTTCTGTCGGTGAGGATTGCTCGGTCATAGTACAGTTTGTGAGTGTTATTTTCAAGAACATTTTCCGGAATATATTTATAATAAGGTGTTGGTGGTATAGAAATTAATTTATATTTTATTGCTAATTTTTGGTGGATTATGTTGGCTATTTGATCGTGTCTGTGTTTATAATCTGTCTGAACTATGGCTTTACACGCTCCAGTAATATGTTGAATCGTTTCGGAGGCACTATTACATCTTCTGCAAATATCTGTTGCTAGAGGGACTCGCATGATATATTTTTGGTAGTTACGAGTTTCGATGACTTTGCAATCATAAACCGTTCAGTCTCTGGGAATAGATCGCCATGACTTACGGCCAAAATTAATATCCAATCTATCCAGCATTTGCCCTACTAGAGATAGAAATTTGACATATGCTCCATACAAATTATGTCAAATTTCTATCTCTAGTAGGGCAAATCGTGGATAGATTGGATATTAATTTTGGCCGTAAGCCATTCGTTCGACGCTAACTTGTCGACGTTAGGTTGGCTAAGGTCTTTGCGATGTCTTCCATGCAGTGACTTCTGGGTCCATTCTAATATTTTTGTCCGTCCATCAATCTGTTTTTCGTTTGCTTGGTTGTTTTTATCAAACATGTTTAACGGGGTCAGTTTCCTATCGTTCTAAACTATGTGTAGGGATGATGTGGTGCTTTTTTAGTTAAAATATTTTCTTAAAGTACTGATCTGTTTATTGTGTAGATTTGTTATGTCTATGATACCTCGTCCTCCCTCTTTCCTAGATAGTGTCAAGCTCTGTACACAAGATCTAGGATGGTGTTTTCTGTGTTTAGTCAAGGTGGTGTTAATGATGCGCTGTAGGTTTTTAAGTTCCGTTTTGGTCCAGCTTATAATACCAAAAGAATAGGTAAGGACCGGTATCGCATAGCTATTAATTGCTTTAATAGTGTTTCTAGACTGTAGTTGAGTGTTAAAAATGGATTTAAGTCGATGTTTAAACTGTTGCCTTAGTGTGTTTTTTATTTCTTTATGTTTTATGAGCCTACTTTGATTGTATCCGAGATATTTGTATGTTCCGTTTTCATCTAAGGAATCTATTGTTTCTCCTGTTTGAGTCGTGTATGAGTGTGTGTAAATTTTACTTGCTCTAACTGAATTATTATTGATACAATTTCTAATTATGGTGAGCATATGCTCACCACAATTAGAAATTGTATCGTTTCGATAGTTAGAAACCAAAATTTGTCTTACGGTAAGCACTAAACAAAACAATAGCAGAGTCGACTTACGGCTAAATTTAATATCCAATCAATCAATAATTTGCCCTACTTATTTATTTATTTAATTATAGAAGTACAGCCACACCTACTAGAGATATGTCAATTTTCTATCTCTAGTAGGGCAAATCGTGGATGATATGATAGAATATAAATTTTATATAGCTATTATTATTTTAATTTTTTATTGCTGCTGTAAAAAAAAAAAACAAAAGCTTTACATCGTTCGAAAACAAAGTACACTGGGTGTCAAATTATCAGTAACCATTCACACTAAAACAATTAACGAAAATAGAGCAATTAATTGAACCAAACATTAAAATTTAAATACATAAAAACCGCATATTACATGGATGCTTGAACAAAACAAGAAATTACAACTTCCTGTGGGTCATTCTCGTTCCGTTATGAGATGTTATCTTCAAATCGGCGCTCGCGCACAATCTGCGATTAGGGTATTAACGTACGTCGTACGATAATTATAGTCATTGCTCACAATTATAATATAAATTGCGACTAACAGACAAATTAAACGATAGATTAATTTATTCTAGTCTAAATATCTTTTTAATTTTAATTTATGCTGGATTTCTGTTTTAGGTCCGTATTTAGAATATTATAATATAAACATTTCTTAAGTTTTCGCGATCACTACACATTATAATAAAACAAAGTTTAACCGGATTAAATCGCGTATATTAAGTTGGTTTTCCTGACGTTTCGAAAGCTTTGCAGCTTGCAGCATTTCGTGGTCGCAGGTAGACTAAGATGAAAATCGTCGTTACAGATATTTCTAAAAAATATTGGACATTTTTACACAGCACCATCTAGTCCCAAACTAAGCAGAGCTTGTGCTATGGGTACTAGACAATCGATATAATAATTATATACTATTTTTTTTGTAAATACACATTTATAATATACATAAGAAACACCCAGACCAACACAAACACTTGTTCATCACACAAATATGTGTGTCCTGTGGGAATCGAACCGACGACCTCGTGATCAGCAGTCCAACACTCGAACCACTAAACCACAGATATCGTCAAAATTATAAAAACTACCGTAATCTACCGTACAATATTATAAAAACAGGAAAACCAATTTAAATAATATACGCGATTTAATCCAGTTATACTTTGTTTTATTACATTATAATATAGTTTGATTTTTAATACAACAACAACAACAACGTACCATCACGCCTGTATTTCCCCGAAGGGGTAGGCAGAGGTTGTCAGGATTCTTATCTGATTCTTATTCAAAGAAAGCGAAAGAAAATTTTTAGATGAATTCAAAACTAGTTATAAATTGTGATCTAAGCTTGAGTCAGTATCCAATTTATTGTGTAGGAAGCGGAAGTAAGAAGAAGAAATAAGAAGTTTGCTTAGAGAAAGAATAAATAAATGAATAAAATAAATAAATGTATAAAATAAATAAATGAATAAAATGAGTGAATGCTTTTTAACCTAGGTATACTTCCTAGACATTAATTGACCTCTACCGTATTTAAAAAACCGGCCAAGTGTGAGTCAGACTCACGCAGTAAGGGTTCCGTACCACCATCGACCTGATAACCCATAAAAACTTATTTAATTTACGAGAGTTTATCAAAAGACATTAACGCACAGTTCGCGAAATATGAATTTTTGCATGTCTTTCTTACGCAGGTACCACCACATATGTCTATGTTTGCCCTATTTTTGGTATTTGTTGCTAATCTACATTGTATGCACTATAATCAGACCAAGTTTGATGCTTCGAAACGGTAATACATACGGTATTACCGTTTCGAAGATAGAGCAGGAACAAAAACGTTGAAAAAAATGCATGTTTTTCGAAGTTTCTTGTATGGGGACCCCCTTTGGTTTTAGACTTTATTTCATTTTTAGTATTTGTCGTAGTAATAGTTATAGCAACACATATTCTGTGAAGATTTCAACTGGTTATATATTACCGTTACAAAGATACAGCCCTGTGACAGACAGACGGATGGACGGACGGATAGCGTAGCGAGAGTATGTTGAGAGCGGTCCCGTTTGGCACCCTTCGGGTACGGAACCCTAAAAATGAAATACTTACAATTTATGCAAAAAACACCGTGTGACATATTCTACGTAAAAAGGATTCCTTTTCACCTTTTCTTCTTTTAAATAAAATATTTCTCTCACCTACACATTGTACCGTTCCGGATTCATTCTTTCCTCCCTCAGTGTGGTGAGGACACAAATTGTCAGCCCATATCAAATTCCCTCATAACATTAAGCAATCAAGTTCATTTTGTTCTTAACAAGTGTTTGCTCCGGGATTCGTATGTCAGTCTAGGGAGCTAACACGGGCATCCTGTCTGTCTGTCCGTACGATAAGATAATACTTATACACACAGCATTGCTTGATTGTTTAATATGAGAGTTATGTGATTTCCTGTGCTTGAATATTCGAGATAATAATTTAAGTCTTGCCCTGTTAAGCAAAGACAGGTGGGCTTATTAGTATGGGGACTCTTAAAGTGGAGTATGGTGTACGTAACATACATACATAATATCACGCCTGTACCCCGAAGGGATAGGCAGAAGTACACGTTTACTACTATACATCAAAATGTACTTACGTTATACCATACATAGTACAACCACATTTCCCCAGTTATAATTTATAAGTCACATCATATTATGTAATAGGGGGCGAGCCTATTGCCATTAACCGGACAAAAATCAAGACTACGGGCTCTGAGAATTTCTTAATGAGTAAACCCAATAACACTTTGCCTGACCCGGTAATCAAACCCAGGGCCCGACTCTTAGCAGTCACGCTTGCGACCACTAAGACCAACGAGGCAGTCGTTGCAAGCTCGTAACAGTAGGTATCTCTGTGGCAGTATGGTGTAAGATTACACAGATTATGAGATTAAATATACATTTTTAATGTATCACAAAATTCAATATTGTGTCTTGAAAAATTTGTCCTTCAAAAGTATACAATATAATCTTGTATTGACGTCTACAAATTAATTCAAACATGCAAAAAAATATAAGCACAAACAACTCTTATTTGGACACGAAAAACACATAAAACTTTAATGTCAAGTCACCCAGAAGTCTAGTTAATATCACCAAATGTGTTACATAACGCCTAAAAGTATAATTTTCATTGAAATCGACACGTTTTGCGTCAAAATCGTAAATAACACCTCATTTGACAGCTGGAAACGCACCTTACTATTTTTTTTAAATAGACCAAGTGTGTTCGCAGAATTCCGAAGTTACGACCTCTCAAATGTGCCGAAAATCATTAAATGTACCTCAACAATGAATGTTTTGTGTTTCGGGAACAAGTTTCACAGATATAAACGAACAAAAAGTGTATTTTGATGTCTAAATAGACACGTCACCGGCCAGGTAGACGGAGCAAGGTAACCGACACTGTTCTCGGCTGTAGTGAAAGAAATGTCATTAATTTTAACGGTCGGCTGTCCGGGACATGGAGGATATTTTTTTTTTCATAATTTCGATAGCTGATTATTCGGAATTTGATCAAGATGTGATAATGATGTGGTTTTTGGCTGTTGCAAACTTTTTTATTAATATTTTACGTTTATCTGACATTGGTAACTATATCCAATTTCAAAAATCATTTAGGACCTAAAGATTTTTATGTTCAGAAATCTTGCGGAAATAAAAAACCGGCCAAGTGCGAGTCGGACTCGCGCGGTAAGGGTTCCGTACCTCTCAACGACCTGATACCCCATAAAAACTGATTTAATTTACGAGAGTTTATCAAAAGACATCAACGTACAGTGCGCGAAATATGAATTTTTGCGTGTCTTTCTTACGCAGGTACCGCCACATATGTCTATGTTTGTCTTATTTTTAGTATTTGTTGCTAAACTACATAATATGCACTATAATCTGACCAAGTTTGACGCTGGTATATATTACGGTTTTGAAGATAGAGCCTTTTTTTTGCATTTTTTTTGAGGTTTCTTGTATGGGGACCCCCTTTGTTTTTAGACTTTTTTTTTATTTTAGTATTTGTCATGATACACCTCATAGCAACACATATTCTGAGAAAATTTCAACCGGTTACCTATTACCGTTCAAAAGATACAGCCCTGTGACAGACAGACGGACGGACGGACGGACGGACGGACGGACGGACAGTGTAGCGAGAGTTATTACTCTATTTCCTATTGGGTCCCGTCTGTCACCCTTCGGGTACGGAACCCTAAAAAAAAATAAGTACAGTCGGGCACATAAACATTGAGTAAAAAAATTTTTGCGTTCACCGAATTTTATTACTCCTAAAAATCTTCGAACGTTACAATCCTAATGGTAGTCAACAAAGGGAATTTATTCTACCTGACCGTCTCTTCGACCCATTGTTCGCCAACAAATCTGGTGCGCATTCGGATCTCTCGACTTTTTTCCCCAAAAAATCCCTTGTTAGCAAGTCCTCGGATAGATCTCTTTTGTGAGGACAATGGGGGTTACATATTTATAAGTGGGTAGGTAGGCGGGGAATACAGGTGTTTTGTCTAACTGCGCCGCTCCGTATCGAGTATATCTAACATGGAATAGTTATAACTTTATTTCTTGGTCGACACACGCCGCGGATCAGTCATCGGATACTTGTCAAATTTTTACTGTTATATTTGGCCAGTGAAACCTTTTTTCATTTTTGTAGATGTTGCCAATTGGTCTATTGTACTTTTACCGTTATTTCAAATTATTATACGAACTATTCATATCAAAATTGATTGCTTTAAACAGGAAGTCTTCAAAGAAAGTTATTTTGTTCGTATTTATCATATCCAATACTATAGAAAAACAAACAATCATGCCACTACATCAAAAATATTTGTTCGATCCGTATATCAAAAGGCTACAGCGGTCAGTACCGTCATTTTTTGCCCGAAACAGCCTCACGTTCCCGCTTCGGACATCAAAATAGTGTTACGAGTTTAACAAATAACTTTTTTAAAGTATAAACCAACGAAGACCAATTAGTTCTACCCAGGAGAGATGGCTCTTTCGACGCTCATTTTACTGGTATTTTTTGTGGGTCCGTTCGAAAATTTTTATTTAGTGAACGCAGCGATTCGTTTCGCTTCTGTGTGTTTATTACTACGCTGACTGTACAAATATTTTGTGGTTGTATTTTCTGGTCGTGTCACGCTCTTGCGCAGCCGATTGATTGTAAATAACTGGGACGTGTGGCCAAAATGTAGTGATTATTCGCCATTTTCGTGATTAGATACTTTGTTTGAAGTGGACATTGTGTGTCATTCTGAGATAAAATTGCAAGAGGTAATAATGGCTTGAAAGAATCATCAATTTGATGAAAGCATTCTACTATATAGCACTAAAAAAAAAAAAAAAAAATATATACGCGTCGAATTGAGAACCTCCTCCTTTTTTTCGTCGGTTAAAAATCCGTAGAGATTTTTAAGCAATGATACAAATGCAATTAAGATTCCATAGAAACCAATTTTGTTTCTGATTTTTTCACGCTTGTTCAACTACAATTTCAAATTTTGGAAAAAAAAAACTAGCCATGTTTGAGTCGGTCTCTCGCACTGAGTGTTCTGTACTACCATGATACATGTCTGTTTGCCTTTTTTAAATTTGTTATTAAACTATAAAGTATGCCCTATAACAAACGAAGTTTATCGTTTGTTTATATCACCGTTTTTAGGATTGAGCAGGAACAAAACACGTTGCAAAAATACACTTTTTTCGAGGATTCTTATATGGCGACCGCCAAAGTGACCGCCAATGCCAAGTATTTAATTTGCCATGCATGGCAGGCGCGGTTCCAGCCCAAGATTTTGGGGGGGGTCAACTTGGTTTACGTACAGTTTCAAGGTCCAAATTTACCTTTTTTTTATGCAAAGACAAGGTAAAGTCTGGAGTTAGTTTATTATGTAACAGAATAGTTATTTACAATATGAATGTCAACAAAGAGGAAACGATCGTTGGGTACGTTCGCGAGCGAAGCGAGCGCGAATTTTTCATATTTACTTTACTTTGAATTTAAGATTTTTCCGAGCGGTTTTTTTTTTCACCGCCAAAGCTTCAATCGCTTTTGCCTTAGATATAGTGTCCGATCGCAACGGCAGGCTCATGTAAAGTAGCGCAAACCGTTTAACAAAATGAACTACCGCCGTCGTATGTGATATTATTTGTCATTAAACTGGAAATATAATTCAAATTTTATTTTGAGCAAATTAATACCTATACTGTAAATTGGACTTCAGTACATAAACAAAACTCTAACATAATGTTAGGTATTTTTTGACGTACGAGTGGATTTCGTGTTTGAGTTAGTTAGTTTTGATTTCATTGTTTACTTTTGGACGTTTAAGCAGGAAGTTAATAATTTATTTAATTTATTTTTGTAAATTGTCTATTTTTAGGAGATTTGTCAATTTGACGTACGATTTTGGGGGGGGTCATGACCCCTACGACCCCCCCCCCCCCCTAGAACCGCCACTGATGCATGGTAGAGGTTAATAGGATACAGCCCTGTGACAGACAGATGGACCAACGAACGGACAGAATCAGATGACGGAGGCAGAGTAATAGAGTCCCGTGACACCCTTTGGGTAATATACCTACAAATGTAATAAAAAATCTTGACGTCTGTGGTGTAGTGGTTCGAGTGTCGGACTGCTAATCACAAGGCCGTGGGTTCAATTCCCACAGGACACAAATATTTGTGTGATGAACATAAGTGTTTGTGTTGGTCTGGGTGTTTCTTATGTATTATAAGTAAGTATTTACAAAAAAAAAAAGTATATAAGTATTATATCCATTGTCTGGTACCCACAGTACAAGCTCTGCTTAGTTTGGGTACGTTAGCACTATTAGATATTCTGTGGTTTGGGACCAGATGGTGCTGTGTAAAGTTAAAATGTCCCAAAATATTTATTTATCTTCACAATCAAACGTAATTATGTAAATAATACACAATCACTCAGAAAGTACACCGACATTAAAATGTCAAATTATCTCATTAGTCAACAATAAACATCATTTGAAACACATTTTTTTATTTAAATATTGACTAATTAATTACATTACTTTATTATTTGCTTATTTTGTTAGATATAACTATCAAAAACTTTATTTATCTATTAAAATACCGATACGTTTGTTTGTTGTCAATAAAATCGGTAGACATGTTTTATTTAAAGAAAATTTCTCACAGACACGCTAATTAAATAATAAAATTAGGAACTGACTGTCTGTCCGTTGATTTACAATAATTTACTGTTTACTAATACTTTGTTGTTGGGTTATGTGACAAGTGACGATAACTGTTAGTTAATAAAATAAAATAAGTGTTAAAAACAAGTAGAAAGATGTCTGACAGATAATTATATTTTATTTTAGCTTCTATTTTGTACTTATAATATGTTTATTTCACATTGTGCTAACTAGTTACCAGATTTTACTGAAGAAAATAACCACTGAGTGACAGTATCAATGAAGAAGGAAAATAATAAGAATTATTTGCTGGTAGATAACTCAATTTTTTATTCAGCTCACCTACTTTATCTAATTCGACTTCGAAACTGTACCTTTGTGCTCAAATGTCATTTTATATGTATATATATATACAGTTATAAATATCACATTGACGATCTCTGTGGTCTAGTGGTTCGAGTGTCGGACTGCTGATCACGAGGTTGTGGGTTCGATTCCCACAAGACACAAATATTTGTGTGATGAACATGAGTGTTTGTGTTGGTCTGGGTGTTTCTTATGTATTATAAGTATGTATTTACAAAAAAAAAGTATATAAGTATTATATACATTGTTTAGTACCCATAGTACAAGCTCTGCTTAGTTTGGGACTAGATGGTGATGTGTAAATTAAATTGTCCCAAAAATATTGATTTATTTATTGGTCTTTTAAACAAAAATAAACTTTGTCATTTCATGATGTGCAAGTGACATCAACTTTAGAGTGATAAAGAAATTTCATGGTCGACTGTACATGTACATACATCACATCTCATACAACACTCTTCTATAATCTATTGTATTCTTGCGTGTGATAAAACAGTGTCTAACATATTAAGAAACTTCAGACCAAAGTATTTACCTACAATTGAAAACGATAATTTACAACAAAAAAAACTCAATCAGAAAAAGCCTCTCCACACCACCTTTGTGTTGGAACCCGAATGTCTTCATCTAAGGCCGTGACCGCGCTTGACCCGGGTTGCCCCAACCAGTTCCCGAGATAGCCCGGGCCAAATAACTAAACGACTTAACGATATCAGCGAAATTATACCACGAGGGGCTCATTTTTAGGGTTCCGAAGTCCTACAAGGAACCCTTATAGTTTCGTCATGTCCGTCCGTCTGTCCGTCTGTCCGTCTGTCCTAATCCTTTACAGCTTAATAACTTCTACAGTTATAAACATAAGTAAATGAAATTTTGTTAAAAAATAGTTTACATATAGATCTCAATTTTAAAAGAATAAAAAAATCGTTTTTCCGTATTTTAGGGGTGGCGTCCATACATGTGAAATGGGGAAAAAAAAAATTTTTTCGCTGCACCCCCCGTGTGGGATATCATTGAATAGGTCTACTAAAATGAAGGTAATGTTTGATACACCACTTTTTTATCAGGTGTACCATCTGCGAAATATAGCCCGCCAAAGTGGCTTGCAATGTGTCCCCCCCCCCTGCCATTTCTAAACTATGCAATGTAGAAACTTATAATCTTCCACATTGATAGACCTTTATAAAAACTCTCTTTTAAAATTATTTCGAGTATAATGTAATTATAATTTTTTGAGTTATAGAGAGAAAACTGAAAAATACTTAAAACGTCCTAGTTCAAAGGTCATTGACCTTAGAGACAAATTATCATAGCAAATAATGCTCCTTTAGCTACTTTATATTTGAAAAAATCACAAAAAGTAACTTTATCGCTAGATGGCGCTACTAACAACACGCTCTGAGTCGCGAATGCTGCCGATTATTGCAAAAACTAAAATAGCCATGATTAGTATTCGATTTGATTCGTTTGTAATTACACCTACTTAAGGAACCCTATAATACTGAGCATGGCCCGACATGCTCTTGGCCGGTTTTATTTTATTTTATATCATCCTGCAGTGCACGGTTAGAGTTTATTGCACTTCGCTTTAAAAGTTCAAGTAGGTACGATAACTTTAAAAAACTGAGTTCTACTTATCTAGTTTTTACTTCGACATTCAATACATTAAATAAAGCAAGCAATTAATAAATAAATAAATAATAAATAAAGAAATAATTAAAACATGATTTTCGCTTATTTAGTATATTTTTGAGGGACGATAATTGGGTGATCTCATGATCTGCCCTATTATTTTTGTAAAAATTAACAGTCAGTCTAATTCTTACAAAATTAAGAAAAGAAAGTACAAAAAATAAAACAAGAAAACAATTTTTTGATCGATTAAAAATCCAAACCTAAAGTACAGTCAACGAAAAAAATATTTAACCCCAATTTTACTTTTACTATATCACAAAAGTAAACCTTAGAATATGAAAATGCATAAAGTTTAGAGATAAGTTCAACATGGCCGATGTAACTCCGGGAGTCCGAGTAGAATTTAACTTTATTGTCTTTGAAACAAATAAATTCGTACGTTGGCAGCTTAAGATGATCTCTATAAGATAAAGCTATAAAGATAGCGAACGAAAAAGCAAAATGGTGCAGCGATATGCATGGACAGTAGACTTAAATTAGCTAAAAATGGTGGAATTTTGTTTTGAAATGATTTTTAATTTCATCGAAATTCTTAGTGATTGAGTATTTAATATTTAGCTTTTATAATCCTTAATGATTCGGCTCAATTCCTTTAAAAAAATATCAATTCAAAATTCAAATGTTTTTTTTTTCAAATAAACCTAATTATAGGCACTTTTGAAACGTCAGGCTCTAGTTGTTTAACTTCCTATTTATTCAACTATATTTTTGCTGCAAAAAATAATTTAAAGTTCACAAAATGGGCTTTCTTGTATGGAATAAAAATGTTTACGAAATTGGATGTCGCCGATTATTCGTACATATGGAATAAAAATGTTGACGAAATCGGATGTGGCCAATTATTCGTATAAAATTGAGATTGAATAAGCAAGGTTTCATATATTATCAGCTGCATTTATTCAAATTTTCAGCGGCTACCCTACCTCAAATTTAATTTTAACACATCATCATAGAAAAAGTCATCAAAATAAGTACCTTTTAATTTCCTTAGGTCTTAAACTTAACACATTAGACTTGTCAGTATTTACTAATACTAGATAACATTAAAACTAATTCATGACGTTATTCAAAAGTGCCTGAAATGCATAACAATGGGTTAGTTACTTAGATTTCAGAGAAGACCAAATAACCCCTCCGTTTCTCGAAGGCTGATCAATTTGATCTATCAAATGTAATGTCAGCTCTTGTGATTGGTCGGCAAAAATACTAACAACAAATCACAACACTTGGCATGTGATTACACAGCTGATTAATAAATTTATTCGTAGATCAGCATTTCAGAAACAGCAGGTTTCCATTTTCATAAACATTTCTTGTATTTAATATCCGCTTTCCGCTTGCTTTCTGATTCCAATGTAAATGTAGGACATTTCTTATAAATATCGAGTTTATTACATGTATCGCCTGAGCTTCGATTTCATTTCTCACACACTTTATTGGTTTTGTTTAAATAACTCCCTATTATTATTAATAGCTGTATAATTGAATCTTATTCAGCAATGTAGTTCATAATTATTTTTGATTATGAAACAGTTTCACTTATTCTTATTGAAGAACATGTGAGAAATGTGTTATACACAGGTTTTAAATAAAATTAATAAATAAATAACATTTCTTTATTTCAGGCAAGGCATAAGTTTGACGTCATACACATACACCCATATCAAATTATTATAATTAGAAAATTAGAATTAAATAAATGAATTATTATTATTACTTCATTAATAAATTAGACAATTATTTTGATTGAAAATAAATAGCTCTATGCTCTTCAAAGCCCTTTTCTTCCGTCATGTTACTTAAAATATCTCATTTTATTGAAGTTGTTATGGGCAAAGCTAACTGCTTAACATCAGGTGGGCCTTTAGCTCGCTTCGCCATCCTATAATATAATAATAGAAAAAAACCTGTGCCGCAAACATGACCCCATCTAGGTATTTATTTCTATTCAAAGTATTGAAGAAATAAAATAAAAATACTTATATAGGTACTTATTTAATATTTTTTACAATGCTCAATCCATCATTATCGAAAATAGTTTTACGGTATGGCAAGTAATCACCAATTCGATCATAGAATTCCGCGCTGATCATAATGAATAATATAAAAATCAATCAGCATTACGACCATAGCAATTTACGTAAACACCAATCATAAAGGAAGAATCATCTATTACAAAAAATAATAACTACACAAAATGATAGAAGATTCGAATAACGGATATGATTTACAACGAAAAAAAAAACCGCAAGCGGCGCCGCAGGGCATTTCTAGATGAGGAAACGTGTAGTTTTGGTAATAGCTTAATCAACGAGATCCGAAATCGATAGAGAGATCGGGCATGTCCACGACCGATGCGCGTGAGTCTATTGATGGACCAGTAATTGTTACAGACGCGCACCACGAAGGAATTCATAATGGCTCGTAATGTTTCAGCTTATTGAATAACTATTATGGAAGTATTCATATTTTAATAGAGTTATAAGTCATTTATAATGTAATTGGAATATCAAAAATGTTTCCAGTAAAATAGAGCTATTAATTTCTTCGTAGTTATCAAAATAAAGATAGTAGAGAAGCGACAAAAGTATTTTCTAGTGCTTTTAAACTTTTAAGAACTCATAAAATCTTTGATTTTAATTTAAATCTTGCAAAATGAACCGAGGGGCATGAACCATAATGCCATTTTAAGATAGAAAATAATAGTTTTGAAATAGTTACAGACTGTACTGAAGACATAGATTGCATACTTTCACTCGACAAAGACAATAATATGTCCTAAAATATTGCTTCCAACCTTCCATAGATCTGCTTGTAAACTGTAATGAAACTTTGCCGTCAGTTTTAAATGCTACATGAATCGTTTCGAAAGCTTGTTTTAAATCATTAATTACACTTTTATATTCTGTGTGATTAGAAGTTTGTCTTAGAAGTATTTTCTTTCCTTTCTTTCCTTTCCGAAGAGGCTTTTCACGTTTCACGTCCGTCTCGCCCTAATTTTAAGCCTTTTTACACGGTTTTGGTCAAATCTTGCAATCCAACAAAACGCGATGTGAACCAAACGAGATCCAGTCATAAAGCGAATCAGTTCATCTAGTCATTTCGAGATGTAGACGTAAGGATACCTAGTCTAATCGAGATCAAGTCATTTCGCGATCTAGTCTTACGGGCAACCTAGACATATCGAGATAGAGACCAAAAGATACCGACCCAATTTAATCTAGTTCCTGTTATCAGAATTGGCTGAAATTTGGTACACATACCTATGTAAACCCGATGAAAATACAACATTATCTAATGATGGGGCCGGAAGGTGGTCACAGGATCTCTGCTGTATTTACCGTTGACACACCGAGTTTTGGTTACAGTAAAAAATACATGTCTTATAAAAGCTTGTTTTGAAAAATACTTAGATTTTTTAACAAAAAAACTTATTTTAAAGATTGCAAGAGATCTTAGGTGGACATGTGATGAGGAGGAACGAGGAGCATGTTATGAGGAAAGTTTTAAGTATGAGTGTTGATGGCTTTAAGAAAAGAGGCAGACCGAAGAAAATGTGGATGGATTGTGTGAAAGATTATATTAATAGAAAGAAAGTGAATATTTCTCCATCATTAGATCAGCTCCTAAACACCATTTATTGCATTGTCATCGGGTTTAATTTTTTTCAGTGAAATCAGTTGTGAAACATGAAAGAGCTCTCAAATCGATATACTACATGATTCCACAGCAATTACATCATTTACTATCTTACATTTCTTGTATCGATAGCTCATCTATAGAATCGATTGTAAGCAAACAAATCATTACTCTATCTCGCATAGTCGTGATCGCTGATCGGGACGCAGGTCGTCGGGGCAGTTCGGAGCCGTTCGTGCATCTTCGCCAGTGCTCGTGAAATGTGAGCATTATGAAGTTATTAATGGTGAAATTTTACTGTTTTACATTTTAATGTGGCCGACTGTATTTCGTATTGTAGTAAAGTTAATTGCGCTTTTGATAACAATAGAGGTGTTATGACTATGAATAAATTTATTAATGAGTTTTTGTAATTGCCTTTGAAGGAAGATTATTTAACTGAAAGCTGTTTCAGAATTTCTTACTTTTGATTTACTTTTTCGCTAAACTTTTTTTACAATAGGTAATTATAAAAGAAAACTTAACTTTTCTTGTACTTTATTCGTTTATCTGTGATCTAATGTTTCGTTACCCATAAAGAAACTAGTGCACAGACTACACTCTGTTTTTTCTTACTTGTCTTATTTAGTAAACAATATTGGCCAGTTACCACACTTCTTGACTGTTTGTACCTACCTGTATTTGTTCTGTTTTTTCTTTAAATTTTTGATAATTTTGTACATCACTCTTGACGCAAACAAACATTTATTTCTTCTTTCTTTCATGTATTTTTTAATAAAATTCTTCAATAATACTTTTAATTTTTTAACCTTAATATATGTGCAGAGCTAGTAATTATATTTTATCAGTAGTTATTTAAATAAAGAGACATGCAAGATTGTCTACTAAATAAGACACGACAGAAAAAACAGACTTTACTAACTTGTCTTTGGCATATATTCAGAGACGAATCTAAGCGTCAACTCACAGATCTATTACCTACGTCAACTCATCCTTCCAACCAACCAACCAAACTGCCAACCTTCCTTCCAACTGTCAAATAGCACTACATTTTGACAGTTAGAAGCATGAGCTCACGCTTACATCATTCTCTGAATACCTATAAGCCTTATAGTGATTGAACATAGTACACAGTCAGTATGTAAGAAAAGAGGCAGACCAAAGAAATGGATGGATTGTGTGAAAGATGATATGAATAGAAAGAAAGTGAACACGGAGATGACGGCTGATAGAGATGTTTGGAAGAAAAATTCATGCTGCGCCTACCCCAAATAAATTGGGATAAGGGCAGGAGGATGATGACACAGTCAGTACGTCTACATTGTTTTACAATTTATAATGCATGAATATTTCCTTATGTAAATTTAGCATTATTTCTTGCGTATCAAACGTTGTTGTCTTCTTATTACTTCTTTCCTCTTTTAAGTAAGGTTCACTTTACCAACATTAATTATCTGGTAAAATAAAATATACTAGAATTTCAGGTAAACGAAAGACACTTATAATAACATCACGCCTGTATTTCCTCGAAGGGGTAGGCAGAGGTGTGTAGAGTACACCCACATTTCGCCAGCTATGTTGTAAGTCCCATGTAATAGGGGAAAAAATAAAATGAAAGAATAAATTTTGGTCAACACCAGTCTCATTGTATATTCTGTAGTAATAATTCTAATTTATATTTATTATAATAAAATATATCTTTTCTAATCTTTATTTGCGTTCTTGTTCATAAACCATGTTTTTTTTTATTATCTGAATATATTTTATCTTACTAGCTAATATTATAAATGTGATAATCTGTGAAGATGTTTGGACGTTCGTTACTCAATAACGTGTTAACCGTTGAACGGATCTGGATGAAATTTGGCACACAGATAGACCATAACCGGGATTAACATATAGGCTATATATGCTATATATGGCTTTATATGCTGGGTAAATAAAAAGTTCTCGAGGGACGCACGATGACATCTTTCTGTGATATGCCGAATTACAAGTGGGCGAAGCCACGGCCATAGCCTAGTCCTAAATAGGTATATTAAGATTTTACTTTGAGTTTAATTAATTCCTCATGCCTATTATGTACCATGTACCGTGATTACAAAGTGTTTAATTAATTTGTTGCTTCAATATTAAACGTTTAAGCATTATCGCTTAAAACCTACTAAGAAAAGTAATACAATTTATAAATCTACCATATTTTGATCTTAATAACGTTACTTTAAATTTATAAAACAATTACATAGGTATTTCACGACATGAAAAATCTTGATTAAAAATTAAATAACTTACATTACATTATGAAAAGGTGCAATACTAATAAACAGCGTAACAAAACGGATTTTTATGGAAAGTAGAACAAAAAATGCTTAGTTTTATGTTAATTAGTAATTAGATTAGTTTCATGTACATTACATTTAATGTGTAGGTATGAAATTATAAATATCATAACGATATACTTTTATTAGAAGACATATAATACAATTTTAATGGAAGATGAGTGTATTATTATTGGCAATAACACAAATAAATTATCTATACTGAATTTACAAATTCATTTTAATCCGTGAATATTTAAGTAACCAACATTATTTCTTACTTAAGTATTATATTTTCTTAAAAAAACTCTTGTTATTGACACTACTTACTACCTGAAGAATTCTTATCTGAATTGTGGAACGAAAAAAACGCTCACTAGACTAGCAGGATTCGAACCTGCGACTCCTGGCTCAGTACGATAGTAAAAAATATTGTTTTAAATCATCGCAATTTTTTTTTCTGTATGTCCCTACCAGAACCTGTTATGCCATTTAATAAAAATATGTGAGTAAAAAGACAACAACACAATTACAGTTTTTTTAGTTCAACTTGGTCAGGAATATGGTAATCCACACATCCGATGCAATTCTCAGAAAATGTCTGTACTTGGAATACAAAATTTCTCATATTAATAAAAAATGCTAGGAGCACTTGGCGACGGTCGTCGGGTGATAAATAAAAATCCCGGCAATTCTCGGGAAAGACTAAAAACGTGACTGCACTGCAACACCGGACGACTCCCCGCCGACCCGGCCACTTCTTTGTTTTTAAACATACAAAAAGTCAGCCCCTTCATTCTCGAAGAGTCAGGTACAAACTCTTCTGGCCACATGTTCCAAACTTACACCGAAACTAACAACTTGCTAAGTCAAAAATAGGAAATAAGTATTCTTGAAAAGTGTCGCCGCACATATGCTAATTACGACTATCAGTCAAACTCCCACTACTATTTTATTTATATCATTATTTTTTTCAATAAAGCTTTATGTGTACTTACAGTTAATATCTTAATTCTTCAGGGCATCTTAGGTCAAACTATATCGCCAGTAGCAAAAGCAATCCATTCGCATAATAATAAATATGGACACAACACATGCTCACTTGTCAATCGTATGTTAAATAAACAATTTTTGGTCACAACAGAAAAAAATAAAATTAATCACTCTCACACGAATCCTTACACAAAATGTCAATGTTTTTAATTTAGAAAAATAATAACGATTGTCAAAGAAAATCACGAAATAAAAAATAACGCGACTAACGTCCAACGCGGCTGCGGTACAGACCGATATGGCATATTAATAGCGGGTGGACATGGACGAAACGCGCCGACGGCGATTTCATCTCAATCTTGCCCGTCGAAACGAGACAGTAACATGACAATAAACGATTGTAAAACGTCTGGAGAGAAAGAGACAACACTTTTCTCATTATACACCCGCCGAACCTGACATTTCAATCACGCTGTCCCTCTCACACCGAAAGTTATTTCCGTACAAATTATATGCGGGCGTATTTGTGCTCCGTCCTGCTCTGGCGCGGATAGTGCTAACCAGATAATGTCTTAATCGCATTTTCTTAGCGCTATGCTGACTGATGCACTAACATAAACAATGATAATTCATGGATTTGCATGAACGATAAAGGGGTTTTTTATGGAGTCAATATCAACGAGTAAAGTAAATATGGTAGGTGGGAGGTCCATAAGTAATTATGTAATTTAACTAATTATATCCTTTCAGTGCGGAAGCTGGATTGTTTGGTTTGTTACTATAGGTAACGTTACTGAATTACATATCACGTGAAATCAAGAAAATACTAACACTGATATATCTAAGCAACTTCTGAGGATTTATTGAAATAAATTAAGTCAACTGAAGTTCAAGAAAAACATTGAGAGATACAAGTATTAGAACGATTAAGAGAACCAACTATTTCTACTGATTTAAAGTAATAGAGGGCAAGAAGTGAAGGAATCACAACTGGTGACCGATTTTCAGGGCAGACACTTGAGAAAATAAATACAATACATGAAAGGGCACAAGAATCAGTCATCGTCAGTCTGTAAGAATTTGCGCAAAAAATAACTAAGTACCTACCTATCACATAAATTTGATATCTATATTTGTATTTTCAGAGTTGTTGCTCTACATATATGAGGAACCCGAATTCTATCAACATCCAAAAACAGAAAATAGATAAAACTGAAGTTATATCTACACGAGAAAGAAACGATGACAGAATGAGTTAAGTCTTGCATCAGAACAATAATTTTGATTGATAAACTAATAAATGTTAGGAATCCAATAAAATACAGGAAGCGGTGAAGGTTAGGATAGAATTAATGACATCTGAATAGAAGTGTTTTGGGGCTAATAATATTCAAAACAAACATTTGTTGTGTCATATTACACGAGATAAAATTCTTTTGAATCTAAAAAGTAATATAAAAAAAAGAGATGAAGAAATAAAACAGAGATATAGCGATTCAAAGGGTAGAAGAAAAGCTTACTAACATAATATTTAAGAAAAATTTAGCAAAAGTTTCAACGAGTTTAATTTTCAACACTATAATAGAGATAATCTAAGATTTGAGTCATTTTGAAAGAAAACCAAAGCTGACATCTGAATCTGAATAAAATAACCCAGAATCAGTCACACCATCTGATTTAAAAAATTACCAGAACGTCATTTACATGAAAAATACATTTCAGTATTGTGAAATGCCATATTTTAATATGGAAACGGACTAAATAATTATCTATTTGTGTAGAGGTTGGTAAATACTTGAAGGCAGTGTGTTTACTGTGGTGACTACTGCTCAAATGTTTGTCCAGAGATGACAACCTGCTGACGACTCAACCAATCCACTGGTTCTGAGAAACTATGGAAGTATTCCCTAATCACACACTGACTGGACTACTTCTCGAGCTTGGAACACAAATATGATTTGAGGATCCAACTCTCTAATGGGGTTGAAAATGTAAAGGTCAAATTAGGTGTGACGGAGAATTTGAACGAAGAGAGTGAAGGCTAATGTGTTATGGTTGTAAAATTGTCATCAGTGTATGGGAAGAATTGTTTTAATGAGTATATTTGGGTAATGGAGGTTTGTCGTGATGTAGTGTTCTTGATTAAAGTATTGAGATGAGTCATCTAGATTTTATGTATCAAATCTGGAGAAGACAGCGAGATAAGAGACAATTCCTAGAGAAAAAGATATTAATTGCCTATTTATTATTTTAAGACATTAACGCACGCGGAGCGAAATCTAAAGATTTGGTACACCAGTGCTTTATACGTTCATGGTAGCTTAGCGGATACAGCACTGATGAACCAAACCAGGAGTTGCAGGTTCGAATATTGCTCGTGAGCGAATTATTCCTTCCACAATTTACATCTTTAGAAAATATATTACTGGTTAGGTATCAAGTATTCGTTGTTTTCTATCAAAACTTGGGATTAAACATCTGGACCAAAATATTCCGACAGTGGTTAGTTTGTAGATGATGTAGCTGTCCACTATTCGAACATTGCTATTCTTAGTTACAATGTTTGAATAGAACAAAAAAATTAAAAAATTACCTCGACCCGCAAACTACATCCAACCCAGTGAGAAGCTTCCTGCAGGGTATAAACTCCTTAGCCTACATGGAAGTCCCTAAACTGATTGCGGACCCAGTTAGGTAGATGCAGGCTTAACATGAGCAAGCATGCCTCGTTGGTCTAGTGGTTGCAAGCGTGACTGCTGAGCGTGGGGTCCTGGGTTCGATTCCCGGGTTGGGCAAAGTGTTATTGGGGTTTTTCACTAGGAAATTCTGAGTAGCAGCCCGGAGTCTGGATTTGTGCCCGATCAGTGAAAATAGGCTCCCCCCCTATTATATGGGACTATAACATAACTGGCGAAATGTGGGTGTACTATTACACCTCTGCCTTCCCTTCGGGGAAATACAGGCGTGATGTTATTTTATGTTATGTTAACATGAGCAAGTGGGGCTATATAGACCAAACAGCTACAGCCTGCATGTCACACTTGCTATGGTGCTCCTTATGTCCAAACACTTGCACATTGTTAACATTGCCACAGACAACGCACAAGACTTGGCAAATCTCCATTGACCATAGATTCCATTATCAAAGCAAATTTCTGTGCCAGCTGGGGCCAGCAACGTCTGATTACTGTACCACTGTCAGTAAATATATGTACCATCGAGCGAGAAATAAAATCCAATATTTAGCTGTCGTCAAACATTTCAAGTACTTTGAGCAATTCAATAAAAAAAACTCTGAAAACTAAACAAAAGATCACATACTATCACTTACAAAAGAATGTTTCTGTCAAGTGCGTGCGTGAAATCGCGTCACTCCCAATAGGTTCCGTATGAATCATGCATTAGTTACCCGAACTGGTCCCCTGTAACCAAACTGAGTGCATTGCATGTCTTAATGCACTCACAATAAAAACACCACATATCGCATCGTAGAATGTGACAGTAACATCTTCACGAGAACGTATTAAACTATACATTGCAACTCAAGCTCAAACAAGAATTACTCTTAAAATTATTTTAGCAAAGTCCATTTTGAGTCCAAAACAGAATCTTTAAGGATTTCAGAATCAAACCCGTTTGGTTACGAATGAAATGGCCAGAGAAAAGGGACAAGGATACAAAAAGCAATCGCGGTAAAGCAACTAAACTCCAAAGCTCAAAGGACTTGTGCTGTATTTTGTTTTGTCTGAGCGAGATAACTTGATCATCGTCGTGAACAACCAAAAGTAAGAAAAGAAAAATTTTAAAGCAAAAAAAGATTTTATATCCATAGCAATAAAGATTAAATTCATAATAATTCATCATGTATAAGACCTTTCGTCCCGGGCATAACTTAAAAAGAACAATTTACAAGTTCGTCTGGCACAGACAGAGATGGCGGATGAAATTGAGTACGTGTGAAAGGGAGAGGTGACAACCGGAGTTGGAGGCTGTGTATTTTTTTCTGAGTTATTATGCCGGTTCCGATCATTTAATTAAGACATTTTGTGCATTTATAATGAAATAACAATATGAGTCAACGTTACCACCACCTTTTAAGTTGACGTTGAAGTTTGACCTGATGTTGAATTATTTAAACGGTCAGTTTTATTTTTTATTAAAGAATATTTCTGCTGAGCTGGGAATAAAAAAAGCACCAAGACGAGTTGCGAGATGATAAGTAGTATCATCCTGAATAAGTTGTAAGAGTATGGGATCTGGGAAACAATTAAAACAAACGGGTTTTGGATTATTTCTCATTTGATACAAATCTACTGCGATCGCCAACCCGCCTTCTAAGCGTGGTGATTATGGCATATCCCTTTTGGGGGAGGCGTATGTCCAGCAGTGAACGTCTTTCGGCTGAAATGATGATGATGATGATAATGTCTGCCATCAGACCTCCGCAGCCCATGTTACCTACTGACTAATACCGACATCCTTAAGTTGTCAGACTTTTGGGCTTGTGACCACTTTATTGGTTTCAGTTCCCCACGCCTGAATCAAGTTTTCCCCTTTTAGGCCATTTTGTTCCCCTCAATTTTTTTTTGTTACTAATCGTAAAAAAACATTATGATCTGGTCACCCTGAGTCAGTTTCCTAACTTTTATGATTAATTCATACATGTACGTACACTCTTGCTTTTCATGCCACTACTTGGTGACATCACTTTTAGTAGTAGTAGAGCTCCTTTGTGAAAGAGCTCGTCCGGGGAAGTACTACCACCGTATCTACTTCTCCGCCAAATAGTGATGCTTGCTTTGCTGTGTTTCGGTCTGAAGGGTACGGGTGCCGGTGAAATTACAATCACGAGACTTTCCATCTTCATGTCTCAGTTTGGCAAACCGACTTGCGGTACCATTTAGGTAACAGCCTAGGTGGTATTGAAGTTGTTATGGGCAAAGGGAAACGCTTAACACAAGGTGGGCCTTTAGGTGGCTCGTTTCGCCAGCCTATAAAAAAAAAAAAAAAATTTTAGCGATCAATTTCACTAAACTCTAGCTCTTTATCCTTTTTTTACCTCTGGGGTCTAAATTCCCCTAACCCCTAAAAAGGGGAACTTCCCCCTAATGTGGAAACACTGCTTCTGACTACCCGTAACGAGTAACGACTGCTATAGATATTTGTATAGCAACCATGACCGACAGCGGCACGGAAGGAACTCAATGTGCAACGAAACGGTCACCCATCCAAGAACTGACCGCGGCAAGCGCAACTTAACCTCGTAATCTACGCTGTTATTACTTAACCACGAGCCACGAGCCCCTCGATACGGCAGCTACAGTTGATAATAATATGAGTTCCAGAATCCATCACTTATCGCCCGTAGACGCGTTTATTGCAAAATATGGGACTTTCCCAGTTTGTTTTTAGAAAAAAAACAGTGTAATTTTTTTCAAGTAACAAAAAAGTTTAAAGAAAAAGATATATTTATTTGCAAAAACATGTGTAGATAATAATACATGTTTGAGATGGTTATTAAAGATGGAAATGATAGTTTGGATCAACATGTTTGACCATGACTGGTGTACAAATATAAAAAACATAAAATTAGTAATTGTCAAAATTTATATAATTGTGTGTTGTACACTACATGAAATAATTTAATAATAATAAGTCAATAGTATTTCATGGCAATATAATTAATGAAAACCATAAAATTCAAGTATAAAAAGTAATAATAATAATAATAGTTTACGTTTGTCCATAAATTAAAATGAGTTTTGTTACATTTATAGAGTTTTGTCATTTAGGAAATCGTCAATATTGTCATCATCATCATTTCAGCCTAAAAACGTCCACTACTGGACATGGGCCTCCCCCAATAGGGGGGGATATGCCATAATCGCCACGCTTGGCAGGCGGGTTGGTGATCGCAGTTGGTTGGTTAAATACTCAGAGGACGCTGCTACCCATCCTCTGGTGGATCCCTTAGTCGCCTTTTACGACACCCATGAGAAGAGAGAGGGTGGTGAAATTCTTTGCGTCCGGCACCACACGGACAATAATATTTATTACTAGCTGGAGCCCGTGGCTTCACTTCCCTGGTATTTCGATAAAAACAATCCTGTGTAAATTAATCCAGGGCATAGTCTATCTGTATACCAAATTTCATCCAAATCCGTTTAACCATTTCAGCGTGATTGAAAAACAAACAAACAAATCAACAAAAATCTTACCTCTGCTTTTATAATATTAATTGTATTTGGCTAAATTATATATCTACCACGAGTAGAGTTCACGGTAGCCCAGTGGTTAAAGCGACTGGTTTACTGAACCAGAAGTCGCAGGTTCGATTCCTGTTCGTGAGAGAATTATTCTTTCCACATTAATATAAATGACGACGACTTCTGTGGTCTAATGTTCGAATGTCGGACTGCTGATAACGAGGTCGTGGGTTCGATTCCCACAGGACTATTTGTGTGATGAACATAAGTGTTTGTGTTGGTCTGGGTGTTGCTTATGTATTTACAACAAAAAAATGTATATGAGTATTATATCCATTGTGGTGAGAAGATTGGCCGGCTGGACTCTGCGTTACCGAGTGCTAGCCGTTACCAGGATGCGCCGGACGCTATCGCTATATTTAGGCAGGACGTCGCTCGGGGAGGCTCTTCTCATGCACCTGCTGGTGAGTTTGCGTACCCAGTGTGGCATCGATCCGCACACTCCAAGCATGTTGACGTTGCCCTTAAAGAAACATGCCGTACGATAACTGGTTGCCTAAAGCCCACGGCTCTTAACATGCTATATCCATTAGCGGGCATAGCTCCACCTTCCGTACGTCGAGATGTTGCGTGTATCTTGGAGAAATTGAAACTAGAGACCGATCATCGACACCCTCTCTTCGAACACCAAATCCCAAGAGCCCGTTTGAAAAGTCGCAAGAGTTTTATACGCTCCACTCGGACCTCACAACTCCATCCAGCCGCAATGAGGACGGAGTTGTGGAAAGAAAGGCTCCCACCTCCACCTGATTTTTTAGTACCGTAAGAACACCTGCCCCCAGGTCACGATCTCCCGTGGCCAGTCTGGAAATCCCTTAACCGTCTGAAGTCGGTCGCTGCAGAGAAAATTTGTGCAAATGGGGAATTCGAGACTCCTCAAAAACTGAATGTGATTGTGGGGCCCCCATTCAGTCCATGGCCCATTTGCTTATTTGTCCCTTGTGCCCTGTCAACTGTACAAGAGCCGACCTAAATGAAGCCACGACCACCGCCATAGAAGTGGCCAAATATTATATAAAAAAAGTGTGAACCATTGACACGAAAGAAGAAGAATATCCATTGTCTAGTACCCATAGCACAAACTCTGCTTAGTTTGGGACTAGATGGTGCTGTGTAAAAATGTCCCAAAGATATTTATTTATTTATTTAAATTCAAATTCATTTATTCGCATAAAAGTTGGTACATAACACAGTTGTAACTGTATTCTACGCAAATAAATGATTCTTTCTTTCTTGCTTTGGTCTTACATGTAATTGGGATTAGTTCTTACAACTTTAGTCAAATTCGACATGCAATTATCAAAAAATTTAGGGTATTTAAATGTAAACAGTTCCACTGACATGCAAACATCTTCTGCATAGACATACTTCTGTATGAATGGCTATAATTTAGATAAGAAGAGTTACAAAGATGCTTGTTAAAATTATGACTTGATTACATAATAAGATTGATTAAGAAGAATTAATGATTTCAATATTTTTGTCAGGCAATTTAAATTAATTAACACGTCAGATACATTTTTTTTAATGTCATCAACAGAGTAGAAAGATTTCTCTTTAACCACAATTTTAGCTTTATTTGAACAACATGATCGGTAGTTCCTTAATATTCTTGGGTAAATTATATTAGATACGCCACACATAACATAAATAATACCTACAATAATTAGTACATAATCGGTCTTTCGCAACTAATTTTAACTTTAGATATCGGCTGTCCAGTAACTGGGTTGTGATCCGTTGAGGGACTTGTCACTTGTCTGATGGCAGTCGCATCTGGTGAGCTCATAGAAATCCAAGTACCTAACAATATTCAGATTTCTGTTGGTCAGCTGGAAGCCCACCCCAACATGTTTAGGAAAAACCTAGGAGAAAGAAAAACTTTTTCAAAAAGAACATCTGTCCTATTATTTTCTGGGTTTTTTTCTTAAAAAAATATAAATAAAAAACCAGCCAAGTGCGAGTCGGACTCACGCAGTAAAGGTTCCGTCCCACCCATTGACCATAGAAACTGATTAAATTTACGAGGGTTTATCAAAAGACATCAACGCACCGTGCGCGAAATATGAATTTTGCATGTCTTTCTTACGCAGGTACCACCTCATATGTCTATGTTTGCCCTATTTTTAGTATTTGTTGCTAAACTACATATTATGCACTACAATCAGACCAAGTTTGATGCTGGTATGTATTATCGATTTTAAGATAGAGCAGGAGCAAAAACGTTGAAAAATATGCATGCTTTTTGAGGTTTCTTGTATGGGGACCCCCTTTGGTTTTAGACTTTTTTATTTTTAGTATTTGTCGTGATAGGGGTCATATCAACACATATTCTGAGAACATTTCAATCGGCTAGCTATTACCGTTCAAAATATGCCCTGTGTAAGACAGACGGACGGACGGACGGACGGATGGACGAACAGCGTATCAAAAGCAATAAGGTCCCGTTTGGCACTCTTTGGTTTAGATACGGAACACTAAAAAAATTCCCAGGGCCTTAGACACCTATGGATTTTTCAAAAAGATGGCTCTTGGTACTTTTGTTCTTTTACAAGAACGTTGCTCTGAGCGAATCGTTCTTGCGGTTATTATGTGATATATTGTTATTGCTCTGTCATGCATAACGTTAAATCTAAAAATAAAACGCGCCTGTATGAATGTGAAAGAAATAGTTTTTCGAAGAGAGTATGATTTTTGTAGAACCAGTGTTGTTATTAGTAGACAATATTTTATTAAAGCATTATTTTAAGGTAGCTGCTTATAAATTTTTAGGGTTCCTTACTCGAAGGGTGCCAAATGGGACCCTATTACTCTCGCTACGCTGTCCGTCCGTCCGTCCGACCGTCGGTCTGTCACAGGGCTGTATCTTATGAACGGTAATAGTTAACCGGTTATACCAGCGTCAAACTTAGTCAGATTATAGTGCATATTATTTAATTTAGCAACGAATACTAAAAATAAGACAAACATAGACATATGTGGTGGTGCATGCGTAAGAAAGACATGCAAAAATTCATATTTCGTGCACTGTGCTTTGATGTCTTTGGATAAACTCTCGTAAATTAAATCAGTTTTTATGGGGTAGGTATCAGGTCGTTGAGAGCCTTACTGCGCGAGTCCGACTCGCACTTGCCAAGTTTTTTTCTTTTTAGGGTTCCGTAGTCCTACAAGGAACCCTTATAGTTTCGTCATGTCCGTCCGTCTGTCCGTCTGTCCTAATCCTTTACAGCTAAATAACTTCTACAGTTATAAACATAAGTAAATGAAATTTTGTTAAAAAATGGTTAAGATAATTATAGATCTCAATTTTAAAAGAATAAAAAAATCTTGGTTACGTATTTTAGGGGTGGCGCCCATACATGTGAAATGGGGATGTTTTTTTTTTTTTCGCTGCACTCCCTTGTGTTGGGTATCATTGATAGGTCTACTAAAATGAAGGTAATTGTTTTCATACATAACTTTTTATCAGGCGTACCATCTGTGAAATATAGCCTGCCAAAGTGGCTTGCAATGTGTCCGCCCCCCCCTGCCATTTCTAAACTATGCAACGTAGAAACTTATAATCTTCCACATTGACAGACCTTTGTAAAAACTCTCTTTTAAAATTATTTCAAGTATAATGTGATTATAAATGTATATCTGTGTGTACAATAAAGAATAAGAACTAGAATAAGAATATAAATTTTCGAGTTATAGAGAGAAAACTGAAAAATACTCAAGACGTCCTACTTTAAAGGTCATTGACCTTAGAGGAAAATGATCTTACCAAATAATGCTCCTTTAGTTAGTTTCTATTTGAAAAAAATCACAAAAAGTAACTTTGTGTTATGTTGTCATAACGCACTTCTTAAATTTAGCGCTAGATGGCGCTACTAACAACACGCTCTGAGTCGCCAATGCTGCAGATCATTGAAAAAACTAAAATAGCCATGATTAATATTCGATTTGATTCGTTTGTAATTACACCTACCTACATAAGGAACCCTATAATACTGAGCATGGCCCGACATGCTCTTGGCCGGTTTTAATTAGGAGAATTGGCCTTCGTCGAAACGTTAATAAAAGCGTTTTTTTAATAAAAAATACACCAGTTCTATTACATTTTTATTTGAATTTATGCATAATCCGTACTTGAATACATACAGAGGTATAGTTAAAATCTTTATATTAAAAGATTTTTATGTCTCAAACCAGTATTTCAAATTCAAAGTTCACTTACTTACGTCACAATGGTTCGTGCTAGAGCTGTTGATGATATCCGATTTACCGGACAATATTAACTAAGTCCATACACTAATGTATGCTGAAGATGTTGCTGCAATTGTTTGTTCATCCACAATCAAGTAGTTGGAGTGGAAGATGGTTATAGTAATGGACAATCTCCACAAATGGTTTCAGCAGAATGGTCTGATACTTAACATAAACAAAACGCTGTTTATGCAGTTTCAGTCTGTTTCATGTTTCAGGTCGTGTATGCACACAGGTTCAAGTAAACTTGGCCAAGGACATCATACTAGGCGTTGATCATGCCTCTTTCCTTAGTTTCACTCTTGCTTCACAGAGCACTCACTAGAAAGAAACACAAAGACTGCGTATGTAAAAAGATACCCTTAGGCTCTGCAAGATGAATAACACACCTTCACAGGATGGGCCTCAGTGATAACACAGTTTGCAGGTTTTGTCGCGAAAAGGATGCGACGCCAATCCATGTCCTCCGTGAATGTGATGCAGTGCACCACATAAGAAGCCAACATCTTGGAAACCACGCAATCCCAACGCAGTAGATCAAATCCTCCTCCACCAAGGTCATAGTCTACTTCATGATTGGCATGCAGCTTGGGGAAGTGCTGTAATGCTGCAAGAGGCGTCACAATAGATCTTATCAGGTCGCAGTGGCTTAGGGGCGTTCAAGACCCCTACCTCTTTCCTCAAAATAATAATAATGTAGACAAGTAAAAAAAAATATAAGTATTACATCCAATGTCTAGTACCCATAGCACAAGCTCTGCTTAGTTTGGGACTAGACGGTGCTGTGTAAAAATGTACCATTTTTAGGGTTCCGAAGTCCTACAAGGAACCCTTATAGTTTCGTCATGTCCGTCCGTCTGTCCGTCTGTCCGTCTGTCCGTCTGTCCGTCTGTCCTAATCCTTTACAGCTTAATAACTTCTACAGTTATAAACATAAGTAAATGAAATTTTGTTAAAAAATAGTCTACATATAGATCTCAATTTTAAAAGAATAAAAAAATAGTTTTTACGTATTTTAGGGGTGGCGTCCATACATGTGAAATGGGGATGGAAATTTTTTTTCGCTGCACCCCCTCTTGTGGGATATCATTGAATAGGTCTACTAAAATGAAGGTAATGTTTGATACACCACTTTTTTATCAGGTGTACCATCTGCGAAATATAGCCCGCCAAAGTGGCTTGCAATGTGTCCCCCCCTGCCATTTCTAAACTATGCAACGTAGAAAGTTATAATCTTCCACATTGATAGACCTTTGTGAAAACTCTCTTTTAAAATTATTTCGAGTATAACGTGATTATAATTTTTTGAGTTATAGAGAGAAAACTGAAAAATACTTAAAACGTCCTAGTACCAAGGTCATTGATCTTAGAGAAAAATGATCATAGCAAATAATGCTCCTTTAGCTACTTTCTATTTGAAAAAATCAAAATGCTTCTTAAATTTGGCTTCTTGAATTTATCGCTAGATGGCGCTACTAACAACACGCTCTGAGTCGCGATTGCTGCCGATTATTGCAAAAACTAAAATAGCCATGATTAATATTCGATTTGATTCGTTTGTAATTACACCTACTTAAGGAACCCTATAATACTGAGCATGGCCCGACATGCTCTTGGCCGGTTTATTTATTTATTTAAGTCGTGCATGTTTTGTCTGTCACCTGCATTACCGATTTAGATGTTCAGGAGTTGTTACTTTGCTTCAGTCATAGAATATATACTAACGACCTTCAGTGCAGCCAACTGCACCAATAATATAATACGGTATCGAGCTGTGGGGACGAGCAGCATATTGGATATGTCATGTTTCGGATACAAAAGCGAGCGGTGTGGGTGATGGTGCGAGTATCTCGGGTGACGTAAATACAACCGTATTTCCACTCTTTAAAAATACTTATGGTTTCTAGTTTAATGATTTTTCATTCTCTAAAGAAGGTAGCTGGGGTAACCTGGATCCGGAAGACCGAGTGTTGTGGTGCAGCTTAGGAGAGGCCTATGTCCAGCAGTAGATTACAATAGACTGAGTTGATGATGATGATGAGGGTTGCAAGCGAGGCTGAGTGCCCAGTAGAGTACGCTGGACGTATTTGCTCTGTCTTTTGAGCTCTTTTAATGAAAGCCGAAGCACTGCGCGTTGACTTCTTTCAAGATACCATAAGCTGTGCTGCACCTTAGACGAACTCTTCTAAATTAAATCAGTTTCTACGGGGTATCAGGTCGACAGGTGGTACGGAAACTTTACTGCGCGAGTCCGACTCGCACTTGACCAGATTTTTTTTTGCTACGACTTATTAACCTAAGTAATGCTTTGGTTGTTAAATTAGCTTGTCTTTTCCAGTTACAGATAAAGTGATATTAAGTAGAAATATTACAACAAATTGTTTCACAAATAAGAAACTTTCGTAACAAGCAGCTCGCACCTGCATTTCTGCTGACCGGAATAGAAACCATGAGTATCGTGGGACTGTTTACAGATATCGCTTGAAGATTGCTTAGTGTAGGTATCACCTTACAAGTTCAACACTAAAATATGAAACATGTTTAGACTTTGATTTTTAGGGTTCCGTACCCAAAGGGTGCTTACTTACTTACTTACTTACTCCTCTGGCTCAGCGACCCAAAGTGAGTCATGGCCTCCGAAACGAGAACTCTCCAATTTCCTCGATCTTGCGCGATATCTCGCCAGTTGGTAGCTTGAAGCTCACGTAGAACAGTCTCCACAGCATCTCCCCAGCGATATCTGGGGCGACCAACTGGTCTACGTCCGGTTGGTTGGCCCAGATACGCTTTCTTGGCTCCTCGATCTTCCCCCATGCGTTCGACGTGGCCGAGCCATCGCAAACGTTGCGCCTTGATTACGCCAATGATATTAGGCTCGTCCACTAGCTCTTCGATTTCGGCATTCTTCCGGACTCTCAGCGTACCATGCTGTGTTTTTACCCAAAGGGTGCTAAGGGACCCTATTACTCTCGCTATGCTGTCCGTCCGTCCGTCTGTCTGTCTGTCTATCTTTGTAACGGTAGATAACCAGTTGAAATTTTCACAGAATATGTATTACTATGGTGTCTTTCACGACAAATACTAAAAATAAAAAAAGTCTAAAACCAAAGGGGGTCCCCATACAAGAAACCTCTAAAAACATGCATTTTTTTCAACGTTTTTGTTCCTGCTCTATATTCAAAACGGTAATACATACCAGCGTCAAAATTGGTCTGATTATAGTGCATACCATCTATATCTATACTATAATAAAACTGTAAAGGTCGAAAAGTCTGTACATTGAGTTTTTTTTCGCGAAAACCGGCTAGGGGGACTAGAAATAAGCTATAGAACACGAATCAATCGTTTAAAAAATTTATGTCTGTCTGTCTGTCTGTCTGTCTGTCTGTCTGTCTGTCTGTCTGTCTGTCTGTCTGTCTGTCTGTTTGTTACCTCATCACGTGAAAACGGCTGAACGGATCGTAATGAAAATTAGCATTTGTATTGGTATTAGTCTAACTTAAAATATAGGGTATGTTTTATCTGAATCGGTTGAGTAGATCCAGCGATACAGCTTGACCCCTCTATTGTATTAAGTTGCATACAAAGTAGAGGTCATGATTGTTGGTTGTATGCAGGTTGCAGGTTCTATTCGTATTATAGAAAATATAGAATAACATAACATAGCCCATCACTGTCCCGCTGCTGGGCATGGCCCTCTTCTTGGAATGAGAAGAGTTAAGGAACTGGATATTGTTAGTGTAATAGATTATCATAACATAATCAGCTCATTACCTACTGCCCCACTGCTGGGCACGGACCTCTTCTCGAAACGAGAAGAGTTAATGAACTGTATATTATTAGTATTCTAGAATAACATAACATTACCAGCCCATTACAGTCCCACTGCTGGACACGGGTCTCTTCTCAGCATAAGAAGACATGTGGTTAGTGTTATAGAATAATGGGCACGAGCGTCTTCTCAGAATGAAAGAGTTTAGGGCTAATTCCATGAAATTCCATCACCTTAGCCGGTTGGTTGTAAAAACAAAATATAGTATGGTCGGTAAATAGTGTAATCGTCTGTGTAGGCGCTTATATTTGAAGATATTGTGTTCATAATAATGACACGATGTTATTTTCCGACATCCACGCGGACGGAGTCGCGGGCACAGCTAGTGGTATAATAAGATGTTTCACCAGGTATTCTCTTCCCGCAATGACAGCGCGATGCCTCCAAGCTACGTCACGATCAGTGCTGCCATTGATTGATATCTTCAATATATTTAAGGAGATTTTTGTTCATAATGAATATAAAATAAATTCCTAACTAGCCTAACTATTTGTTATCTCGTGTTATTCATCTAATTAGTTAATAAAGGAAACTATATTAAATTACTAGTTAAAAAGTGATTCTTTATAGAAGAAAGTAAATGAAAAAATGCATATTGCTCGGGTAATTTATTTTCACAAAGTGGCAGCACATCAAACTGACAAGTGTTGCGCTAACAGCCCGCTATTGGCTCCACGGCCGATGACGTAGTACGGAGGCAATCACGTGACCTAGCTGTCACGGGAAGAGACTACCTGGTGTTATTATACCATGGTGCATACTATGTAGTTTAGCAACAAATACTAAAAACAGGGCAAACGTAGACATAAAAACCTACGATGTAAAAATTCACATTTCGTGCATGTTCTTTGATGTCTTTTGATAAACTCTCGTAAACTAAATCACGGAAGCACGGTAGCTTAGTGGCTATAGCACTGGCGTACTGAGCCAGGAGTCGCAGGTTCGAATCCTGCTCGTGAGCGATTTTTTCTTTCCACATTTTAAATCTTTAGAATTCGCTTCGCATGCGTAAAATGCGTTAAAATAATAAAATAATTAAACTAAATCAGTTTCTATGGTGTATCAGGTCAATGGGTGGTATGGAACCCTTACTGCGTGAGTCCGACTCACATAGAAATCTAAATAATAAGGTAATAGAAATGTTATCTACTGTATTTTGCTACGGGAACGCGAGTCGGCAGTTTGCCGATACCAACACATAAATAAACAATCACGCCCACCATGTTCCTAGCATTCAATGTAAAATAAATTAAGCCTAAAAATATTCTGCTGTTAGATATGCTGCAAAATACAACTTTAGTGACTGCGTCCAAAACAGCACTGATGATCAAGCAAACGGTTCGCGCACTGGTGTCCTACGAGACACCTGCACGCGGCGACAAGTTCACGCGTTTTTACAACTTCTATACCTTATTATTTCGATTTCTATGGGGTCAACACTTAAAACGCGAAAAATAAATCAGGCCTTCCATACATTTCGTTTGAAAGGTATTGCACTTTCTATTCTAATATCTAGGTATAGCCGACTGCTTCGTTAGTCAGAAGTCTGACAGCTGGTCTAACCTGAGGATGTTAGTATTATCCATTAACTGGGTTGCAGAGGTCTGATGGCAGTCACTCCGTGTGAAATACTGATGTTCAGCCGCATCTGGTTAGGCTGGAAACCGACCCCAACATAATTGAGAAAAGGCTTGGACTCCATGGAGGAAGGATGTCAATAACTAAAGATGGGGTTCGTTTTCAATAAAAGATTTTTTGGACCTATGAGGCTCCGTGCTGCAAGGTGAAAAACTTATAAATAAATTATTATTATTATTATTATGAGCCTGTGCTGTCCCACTCCTGGGCAAAGGCCTCCCTCCATTTCTTCCATTTTTCCTGATCCCGTGCCTCTTTCTTCCAGTTTTTGAGGAATATAAATATATAAATATTTCCGGACGTTTTTACACAGCACCATCTAGTCCCAAACTAAGCAGAGCTTGTGCTATGGGTACTAGACAATGGATATAATACTTGTATACTTTTTTTTTGTAAATACTTACTTATAATACATAAGAAACACCCAGACCAACACAAACACTTATGTTCATCACATACATATTTGTGTCCTGTGGGAATCGAACCCACGACCTCGTGATCAGCAGTCCGACACATGAACTACTGGACCACAGTCATCGTCAAAAATTCAATGCATCCATTTCGTCCCGCCATCTCCTTCCCGGCCTGCCGCGACCTCGTGTAACTGCCTCGGATTCCAGTTTCGAGCCATTTGGGCCCACAGCACGTCGGGCATGCGGCAGACTTGTCCTGCCCAGTCCCATTTCAGCTTGGCAGCCTTTTGAGCCAAGGGCCACGTCTGCTATTTGTGTATAAATAAATAACAAATAAATATTATGAGACATTTTTACACAGCACCATCTAGTTCCAAACTAAGCAGAGCTTGTGCTATGTTATCAACAGTTATGTCCAAAAAAAGTTTCTGTTTTATCAATAGAAAATCTGTAAAAACAGAAAAAAGCGTGGTAACCCGTTGGATGCAACGGCTACGGAATTTATGTTAATCTTACGTGGACACAAAATAACAGACGTTTTTATAGAGTAGATGATGTATTATAAATAAATTCATGAGAGGACAAAATGTTGTGGATTTAAAAAAATGTCATAAGGTTTTGTTATCTGAACTTTTGGGTACAAAAGTAATCTTCTACTACAACTGGACCAGCTTATATTCCACACCCCCCCCCCCCCCACACACGCACCCCTAAATCCCTCCCACTATACACCTCTGCCTACCCCTTCGGGAAAATACAGGCACATTGTCATGTTATGTGTTAAAAGCTCCATCAAGATATTATCATTTATCAAAATTAGCAACCTCAATATAGGTATAATATTAGGATCAGCTAACAAACAGAACGTTGTTGTTTGTTGTCTGGAAGAGATTGCCTTGTGCGATAAGACCGCCCATTGTACTTACATAATTTATCTGTATACTACTGTCTTTGTTTTCGTTTGGTGTAATGTACAATAAAAAATATAATAAATAAATAAATAAATGTTGCAAACATTATTAATTAATTTATGAAGATAACACATCGAAAAAAAAACATCACAATACTTATTTATCAAAGTTACTATTGAATTTTATTAATTTTAAATCCAAAAAGTATTATATTATACAAAACTACAAAACACCGAAAACTAACATAAATCCATACCTATACAACATTTTTGATACCGAATCTTTAGATAAAGACAGCATACTTTTTAGGGTACAGCCACATTAATGCCAAGAGAAATGACAAATAACTTCTTAACCCGTTAATGCCATGACTAATCGATGAGGTACCAGATATAATTAATAAAACATACTATATTGATACGCCGGTGTCGGATGCCTCCGTAGGGTTCCCAATAGAGCCTATTTGAATTTATGAGTGAGGTCTAAAAGTACTGGTGGTTACGGAAATGCTTTTAGTTTAATATTTTTATTTTGCGTTTTTTTTTTCTATTTAAAATAGTATCAACAAGTTGCCACTTGAAAACTGAGTTCCCTTAAAAACTACAAAAAGTCAGGCGTAGTAGTCTCTCAAAGTAAAATCACAAGCACCTTATGTTGAAAATATCATTAAGTTCAAAACGAATCCTTTTAAATCTAAAAAATATGGGTTTTAACAAATTACATTTTTTTTTATATATTTATACATGTAATATTTCCTATGGTAGGTAAATATTTATTTATTTATTATATTAAATATTAGTAAACTTTATGAAAGTGCACCACATACTGCCCCCATCTATTTTTCACGTCTTCCTTGTCCATCCAAAGGTTATCTGGAAGATATCGCTATTAGCGATAAGACCGCCAATGTACCCTTATTTTACATGTTAGTCCTAAGTTTAATAATGTTATTGGTGTACAATAATAGTACATTATGATACAAGTGAGCTAAGTTGACTATTATACTCGAGGCTGGATTGCAGCCCGAGCCGGAGGCGAGGGCGTAATGGAGCCGAGAGTATAATAGTCAATGCTCACGCGTGTCATACGACGTTTTTCAACACACTTGCGAGGAAAAAAACATAAATTACACATTTTAGACAAATATTGAATTATTGAAAAATTATAAAAAAAGCGCGCGGACCGCGCGGTGACATACAGCTATGCGCGCGCAGGTGGTCGAAGGAAACCGCCATACAGCCTAATATTAAAATATTATAAATTGATTTTTTTATTTATAACACAAATTAATATTAATTTGTTGATAAGAATTAATAATTTGATGAAATGAAATGTTTATATAGCATATTTTAATTAATGCAGTTGATTTATTCCCAAAAATGTTTAATTTAGTTCAAGCATAAAAACTCTTTGCTGCGATTTAAAAATCAACTGTAAAGTAAAAAGCAATAATATAATGAAAAAAACACGCGTGCGTTATAAGCCACATTATGAACCTAAAAGCGATGCAATAAGAGCCACTTTACGAGCAAGTGTGTTGAAAAGAATATTCTATCTATCTATCTACATTTTCAATTCCAAGAATAATTTCTTGCGGCAGAGAAGACATTACTTAATGTTTACTAATAGTAGTTTATGAAACTGTTGCATAATAGGGGTTATTAAAACACGAGTGTGAGTTTAAAAACCGAGCCGTAGGCGAGGTTTTTAATAGTATCACACGAGTGTTTTAATACCTGATTATGTCAGTTTCATACACTATTTTATCTACACTCATACAATTTTAAATAAAATACCAAAGTCAAAATCTTGAAATCTTGGTAACATTGTCGTTGTTTTTCTTGATTTCTCTGGTAAAAGATTGTTCGTCAGAAAAGACGACAGAAAGTTCGACAGAAATTCAGGCGGGGTCATATTCTCCTCAGTTCAGTATCACTGCTGTAGTCAGATATTTTTGCCCAGAATAAAACTTTCGACATACAAAACCATAATAATAACGTAAACAATAACAATAAATTTACAAGTAACGATGAACAAATCCAGTGGCCGTGGCGCGCGACCGCGCACGCGCGCTGGTGCGCGCCTACACAGATAATAAAATATAGTCTGGCGAAAACATTATAATCGGAACTAATTTTCAATCCTTGTCAGGATTCCGTCAATCTCTGTTTCTTCATACAAAAAATATGCCTGTAAACACTTAAATATAATTAAAAGCAATATGTTAATCAAAAGTTCTGCCAAAAACGCGATTTTAAACGATAAAAATTTTCAATGTATGACAAGTGGCGCCACCCTGAATTTTGTGTACTCATTGGTGCCAAACTGTACGACTGCTAAAAAAAAGGTTTGAAAACTCCTTGGTTAGTTCGAAGTGGCATTAAAAACTCCTTAGTTGGGTTGAAGAGTGCGGTTATGGAAAAAAAATTAAATTACCGCATTGTTTTGTTCAGCAAACTGTATCGTAATGAAACTTTTTAAATTCGTTACAGGTGCATGTGCGTAAAGTATGTCATTATGACATTACTTTCGAGTTCATAATTCGAATTTTACGATACGAGTGTAGATAATAGTAGTTTATGAAACTGTTGCATAATAGGGGTTATTAAAACACGAGTGTGAGTTTAAAAACCGAGCCGTAGGCGAGGTTTTTAATAGTATCACACGAGTGTTTTAATACCTAATTATGTCAGTTTCATACACTATTTTATCTACACTCATACAATTTTAAATAAAATACCAAAGTCAAAATCTTAGTAACATTGTCGTTGTTTTTCTTGATTTCTCTGGTAAAAGATTGTTCGTCATTTACGTTGCTGCATCCAAAAATTCAGGCGGGGTCATATTCTCCTCAGTTCAGTATCACTGCTGTAGTCAGATATTTTTGCCCAGAATAAAACTTTCGACATACAAAACCATAATAATAACGTAAACAATAACAATAAATTTACAAGTAACGATGTCCAAATCCAGTAGGCCAGGCGCGCGGCCGCGCACGCGCGCTGGTGCGCGCCTACACAGATAATAAAATAGAGTCTGGCGACAACATTATAATCGGAACTAATTTTCTATCCTTGTCAGGATTCCGTCAACCTCTGTTTTATCATACAAAAAATATGCCTGTAAACACTTAAATATAATTAAAAACAATATGACAATCAAAAGTTCTGCCAAAAACGCGATTTTAAACGATAAAAATTTTCAATGTATGACAAGTGGTGCCACCCTGAATTTTGTGTACTCATTGGTGCCAAACTGTACGACTGCTAAAAAAAAGGTTTGAAAACTCCTTGGTTAGGTCGAAGTGGCATTAAAAACTCCATAGTTAGGCTGAAGTGTGCGGTTATGGAAAAAAAATTAAATTACCGCATTGTTTTGTTCAGCAAACTGTATCGTAATGAAACTTTTTAAATTCATAACAGGTGCATGTGCGTAAAGTATGTCATTATGACATTACTTTCGAGTTCATAATTCGAATTTTACGATACGAGTGTAGATAAAAATATTTACTTTACTGTTTTTTTTAAGGGACTTCCCCGCCACCCATTCCCAACCAATGCATCTCCTGTACGACGATAACGATGACGACCAACCAGAAAAGCGCCTAAGCAATGAAACAGGCGTGCCCAGGGGAAATGATTGAACTGTTTTAGAACACCCAATAAAATTACATACTTTCTTACTTAACTAAATTAGGAGGAGTAACTAAATTAGGAAGAATAGGAAGGAAATATGTTTCCACTTCCCTCTGCATCGCAAGCGGAAGACAGAAAAAAACCGGCCAAGTGTGAGTCGGACTCACGCAGTAAGGGTTCCGTACCACCCATCGACCTGATACCCCATAGAACCCGATTTAATTTCCGAGAGTTTATCAAAAGACATCAAAAGCGAAATGTGAATTTTTGCATCTCTTTCTTCCGTAGGTACCATCACATATGTCTATGTTTGTCCTGTTTTTAGTATTTGTTGCTAAACTAGATAGTATGCACTATAATCAGACCAATTTTGACGCTGGTATGTATTACCGTTTTGAAGATAGAACAGGAACAAAAACGTTGAAAAAAATGCATGTTTTTCGAGGTTTCTTGTATGGGGACCCCCTTTGGTATTAGACTTTTTTTTGTTTTTAGTATTTGTCGTGTACACCTCATAGCAACACATTATCTGTGAAAATTTCAACTGGGTATCTATTACCGTTACAAAGATACAACCCTGTGACAGACAGACGGACGGTCGGACGGACGGACGGACAGCGTAGCGAGAGTTCTGTTCAAAAGATACAGCCCTGTGACAGACAGACAGACGGACGGACGGACAGCGTAGCGAGAGTAATAGCGTCCCGTTTGCACCCTTTGGGTACGGAACCCTAAAAAAGTTACAAGAACATAGGCGCAAGAAAAAGATGTTTGCAACTGAAAAGTCCAGCTTCCTAGCTCCACGGATTAAAATTTAGTAATTTGTTGGTCCTATTTATGAGCTGTTGCTGGAAAAAACTGGTCAGATATCGCCAATGATCGAGACAACTGGAGTTCTCTGGAGGAGGCCTTTAACCGAAGAGGGGTCCACGTAGTTCAAATTTAATTAATTATTTATATTAAACTAATTACTAATTTATTATTTTATTCAAATGAAATAATGGTTTTGTTAATATTCAATTATTTAACTAATTATAAATCAATTCTTTATTATTATAATTTTGCATGAAGGTACTGTAATTGTAATTAAATATTAATATTTAATATATTTGTAATAAAGTTGAATTAATTTAACTATAATGAAAAATCAAGCTATTCTGTAGTAACAACATGTAAATTTGAAATTCAAGTTACTGGAAATAAAAAGCTTTTTTTTTCTTTTCTTTTTCATTTATATATTTTATTTATTTGTGAGCTGTTAAATTATAGCTACTTGATTCCAATAATAATCATATAAGTATGGCAAAAACGCTTGAACGCAACTGTTGACGTTATTGTTGCTGTTGACTAAACAACATCATCATTTCAGTTGAAAGACGTCCACTGCTGGACAAAGGCCTCCCCCAAGCATCGCCAAAATAACCGGTCTTGCGCTTTTCGCATCCAGAGGATTCCTACGTCCTTCACCAGGTCGGTCCACCTTATGGGGGGTCTACCAACACTACGCCTTCCAGTACGCAGTCGCCACTCCAGAACTTTACGGCCACATTGGCCAGCCGTTCAGGGAGCAATGTGCCCCGCCCACTGCCACTCAGTTTGGCAATTCTTCCGGCTATGTCGGCTGTCTGCATTCTCCTGCGAATCTCCTAATTTCTGATTCGATCACGCAGGAACACTCTGAGCATAGCCCTCTCCATTGCCCTTTGAGTGACTTTGAGTCTTCTTATCAGGCCCAATAGGCAATAGGCTCGCCCCCTATTACATGGGACTATAACATACCTGGCGAAATGTGGGTGTACTATTACACCTCTGCCTACCCATTCGGGAAATACAGACGTGATGTTATGTTATGTTGTTATCAGGCCCATTGTGAGCAAAGACGTTTCAGTGCCGTAAGTAATTACTGGCAATACACACTGGTCAAAGACTTTCGTCTTGAGACACTGCGGTTTTTATTTTTATTTGAGGACTGAACTAAATATCACGTCTAATTTCGGTAATTACAATAAACTTAATAACTACTGAAGCATAATAACTGGATATCGAATAAGATCACAAAAAATCACATTAAAGAGTGCAGTGACAACAAAATTAAGAGCCCAAAACCTGAATACAGAAGCTTCCAAATTGAAACAATATTGTACCGTTTCATTATAATAAATTAATTATGATTTCTTCTTTCTTTTTGCAGATTGTTCAATCATAAAAAAACGAGTCCCAAGGACCGTTCACCAGTGCCAATGACTTTCATAAAATATAAATGTTTCTTCCGAGAAATACACTTGTGTCCGCGACTGTATTTACTCGTAAACGACTCACAGAATTTCGTTTTTGGAGAAAAAAGCATCGGGTAAGAATCCAGCTGCGCGATATTTATGACTTTATATCTTTCCGACTCTCTCACACATGTGTTTGAAGTGTATTTTTGACTCTGTCTATCAATCCGCCCGCTGTTATCTACGATTGCGTTTCAACTGTGGTGCGTGAGTATTGGTAATGGATATTTCAAATTTCGAGATGATTCAATAAAGATATGTGGAGTTGTCTTTCGAAAAGCTATCATCGTCATATTTTTGGTGGCAAAGTCATAATGAATTCTTTCAAGTTGTATATGGAGATCCCTTAATATCGCCCACACAGACACCTTTCGGTATGTTATTTTCTTCTCCTTTCTACAGCTTCTGTTATTTAGGTTAGTAAAGGAATATTATCACTTGCTTTGATTTTTCTTGGTTAGTTTTATGGTACGTACGTTACGACGTAAATTAAATTAAGTCTAAGAGGCTGCGGCTGAATTGCTAGAGATGGAAAATTTCTCAAGATTAAGTCGATTGTATGACTTTAGGATTGGAATTCGATTCGATTGGAATTTTTGCCGAGAATAATAGATTTGGAGCTCATGGGAATAAGCCATAATAATATTATTACTTGCTTTAATAGTAAAGGAAAACGGTTTAGGCGCAACATCGTCGAGAAAACCTGCACACCTGACAGTGCTCCATACAGTTCTCAATGGTGTGTGTAGTCCGCCAACCCGCACTAGGCCAGCGTTGTGGACCAAAGCTTTCATCTTCTCGCAATGAGAAGAGGCCCGTACCCACCAGTGGGATAGTAGGTAATGGGTTGACTATATTATGTTGATGTATATATTATGATCCTTCTTAAGTCTATACCACATTATGCGGGTCCCTGTACCCAATAATGGTAATCCCTACATCCTATAGTAACGAAGTACAAGACTGCGCCGATATGAACACGAACTCATGCATAGTTTACATCTCATAGTGTAAAAGTAGGTAGTGCATTGGCAGCAAAATTTAAATTACATTACATTACGTGTGAACATTTGGTTTTTTATAATGATGATAATCCTATCCAAATCATCATCGAGCTCTCTCAGGTGTGCGGGTTTCGTCACCGTTTGAGCATCATGTGATAATTAAATGATCCGCATATGAATTCGTGGAGGAAAAGTCATTGGTGCGGGCCGGGTTCGAACTCAGACCCTCCTGCATGGAAGGCAAGCGTTCAAGCCCTAGGCTGTTACAGCTCCCTGGAGTCTCTTGGCTGCTTATTGAATTAAATAAAAACAAGCACATAAATAACTGATTTGGTGGGTACCTACAAGAATAAGAATAATTTATATCGCAAAAAATACGGGTACAGACAGATGGATAAAGAGTCACAATTTGTTTCCACATATTTTACCATAAGTGGCACGCAAAAAGTTTAAAACTTTAATATTTAATTAAAGGGTAACTTCGCTTTAAGTAAAAAATACGCGTCATATAAGTATGAATAAAAATCTAATTAAGTAATCATAGTCATATATTCGAACAGCCAGCAAACCTATATCATATATATTACCATGCATACTTGAAAAACCGCGAACATGCACGCTTTGACTCTTGACATTAGCGCAAAATTCTTCCGGCACAAGATACTTACGTATTAGAGTCATAAGAAGAACTTCATGTACAACATAGATATAATAAGGAGTTTATACACAGAACGCCCAGCGGCCTGGCCTGGCGAATTCTTGAACGAGATAAGAAGGTAGACATTTCTACATTTAGCTGTAAAAAAATATGATTCCGGCAAAGAATAATAGGTTTGCTCGCTCCATCGTCGACCAAATCTTGACAAAGCTGTCTAGATTGCGGTCAAGAGCAGATCTATATATCCCAAAAAAAAAAAAAAAACACATCGAAAGATAAGTCAAATGGATCTTTTTTATAACATAGTATGGGGGCAAACGAGCAAGCGGGTCACCTGATGGTAAGCAATCTCCGCCGCCCATGGACATCTGTAACACAAGGGACTCGGTTAAGAGTAAGACCATTTAAAAAGACGTTGGTATGCTCGTTTCTTGAAGGCTCCCATGTCACAGCGGTGACACTCCCCTGTACGTGTGTGTTACAAGATCGTGGATCAGCCAACCCAGAGAGCACTTCTTATCAGCGGAAGGAACGAATGAAGTCACTATGTCTTGTATTTAGAGTCAATTATTATACTTTCAATGCATCATATTTCATCATCATCATCATCATTTCAGCCGAAAGACGTCCACTGCTGGACATAGGCCTCCCCCAAGCATCGCCACAACGACCGGTCCTGCGCCCTCCGCATCCAGCGGATTCCCGCGACCTTCACCAGGTCGTCGGTCCACCTTGTGGGGGGCCTACCCACGCTGCGCCTTCCAGTACGCGGTCGCCACTCCAGAACTTTACTGCCCCATCGGCCATCCGTTCTGCGAGCAATGTGCCCCGCCCACTGCCACTTAAGTTTGGCAATTCTTCGGGCTATGTCGGTTACTTTCGTTCTTCTGCGAATCTCCTCATTTCTGATTCGATCACGCAGGGACACTCCGAGCATAGCCCTCTCCATTGCCCTTTGAGTGACTTTGAGCCTTCTTATCAGGCCCATTGTGAGCGACCACGTTTCAGTACCGTAAGTAATTACTGGCAACACACACTGGTCAAAGACTTTCGTCTTGAGACACTGCGGTATTTTGGACGAGAAGATATTGCGTAGCTTCCCGAACGCTGCCCAACCGAGTCGGATTCGACGATTGACATCATATTTATATCAAGCCAATTAAATTATTTAATAAATCTCGTCACTAGCCAACTTGATCATATTACATAATTTTAGCCTAATTATCAATTTACTTAACGATGTATAGATTAAAAGTTTTATAATAATAATGTCCTCCTGGCCGAATTTCGGTCACGGCGGCCAATCTCAATTGAGACTAGCCATCTGCGCGGGACATATTATAGTGCACAAGTTACATGGACAAGTTACAGTTATTTAGTTAGATTAAAAGTTTAAACACGTTGGCAACACTAGATTCCTAGAAATTATAAAATAACGTGTAACTGTCCTTTCGCGTTCTGCAAGCGTTCTGTTTGCTGTGAAACTCGGAATAAACAACATGTCTCGACGCTTCGTGTTACTGCATTTATCACCTACGTCCAGGTTCAGGAGAACCCGCACACCATGGTTCACTTCCAGCAACCCCTTCGTAACATGTGAGCTCGCTCGCCGGTGACCTTGAGGGAGCGCGTTTACATGCAATATGTTGGCTGGGGCAGCCAAGAGACTGCCCGTTCCACTCGTCGCGCACCGCGCGCGCTCGCCCCGACCCGCACACATAGCCGCGAGCAATTTTACGAGCACACATGCTTAAGTGTCGCTTCTTGTCGTTAGTATATATTCTATGCCCATGTCGAATTAAGAAATAAAACTAAATACAATAACTACATCAAGACCAAGGGTTATATTTACAGGAAGCATCAAAGGTGGCAAATGGCGTCTGTGTTTCCCGATAGGTATAATCAGATTACCTGATGGTCTTCAAGGTACGAGTGAATAGGTTTTATCTAGATAGAGGCGAAAGAGTTTTTAGTCCTGGAATTTTTAGAATGGAAGGTCCTGAAGTGGGCCGCGTTGGTTGGGTGGTGAATGCCATGCATTGCAGTCCTTGGGGCCTGACCTTCCAAGGTAAGAGTAAACACATGGCGGAGTTTTATTGGGTGCGAGTCCCACTGTACCGTACCTTCTCCCCCTCAGGTGGTGTGACATGCGTCTCAAAAAAGGCACCACAAGTAACTTATGTGATTTGGGATTGTAGAAGGTGGGGATTTTTTTCAAGATGGACAGCAGTATTTCCTTGTATGTATAGGACCATTACAAGTTTCTACGACTGTCATTCATCATCATCATTTCAGCCGAAAGACGTCCACTGCTGCGCCTCCCAGTACGCGGTCGCCACTCCAGAACTTTACTGCCCCATCGGCCATCTGTTCTGCGAGTAATGTTTGTCACCCTAGTTCTTCGGGCTATGTCGGTTACTTTCGTTCTCCTGCGAATCTCCTCATTTCTGATTCGATTTTCAATTAGCGGTCAAAATTAATAACTTATCTATCCACGATTTTCCTTACTGGAGATAGAAATTTGACACAAATTGTATAGAGCTTATTTAAAATTTCTATCTCTAGTGGAGCTAATCGTGGATAGACAGGTCATTATTTTGTCTGTAGGTTGCCAAAGAAAATGATAGCTGCGTAGAATTTTCATAGCACTCTTCGGACGTTTACGTGTTTATAATGGTTATGATGCTACGCCAGTGCTACGAGGTACACTCGTAGATGACACACTATGACATGACAGTGATGCATATTAAATGATTTTGCATGATTCTGCTACGCCAGTGCTACGAGATAAACTCGTAGATGACACATTATGACATGACAGTGACAAATATTAAATGATTATGCATGATTCTGCTACGCCAGTGCTACGAGATAAACTCGTAGATGACACACTATGACATGACAGTGACGAATATTAAACGATTATGCATGATTCTGCTACGCCAGTGCTACGAGATAAATTCGTAGATGACACATTATGACATGACAGTGACAAATATTAAATGATTATGCATGATTCTGCTACACCAGTGCTACGAGATAAACTCGTAGATGACACATTATGACATGACAGTGACAAATATTAAATGATTATGCATGATTCTGCTACGCCAGTGCTACGAGGTAGACTCGTAGATAAAATTCTTACACATGACACAGTGACGCATATTAAATGATTATCCATGATTCTGCTACGCCAGGTAACCAGAGGTAAACTCTTAGATGCCACACTTTGGCACTAACAAACACACACTTTGACACTTTGAGCACCGCGAGCATCCGCGTGTAATGTAACAATTCAAAATTCGATGTTCAGCATTACATTACAATAGTGAGTCCGCCAGCACAACGTACGGTCGACTGCACGTCAGTGGTAACAGTTTGAAATTGACAGCGTCTTTATTTCGTAGGTGGTAAGGGCGGTTTTCTAATTCAAGTTTTACCACTGTCAGAGCATTCGCTTTTGTAATCGCTCGACATTGAGTATCACTTGTTACAAACTGCGCACATTAGCAACCGCGAATATCCGTATGTGTAACATTGATTCATTTATTTTCGCGTTAGTCACAAGTGGTGCGCACTATATTGCGCTTAGCTCACTCGGCTTAACGTACTCACTGCTGATCGAAGTTTATTTATTTATTTATTTTATACTTTATGCACAACAGGGTACAAAGGCGGTCTTAACACCATAGGCGTTCTCTACCAGACAACCTTAGGGTAATGCAGAGACAAAGAATAAGGTAGATGCACCAGTAAAGTAGTAAAATATGTTTCGTACTACGGACTTATAATTACATATAATCAAAGTCGAGCTGAATCTGCTAAATTGTTTTCACGGAAATATTTCCTTAACTTGATTTTAAAGGCCAGTCGACTGTTAGCCATCCTGATTTCATGAGGAAGCGCATTCCTTGAATTGAATTCGTGAACAAAGTCAGAGCGGTGAGAAGGCATTGGAGAAGACGATTATTAGTGGATCGGAGATATTTAGTATGACTTGTACATAGATACTGAAAATGAGAAGTTAAGTAAGAAGGAGAATTGCGAGAGAAAAGTAAAGAGAATAGAGTAGTTAATGCCCTCATATGCCTACGTTGGCGGATAGGCAACCATTTTAGAAGCAAACGATACTCAGATACATGGTCATATTTACGAAGATTAAAAACGAATCGAATGCAGTTGTTAAGAAGGCGGTCAAGTTTGTTGAGAAGAACTGCATTCAGGTCAAAATAGCATACATCACCATAGTCAGCAATTGGGAAAATTAAGGCTTGTACAAGCTTTGTTTTAGTATTTGGTGGGAGGAAGTTTTTCGGGCGATAGAGCGACCGTAATGTTCCCGTAACTCTTTGGCTGTCACTCGCCACTTGAATTTATTTGATGGCCTCGACGTTTTCTCCGGTGCAATGCACAAAATCGAGCTGTTATTGTTATTTACACGAATGCTCGCGGTGTGTACGCACCTATAAAAGTAAACTGTAACAAATGAAAAGCATAGTTTTGTTGTAAAATGCGCTCAAAGAATTTTCTATAATCTATGGTATTGACATCTGCGCGAACTGTAGTATTTTTTTGTATTTTATGAATTCAAAATAAATGTGTGAGATAGCATAATTTAATAACTTACCATCTCATTCAGTCTATTTATTTATTTACTTACATAATTTTAAATGATTTTTGCTGTTTCAAGATGTCTTGAATTCTGTATCTCATAGATAAAATAAATAAATATCTTCGGGACATTTTTACACAGCACCATCTAGTCCCAAACTAAGCAGAGCTTGTGATATGGGTACTAGACAATGGATATAATACTTATACCAGGCCCCTCAGAAAGTATTGCGAAAAAAAGTTTTTATATATGGGAGACTGGCCAGTTATAATGTTTTTCGAAAATATGATTATTTATAAGTAAAAATAAGTAAGTTCCAATTTCAAAATTTCCCTCCACATTTTTTGCGAGTTAATTCAAAGTATTGTGTCTCACTGAAATATGGATCTGCGCCGGGAACATTTTAGAGCTATGATTTTATACGATTTCAAGTGTCGCCTGAAACCGGATGAATCGTACGATAGACTTCAAATGGCATTCATGGATGAAGGCCCTTCCAAGGCAACCGTGTATCGTTGGTATAACGAATTCAAGCGCGGTCGACCAACTTTGGGGGATGACGAAAGAAGCGGTCGCCCTTTGACGGCTGTTACCGAAGAAAACGTGCTAGCAGTGAAAAATTTAATCCAAGACAATAGGCGAATTACATATCAGGAGATTCAACACATATTGAAGATTGGATCGGGAAGCGTTCACGAGATTCTACACAGCCATCTTCGCGTGAGGAGGATAGTATCACGCTGGGTGCCGCACAACCTCACCGATGCTCAGAAGCAGGCCCGGGTGGAATGGTGCCGTGATATGCTTAACAAATTTGAAGCAGGCTCGTCTCGGCGTGTTTACGACATCGTTACAGGTGATGAGTCCTGGATTTATCAATACGACCCAGAAACCAAGCGCCAGTCGACTGTTTGGGTGTTTCAAAATGAGCCAACGCCTACCAAAGTGAAGCGATCTAGAAGCGGGGGTAAGATTTTGATCGCTAGCTTTTTTAATTTGACTGGCCACTTGGTATCAATTCCCTTACGGGATCAAAGAAGCATTAATGCCGAATGGTATACTACCAAATGTTTGCCAGAAGTTTTCTCTGTTATAAGCAACAAGCGACCAAACATAGGGCTCCGCGGGCTACTGCTCCACCACGACAATGCACCTGCGCACACCGCACTCAAAACGAGGGACTTCCTGGACAGCACGCCAGTCAAACTCCTGGGTCACCCTCCTTACAGCCCTGATTTAGCACCGTGTGACTTCTTTTTATTCCCAAAAATAAAAAATCAGCTCAAAGGGATACAATTTTCGTCGCCGGAAGATGCGCTGGCTGCGTTCGAGCAGGCTGTAAACGAGGTGTCTGCGGCGGACTGGAAAAAGTGTTTTGAAAACTGGTTTAGGCGCATGAATCTTTGTATAGAGGCTGGTGGAAAGTACTTTGAAAAGATTTGATAAAAATATATGTACGTATAGAACAATTTTTTTTAGTTTCGCAAAACTTTCTGAGTGTCCCACGTATATTACTTATTTTTTTGTAAATACATACTTAGAATACATAAGAAACACCCAGACCAACACAAACACTTATGTTCTTCACACAAATATTTGTGTCCTGTGGGAATCGAACCCACAACCTCGTGACCAGAAGTTCGACCCTCGAACCACTAGACCACAGACGTCCACTCCTTACTCGATACTCCTTAGTTGAATTAATTGACTTTATATCTTGCACCTCCAAACCTATATTATTAATTCTCTGGCCAGATATATTAGGAAGTAATAAACTAATAACACAAAACCTTGAATCCTTAAGCTACTCGATTATGACACCGCGACTTGGGTATGTTTTGTAGTTCGAATATTCCTAACTATACCCAACCAAAACCTTACATGGTGTACATCAAACGAATACGCATCCTAAAAGGCTGTTTTTTTCCATACACACTTATGTAGGAAGTTCTGATTACAATAAAATATAATAAGGTTATGAAATAAAATTAAAGTTAAAAAGATGGTTATGATTATGCTTAAAATTAATTGTTATCTTTAAGTGACGGTTTTACATGTCCTAGACCTTGACAGTTTGCCACCAACTTCAGTGTGTAGACACTAATAATATAACTCAAAGTATACATCAATAACTAACAGGATAAAGATCTCAATAATACACTCGTAGTGACAGGTGACTAAACCGCCATGTCGAAAGAAATATAATAAAATCTTTGACGCTCAACAATGTTATGGATAATTGTATCATTTATTTTACTTATATCGTCACGGATCAGCTAATGGAGTACATTATTATCATTTTTGGCAAACTGAAGTTCTATACTGAACTAGAAATCGTCAAAAACGATCAAGCTTAGGCTCAACTGCCCAACACACAACAGTTGAGCTCTTTAGTTGGCGCAGCTGGCATAGCTGGTAAAGGCCCGTGAGGTGAGGTAGCGTGCAGTGTTCGATGTACGCCACCGAGGAGGGTGCGGCCAACGTTAGACCGCACGGAGAGAAGGGGCTCGCCTGCTTGTGGTGGGCCGGGACCTGTCGGGGGTGGTTGTGTGAATACTCACGGGTTCCCATTTCCACGCCCCCAGCTAAGGTAGTTGAAGGAACAACGTAGTAGTTTTAGTCGGTAAGAGTCCGACACTGGCTCCGCCTACCCCGGGAGGAGTGCGTCCATGAGGATTTCCCCACGGCAAAAAAAAGAGTAGTAGGACTCAGAGTGATAATTTCATTCAAAGTTTCTTCGTGAGTCTATTTTAAAATCATGATTCTTTGCAATTCAATAATTCAGCACAGGTCATCATCATCATCATTTCAGCCGAAAGACGTCCACTGCTGGACATAGGCCTCCCCCAAGCATCGCCACAACGACCGGTCCTGTGCCTTCCGCATCCAGCGGATTCCCGCGACCTTCACCTGGTCGTCGGTCCAACTTGTGGGGGGCCTACCCACGCTGCGCCTTCCAGTACACGGTCGCCACTCCAGAACTTTACTGCCCCATCGGCCATCCGTTCTGCGAGCAATGTGCCCCGCCCACTGCCACTTAAGTTTGGCAATTCAGCACAGGTGTTCTGCACAAAACGATAGCAAAACTTCATTACAATTACGTACTGCAGTATTTCAAAGTTAATAGTTTATTCTTAGCTTGTAGTCCTGCTTAGATACATTTATAAACTAGTTTGGCGATTTAAATAACCTTAATTACTACCTACTGGCCCACTTTATAACAAAAAACAACGAATAAGCACACAAGCCCCTAGTTATTACACACTCATGTAGGTAGATAGAATGATACCTATTCTAAATTAAAATAAATGACACGCCCCACTACTGTGTTTGCGCAGAAATGCAACAAGTTTTTTATTAGAAATAAACTTTATAAATGATCATAGTAGGATGTAATTGACGTAAAGCACAATTTAGTAGATTTAAACCGCAGAAAAGGAAGCCATTACCATCGATTTTTTTACAGAAAAATGGCTAAATAACGTTCATTAAGGCGCATGTAGCAGCCAAGTGGCGCCCCCATCATTAAAAAAAATATTATTCGCTGAGTACATAATTTATCGAAAAATCGTTTTTAAATATTGAAGTACAGGTACTGTAGTTTTATCAGAAACTATTTACTCTGTAAATTATAGTTCGCTGTATTTGTAGAAAGAAAAAGTGCCAAAAGAGGCCGTTTTTCGCACGTTTTCTATCTACAACTGTCACTTTTGGCACTTTTTCTATCTACAAATACAGCGAACTATAATTTATCTAAATCTTATTACTCCAATGTTGTAGCACTACCCGACCATATTAGAGACACATACACCCCACTACACACATGCTACCCTCTCAACATACACACATACACCCCCCACACACACCCACACTCATACACACCCACCCACATACAGCACCCCATCCCCCCCACAAACAGATACTCCCACCCACACGCATATGAAGGTTTTCATTAGCTTTAAGCATAATTTTATTTTTATTTTATTTTTCGTCAACTTAAACATGTAATTACCTACTTTGGATTGCCACGAAAAACTGCAATTTTTTTATTGTTATTATGTACTCACATTGGGGATAGGGACTGGTATCTTTAACACAGGTTACTTCGTAATCTAGCTAAGATCTTCTTCTTCGCACTGACTTCGCACACACTCATTTCTTATCAAATCCATTCTCGTTACACCACACATCTCGGCTGCATGCAAAGACATTCACTAATAGGGTGAATTTCCCAAATGACTTATTTTTTTGTCTTCGGTGAAATTAGTATTTGAAAAAAGGAATATTGTTCTGAATTTTTTTTTTTAGTATTCAATAGGTAGTTGGTTGAGGCAAAAATATAATTTGCCTAGGACTATTAAAAAAGCTAGAAATAAATACATAAACGTCTATTTTTTTCAAATCGGTGCTGTCCCTCTACTTTTTTTACAAACAAAAAAGCTTATACACTAATAAAAATAAGTAAGTTAAGTACATAACTTATTCTATTGCATAGAATATTAGTTTTGTTACTAATATATAGCATAATTTATTACATAATTAACGATTATTATTACTGAGAGGCACAAATGTACTTGTCCTGCAAAATGTTCTCATATCGCTGGACAAAAGTAATTTAAACTTAACTTTACATCGACGAGTCCGACAGCGTCCCTACCCCAATTTTATTTCCCTCGTTAGTAGAAGTGGGCGTTTAAACAAAAAGCGCTTAAAAAAGTCTAATAAAAAAAAAAGCGTATAAGCACGCTTTGTGATTAAAGCAGATTTCGTTTAGACTTTTTCGTAAACCAAACTTATGCTTTTAATAGTACGATTGAAATGTAACCTTATTTCTATGAATGTAAGACTCAATTTCAAAGTTGACTGGTGGTGGTTTGAAACCGGCAGAATTAAATTGTATTCGTGTACGTAAAATTTGTTTAGAGAAAGCACTTTTTTATTTTGTTGATTATTTTCGTATCGTTTAAACATTTTAAACGTTTTTGACCTTGATTGATTTGCTTTTGCTTTGGCGCTTAGTTTATTTTTCGTCGTCAACGAGTGAATGCGTTTTTGAATGTTCTCCTTGGTAATTAGTTAATTACGCGACGATTGTAGTTTGTTTGTATAGTTTTTAGTGAACTTTGTAAATAGTTTAAATGTAAATAGAATAGTGTAATTTAGAATTTAGACAAATAAAAGTCAATTTTTTTAGAAGTGAAATACGAAAAGCGGCAAAAGCGTAAAAAAATTCGTTGGCAGAAAAAAGCACTACGTTTAAACACGCTTACGATTTTAAGTCGTTTTTCCCAACTTTACTCGTTAGTGTGTGCTGGTGCGCAGTCAGGACGGATGTTTGTCAAATCGCTGCATATTCCCACTAATAACGTAAGTACGCCATTTCTGTTGCTCCCGGACAATTATTTTATATTATCAGTGGTTGCATTTTTCTAGTGTAATGAGTAGTTTTATTATTGTTGTTTGGTTCTAACAGAGGTAGTAAGTGAATTAGCTTCATTGACTGTTATTGAATTTATCCTAGATATTATGCATTTTATCTAATTTTCTAAAAAGTGTGTTATTTCTCACGTCGCTGTTCTCATATCGCTGTAATCGGTGGTCTTTATTACCACCGATGTGATAATTTACACCGAAATGATCAGAAAAAATCAATCGGTGTCTTATATCTAATATCGGTGTTTTGATTCATGATCAACGCACAGTTTTGTCACATCGGTGGATTGCTTTATCATATCGGTAGATCATTTTATCATCTCGGTGAGTCGTTTTATCATATCGGTAGATCCCGTGTCATTTCGTTAAGTATACAAAGAAACAATGGAACATACAAACATACATACAAACACATAAATTATATACATACATACCTACATACAAACATTCATACATACATACTTACCTATACCTATAGACTGCCAAAATCATTACCTCGATACCACTGGGTAGTAGAAGATGTATAAATGTATCATTAGGGGAGGTCTGTATTCGGCAATGTATGTCTATAGGCTGAGGTGATGATGGAGCGGTGGAGCAAGGTTTATCTAGAAAATATTTTCTAGTTAAAAATAGTAAGTACATAATAATAAATAACAAAATAATAAATATATAAAAAGAAAACATCATAATAGCTTAATTTTGTTTAAGAATGCTGAGGCCAAAACTAAAAGAGGAGGAGAAAAAAGAGAGAAAGAGGTTGCTGGAAATAATAAGAAACGCTAAACTCAAAAGCGATCCTGTGTTAAGAGAGGAGCATTTAAGAAAAGATAGAGAACGTTTAGCTAGACGAAAGGCAGCCGGACTTATCCCAACCCGAAGCCAAATGACTGCACATGCACGTCGCATTGCACAAATAAAAACCAAATCAGTGCCCGTGCATATTATTAGACGAAAAAAGCTAAGGCAAATGTTGCCCGAAACAACCAAACAAGTGTTTCAGTGACCAATGATGTAACAGAATCGCTACCGAAAAATCGAGATAATAAGCCTGGTATTTCTCCTACCTACCTACCTAGGTACCTACTAACTATTTCCTTTTTGATGTTCAAAGTTGGATAGATTATCATATCGCTGGATATGTACATCATTTCGGTGGATAAACTTATCATATCGGTGTACAGAAAAAATAATCGGTGCCGGTTTGTCATATCGGTGGAAACCAGAATTCAAACTGAATTTTCTCCTTAGTCTTAAATGATACGTTGATGATATTAAATTTGGGGATATTTGATATCCTAAAGATTACATAAAACCTGAAAAATATACAAAAAAAATAAAAATGAAAAAGTTCACCGATATGATAAAAAAAATGGCATTTGTTGAAATTCACCCTACTACATTGCATTCACATATTTACTAGTAAATTAAATCTCTTTGGCTGCATGTAATTGCTTTTCAGTCATCCCTTTCGTAGCCCAAAACTCTGTCTGTATGATCGATACGATAGCAGATCTAATCCTCAGACCAAGTAAAAAAAGAACTTGGTCTGAGGTCTAATCATGGTCTTGTAAAATTTGCTTCCAAATTAAATGACGTTCAATAAATTTTGTTATTTCTAAATCAGGAACAAGAACAACAACCCTTAATAAAATCTTGGCTTCTAGGTTGAAGAAAATCACCTGCATTTCACCTGTTTGCCTCCAAGCTACTGAATCTTCAAATTGCCACCCTCACACCCTCAAGAACAACCCATTTCCAATATAAAACGTTATAAAACCAACAGCTTTCTATAAATACTATTAGAAAAACGTGTTTGTCCGTGACGATGTATCGGAGCTGGCTATATCTACTAATTATCACGTCTAAGGCGGCCGATAGAGATATTTTTGTTTTTTTTACTTCTTATCCACTTAATAACATTCTTCACGCTGTGGAATATAAGGCAGTGGAGTCGTCCAATGATCTACAAGATTTTTGTGGTATGTGACTTATATAAATTTATTCTTAGTTTATACTAAATCTCGTAAGGGGTCATTGTACTCATCATTATGAATAACTTTTACTATGGGACCAACCCTGAAATCGCGAAAAAAAATCAGCTGCTGATTGACTGACTCACAGACTGCTTTATGTGAGTAAGGGGCTCGTGGCTAAGTAGCAAGCGTGTGGATTGTAAGATCTGCAAGGTTAAACTGCACTTGCCACAGTCAGTCTGTGGATGGGTGACCGTTTACACATCGAGACCTCTTCGTGCTTCGGAGAGCACGTAAAGCCGTCGGTCCTGCGCCTGATCTCTCTCCGGTCGTGTCGAATTGCCGGCCCATCGGATTATGAGAGTGAGGGAACAGAGAGTGCACCTGTGTTTGCGCACACACTTGTGCACTATAATATGTCCCGCGCAGATGGCTAGTCTCCATTGAGATTGGCCGCCGTGACCGAAATTCGGCCGGGAGGACATTATTATTATGTGAACACAAACGTGGGGACATTGTGTTCACAAAAATCGACAAAATGTAGGAATATCCGCTGATATTTTTTTCGCGATATTAGGGTTGGTCCCTTAGTAAAAGTTATTCATAATGATGAGTACAATGACCCTTTGAGAGATTTAGTCTAAACTAAGAATATTGTTGTATAGTAATCTGTTGTAAGTTATTGACATATGAAGAAAACAGTTTTTGAGGTAAGTAGTTCTGCATTTTTCCTAAGTAGGTATCTGTTCCGCCCACTTCTTTCTCCAAGCTTTTTCTCAATTATGTTGGGATCGGCTTCTGATCTAACCGGCTGCGAATGAAAATTAATATTTTACACGATGCGACTACCATCAGGCCATCGGATTCCACAACCCGATCGCTGGGTAGGTAGTAAATACCTCAGAATAAGTACAAAAATAGAAACGTAACACAGACATCCTAAGGTCAGACCAGTTGTCAGTAGGTACCAGTGAACGCATACCGACATTCTAAGGTTAGACCAGTTGTCAGACTTTTCGCGTACTTAGGTACCTACCCGTAACTACGTTAGTACTATTAGATAGGTATTCTGTGCCACAACGACTGCCATAGATGTTCGTATGCGAAACTGAGACTTACAGCTTACCGTGCTTCCCAAGGCACGGAGGGGTCTTGGTCCAACGAAACGGTCACCCTTCAAAGGACTGACCGCGGTTAGCGCAGCTTAACGCCGCTGCAAATCTTGCAAACCACGTTGTTAATCGGGGGTTTGGTAGTCAAACTCTGGTGTTGCTTCTCCATTGTCTGGTGTTGCTTCTCTTGTTCACAAACTAAACCTATTTTTAAATATCGCTCTCTTTTACTAATAGTAGATTCAAGAAAGGAATGGCAACAGTTTTAGTGCTGTCACATTAGTTGGAATAAAAATTTCCACTCAAGTCGTGATCTCAGAATTTGCCAACAAAAAATACGAAAAAGTTTGTCTAATAACAGGTAAACTAATTTGACCGCACCGAAATTGTTGCCATCCCTTTCTTGTCTATTTAAGTTTAGTTTGTCAACCAAAGACCGAAAGACTGGAAAATATTCTTAAGGCATATTATCTGTGGCTAAGGCATTTCGGGGGGGTTTGTACCCACAAAACGCCCCCATGCTTTCGGCCTTGGGCCGTCATTCATCTATCCGCCATATTTGTATCATCTTCGACTCGTTGGTTTTCTCAGTGCGCACCCTAATGCCCTCGTCGCCAGCGGTCATCGGGCGGAAGTGTACCAAAGCCGTTCATTCCGAGCTCCGAACCAAACAACTCCCAGATTTTTTTATCACTCACCTCTTCCCAGAAAGTTTATGGCTTTTAAAAAAGCAACACAAAAAAATCTGATCTCAAAGCCCTCTTTCTATGGGAACATTGGGATCGTTTCCATTTATACGTAGAAATATGTGAATTTATTTGGTTTGGTTAAGGAATGTGATAACAAATAAATAAATTTAAATGTTCTAATTACTTATGTAGGAAATATATTGAACTATATTTACGGGACTTGTCGCGCACAATAAAATCAAAACATAACAAACATGTGAAATTCGCGAATGTTTAGTAAAAATGTTAATAAAAAAAAGGTTTTAAAAACACTAGAAAAACACGCTTTTATAAATGCACGTAAAAACAAAATTAAACCTGATCGTGTTCAAAGTCCATTACGTGGCCTTTCTCACAAGTGCAAACACGACTATGATACGATATTCCATCATGGAATGCCAGTGCCTATCTTCCGGCTTCATCATCAGACCTTGAAACCTAATCGTGGTCAAAGTTCATTACAAGACTTTTCTAAGAAATCCAAAACAGCTATGATACGACTTTTCATCATGAAGTTCCAGTTCATATCTTCCGGCTCCATCATCGGATCAGTTCGACAGTACCATATTATTGTATTGTCATCAGAACTACATACAGCTGCCAATTTTCATTACGCTACGACCCTTGGAAGATGGTTAAATTAGTTACCTTAGATTCCATTACATAGTTCATACAGGTCGACCTAATAGAAGTGTGTTAAAAATGTAATGTAGAAATTGTAAAAAAACCGGGCAAGTGTGAGTCGGACTCATGCAATTAAGGTTTCCGTACCACCCATCGACCTGATACCCCATAGAAACTGATTTAATTTACGAGAGTTTATCAAAAGACATCAACGAATGTACCTACGTGAAATGTGAATTTTTGCATCTCTTTCTTACGTAGGTAGGTACCACCACATATGTCTATGTTTGCCCTATTTTTAGTATTTTTATCTAAACTACATAGTATGCACTATAATCAGACCAAGTTTGACACTGGTATGTATTTTTGTTTTAAAAATAGAGCCGAACAAAGACGTTCAAATAAATTCATGTTTTTCGAGGTTTCTTGTATAGGGACCCCCTTTGGTTTTAGACTTTTTTATTTTTAGTATTTGTCGTGATAGGCACCAAAGTAACACATATTCTGTAAAAATTCCAACTGGTTACCTATTACCGTTACAAAGATACAGCCCTGTGACAGACAGACGGACGGACGGACGGACAGCGTAGCTAGAGTGATAGGGTCCCGTTAGCACCCTTTGGGTACGGAACCCTAAAAAGTAACTAGGTTGGTACCTAGGTACTTTGTCGATTGCCCGTATTATCGTAGATACGAATCACAGGTATTTATCGAACGAGCTGTTTATTACACTATTCTACTATAATTGCAGCGCTATTAGCGCACAGAATGATCCGAGACTTATAATATCCACATGTGGAAAACCGACAGAAGAGTGGTTGACCCGTTCTTTGCCAAAAATCACACTTGCTTGTAGTAATCCAAAACGAAATTGCGGTTACATTGACTATTCAATTTATTTGCGCATTCTTTTTACTGGGAGAAACAAATCATTAGAAGGACAACAATCACATATGCGAATCTTCTAATTGATTAATATAAATTAATGATACTAAATTCTAAATTGAATAAAATATAATTATAACAATTTGAATTCACCCGCCATCTATTACAACTTTCAAGTACTATGTGTGGAACAGGAACAAATTAGCACTGATAGTATTATGTTAGCTCGATAGATGGCAGGGTTAACGATTTCACCGTTGACCATTAGATGGCGCAACTTTAAAAAAAATATACAAAGTTACCAAGTTCATACATGAACCGAGTATTTTCTTCAACTGATAGATGGCGCTGATATAACACTATTGTATTAAAAAGGACACTAATGGTAATAGATTCTGGGGATATCAATGTCATTTTCAATTTAGTCGGGTTTTGGTAAAAGTAATGGAGTCAATAACAGACAAAGCTCGTGTCTATGGGCCAAACGAATCCGTCTTCTGGCAGTCTGTTGCCGCGTTTCTATGAAAGCTGGATGTGTCAGTTGCCGAATCGAATTTATCGTGAAAATGCTGTGAGTGTTTTTTTACATAAATTGGTGACTGGAAATTGTACGAAATAATAAGTTGGAGAGCTGAAAAACAGAGTGTGGTGTTTATTTGTGATTTTTAGTGAACGTTTATGTGTTGAATCGTAACGCAAAGCTAAGATTGGTACGATTACTTCAAGTTCGCCGGCTTATCTTGTTGTGGTGAGTGTATGATCGATATTTACCCCCTTTTATCCTTCGATTTGGCTCCTTTTTGCTATAAAAACTCAATTGCCGAACGTTTGTAGTAATATGTGATTCACGTAGATCGAGTTATTATATCATTTATCGGTGTAATTTAAAACTTTAAAACGAAATTCTTTTTGTAGGTAAATATGGTTTCTTTATTTGGATCCGTAAGTCTCGTATTGTATATGTGTATACATTTATTATTAGTTTCGGCGAATTAGATGCTTACTGGAAGTGAATTTAATTATTTTGCCTTTGTTTGGTTGTATAAAGATTGTTTATGTTGTAATGAATATTAAATATTCTCTAGAGTAGAACACTGATGCTAGACCATGTATTCTTTATTTAAAATTCTATGGTTTTGTTAATTTTTAACCGAGCATTCACAGTAATCTGAGCAAGCATTCATACAAAATGTGTATTCAATTTGATTTGATGCGAGTGGCTAGAGTTTTTGTATTAAATTGATGTCAGTTCTGCTATTTACAGGCTAAACTATGTTTAGGTACATGTAGACCACCTATGTTCTTTTATAAAACATGGTTTTATTAAGTCTAACTAGGTACCTGGTCTATTTTATAATAACAGCAAGATAAAGTATTCAAGTTTTTAATTTAGCACTTTAAACCAGACTAGCCTACTAACTTTGTTTATTTTGAATTTATATCGCAACTAAGTCCTAAAAATACTTGCTATATTCTTAATGAAGTAAAGATTTATATACAAAATTTACATTCAGTCTATGTACAATGGTGCAATTCCAAAATTCAAATAAAAAATTAAAACCCAATTGATCTATTTATTTTCAATATTAACTGAGTCAATAAAGAAACAAGCAAAAGCATTATTTCTTATGAGATTCATTTAAGTTTACAGTTTCATTCAAAACCAGTTTTATTGTCAAATGTTTTTAAAATTAATTTTACAAATTTTAATTAATTACACAAACTTAAATTAATTGCACAAACTCAAATTAAATTTAACAATAACACACAATAATTTAGCCTTTAACAATACATCCCCGATCCCCGCTAATTATCGGATCTCTTTGTTTTAGCTGTCAGCAAATACATATGGTTTGTTTTTCTAAACACCCCCATTCATCTTGGGGTGTAATTTACTCTTTACAGTTAAAATTAGATCAAACATGATTTATAAGTGTAGTTGTAAGAGGGAAGTTTAAATAATAAATAGGGTGTAAATATGGCATTTGATGATTTTAAATTAATTTTAGAGTTTAGTATTTTAAAGGTTGTTACTGGGAAGTTTTGATTCAGCTGCCTACCATTTTTATTGAAGTTGAATAACTAGAATATGTTGGAAAAATTACATAATAATTTATATAGCTAGGAAATTTTCTCAAATTACATAATAATTTATATAGCTAGGAAATTTTCTCAAATTACATAATAATTTATGTAGCTAGGGAAATTTCTCAAATTATCTAAATTCTCACTAACATAAGTAGGCACTTTTACCTTAATAATTTATTAGGAAACATCGTAAGTTTGGTATTTGTATTTAATATTTTAAATTAATAAAAAAGTATGTAGATACACTCTGTTTTTTTTACTTGTCTTATTTAGTAAATCAACAATCTTGGCATGTTGTTTTAATGAAATTCGTCAATAATAATTAAAGACAATTTTTTTTTTACAATTTTACACATTAATTAGGTAATTTTTCTACATAATTACATGTGCATAATTTAATCAATAGTTACCTATTTAAATAAAGAGATATGTAAAGATTGTTTATAAGACAAGTAAGAAAAAACCAAAAGACATTTGTTTACTGAAAAAACAGACTACACATCAACTGGAAGGTTTTTAATTAATGGTTTAAGGATCAAAATTATTAAATTATTGCAGAATTAGAAGTTTTTACACTTTCGCGAATTTCACTCATATTGAACTAAGTTTACGGGACTTGTCGCGCACAATTAAATAAAAATATAATAAACATTTTGACTAACCTCGACGTTTCGGTGAAGTTGCATTGGCCGTGGTCACAAGCAGACAACTTGACAACTTGACCGAAACGTCGAGGTTAGTCAAAATGTTTATTATTGCAGAATTATCTGAATACATGTATGAGGTATAATTGTATGTATACAACGTGTTATTGAAATAACTGAAAACCTCTTAAGGGGTCATTGTACTCATCAATATGAACAACTATTACTATGGGACCAACAAAATCGCCAAAAAAAAATCAACCGATCCCTACATTTAGTCGATTTATGTGAACATAAATGTAGGGAACATTTGTTTTTTTTGGCATTTTCAGGGTTTGTCCCATAGTAAAAGTTGTTCATACTGATGAGTACAATAACCCCTTAAGAGGTTTTCAGTACATCAATAACACGTTGTATACATGTAAAACTAATTGTGTATTGCCCAAAGTAGTTGACAGAGGGCTAAGTACCTAGACCTACTGTTCTACACCCAATTTATAAATATCAAGTCACATAATAGAGAAACAGCCTAATTTCACCAACCAAAGCCAGCCCTGAATGCCATGAAGATGACTTTGTTTGACCTGGTACCTAATTGAAGCCTGGACCTCACACTCGGCAGCCGCGCTTTTCACCAACCGGAATTTTGCGACCAGCAACAACGTGCTAAAGTTGGTTCATCGAACCTTGCTTAGATCACATAGTGATAATAAAAATAGCCTACTAGACTAAAAATTAACACCTTGCGGCTTACGTCACTTGTCTATGGCGAGCTAGCATTACCTGTGCGTGCAGGCACAGCGTTAGGTAAAAAAATGACTCATTTAAAAAGTAATAAATAATGTTTATAGCCTACCGTGTGACTTGTTTTGAAGTTCCTTCCTATGACTCAAGTAGATAACTACAATTTTGCGATTAAAAGTAGTTTAGGTCATATCTGCCCGTATACTTCCACTGCTGATCATGGGCCTTCTTTATAAGTGTTACCTACTATCTAGTATCTACCATACCAATCGATCGATAGTCGATCAAAGTCAAAAGTTTTTCATCATCATCAACTCAGCCTATCGCAGTCCACTGCTGGACATAGTGCATAGGCCTCTCCCAAGCTGCGCCACAACACTCGGTCCTCTGCCTTCCGCATCCAGTCCAAAAGTTTTTACTTATTTCATAATAGACCATAAACGGATACCTACTTATTAAAGGTCAACTCTAGTTGCACGACCGATGGTCTTTCAAAGGCCCATCGATGATCTATCGACGATCGATTGATGGTAGATCGATCTACATAACATAACCAGCCCATTACTGTCCCAGTGTTGGGCTCGGGCTTCTTTTCAGTACGAGAAGGGTAAGGCCTTAGTCCTCCACGCTGGCCTAGTGCGGGTTGGTGGACTACACACATCATCGAGAACTGTATGGAGCACTATCTAGTGTGCAGGTATCCTCACGATGTTTTCCTTCAGATCCGTAAATGAATCCGAAAAGTCAGAGGTGCGGGCCGGAATGAACTCACCCTCCTGCATGAAAGGCAACCATTCAGCCACTAGGCTATCACTGCATCGGTCTATATAGGTACCTAATTTATACAGTGGGCTCTCGAGGCGGCGGTGTAGGAAATAAATACGCGAGAGCCACGTTTTCATTGATAAAACGTCGATCGAGGACGAATCGATAAAAATCGAGCAGATCGTTTTGATGTAGTAAGAACTGTCGATCGATGTCGACTGATTTTATTCTGCCATTGATCCGTGATCGATCTCCAAGCCGGTAAGCCGATCCGTTGGAGCCCAGCCACGAGGTAGGTTGAAGATATTGAATATATCGCAGAAAAGACCTGCATGTAATCGGCGCATATCAGTGAAAATTGCCTCAAGGGAGATTCGGCTTTAATGTGTGTTGAATTGATACAAACTGATGGTGATAATCTCACAGGAGGACGGAGGACGTGTGTCTGTGTCTTCTTAATTTGATGACAAACTATTTGCAACCTTTTGCGATAGCCAGAAGAATAGAAGAAGGCTCAGCCGGAATATGCAGCCTACTACCTACTACAAATTCCTTGCCACAAGCGAATCACACGAATCCTTTATAAATTTTGATAAATGTTACTTTAGTAGGTATCCACCTTTTTTTTTTTTAACCGACTTCAAAAAAAGGAGGATGTTATGTATTCCGCGGGTTTTTTTTTTTTTTTTTTTTTTTTTTTTTCATGTATGTACATCGATTACTCCGAGATTTATGGGCCGATTTACGTGCATAGACATAGTAAAAAATATAGACTAAGTGCTGCGAACAACCATAGTGAAGCCAACTAAAACCGTGCTCCTTCATGTGCAACCAGTGCTCACATACACACTATGCACCTGAAGGATATTTGTTTTCGCGATGCTTACTGGAAGATGCCGCGACATGTGAACTGAGAGGGGTGAGCACGGTTTAAGGTGCATTTCTGTGCGTGAGCACTGGTTGTACATGAAGGAGCACGGTTTTTGTTGGCTTCACTATGGTTGTTCGCAGCACTTAGTCTATATTTTTTACTATGTCTGTGTTTACGTGGTTGTTTTTTTATTTGGTAGAAGAAGCCCGCGCGGTGGTCCCATATAAATTTTATCGACTTAGGTTGAGTAGTTTTTTAACCAGCTTCAATAAATCAGTTTATTTTAGCTTCGCCTATCTAGATGATCTGCTCATTGGTTCGTTTTTTCTGAGAATTCTTGGCCGATTTGCGTGTTTTTTTTACGACAATGATTGGAACAACAACAATAACAACAACAACAACTAAAAAGTATGATATAAAAACTTTTTAACAAAAAAAAAACCGACTTCAAAAACCCTAACAAAAAAGTCAAAAATTATCCTTGTATGTATTTCAAAATATTTTCATTATCCAAAATTTTGAAGGCGGCGTGTGATTTTCATGTACGTTTACTCATACTGTTTATTACTAAAGATAATGCGCTCGACTGTACATTACCACGCAAAAGGTCAATCACGCGCCGCCTTCAAAATTTTGGTTTATGAAAAGATTTTGAAATACATACAAGGATTATTTTTTACTTTTTAGTTAAGGTTTTTGAAGTCGGTTTTTTTTTTTTTTTTTACGAGTGGAAATCCTCATGGATACCCTTCGTCTGGGGAAGGCAAAGGGGTATGTCGGACTCCTACCGACTAAAACCACACGGTGGCCGACCTCAGCACAAAGTAGAGGAGCTCCGGGAACTCCTGTGGACCGCGCCGGTGCCCCTCTGGTGCTATGCCATTTGGCACGTCCCGGGAAAGCAGTACTTTCCACGCCACAGCAGCACGCGACCACCACGTACTACTGTCCTCCACAGGGTCGTGTAATGGGCGCCTTGAGTCCCCCACTCTTAACGCCCACGATCCCCAAGGATCCCCTGCCAGTACATGACGACAGGGGTTGCGGCGTGTAGCCCTATCTGGCGCCAGGGCGGTTGCCTCCCCGGCGCCTCCGTCTCCGAGCGGAATTGGCCCTCTCCCGATCCCGCTCTGCGGCCTCTTTCTGGAGCATGACAGTCTCACAGAAGGAAGCCACGGCCATCCAAGCCGTCGGCTCTGCCAGCATAGCCGACACTACTGCTGGCAGAGAAAGATCTTGCCCGATCTGCCCAACCAGGTCCCGCCGTTCGGAGCTCCACGCAGGGCACTCCTCTAGCGTGTGCTGTGCGGTGTCCTGGTCGTTCCCACAATGATGGCAATTTGCCGTGGCTTCACGTCCGATCCTATTCAGGTATGTAGGTAGTAGGTATCCACCTACTAAAATTTACTATTTTCACTTACAGAGGTGACACGTGCAAAAGTTATCGAGCGTTTTATGAATGTCAGTTTTATGAATACCTGAGAATATGGCTTATCCTAACAGAGTAGGTAGTAGGTGCTAAACAGAATCGTAAACTACCTATGATATTCAACAAAACATGAAACTTATTGTTTTCAATTTGAGTAGACAAGTTACCACCTTTGTAATCTAGCGCCGCCGCCGCCGTATCCCTTGAGAAATATGAAGAGAGAAGCAAGTGCCAAGCTGCCAACTAAGATCTTTAAGGGATAGCTTTTGCCCACGACTAGGTACATTTGATCTTTACATGGGTTTTTAGGATTTAAGAACCTTCAGCATTTTTCCAGAAAATATTCTTCCCAGTCGGTTCAGTAACAGTATCCTTGGTATAACAAACCAGTTAAACTACCACTTCGCATTTATAAGGATGACCAGCCAACTCATTTGGCTATACAGACATAATAGTAAAAATCAGGGTTGATAAAAATAAAAATCATGATTTTTTTGTTTATGACAGATTTTTTAGTTTTTTTTTACTTTTTATTTGACTTTGAAGGATTTCAACTTGATTTTTATTATTAGCATACTCATAAACACAGAAATAGATAGAATGGTTGTAATCACAATTTTACTTGCGATTCATGCGTGGCAACTTTCCGAACAAACTACGCCTCCCATATTGACGTTATTAATTTTTTTAAATTAACTTTATTCAAATGTATTTTAGAGCTTTTGTTTCTGCAGTTAGAAACAGCACAATAAGGCATTTTTGCGGGTTTTTGTTACAGTATTTATAGAAACAAGTCATAAGGCGTGCTGAGAAAGGCTATGAAATAACCTGCACTATGGTGCATGGTGCTGCCACGCGCGCCCTGCCCACATGACCATTCTATCTATTTCTGTGCCCATAAATGATAATATTCCAAATATTATCTAAAAAATCCCAATGGTTCTGAAGAAAGTAAGTAAGTAAACTTTATTGTTTCTGATTGAGTGGTTACAGTTCTTATAATACATCTTGATAGTGTTAGTTAGATACATCAATAAGCCCATTTTGAGCATACAATAATATTTAAGATAGGTAATAATATTTATGTCAAATCTATGAATTAATTGTAATAAAAATCTAATTAAATTATTTTTACATTCAAAAAACTCCTTAATTGTATAGAAACATTTTTCAGTTAGCCATTTTTTTAACTTTATACGAAATAATCTTAAGGGTAATTCTCTTAGAGTCTGGGGTATTTTGTTATAAACTTTAATACACATAAACATACAATTTCTGTGGTAGTTCTACACTTTGGCACAACTATCTTTGTAGAAAAAACTAAATAAGTATAAAAACTTTTTTTTTCTCCAAAACTTGTTATCATTTTAAAATGGATTGCATAAATGTTAATCTACTGAGCTAAAATTTTCCATATTTATGAAAAAAATAGTCAACATAAAAAACAAAACTTGAAGAAGACCTACCTACTACTCCTTATTTACTTAAAACTCTTACTTATTCACTTATTACGAATATTTTTACGAACAGTTTTACTAGTATGCAACTTCATAAGATTTTAAAAAAAAACCTTAAGCGCTGATTTGTACACGGAGGAGCATGGTTTTGTTGGCTTCACTATGATTGTTCGCAGCACTTCGTCTATATTTTTTACTGTCTGTGTTTGGATACCATCATTCATCAGCCCCCCACTTCGTTACACTTTTCATTGAACCCATTCTTCAAACCTGTTGTATATTACATACAGTATAAACAAAAACCACTGTAAACCACATCAAAAGAACACAATCTCGATACAATTTACTATTCCTAACATGTGCGGGGCAACGCCCTAACTCGTTCACGATTTTTTCCCCGCGATCTTTATAATTCTATAGGGCACTAGCTTTTACCCGCGGCTCCGCTCGCGTTAAATTCTGCTAACCCACGTCAGTCCAGTCCAGTCCATTTCAGTCCAGACCACTGTCCCACTGTCCCGCTGTCCCGCTGCCCCGCTGCCCCACTGCCCCGCTGCCCCACTGCCCCAATGCCCCGCTACCCCACTGCCCCACTCCACCACTGCCCCGCTGCCCCACTATCCCACTGCCCCACAGCCTGCCCCGCTGCCCCCCACTGACCCGCTGCCCCGCTACCCCACTGCCCATCTGCCCCGCTGTCCCGCTGCCCCAATATCCCACTGCCCCGCTACCCCACTGCCCCACTGCCCCACAGCCTGCCCCGCTGCCCCACAGCCCCGCTTCCCCTCTGCCATTCCGACCGGCTGCCCCGCTGCCCCACTGCCCCGCTGCCCCATTGCCCCGCTGCCCCACTATACCGCTGCCCCACTGCCACGGTAACCCACTGCTCCACTGCCCCACAGCCCCGCTGCCCCGCTAACCGACTGCCCCACTATCCCACTGCCTGCCCCGCTGCCCCACTCCCCTACTGCCCCGTTGCCCCGCTGCCCCACTGCCCCGCTGCAACACGGCCCCGCTGCCCAGCTGCCCCGATGCCCCACTGCCACGCTGCCCCGCTACCCCAATGACCCGCTGCCCCTTTATCCCTCTGCCCCACTGCCCCGCTGCCCCGGTACCCCACTGCCCCGCTGCCCCGGTACCCAACTGCCCCGCTGCTCCCGTGCCTCGCTGCCCCGCTGCCCCGCCCCCGCTGCCGCCCTGCTGCCCCGCTACCCCACTGCCCCGCTGGCCCACTATCCCACTGCCCCACAGCCCCGCTGCCCCGGTACCCCAATGCCCCGCTTGCACGCTGCCCCGCTGCCCCATTTCCTCGCTGCCCCGCTGCCCAACTGAACCACTGCCCCGCTGCCCCACTATCCCAATGCTCCACTGCCCCGGTACCCCAAGGCCCCGCTGCCCCGCTGGCACGCGGCCCCGCTGCCCCGCTGCCCCACTGTTTCGCTGCCCCGCTGCCCCGCTGCCCCACTGCCCCGCTGCCCCACAGTCCCGCTGCCTCGCTGTCCTGCTGCCCCACAACCCCACTGCCCCACTGCCCCGCTACCCCATTGCCCCACTATCCCACTGGCCCACTGCCCCGCTGCCCCACTACCCCACTGCCCCACTGTCCCACCGTCCCACCGTCCCGCTGCCACTGTCCTACTTTCCCACTGTCCCACGGCCCACTGTCCCACGGCCCACTGTCCCACTATATCACTAAATCACTATCGTCCCGTCCCATGTCCTGTCCCATGTCCCATCCTATGTCCAGACCCATGTGCCGTCCCACTGTCCTGTCCCATGTCCCGTCTCATGTCCCGTCCCATTTCCCGTCACCTGTCCCGTCCACTGTCCCGTCCCCAGTCCCGTCCCCTGTCCCGTCCCCAGTCCCGTCCCCAGTCCCATCCCCAGTCCCATCCCCTGTCCACTCCACTCCACTCCATCGTACATTACTATCCGCTCGTGCAAATGCATAGAAGCTTCGATCTGTCGGGTGAGTACACTGAGTACGCAACCCACGATTTTTTTTTTCTTTTTTTCTTTCTTTCTCAAAACCCATACCAGTTTTTAAGTCAGATCATCAGCTTTCAAACAAAAAAAAATCATCAAAATCGGTCCAGTAAGTTTTAGCGTGATGCTGGAACAAACAAACAAACAGACGTTTACAATTTTATAATAGTTAAGATAAGATTAAGAAGATAAGATAATATACTTGAAGAAGAAGGTAATTAAAAATTGTAGAATGAAAATAGTATTTTTTTAGTTACACCAAGATAACTTTATGCTTATTCGTATATTAAGATGGATACAATATAACACCGTTTAGGTACTTCTAAATTTTATTGCTTTTCATACAAAAAATTAGAGAAATCGCAATTTAGAGGTAGCTTCCGGTCCTTGTCTGTAAGTCGAAAGATTCTAATTTTCGGTTGGCTCAAAAGACTGCATTTCCAAGATGGCACCACCCACATACGACAGGATTTTTTTTTCTACTCTATAAAATTCGGCCCGACCAAAAAGTTTTTAATGCAATTTCTTTAGCAGCCATATTTTCTCTATGGAGGCGCGCGCCAGAGCGCATGCGTGTGAATGACAGCTGGATATGAGCGCCTTATTCACCTTGATGTATGCAAAATGTTGTAGAAAAATATAATTAAAAATCACCGGTTCCCGTCATCGTAGCGAGGTAAAATACATACCAGTTTTTAAGTCAAATCATAAGTTTTTAGTCACAAACCCTTTCAACAAAATCGGTCTAGTAGTTTTATAGTGATGCTGGAACAAACAAACAAACAAACAGACAACTGACATTTAACAATTTTATAATAGTAGTAGATGATCACACATGCGGCGACCACGTCATAAATACGCACCCAAACAATGCTATCGACACATCTGGAGCGTCTGAAGCCAGTGACGTAACGACACTATAAAACTTGGGTTATCTGGGGTACTTTTCTATAAGGAAACTGACGTACGGGCTTGGGTATGGCGACATGGGTATTTTATGGCGTCGTCGTGTTGGTGTCATAATACAGAACCGGGTTTTTTCAGTGTGTTAACGTTTTGATTGAAACTTTATCTCGATTTTTGGATTACATTATCCATAATCAGTGTAAATAAACAAGTTAAAATGAAAATCATTTTGTTATGAAATCATGACATCAATTTCATTAATTGTCGGCACGATAAATTTACCAACGATGACAAACGAAGTGATCTTCCTACTGTGACTATTTTTAATGACTGATGACTACAACTGAGTGGAAATAGAGCAGACGTCGCTTTGTCAATGTGATGACAAATCACAAGCAAATACAAATAAGACGATACCATCTATGAAAAACAAGGCCATTACAGGTTTTATTGCGTTGACACTCTTGAGAAAAAACCGAACAATTCTTGCGTAGATATCTAGACTGCTAACGATCCAGATTACTAAACGTAGGAAACCCTGTAAGAAAATGCAAAAAAATATTTGCAGTACTTGTCTTAGCAAATAATTACCTGTCTCTTAATTTTTTTTATATAAAATGTGTTCTGGATACTCATGGCATTCATACACATACTCATTATAAATGAAACGTGTTGCACGATAACTGGTTGCATAAAGCCTACTCCTCTTAAAATGCTATATCCATTAGCGGGCATAGCTCCACCTTCTGTACGTCGGGATATCGCATGAACATCGGAGAAATCAAAACAAGAGTCCGATCACCGACACTCCGACACCTCTTCGGCCACCAACGGGAATGCGAGACTTGTCAATACTGAATGCGATTGCCCCCATTCAGTCCATGGCCCATTTGCTCACTTGTCCTTTGTGCCCTACTATCTGCACCAGAGACGATTTGAACAAAGCCACAAACAACGCCATAGAGGTGGCCAAATACCACATGAATATAGTGAACCATTGAAGAAGAAGTTGGTATTATGAAACATAGGAGACCTTGAATAAATGGTCCAAGTGGATCAAAACCCCTAAGCTAAGGAGAAAGACAAAGCGGAAGACACGATTTACCAAGCTTTCGATTTCGATCCGCCTTCTTCCAAATTGATAATGCAGGCAATGCTCTCAAACGTGTTACGTTTCGAAACGATGATCTTAAAGGAGAAAAGGATTGAAATCTCGGTCATTGTCATTCAGAACGGGTCATGGTACCGCTTTTACCGTCGTCATCACTCCGTAACATGCCATACATGGAGGGACAGTTTTAGTGAAGTTTGTTTGGACAAAGTATTACGTTGTTCTTCCATTTGGGTAAGATGACTTCATTGGAGGTGATAATTTGAAAGGTATGGTCAATAGGGGCTAGTTAAAATACTAGGCACTTGTACGGAACGAAGTTTTGGGAAATCAACTTGCTACACCGTGGCTGGCGTCTTTTTTCTTGTCGGGTTATAAGGAGCTGAGCTCCTTATAACCCGACAAGAAATGTTTCTAATTAATACAAAATTAATCGGTTCCAGTCCATTACTGTCCCACTGCTAGCCACAAGCTCAGTGTGAGAAGGAAAGGGCTTATTTCAATTGAAAAAGCAATAGCATCAAACAACACTTACGACCTGCTAAGTCTATGATTTACTTGTCTTTGAGGGATGAATTAAATTGAATAGTTAAATACACCTAGTTAAATATTTACGTTGAAGGTGTCTTTGTTTTAGAGCTTGTCTGACTATTCAATTGGGAGATTTACATTAATTTTTTTAACTTTTTATGTAAAAATTATTTAATAATTTGAGAATAGTAGTTTCATTAAATTACTATCGTGGATTCATCCGCTCCCTTGTTTAAATTCGAGTATCTTCGTGTCATGATTCGGTGAATTAAGATTTTGTTTTATTCGTGAAACAAGTTTCGCGTTACAAGTTTTCAGTACCTTAAATTGAGATTACTCGCTTTATTGAACAAATAAATTCGTAATTCGATGACATTGTCCATCTGATCTCTAAAGCTGAATAATGTAAGATAGTATCGAGAACTACCTTTTCACAAAGGGAATATAGCTGTATCAACTGACCGGCAGTTCGACTGATTTTCGTCCGTGACACTCCAAACAAGGTCCAGTTGAAAACCAGCGCCAGATACTACATAGTTTCCGGCATTTTTGCTGAACTGAGCCTATTTGGTGCAGCCGTGGGGCACACAATTATACTTTTAGGAGTTGTATTATAGATGATAAAATTGTATATTAATAACTTCTTAGGTTTTCGCGATCACTACACATTATTATCACTACACATTGTTATGTTCATTATTTTGTTTTATTAAATTGTATATTATTGTTATTGTGTGCCTCTGGCTGTAGTAAATAAACCATTTTTCTTTCTTTCTTCTTTTAAGTATATTTTGGTAGGTACATCTACCCCAAGTCTTTGTTTACTAGATCTTTTGCGTCATGTTTTGCGCAAGTCGCTCTCGTATTTAACTCGACCATATTCATGGGTCGACACGACAAATAAACCATTCATGTGGAAATTTATCCGTAAACGTGTCAGTGAACTCGATAAAAATGGAGAATGCTAGTTGAATGAAAATAATCTGTTTAAAAGAATTTTACTTAACAGTTGTGTTAAAAGATGTGGGTCAGATTGCAACGAAAAATATTATCTATAAAGCCCCATAAAGTACAGAAATTTTTACGCGTCTGAAGTACTCTTGCTCTGTACTCTAATTATACATACATTGCTTAAAATGATTTTGATAATCACAACTAAGATTATCATTACAATCTAAACATAAAAGTAATTTCCCAAATGTTTTCACATCAAAATAAACAGCAACAAAAACTTATTATGTGAATCCATCGTCAATCAAGAAAACAATATAACAGAATCGGCACAATCTTGATAATGTAACCTCTGTTTTCTGTTTCGCAGAAACAGGCCAAGTGCATAAACGGTGCACATTGGCCAATATAACGTGAACCCTGGGAGACTTTGATAATGTTCCTATTGCAGAAAAACACTTGGGAGGCATCGTAGATCAATTAAAAATGGGGCAGGTGTTTAATATGACCAGTCTAACTAGATCCACTGCATTTAGTCAATTTATTCTTCCTTGTTACAACAGCAGGGATCTGAAAAATATGGTGGCCGTTGACAATAACAATACTGCAGCAGCAGTAATGATAATGACTGTTGCATCATGTGTCATTCAATTGTTTGCGTTTGTTATGTTTGTTTAGTTGGGTGGCCCATTCATGTACAAATTGGTAAATTACCATGTAATTGCTGTTGTGGAAAACAATAAATCTGGAGAAAGCGTGATTTTTCAGACACTAACTTCATTACCGCTCTATCTTTATGTTCTACTACCGCACCGTGGTCTATGTTCTTATAAGGAAAGTTTTGACCTGTTTTTGAAATTTAACTTTAGCTAGTTTGCTACACGATGGCTTTTCAATTTACAATTAACAACCCCGTAAACATTAACTGCTGTACATGCACTCCTGATCGCTCGCCAAAATGAACGGTTGACACAACACGGAAATTGTATGGGCAGAAAGTCTCGCGCGAGTATCGAGCAGGGGCCTTACTTCCCGATTGGATCGAGTTCTGTATCAATCGGATTTGGATTCGAGTTTAGTGTCAATTCGTATGGAATTCCTCTAGTAATTTACACTAGCTCGATTTGGAATTAGATTAGAGAATGGTAAAAGAACATTACTTAGCTCCTTATGTGTTAATGTATTTTAGTTTGGTATTTATTGATTACAAGTTTTCTCTATTAGTACACCATCAGCTGCCTTTATATTTTCTTATACATTTCAAGTCCATCCAATGGTTGTCTGTAAGAAATTGCTTTTAGCGATAAGACCGCCAATTGTTAGTACTGTGCTCATGTTTGTTAGATCTTTATTTTTATGAAAACAATAAAGTATACTCTATCTATCTATCTATCTATTTGGTTCAGAGTTCGCACCAGTCGCGGTAGTAAGCTTCCTACAATTATTTTTATGTTCAACACCACCTGAACTCTTCAAACTAATAATTTTACTTAGTAAATAGTAAACTCGCACAACTTAACGAAACGCAAATTAAGGTCACCAAACATAAGTTATCAGTGTTAACTGGAACCACTTATCCTAGATAAAACAAAGTGACGCTAGGTGTACGTAATAGGAGCGTGTCTCTGTGGTCAGGACATATTGGTTGAGTCACGCTTCGATGACCATATGGAGCTACTTTGATAATGTTTTCAATTTGTGCTTCGATTGATGCACAGTTTATCGAGGATTTTATTCCAACTCTGTTGTCAGAAGTTGGGGTGTCTTCTGCTTATAGAACTCTGTCTTGCGCTTCCGAATACATAGGTAATGCCCGCAACAGTAAAACCAGTCAGATTTTGTTGGTGTTACTGCCATCATCTCCTGTTTAAAGCTGGTCTCTACGATCAGTCGTGGGAGTTACTGCGTGCATCCGTAGTTGACTTTTGGGAAATTTACATGCTGTGCACTTTGGTTCTTTACATGTAGAACATTTGGTGCTTCAATCATTCTGTGATTACTTGAAAATATTTCTTAGTTTTAAAAACTTGCGTCCTTTGAATCAAACAGTGTGACAATTCGTATTAACATCCTATTCATATATCTTTACTTTACTCATGCAGCGTTGTCAACGCTACCGGGTGTGAACACAGGGTGTGAATTTAAGTCCAGCTTCATTCTTATTATCACGCCATTTAAAACTACGATATTGCACGTCGTTATAAAATGCCTGGGACACTGGATTTCCAATTTAGACACGATATTATGTCCACCTCGGACGAATAAAAAATGGCGGACGGAATCTCGCTAAGAAAAGATTGAAGTACTTCGTTTTTTCCTAAACCCGCTATAATTTCGACAGAATTCTATTTTATTCTACCATATACAACGTGTATCAGAAATGCGTGGTCATATTTGAAGAGCTTATTCAGGGGATGCCATCGATCAACTTTTACTATGGGACTAACCCTGAAATCGGGAAAAAAATATCAGCTGATCCTTACATTTTGTCGAGCGAAATCGATGATTTAGTAGGGAACAGCTGATATTTTTTCGCGATTTCAGGGTTGGTCCCATAATAAAAGTTGTTCTATGCTATGCCCTGAATGAGCTCTTCAAATATGACCATGCTTTTTTGATACACGTTGTATATATATTGTTATTTTATTTGTAACACTACGACAATAACTATCGTCACACGAGATTTGTTGCGTAATCGCGGCTTTATGTCTTACTATGGGTGTGAATGCGTGCCAGTGCCAGCCCTTACTTTTAAGCGAGCCGTCTTACTATGGGTGCTTCACTTTTTGTTTTGCGAGATTCCGTCCGCCTTTTTTTATTCGTCCAAGATGTCCACAATAACAATTTTTACGTTGCATGGACTTAGTTACGCGAAACGCTTAGTAGGTAATTAGTAGTTTTTCTAGTTATTCTCTCATAAGTGAGATACTGTGCGTAGATTCCTCGGTTTTCTTTGTTGTTTTTACTTAAATTTATATGTTTTAAATACCATTTCTAAATAAGATATCAGCATTTTATGAGCAAGTCTCCGCGCTTAATCACGTCGGAATGAAAATCTGGATTTCATCTAGACCAAGTCAGCCAAGAACCTGTATTTTCTAAGAACTGCTCACAAAAATACTTTTTTATTTCAAGAGGAAATATGTGTGTGTAATCATCCTACCAGTGGTCCTACCGTTGTGATATTATTATAAACAAAACACATGAAAATTAAAAGAAGCCTTCTAATCTGAAAAAAAAAAAAAAACAAATCCCAAGCTGTAGAGATTATAAGAGCGACAGAAAGCGCCTAAGTATAAAATGTAGCATCCATTAAAACTAAGCTACGGAACCGCTAAGTAATACGTGTACGAGTAAGTACGTAAACACAGAGTATAAAACAGGGGTGGCAAACCCAGTACGTAGTCTATAAGAACCATATTTCTGGAAACATTGAAAATGCAATCATCAACTCAGCCTATCGCAGTCCACTGCTGGACATAGGCCTCTCCCAAGTTGCGCCACAACACTCGGTCCTCTGCCTTCCGCATCCAGTCCCCCCTAGCCACGTTCTTTAGGTCGTCGGTCAACCTGGCAGGGGGGCGCCCTACGCTGCGTTTGCCGATTCGCGGTCTCCACTCAAGGACTCGTCTGCTCCAACGGCCATCGGTCCTTCGACAGACATGGCCAGCCCACTGCCACTTCAGCTTACTGATCCTACAAGCTATGTCGGTCACTCCGGTTCTTCTCCGGATAATCTCGTTACGGATTTTATCCTTCAAAGAGACTCCAAGCATAGCTCGCTCCATAGCTCGCTGAGCGACTTCGAACTTGTGGACTAGCCCAACTGTCAGTGTCCACGTCTCGGCACCGTAAGTCATGACAGGCAGGACGCACTGGTTGAAGACCTTTGTCTTCAAACTTTGCGGTATAGGCGACGAGAAGGCTCGGTGAAGTTTGCCAAATGCTGCCCAGCCCATACGGATCCTTCTTCGGATTGAAAATGCAATAGTTAGTCTTAACATTCACGAAAATTAAGTAGTTTCGAAAATGTATCCAAGAAACTTGGGGCTTGCTAATTTTAGCTGGTTTATGTTTTTTTAGCCGGCGATGGCCGACGTTTCCTTGTACAACGAAGATCTGAAGAAAGCCACTGGCGTACACTTACTGTGGAAATTGAATTCTCTTGAGTAGTGTTAGTTGCGTCACTGCGATGCACAAATGCAAACAACTGAAGTAGCATGACACGTTCATAGGCACGGAATAAAGAAAACATGGGGAATTAGCATACGGCTACCACACGCGTGGCACAATATTAACTTAATCGCGCTTAATTTCCCGCTGCGAAACGATGACGTCTCGAATGCTTGTGTGAAATACTAGATTATACCTCATTGTGGAATTTTAACGTGTAAAAATGATAGCAGAACGAAAAATTATTCTCATAGAGGTGAATTATGTCACCGCTATGTGTACAATTTTGATAATAAAAACATTTTAATTTTAACATAACAACAACAACATAACATAACATCACGCCTGTATTTCCCCGAAGGGGTAGGCAGAGGTGTACAGTACACCCACATTTCGCCAGTTATGTTGTAAGTCCCATGTAATAGGGGGCGAGCCTATTGCCATTAACCGGGCACAAATCCAGACTCCGGGCTGCTACTGAGAATTTTCTAAGAAAAACCCAATAACACTTTGCCCGACCCGAGAATCGAACCCAGGACCTCACGCTCAGCAGTCGCGCTTGCGACCACTAGACCAACGAGGCAATTAATAATTAATTTTGACAACTTGTATTAATTGTGTACTTAGTGGCTAAAGCACTGGCGTACTGAGCCAGGAGTTGCAGGTTCGAATCCTGCTCGTGAGCGATTTTTTCTTTCCACAATTTAAATCGTTAGATTTCGTTTCGCATGCGTAAAATGCGTTAAAAATAATAAATAACTTGTATTAAGATTTGATTTTAAAAAACAATGTTGTTTTTTTTTGTTAGGTGATGCTTGGGGGGGCCTATGTCCAGCAGTGGACGTCTTTTGGCTGAAATGATGATGATGATGATGATGAATTGTTACGCCTCATTTAACTTTTAAATAGTGGGTCTATTAATCTGCAGCGCAGTGACACAACTGACACTACTCAAGAGGATTCAATTTCCACAGTAAGTGTACGCCAGTGGCTTTCTTCAGATCTTCGTTGCATATGGGAACGTCGGCCATCGCCGTATAAAAAAATAAACTAGCGAAAATTAGCAAGTTTCTTGGATACTTGTTCGAAACGACTTAATTTCTGTGAATGTTAAGACTAAATCTATTGCATTTTCAACGTTTCCAGGAATATGGTTTTTATAGACTACGTAGGTACTAGGTTTGCCACCCCTAAAGTATACTCTGTGGTTACTTATTTACTCGTATCACTTGATAGTTTTTTTGTGTAATTCAATTGTTAATGTGTGATTTCGGCGACAATTTTTCCCGTACTTAGTAATCGTAATGGCACTTCCATTTGTTTTATTTATTCCGTGTTCATAGGCTGAGTTGAAGCAGTTGAAGCTAAGTCTGTTTTTAAACATCTAAATCATATATTGTGGCCGCCATCCCTGCAATACGACAAAATTACACTACAAAGCCCGAACTACAAAGGGAGGACATAGTCTTCGTAAATTTTTTCTCAGTTTTTACCGAGAGCCGAAGTACTCATGAAACTGTTTCTAGGAACTTTCCTAAGTTATAGATGACTTAGTTCTGCAACATTGAAACTTATGTTAAACTTTTATGACTTTCTGAGTGGAACGTTTGTTTAAAGATTTTCTGCTACCGAGTCTTGTGGAAAAATGAAGAATAAAACGGTTTATTATCGTTAGTCGTTTTTTTTGTGCTACTGAAACTGAATTTCGTACAGGTGTAGATCTTGGGGTGATTCTGAATTGGACTGAGATTCAATTGAATAGAAAGTGAATTTCCCGTTACAGGAAATGAATTGGATCCTCAGACTCTGACCATTAAATTAAGTCTATCACAATTTTGATTGCAGGCTTATTAAGGTGAATGCTACAGGGTAGCCCGCGAAATTTATTATTTTTTGCATTTTTTGTTAATTTAGCTCTATTTCGCGCTGTATATCGCTCGAAATATGATTCGCGGCAGTAATAACAATATATCTACTGACCAACACTCGTAAAAAAATTTACCTGGCTCCATAAGTTGTACTAGCTCGATAATATCAATTTACGATCAAATTATCGATTTTCGAGCTTGTAAAGCTTATAGAGCTAGATTTATATTGTTTATGAGTATATTTCATTAGATATATTGTTATTACTACCGCGAATCATATTTTGATTGTTATACAACGTCAAATAGAACTACAATTCGCAAAAATCCCAAGAAATTTTGAATTTCGCGGGCTACCCTGTAGCATTCACCTTAATACTTTTCTATGGAGTAACGCCAATGATTAATAATAATTAGTTGTCATATTCGTTGGTTGACGGAAATAAGTTGCGATGCTAGGTACTATCAGCAAATTTTCCGGTGAACCACCAATAAGGCTAAAATCGCTTGCGCTCAGTATTCGACGGCAGCCGTAGCTACGTGTAATGTAGCAGGATTCGTTCAAGGGACTTTGTCGACAAAATGTATCACCGGGAAGGATCGTGACTTTACTTACTTCTTGGCTTATATTGCCAATCGTAAAGGGTCTTACAATATTCAGAATATCTCGTAATTAACTTGAAACTTTTTTGATTGCTTAACCTTTATCAGACTCTTGAAATGTTAACTAATGTATTGACACAGACATATTTTTGTATTATCGTCAATGTATTATTGCGTGTTAAGTCCACATGTATATGTGGCAGGACGTGACAAATTGACATTATAACTTCTACATTTTCTCTGGTCTTCCGTTCAGTACACGATGATAGCAAGCCACCGATAGTACGAAATGATCTCATACCCTGAGTAGGCGATGCTAATGAAAATCTCGATTTGAATTTCCCCAAAAAGGACATTGCTATAGATCCTTAGTGACTCCGCCCTTTGGCGTTACAAATTAAAGTTGATGCTCGCTATATACAACTCAATGAAGCCAATGTATTGCGTTACATTCATAAACACGGACAGTACTAAACATAATTTTAGATTTTTTATATATTTACTATTTTTTTACACATATAATCACAGATATCTGTGCTATTTTGATGTCATGTTTTGCTTTTTAGGGTTTCTTACCCGAAGGGTGCCAAACGGGACCCTATTACTCTCGCTAAGCTGTCCGTCCGTCCGTCCGTCCATCTGTCTGTCTGTCTGTCACAGGGCTGTATCTTTGTAACGGTAATAGATCACCAGTTGAAATTTTCAAAGAATATGTGTTGCTATGAGGTGTATCACGACAAATACTAAAAACAAAAATCAAAGGGGGTCCCCCTTTGATTTTTGTTTTTTGTTTTTACATACCATACATACCATACAAGAAACCTCGAAAAACATGCATTTTTTTCAATGTTTTTGTTCCTGTTCTATCTTCAAAACTGTAATACATATACCAGCGTCAAACTTGCGTTTGATTGTAGTGCATACTATGTAGTTTAGCAACAAATACTTCGAGTACGTTAGTTGATATCTTTTGATAAACTCTCGTAAATTAAATCAGTTTCTATGGGGTGTCAGGTCGATGGGTGGTACGGAACCCTTACTGCGTGATTTGACTCACACTTGGCTGGTTTTTAGGGTTCCGAAGTCCTACAAGGAACCCTTATAGTTTCGTCATGTCCGTCCGTCTGTCCGTCTGTCCGTCTGTCCGTCTGTCCTAATCCTTTACAGCTTAATAACTTCTACAGTTATAAACATAAGTAAATGAAATTTTGTTAAAAAATAGTCGACATATAGATCTCAATTTTAAAATAATAAAAGAATCGTTTTTCCGTATTTTAGGGGTGGTGTCCATACATGTGAAATGGAGAAAAAAAAATTATTTCGAGTATAATGTGATTATAATTTTTTGAGTTATAAAGAGAAAACTGAAAAATACTTAAAACGTCCTAGTTCAAAGGTCATTGACCTTAGAGAAAAATTATCATAGCAAATAATGCTCCTTTAGCTACTTTCTATTTGAAAAAATCACAAAAAGTAACTTTGAAATGACAAACGTCTTAAATTTGGCTTCTTGAATTTATCGCTAGATGGCGCTACTAACAACACGCTCTGAGTCGCGAATGCTGCCGATTATTGCAAAAACTAAAATAGCCATGATTAATATTCGATTTGATTCGTTTGTAATTACACCTACTTAAGGAACCCTATAATACTAAGCATGGCCCGACATGCTCTTGGCCGGTTTTTTTTGTTATGTCAAACAAACTTCACTGTCGTCAAGTTGTCAGTCGATGCCAACTTTTTGGAATATCTCGTGTGAAAAAAATGTGTGTGTCTTTAATATTGAATATAATATTGACTATAGAGTATCGAAATAAAAATATGGATGATACACAGATATCATGGATGATACAATTTTATCCGGTTACGTCATTAATGTATTGATACTCCTTAAAATATAAAAAATGGTTCTTGTACTGTCCGCATTAAATACAATATATATGTTATGAAACGAAAAAAATCGCATGTAATTTTCGTATATTGTTCATCTTTGTAACAGTTTAAGGCTATTTTTATCAATGTCCTTTCCAAAAGATCTTTGAGTTTCGATTTTCTGATCTTAAATTCGTCATGGTCTTACCACAGATTAAATTGGGACTGTTAGGGCAGGGAATAAATTTTAATTCAGTTAATGATTTTCGGACCACGTTGAGCTATTTTTAGCTCACTTCGTTTTCCGCTTAATAAACAAATAATTCTAAGTACTCTTAATGTAATTTAGTTAACAAAATAAGGAACATTTCACTTTTATCCTACTTGATCGCCTTTTCTGCCCTCCCCTGATTTAACCAACATAATTTATTCATCACGTCAAGTCATACATTTTAACGCTGAAGTTCATTAATTAGGCACTGAAATGTCCACACAGAGACGATGACGGTAATTATTTATCTTCGAGATTATTAATCAAATATTTCGTCTATGATGTTCGATAAAAATAATGTGGCATACGTGACAGACATAGTAAAAAATATAGACGAAGTGCTGCGAACAGTCGTAGTGAAGCCACAAAAAACTATGCTCCTTCATGTACACACGGCTACATATCAAGCTGTACATTTCCAGTATAAGCTGACCTCGCATTGTATATAGGTTTTCCTTCCAACGCGAGGTCAGGCTTTACTGGTTTTGTACAGCTTGATGTGTAGCCGTGTGTACAACCAGCGCTAACGCACACCATTCAGGTGCATGGTGTGCGTGAGCGGGATATTTGCTTTCGCGATGCTTACTGGACGATGCCGCGAAATGTGTACTGAGAGGGGTGAGCACGGTTTGAAGTGCATGTGTGTGCGTGAGCACTGGTTGTACATGAAGGAGCACGGTTTTTGTTGGCTTCACTATGGTTGTTCGCAGCACTTAGTCTATATTTTTTACTATGTCTGTGTTTCTAGTTTCTAGAGCACTTATGTTCTGTCTTTTTGCATTTGTCTAGTTGAACTACCTACGTCTTCCTAGGATATCCTTGTCGTTGAATGTCTGGGTCTCTATAAAAGTGTAGACTTTATGTTACTGCCAACAATGTTACTTTATGTAATGCAATTATATAATTAGAGTTTTATTACCATAAAACTTTTTAACAAAAAATTGAACCGACGAAAACAGAAACTGAAAAGCGAAAAATAACTAATTATGAGTCGGCGCCAAACGAACTTTTAACAAGCATAGTGCGTGTAAGTTGGAAGTGGCCGAGCGGAGAACGCATTTTTGTAAAGTTATTGTTTATCGTTGAAAATCTCACGTTGTATTTGATGTGACGTTGTTTTTATTATTTATTTAAAGTAATTTAATGATCTTCGTTGATTGGTTGTTTGGCGCCGACTCATAATTAGTTATTTTTCGCTATTCAGTTTCTGTTTTCGTCGGTTCAATTTTTTGTTAAAAAGTTTTATTTTTCATTTTTTTGTGGTTAAACTCTAAATCCAGGTCTCCATTATGTGGTAGTGTCTAGAACTATATTTATGTATGTCAAGTTTCAACAGAATCGGTTAACAGGTAAGAATTCAGTGGGTGAACAAACACTCATCCCCTGTTTTACTACCCTTAGGGGAGGATTTTGATTTTTAAATTTAAATGGGACCAACTTCAAGATATACCCTATCCAATAAAAAAAGAATCATCAAAATCGGACCACTCTGTAAAAAGTTATGCGTGGTCATACATAAAAAAAAAAAAAAAAAAAAAATATATATATATATATACGCGTTGAATTGAGAACCTCCTCCTTTTTTTCGTCGGTTAAAAACGCCTACGAAACACTGCAACTTCCCACTTTCGAACTTTAAACTTTAACTGAAAAATAAGCTAATACATTTTGTTTGCTCCCAGATTAGTATAGAACATTTTACTTCAATCCTTTTTGATTAAACGTCAATTAAGAAGTTAAAGAAAAAACTAATATTCTTTTTTAAAGAAGGTACCTACTTACTTTTTAATTTAGATTCTAATACGTTAAATGTATATACAAATTCAGTGACTCACTATGTTTTTAGAAGGGGAAAGCAAGGGTGAACTCTTTGCCGATGGCATTAATTAGTCCCATATGATAGGGGTCCTATCTACATTTTTTGGATACCATTCGTGAATATGCAGTACAAATTATACTGTTTTTACTAATTAGTAAGAGAAAGTCAACTGCTGTAATAAAGATCAGGCAATGGATTGGGTCCTTTGCTCAGTGCTCCGCTCATAAATAAATATAAATATAAAATAAATAAATATAAATATTTTTGGGACATTTTTACACAGCACTATCTAGTCCCAAACTAAGCAGAGCTTGTGCTATGGGTACTAGACAATGGATATAATACTTATATACTTTTTTTTTTGTAAATACATTCTTATAACACATAAGAAACACCCAGACCAACACAAACACTTATGTTCCTCACACAAATATTTGTGTCCTGTGGGAATCGAACCCACGACCTCGTGATCAGCAGTCAGACCCTTGAACCACTAGACCACAGAGGTCGTCAAATTTCATAAGCAAGGGAGATATGCCTACAACCAATGATATTTAAAAGTATAGATATATCATACCCTAACAAAACAAACGAAAAAAATGTTCCATACGCAGCGGCAGCACAATACACATAAACTATATAGTACAAAGCAGTGATGTAACGAATGTCACTTTTTGAACATTCGCGAATGCGAATGCGAATATCTGCTATTGACATTCGCGAATGCGAATGCGAATGTTCAATTTTCGTAAACAAAACAAGTGAATTTTGAGGTTACAGTGTGAATAGTTATTTATTAACATGAGTAAATCAACTTCTAGTGAAATATGGACTTATTTTACACTTTGCGATGCTGAACGAGCTAAATGCAAGCTGTGTAACAATGAATATTCAAGAAAAGGAAGAACTACAACTGCTATGAGAATAGTGAGAATAGAGAATAATGTGTTTGTTTGATTATTATTTTTAGTTTTGTTCAAGAAGATGATTATATAACATGAGTAAAAACTTAAGTATAAAACAGTAAAAAAAATCATAGAAGAATTTGTTTTTGTTTGTTTACATTGCATTATATATTTTTTGTCTTATAAGTTCTATTGAAAATTTAATTATTAAGCTTCATTGCCCAAAGTAAACATACATACATATTATCACGCCTGTTTCCCATTGGGGTAGGCAGAGACTATGGATTTCCACCTGATATGATCCTGACACAAAAAAAAACTTTTTAACAAAAAATTGAACCGACGAAAACAGAAACTGAAAAGCGAAGAATAACTAATTATGAGTCGGTTTTCGTCGATTTCGGATCGTCGATTTTCAACGATAAACAATAACTTTCCAAAAATGCGTTCTCCGCTCGGCCACTTCCAACTTACACGCACTATGCTTGTTAAAAGTTCGTTTGGCGCCGACTCATAATTAGTTATTTTTCGCTTTTCAGTTTCTGTTTTCGTCGGTTCAATTTTTTGTTAAAAGTTTTTATTTATCTATGGATGCGGTAGACTTAAGGAGGCGGTCAAAAAGAAACAATAATAGAATTTAATCGATTTTTAAACTTATTAAGTAGAGTTTTCGACCGTGGTGACCGGTCAACCGGCAAGTGGCCGAAATCAGATTATTTCTCGACGGATTTAACGAGGCAAAAATGATTTCGTGAAATCGTGACACAAGCGTTTTATTTGATTTGGACGTGTAAAAGGATTGTGGTAGGTAAGTGTGAATTGATTGGTGTTTAAATTCGTTGTTAAGGTTCACGTTGAATATGGTGGGGGTCTTCGGTGATTGGAGTGTTGCGAAGCTGTCAATGCTTTCTGCATTCTAGATGACAGCTTCGTTTTGTGTAACTGTATGTAACAAACACATAATCCGCTGTTAGATAGGTGCAAAATACAATTTTAGTGACTCCGTGTCCAAAACAGCACTGATGACCAAGAAAAGGTTTCGCGCACTGGTGTCCTACGAGACACCTGCACGCGGCGACAAGTCCACGCGCCGTTTCCACTTCTATTACCTTCTTAATTAGATTTCTATGGTGTTAACCCACTCTATGCACGCTGTGTAGTACTAATCTACTACTTTATTTGTTGAACTTCGCAACTCAGTGTTTGAGGATACAATCTGGTCGACAGACTTCCGAGCTTCTAATTGCCGTAACGACTGTCTAACGTTCTACTACAGTTTTATCATAATATGGCTTTACTATGGCTCTTAAACGTCGCGCTTTGTAAAGTATGAAGGTGGACCCCATTCAACGTAGCAAGTCGCTGAAAAACCGTACGGTACACTAGAGCCATTTCAGTCTCATTTACACGGAGATAATTTTACCAGATAAGTGGCATGTTGTCTCTTTTTTAACCGACTTCAAAAAAAGGAGGAGGTTCTCAATTCGATTGTACTTTTTTTTTTTTTTAGGTTTTTTACCACAGAACTCCGTCATTTATCAACCGATTTGAATTTTTATTATTTTATATGAAAAGTTATACTTCCAGATTGGTCCCATTTTTATCAAAATCTAGTTTTGATAACGGGATCCATGTGGAATTGAGGGAACTCCTCAAATATTATAGGCATACATATAGTGATTTTGGTAATTTCATCAACAAATCACGCATTTGTATTCAAAAAGTATCATTTGATGAAGATCTGATGAAGATCTTTGAAGATAAAGAAGGGAACTCTTCAATGGATGACAGCAAATCATCGGGGATTGCAGCAATCGCTTGTCTTTCTATTGTTAATGCCACATAAAATAGAAAAATAACATAAACTTAAAAAAAGTAAAAACCGAGTTCAAAAATAATAAAATAATTTGTGTGAAACAGTTTAGGAAATCGGTGCCAATTTTTTCCAACCTACTTCCGAAACTGTTTCACACAAATTATTTTATTCTTTTTGAAGTCGGTTTTTACTTTTTTTAAAGTTTATTTTTTCTCGCAGAAAATGACAATGCCTGGCGAAATTCTCTCCATGTAAATCAGCCTTTATTCACTAAGCTCGTTTTGCATGAGCCTATTATAAATAAAGCATAAAGCTCATGTACGCACGGCTACACATCAAGCTGTAGATTTCCAGTATAAGCTGATCTCGCATTGTACGGAAAGCCTATGCAATGCGAGGTCAGCATAAACTGGAAATGTACAGCTTGATGTGTAGCCGTGTGTACAGAAATAATTGTCGCATTTTAATCGTTATGGGGAAAATGTTATCGTATTAATCGCATTATGAATAATGGTAGCTATTAACGCCTTCACTTTATGAACTTCGCACATTATTTAGCTATTCACACGTAGTTTATTGATTGAAATGGAATTATCGTACTATTTTTTTTTTTTTTCAATTTATTTATTCAATATCTGTATAAAGTTACAAATCTGTTTTTCTGCCAAACTGCAAAACAGTTTGTCGGCAGTTGTTCTCGTTTCTGATAGTTGTACAAATATTGGTAAATTATGTGCTAATTATATCTAAATTATAATCTCATTATTATGCTAATACTACTTTTATTTTTTACAAACTGCTTTGCAAAGCCATAGTTTTTAATCGAACATGGTACAGTAAAGTCAACATGTAGACTTGTAACTTGAGTGAATTATAATTGTCATGGACACAAAGTTAAATAATGCTTCTTAAGAATTCTTTTAAGTAGATGTTTGGATCTAACATGTATTATCAATTTTTGAGGTAGTTCATTTAATAGTGTTGGTAATAAATATTTCCTTGTACGTAAACCAAAATAGTTTGTCACTTTCGGAACAGCAAGTTTCTTCTTTTTAGATAAACGAGTTGGGTAGATATGTTTACGTTCTATTTTATGTTCTGGATTTTCGAATTGTTCCGTTATAATATTCAACTTGGTTTTAGCATTAATTGGTAGTACTTTACTGATTTTAAACAATTTTTCATAATCTTTATTTAACTTTTTTTTTGTCTTTTTGTCTATAAGCAGTTTTAATAATCTTTTTTGCAAATCTTTTATTTTATTAAGGTGCGTAGGAAATGTAAGACCATATCCACCCAAACCGTACACAATAGTCGAGTCAGCTAATGCGTAATATAAGGTATACATAACTTTTCTATTAACAATATACTTTAGGTTTCTTAACTTACCTAAAATCGAGCGTAGCTTATTACAAACATTGTTGACATGCAGATTCCATGTGAATGTATTGTCTATCAATAAACCTAAGTACTTATAAGAGTTAACTGTTTCTAAAAATAAGCATTGACAGTATTGCTTGCTGTTATGCAGACATTCGTACGTGTGACCTTTCACTTTAATTGAAACGTCTTTATGTTTGTTGTACGGCGAATGAATAAGCATGCATTTTGTTTTATTTATATTTATTATAATGCCATTATCATGTGCCCATTGAACCACACTGTCAAAGTCGTTTTGCATATTTTGCTGTATGAGATCGACATTGTTATCACTATATACTAAGCAGGTATCATCGGCATACATATATGCTTTACATTTTTTTAATACATTAGACATGCTATTGACGTGCATTATATATCCCAATGGCCCATACACCGAACCAGTTGGCACTCCGAACTTAATATCACCTTGTACACTTGCCGCTCCACTGACACAAACTTTGGGTGACCTATTTTTTAGATATTTGCTAAACCATGTATTCATGGGGCCTCTAATTCCACACTCATACATAGCTTGCAACAAGCCGTCGTGATCCAATGTATCAAATGCTTTTTTGAAGTCTATAAATATAACCATAACTAACTTTTTTTCATCAAGACGGTTATTTACTTCGTCTGTAAACTTTTCTAATGCAGTTGCAGTACTTCTCTTAGGCCTAAACCCGTGTTGAACATCGTTTAAAATGTTGTTTTTTTCTAAGAAATCACTAATTTGCTTAACTATTACTTTCTCGACTATTTTGTTAACCGTATTAAGTATTGCTATGGGTCTATAATTGCTATAATCCTGATGAGATCCCTGTTTATATATAGGCCTAATAATTGATTTTTTGAGCTCCTCTGGATATTGTGATTTTTTAACACAATTATTAATAAAATAAGCTATGACTGGACTAATCTTTTGTTTAATTTCTTTTAAATCTTTGATTCTTATACGGTCCGATCCCGGCGACTTGTCGCAGTCTAATTTATCTATTACAGTTTGTACATCTGTTGGAAATACTTTTTTAAATCTAAAACTTATATTACACTCATTAACATAACACATTCTACTCAAAAATTCATGTTTACATTTATGCTTAATACAATCAATTTCTTTCGTAAAAGTTTCACAAAAATTATTACAAATATTTTGCAAAGATTCCTGTTTTAACATATATTTTTCTATTACAGAATCTACTCCCGTTTTTGTCCTACCTAGCCAGCTATTTATGTTATTCCATATCTTTCTCATGTCTCCTTTACAACTAATAATTGTGTCACGTCTGCTTTTATTTTTGGCTATATTTATAAGCTTCTGAGTTTTATTTCTACATCGAGTATACTGTAATCGTTTATTATTACTTTTCGGGTCACTTTTCCATTGTCTAAATAAGTTATCTTTCTCTTCTATCAAACTACGTAAGTTTTTAGTAACCCACGTCTGTGTTTCTCGTTTAGGATACATTAACTTTTCTATTTTCGAAGTATTATAAATATTGCCAAATATTGAGGACATATTCGTATACAATTCGTTGGGGTCTTCTATCTGCAACAGGGATGACCACTCCGTATTATGTAGTTTATTTTTTATAGCTTTGTTGTCGTACTTTGTTTTACTAAACAGCGTATGTTCTATTTGTTTATCAATAACAGCTGAGATTCCCGTTAGATAATGGTCGGCTATCTTGCTAGTAAGTGTGTATGCGCAAACGTCGCGAGCGCCGCCACTTGCATTCCGCACGAAGACGTGATCGATGCATGACGCCACTCGCCGCTGCTTGACGACCACCTCACGCGTTATGTCCTGTATGCCGCACTGAAGTCCCAGATCCGATAATGTGTCTAGATACCTGTTTGCCGAAGAATCCAGTTCATTTTCTAATAAATTAATGTTGCAATCGCCTACTAATATAATGTCAGTGTTTACCGGTAGTGCGCGTACAATACTATTAAGTTGTTTTGTAAAAGTGCGTTTGCTTGTGTGCGGCGGCCTGTAGATGACTAATAAGATAACGTTATAAACGTTTTTCACAAGACGACCGTATATAAACTCAAATGTCGATGTAGTTCGGCATTGTTGTGGGCTATATTGAATACAATTTTTCACATAAATAAGTATCCCTCCTCCTCGACTATTTTTCCTAGTATGTGAGAACATATTGTAGCCATCAATTGCGTATAAAGGCACTTCATCGTGCGTAATATTAATTTCTGTGAGACATAATACATCCAGATTATTTAAAACACTCTGCAAAAGCACGGTTAATTGATTAAAATGCTTTCTTATGGAACATATGTTTATATGTATAATTTGTAGCTTAGGTTCGCTTGTAATATAGTTAGACCATTCTTTAATTTCTATGAACTTTTTGTATTCAATATCCTGTAATTGTGGTTGTAGGTGGAAGCTAGCCGCCATAGTATAAACTTGTTATGTTATTAGAATGGATACATAACATGGTATTTATTTATATTTTATCTTTTTGTACATATGTTTCAATATCACTTTCAAAGCGGATCTGGTATATTTTTTTTTCACTATCATCTTTTTTTATTAGTATTTTGGCATTTTGTATCCAAATATATTTATAGGTTTCTTTGAGCTTTGACTTTGTTGCCCAAAACAGTTGCCGATATTGCCGTGTAATATGTTCATTTATGTAGATACGTGTTGTGTCATTGTTGTTATATAGCATGTGGTTTGTGAGTTGGAATCTACGATTTTTAAGCCATTCCGCCCGCGCTGATTTGGTTCGCATCGTTACAATTATAGGCCTTACGTCTTTTTTTTCGGATCCTACCCTCCACGCGTTCTCAATTTCGGTTTTATCCAAATTGAAAATCTCAGCACATTTTTTAACGACTTCTACGGTATTTTCTCCTTCTTGCATCTTTAAATTCATTATTTCAATATTTTTATCCAGTTCTTTTTGTTCTAAGTACCCAATTCTCTCTTCCAGCGCTTTGTTACACTTATCTAAGTTGATGTTTCTCTGTATTAAATCTTTGTACCTGTTTTCAATACTTTTGTTGCTTTCTATAGTTTCTTTCTTGAATATCTCTAGATCATCATACTGAGCCCCTAGATAGGTCAAAGTTTTATCAAACTCAAAGTTTGCCTTTTTTAAATCGCCTATTTGTGCTTTAATATCCGACACATCCTTTTGAAGAAGTAAGAAACGTGAGTCTTGTTCCTCCTTCATCGAATTTAGGAGTAAATTAATTGCTTTAATCTCCTTTTGCACAGCTTTGAGTGTCACATGCAGTCCATCAGAGGAACAACATGTTGCTTTATGAGGTTCTTGAGAGATAGAAGAATTGCTGTCTGATTCCTCATTGCGTTTCTTCTTAGCCTGTCTTGCCCCGATCCGGTTTGCTATGAATGTTTGTTTACCTTTAGCTTCCGATGTAGACCGGTCAGAAGAATGAACTTCATCCGTGTCCACAGGTTTAGTGGGAGTTCGTGGCAACTTCGGCATTGTTGCTCCTAAATCAAAATTGCAGTCCAGTGATTGTAACACAATGTAATCACACACGACAGCATATATTTTTAGTTTAGTTTAGTTTAGTTTAAGTTTTTCTCTTTAAATAATTGCTATGGACTCTGGGTGTTTTTGAAAATTATACCTGAGTTACCTACTTGCTACGTAAGGTACTTATAAAGTAATTATAAGTTTTGCTGAGCGGTGTTGCAGTTTTAATAAAAAATAAAACTTAATATAGGTAGTAGAGTAGGACAGGCTAATAAATGCCATTGGGGTTTGCAAAGGCAATACAAAGAGGCCTATGGAAACGGAAACCTGAAGTTACATGAAGTGACCATTTCCGAAATGAAACATAAAAAAGTTAAAGTATCTTACCTGCAGGAAAATTAGAGGCACATCTAACATCCGATCGAAATATAGTATTTTTGTCTATTCTATCAGTATAGTACACCGGGCCGAAATTTAATAAAATACTATATAATATAGTATTGTATTGTATTGTATTTATTGATAACAATTGTTACAAGTCATTTTTTTTAAATTAACATAATTCTTAACTTACTCTCAACTTACTTAACTTTATCAGAAGTTAACATAACATTTTCGTTCATTATAATATTTTATATAATAGTTACTAAATAACACTTAATTTCGTATTTAATATAAAATTAACATTGCATTGAAATAAAATAAAATTGTAATAGAATTTAAAATTACATTTGCGTTTATTGTCATTAGTACGGTTGGCAACCCTATCCGTAACCCTCGAAGATCTAAATTTCTTGCGTTTTCTGCAAATTCTAGCTCTTATTCACGTTGTACACACGGCTACACATCAAGTTGTACATTTCCAGTAAAAGTTGACCTCGCATTGTATAGGCTTTCCGTTCCTACCTATGGTGATCGCAATAAGTTTCACAACAATAATCATAATATGTTCTACTGAATAATACCCATAGTACTAGTTTAGTATTATATTATCTGTGCCCATAGAAAACACCGACACATTTACCTAGCTCTAGCTGTATTTGCTCGAGAAGTAATATTAATTTACTATAAAATTATCGTTTACTGCGTTCGGGCTACTGCGTCGTAATCACCACTAATGCGGTAAAAAAAAGGTAGGTTCTAATTAAATTAATTAAATGGTTTGTAAAGGCTAAATCGGGATAATAAAGTATTATCCTTAATTTTTTCATTTATTCCGTAAATAAGGGGAAAAATCGATCAGCAAAATAAAATTCACTCCTGTTTTAGGGTCATATATTTTCGTTTTTATACAAATTTCCTCTCTGTATAATAGAGATAACCGAAGGATTTCCCTGTGACTGTGACATACGGACAGATAGGGATAAAACCAAACCCAAAATAAAACTATTGGACCAAGGGAAAGGCTGTTTACCAGTTTTGGCATCATTGGCAGGCTGCCAACATTGCACCACACACAAAATCATCAATATTTAACCCACAATGTTTAAGCCAAACATTATGTTAAGCAGTACTTTAGCACAAATTAAAACTTTGCTTAAACGGGGGTCATGAACGTAATTTTATGCATGTGTGTTAAGGACGTAAGAATAAATAAAAATAAATCATGCGTTAGTTCTAATTTTAATATTTTTTTTAGATTTACTCGTAAAAACTATTTCAATTCAAAATGGTCTATGTTACTTCATTATTTTAACGCATTTACGCATGCGAAGCGAAATATTACGATTTAAATTGTGAAAAGAAAAAATCGCTCACGAGCAGGATTCGAACCTGCGACTCCTGGCTACGCCAGTGCTTTAGCCACTAAGCTACCGTGAACACTGCTCGTGGTATCGTGGTGGTGGTTATTAAGAAACACTGTTTCTTAATAAGATATCGCTGACGTCACCCAAAGACGTGTCAAGTGTTTGAGAATTTCGATACCACGAGCAGTGTTCACGGTAGCTTAGTGGCTATGCACTGGCGTACGCGTAGTGGCTCCTGGCTCACCAGGAGTCGCAGGTTCGAATCCTGCTCGTGAGTGATTTTTTTCTTTTCACAATTTAAATCGTATGGTCTATGTTACGTTTTGTGGGTACTAGCTATGATATCATAACAGTAATTGATCAGCATTATGATTTAATACTGTGTTAATTAAAATTAAAATGACTGCGCAGTTCGTTCCTGCAACTAAATGTCCAATTATGCTACTGCAATATTATATTGCACTTGAAATTGACCTCGCCGTACGGTTCAATATTGTAACTCTTTACGAGGCAATGAATTTGCATTTATAAATCTTTGTTATTTATAGTTTCACTTATTTGCAATGTCAGATTATTACGAAGTAATGACTCATTTTTGTACAAAGTGTAACCTATATCCCCTATTTTCTTTAGATGAACTCATTTATAGAACTTGTCTGAAAGAAACAAAAACTCATCGATCATTTCTGATATCTCCTTACAAAGAAGGGAATGTACCATGATAAATCTCAAAATCCTTAACAAATCCTAAGTGTAAATTCCTAAGAGTACCCGTGCCGAAGTTTAATCAGGCGTTAAGACCGGTCTATACCCTTTTGGTTCTTCCATCTTGTCTGCAGTCGATTCTCTTTAAATCGACATATTAGGGAGACCGCGAAGTCAGATCTTTTTTTGCATTTGTTTTTCGCACTTAAAACTTCGTTAAAAATAATTAACTCGTGTTTTATTTAACAAAATTGCTTAATCAATATTAAAGTCACGCATAAAGCCTTTAAGTACCAATTAATCCTGCTGTCAAGTTCACTTGCGCGAAATATTAATACTTAATTTAAGAAAACGTTACTTAAAAAACAATGAAGTAATTGTTCAATGCTCTCGGGCGGCCTCGATTCGATAAATTTGTAATAAACTGACAATAGAACTTCCTATTTCAATTAAAATTAAATAACTGTAATGCATTGAAGTCTGACCTTAGATTTAAATCCTTTCGTTGTCGATGTTTTTTGTTAAAGTTTTGTAAAAATAGCATCTACTTTCGCTACAGACTTACAAAAACCATTTCAGCTTTCTCAGATTAAACATTTTGCAATTTCATCACAGTGTTGAATATTGCAAATTCGTTTTACGCATGACTCAAGCACCAAACCGCTTCTCCAAATTGAATTATATGTACCGTATCTCCCAAATGGCGACTACAAATCGTAAAACCATCAAGGACTCGTTCCAAATGCTGTATAACATATTATTTCCATTTAAGAAGCGTGTCTTCTTCAAATATAGTATCAGAAAATGACGTATGACCATTCGCATCTTCGTAATCATCTCGCAAAATGGTCAAATCTGTGCTTCGCGTTGGCACAGACATATTTAGATGGTACGCTCCCACTGATACTTAGCGTAGCGGTAGCTTGTCTAAAATACATTTTTTATTTTTGACAGAAATGGAAACTGCGTGTAACGTTTGATATTCTGTTCAATTGACTTTTTAAGTTTTTTAAACATATTTACCTAATTTTAGAAGTGTGCCTGGGTGTTATTGCTGAAACTGTTATTCCTTTAGGTTAAGAAAATAGGTACTTGTTCAATACAACATTAAACATATTGTTTATTAGTCGAGTAATGACCACTTATTGTTACACATCTGTGGTGCAACATTATTTGTTAATTATGGCAACACTTGCTGTTTCCGCTCTCTTATAATTCACCTTTGAATCTAACACGTTGTGCTCCAGTGTGATATTTACAATAAACTGATTTAAACAGTTAAAACACCATTTCATTTTGTACAGTACTTGATAGTGTTTTCTTTATGGTTTGAATTATCAATTTGAGAACTTGACTATTATAATGTTAGTAATTTTAAAATATTCTATTTTCATTGTTTCTATCATATACCTAATATTTATTAACATCACAACTATAAAATAAAAATAGATTCCCTATCGAGAGTTAAATTCTAAAACCGCACCGAATACTATCTCTCCATTTTAATTTGTTACCAAATACCATAAACACAGTTCCCAGAAAAACGAAAAGTGTAAAACTAAGCCGCATAACGTATGCGATCGTGGTCTAATTCGGTGGCACCGCTGCGCAAGCGCATGCACTTGATAGATGAGTCACGGTCGTACACGGCCACTGCACTCGGACTGAGGTTTTGTTGTGATTGGGTATACTGTTATACGCTCGTGTTGTTATGTATGTTACTCGTAAGTCGTATCATCAAGGACCGTTTATTGGTAGTTTCCTTTAGTGTTTTTCCGGCCTTCTGTTGTCTTGTGATTGATGATTTATTGCGTTCTTTACTTGGGTAAATAGAGTTAGTTTTTTATTGACAATCATCTTTGTTAAGTTCAGGACTTGAAAAACCAAGATTCTCAATTTTCTTTAAATGAATTGCATTATAAATTGAAGCAGAGAAATATACATTAATAAAACATCTTCCACATGAAACCGTTCGTTGGATAGCATCAAACTTACGTTACGCCAACGGTTGTTAATCTCCCAAACAAAACAATATAAAAATAAACTTCGCTTTTTTAGGTTACAAGTTTTAGGTTGCTATTAATATTCCGATCGAAGTTGAGCTTATAATCCACTTCGAGGCTCTTATTATTCCTCATTGTGTCTTCATTACGCATTCAAGCTCATGCTCCGAATGGTTCTCTACTGTAAAATCTGCCAAATATTTTACGGCAATAAATTCTCTGAGAATCAAATTTCACACTCTCTTACAAAGATCCAAAAGTGTACTGATTGGGATTCGTCTCGGTTGATAAATAGTAAAAGGCTCACTATAAATCAGTGGTTGTTAGGAGCGGAAGTATCTGGATTCGAACCGACACTTGATAGAAAGCATGAGGGTCGGATGATGCCCAAGTTATAATAAAACTACGCCCAAAGGATTGAATTGATTTTGAATCGTGATTCTATAAAGGATATGCTTAGTTGACTATCAAACAAAATGTTGAAAATGGATTTATTGGATGTATTGCTTTCAAAAGGCTATAAAAGTTTAAAGCTCGTGTCTGTTAGGGACATTAAGGGGGTTCGACTTAAGACTTGGATAAAGAAATGTGCTGACGCCGTATACGATTCACTGGACTTTCAGAATAGTTTTGTGAAACACAAGCTGACGAAAACGTTTTAATTTTAGTCATTGAATGACTGGGTACTCTTTGAATACAGGCACACTTTTTGTCAGTCATCCAGGCAGTGCTTTGCGCTATGCCTACGGCAACGTTGAGGTGGAATAAAATTTCAGCCAAGACCTATAAATCTCAGGCAGCTTGTTTGAACATGTTCGATGATGTGCACTAAGCATTCCGAGCTTTCCCAATACTTTCAGATCAATGTTTAAGTTAGTAAGTATTCAGATTTATTCAAGAGCAGTCTGGAACGGCGGAATTTATTTGGAATGCATCCAGAAATTTTCAAGGCCTTCGGGTTCATCTGTCTTATTTTTCGTTATAAAGATAACTGGACCACTCTATTATGGACATATTGTTATTAGGCTAAACAGGACACCGTTTCTCTCGTTTACTGAAATGACTGACAAGACTTCTGCTGTAATATTAATTAATAGTTCATATGAGCCCGTCTGTCCCAAATGTCAGCTGTTTTGCTACACATGTCTCGAGATCACATTATTCAAGGGTTCAACAAACTATAAGACTTCGCATGAAAATCTTGTTCATTTGTAAGCTAGCATTATCTCAAGATTATCGTCGGAATATGTATGTTCGATATTGATGATGTAATCGAAATATCCTAGATAGCGAATGTAGAGAATAATATATTTCTTTTGTTGCCAAAATGAGAGTTTCATTAGTCTGTTTCTTTGTTGTTGGGATGAGTAATTAAGATGGTATTACATCAAAAATTAACATTTATAGAATACTAGATTCATCAACTCCATGCCATCGCAGTCCACTGCTGGACATAGGCCTCTCCCAAGTAGCGCCACAACACTTCCTTTGCCTTCCGCATCCAGTCTCCCCCACAGCCACCTTCTTCAGGTCATCGGTGCCTTATGTTGCGTTTGCTGAATAAGAATACTATATTACGTGTTATTTTTTATTTTACATGTTAGTCCTAAGTTTAATTATGTTATTGGTGTACAATAAAGAATATTCTATCTATCTATTATTAAGAAAATTATAGGCGAAGATAGAGAGATTATAGCGGCATTTCTCCTCCGTATGTCAAAGATATAACCAAAGAAAAAGTTGATAGGTAAGCCAAACCGCCCAGTTTTTCAGAGCTGCAAAGGAAACAAAGTCAAAACTAAACTTAGTTTCATTTGGGAAATTCACAGAAAAGGTCATATTAATTATGCGTCCTGCATTGCATTAAAAGGAGCTAGGTTGTACTCTACGTTTTTAGTGAATCAAAAGACTAAAATTGTCCTCGGTCAAGTCTGGCGCATAGGATGTTGAATTTGCATAACATAACATTACATCACGCCTGTATTTCCCCGAAGGGGTAGGCAGAGGTGTATAGTACACCCACATTTCGCCAGTTATGTTATAGTCCCATGTAATAGGGGGCGAGCCTATTGCCTATTGAATTTGCATACATTTTAAATTTCGCTCTGAAATTCATGCCAGCAGTATTTTTATTACGTGTCATCTGGGTTACATTTCGTTAGTCTTTGAACAGTTTCCCGTAATTATTTTATTAAATATTAGCCAGGTATGGCGAAGTTCAAATAATTTTTAGGATTGTCATTACTGCTATTGAGCCTTGTCTGATTTATTATAATACACTAGCCTATGCCCGCGGCTTCGCCCGCGTTGATGTCGTTTATCGCGCATGCCTCGAGAACTGCTGATCTTCCCGATAAAAACTAGCCTATATGTTAATCCGGGTTATGTTCTATCTGTAGGTATGACACAATTTTCATCCTTATCCGTTCAGCCCTTACAGCGTTATCTGCGTGATTGAGTAACAAACATCCAAACATCTTCACAAACTTTCACATTTATAATATTAGTAGAATACCTAGTAGGAAGTACCGGCAGGATAAAATTTATTTGACAATATTTGATGAACATCCATTTTTTCACAACATAAAGACACCATATTGAACTTTGTTTACGGGACTTGTCGCGCACAATTAAATCAAAATATAACAAACATTTTGACTAACCTCGACTTCAAACGTCAAACGTCTATTAAGACACCATACTTTTGTTTTGCAAGCACTCCAACAAAAAATATTGTCTCGTTAACTGAAAATTTCGTCAAATTCCTCTATTTAGAACGGGAGAATAAATACGACGAAACAAAAGACCCTCATGAGCCTCAAATTAGCCGTGACACTTCTCTGTCCACTTTCCCCTCAACCGTTTAGCCTTTTTATTTGTAGGACCAAACAATGAAATGACAGCTTTGAGCAGACTTGATTACCAACGCAATTGCCGTCAAATTAACTCTCAACACCAATTTGGATCCTGTATCTAGCGTTACAAAGTTTGAACTCCAGAATGGGAATGATGTAACGAAGTTGTTTATTCAAAATATCTTTGTAAACTATGTTTTATGGGGGCATTTACGGCACTCTGCAATATTTATTGACGTTTGTTTTATAGTTTCAAACATTGAAACTAAACGTCAGACCTGACTCCACGGCTCAGTGTCAAAAAAGATGGCTTTGGTCGTTGCCCTCGAATGAAAATCGATATAAGTTCATTGAGGGGAGGGCCAACCAGTATTGTGTTACGTTATGGAATAGTTTTGCGGAATGCCCAGCCTTTTATTTGTTGTATTTTAGTTTGATTCGGTATTGTGTGCGCGTACCGGTTATTGACTTATCGACTGTGATAGGTTGTTAATGTATAAAAGCGATGCATTACTAAATTATATCGATGATCTATTTAGTTTCGCTGGAGTAAGCTTTCTGAGTATTCTTTATAATTAGCTTTTAACAGTATCATTAACTCAGCCTATCGCAGTCCACTGCTGGATATGGGCTTGGGCCTCTCCCAAGTTTTAACAGTAGAGTCTCACATAATTAACGTAATAGGTAGTTTCTGCGTATTGTCATTGGTCTCCTTGTTGCAACTTGGCAACTTTGAGTAAGTTTGGCATCAAAAATTGCGTTGTAAGAGCCCGCTTTTTCTTTTGCGCAGTTTGGTTCGCCGTTACTGCGTATAATGCCACACTTGCCATCTTATAGACGCATTAGCTGGTATTGCGTTTCCTTATGGTCTTGATAATTTACGAGCTCTTTTAAAATTCTAATAAAACCGGGAAATAAAGTAAAATCGGTAGATGTTGCAATTAAAAAACATCTGTCGTCTAAAATACACATCCAACGTGACTTGAAGCATGGCGTGGCGAAAATGGCGATGAAATTATTACTCTAATGTATATCAACACGGAATTTGTCAAAATTATCAACGAAAACATGTTTTAGGTCAGTAGAGTATTGGACTTATCTCAGTGGTGTTTACTTCATCAAGCCGCAATGAGGACGGAGTTGTGGAAGGAAAAGCTCCGACCACCATCTAGTTTTGTAGTACCGCAAGAACACCTGCCCCCAGGTCATGATCTCCCGTGGGCAGTCTAGAAATCCCTCAACTGGCTCCGGACTCAAGTCGGTCGCTGCAGAGGAAATTTGTGCAAATGGGGAATTCGAGACTCCTCAAAAACTAAATGCGATTGTGAAGCCCCCATTCAGCCCATGGCCCATTTGCTTGTCCCTGGTCCTGTCAACTATACCCGACCTAAATGTGGCCACGAGCACCGCCATAGAAGTGGCCAAATATTATATAAAAAAGTGTGAACAATTGACACGCAAGAAGAAGAAGAAGTGGTGTATACTCCCAAGTTAAATAATCACAGTTGCTACCTATCTGTCACAGCTTTAGGTCCATGTAATTATTCTAATGTCTACTCTCCCTGTTGCTTAGAGCTGGTAATACGTATAACCTTCAGTTAAATTTATCGCTTAGTTTTCCATTTAAATGAGAACTAGAGCGAGTTATAATTTGTTTACTGTTGTTGTTAAAAAATTGTTTCATGTCTGTGCGTCCAAAATTACCATTTTATTATTTGTATAAATTCTCAACCGTTAAAAGTGGATTTCAACAGTGAGCTATAGCGAAGGATAATGCTTTAGTATCCTTTGGAATAGTGTTTTCTGAGTTTGATTCCTGCTGCTTTCGACACTACTTACCACCCGTCTCTTATGATATCCAGGGGAAAAATAGATTATGCATTCCTCAGCTAAGGTCTATACTACACAACAATTAATCAAATCTTCAAATGTCGTTAACCTTACATCTATTCCGGGGCCAGCAATGCCTGTTGTACCTGTCAGTCATCGTGATGAACGCCTGGCATTCAATTGATCCATAATGCGCCTGCTATGCCCAGTGCTTACTCTGTCGCCATTCTAAGTACGTTTGATCCTGTACCTAATGGAATTTAGACTATTTTACACAATATTGAAGAATGGTGTAATAAGTTTAATATTGTATAAATACTGTCGGTAATTTTCATAACTTGTAAGTTGTAACTAAAATCTTCTTCTTCTATCGTGTCGACATGAGCTAAATAATGATAACAGCTCATACCGAGGGGAAAAGATTAGCCAGTCAGCAGGTTGGTAGCGGGGCTGACTGCCCAGGGTGCACCGGACGGTGTAATTAAAATAAAAAACGTTTATTGCATAACAACATAAGCACAAGAAATTGAACTATTGACTTCTAAACTAAGCAGCACTTGTATTATGGAGGTGAAGACGCTCTCTATTAGATGTAAATATTACAATGACACGAGGAAAGGATGCATGCCGAAAGATAAAGAAATTTTTTAATACTAATTTAAGGTTTTACAAAAACAAATATAAATAGCAAGCGCCAATTGACATAAACACAGTATAAACAAAAAAATTAAACTAATCGGACGTCAATGCGTCAATTTTTCGATCCAAGTATAATTTTGTTTCTGACATCAATTTGATCTATTCTATTCATCTGAAAGAGTTATTTTCTTAACATCATAAGACACCATCCATAAAGTATTGTTCCAAATATCTTATGTAACGCAATATTCGCGAAACATGCCAAAATACATTCGGAATAAACACCACTCCACTCTTATTAAGTACAAACGTGAATATATTTACAAATATCTAAATGTCTACAAGAATCGATATCCCCATACATTTACCAATTACATGCTAACTGGGAACCCGAATATTTCGCAGCTCTATCGATCCGATGCACCCAGCACTTGCATTACTTGCAGTAATTTATAGTGGAAGGGGCGCTTCGTTTCCCACTTCTTTTATCACCCTTATTTTGTTAGGAATAAGGTCTGCTATTGAATATTAAAGGGGGTTTAAGTAAGGGGTTTGACCCACGTGTTACATCCATTATTGCGTGATCCTGTTTTTTGTGGATGTTCGAATGTTGTAGGAGGTGCTCACTACTGCTCACTGCTTGCACTGTCAATTTATTTTCAACTTGTTTTAAAACATGCAGAGTATGTCTAAGTAAACTAGACATTTCGGTTAATAGAAATGTTATGTGGTCACCAGAAGTTAAGTTTAATTAAAACAAATTCTTATCTCCTTATTTTCTAGTTGTTTGTCTACATATTTATTATTAAGCTTTGGGTTTCTCTTCCTGTTTCCTTGTTTTTGACTACATTAATATCCGTTTTTAATAAAAAATTATATCCGTGTGCGAAGACAACAAGAAAATCATATAATTTTATTTATTTTCCAATAGACAAGAGATATCTAATCAAATTAGTTTTTATTACGAAAAATGAACTGTTAATTTTATTACAAAAAATTTCATTAAAGTAACTATTGATGCTTTCCGTGTTGGTAACCTTCGTGCTATGTGCTATCCATTAGGTTATTTTAAAGTAACATTATTATTAAATTTTCTTTATAAACATACGTTTATGTCCATTTTCGAACGTCGGCTTTTACCAGAATTCAATTTGACTTCGAAATAGTAGGTGTAAACTGAAACGTCTATAAATCTTCTGTCCAAACAGGCTTGTATATATCTGTTTCCAAGTTTGAAGAGTAACTAACAAGGTGTTACTATCTATCACCTGACAGAACACACCATAGAAAACCTATTTTTTTCTGGCATAAACCTAACCCAACAGCTTTGCTTGTTTCCTCACGATGTTCTACTTTACGGCTAACGTATATGTATATGAAAGTTATATTCTGATCTGCGCATGAATTCGAATAGTTTGCAGCCATAGATCGAACTAAAGTCCCTTCTGCATGGAAGGCAAGTAGATAACCTAGCCTATCATTGCTTTTATTTCATAATATATCCATCCCTAATGTGTAATCATTAAAACATTATTTGGCTCGTTACACGCTACTCGAATCACATTCGTGTTTGCTACGTAGCTACGACCCCCGCAATACTCGTTCTCTTCGCTTATTATACAAATATTGCCGTGAGCGGCACAACTAAATCAGACGTTTGGCATATTGTTCATTTAAAATCATCTGTTTTTATTCAGTACCTCGTACGTGCTTGTTTTATGTACTTCTTTAATTTTATCTTCAATTTAAATCAAATGTTCATATTGCTATTGTTCTGTTACAGGAAATGCTGTTGGACTCCTTTCGGTAAGTCTTCTTTAATCTTACGTTTCTTTTGTAATTTTGTTATATTGAAAGTAAATTGAGAATTTAAAGGGTGTCCAATTCACAGTCCCTAAAAATCTCCCTTTAATTAATAACAAAAATCTCAACTGGTGTCGTAATTACGTTATTTGATTAACAGAAGGAACCATCTTGTAATTAAATACGAGCAACTAGCCTCTAATCTTCTTAATGCTTACCCCAAGGATGCTTCCTAAATTCTCTTTGAAAATTTATACAAACCTAATAAAAATTTAACACAAACAAAACTCGAACTCTTGGAAACTCTACATCAACTTTGGACCGCCCCAGATAAATGTTTTTGTTTTCTTTTATATTATTGTTTTGGATTTACCTTTTGATTTTAAAGATAACTAACTGGGCAACAATTACGAGGGTATTTTCCCACTCAATTTGAAATTCTAATTGTTTCAAAATCTACACAAGCTAATATTAATGTTGAATATTACTTAAACAATTAACTATCGGAACAGGATAATGTTGAACAAGCTGAAGGCTTGGAGGAATGTTGCCATGACCAGTTAATTTATAAAATTTTGCTTTCGTCTAATTACCATAGCATTTTGATACTTTATATTGTTCTACTCTTTTATCATTATGATCATATTATATTCGCTGAACACTGAACCGCCTACGGCAGTTTATTTAATGTATGGTAACTTGTTTGGTTATTCTATTTCGTCGAATAAACATTACTTATATCTGTTTACCATCATCTTGTTAGTGATGTAACGAATATTCGCATTCGCATTCGCGAATATTCGCATATTTTTGCATATTCGCATTCGCATTCGCAAAGTTTCTGCGAATGTTTTGCGAATATGAATATCAGAAGAAAAAAAAACAATTTGAAGATAATTGTAGGTTAATAAAATCAAAATCCATTCATTTCTATGTTTTTTAATGCAAGGAAAAGTAACTTAACCTCGTAAGCACATTATCAGTCTTCAATTTATCATTTAGTATTATTTATTTATTATTTTACTTTGGGGTGAATATCACTAAGTTACTATCAGGTGAATGGGGCGCTACACACCTTCATGAACAGCCGCAAAGTGTCGGAAAAGGCACGGCTGGCTGTTCATAGGGAAGTGTTAGTGCCTACACTTATCTATGGTAGTGAAAGTTGGGTATGGCAGAAGAAATATGAAAGCAGAATAAATGCAGTAGAAATGAGAGCTTTGAGAAGTAGGTGTTGTGTAACTTTGAGAGATAAAGTAAGGAATAACGTGATAAGGAAGCGTTGTGTAGTGAAAGCAGATGTAGTGACAAAGATTGAGAAAGGTATGTTAAGATGGTTTGGACATATAGAGAGGATGGACGAGAGGAGATTGACGAAACAAGTATACGAAGCGAGTGTGGATGGAAGAGTTGGAAGGGGACGACCTCGGCGAACGTATCGCGATCAAATCGCGGCTGTTCTCAAAAAATGCCAGGTTAAGAGTACTCTAAACCGACGAGCATGCATGACGAGGTTAATGGACGTAGATGAAGCGAAAGAGGTGTGTCAGGATCATAGCAGGTGGAATCCATAGTCTCTGCCTACCCCAATGGGAAACAGGCGTGATAATATGTATGTATGTTTACTTCGGGCAATGAAGCTTAATAATTAAATTTTCAATAGAACTTATAAGACAAAAAATATATAATGCAATGTAAACAAACAAAAACAAATTCTTCTATGAATTTTTTTACTGTTTTATACTTAAGTTTTTACTCATGTTACATAATCATCTTCTTGAACAAAACTAAAAATAATAATCAAATAAACACATTATTCTCTATTCTCATAGCAGTTGTAGTTCTTCCTTTTCTTGAATATTCATTGTTACACAGCTTGCATTTAGCTCGTTCAGCATCGCAAAGTGTAAAATAAGTCCATATTTCACTAGAAGTTGATTTAGTCATGTTAATAAATAACTATTCACACTGTAACCTCAAAATTCACTTGTTTTGTTTACGAAAATTGAACATTCGCATTCGCATTCGCGAATGTTCAAAAAATGACATTCGTTACATCACTATCTTGTTTAGCCTCTCGTGCGGGCACGCCTCCATTTAGAGAATTTTTGACGTGGTTTTCATAAACTCTGTATCGTGAGTGATATTTATTTTTGCCTAAAATATGTTTTTATCATAAAGTTATTATACTTACGTCAGTATATACAAAGTCTTTGGTTTTTATACGTTAATGTTCTTCTAGAATTTCGGTGTCTCTTTATTATCAATTATGTCTTAACAATATCGATCCATCATTTCTAAGCATTCTGATAGCACTTGTCCCTTTATTTATTGTTCGTTTTTATTCTATCTGAATGTTTTCATCATGTAGTGTAGTCTACACAAGTATACACTCCAGGTTTTGTTCTCAAGTTGCTGTTATTTTCTAGTCCATTGGACTTCAACGATGCTTGGCTTCCGACTTGGTAGTGGAAGTAATAAAAAACCCCTCACTAGTTTGTTATGAATGACTAATTGATACAGGGGGAGCAAGTACTTTATCTGAAACCGGTGATTTTGTGTAGATCACATTCAAAGTTTACGAAGACAAATAGTATTTTTATTGGATAATAAGTGTGGTTGTGTAAATTTAGTATAACATGGGGGCACATGATGTCACATGTGTTAAACCCCATTATTAGCATATATGACTAATAAATTAATCGAAAACTATATTAACTCATGGTTTTTGGTAGCTTACACTTAAATTTTTTATCCTACAATTTGTACGGCAGCTTTGAAATGTAAATAGTCCATTGCGTTAGTTTTCAAGTCAACGGCAACGTGAAAGTAAAGACTTTTTCTAACAAAACGAAGTAATTATGCAATTCGCAATCCGATTTACATTTCCAAATCCTTTCCACAAACATTTAGCCGGCTTTAGAAAGCAACAAACATACAGTTTACTTAACATCTGCGCCTACAACCATGCGTACTGTTACAAATTTTATATGTGAAATTTATTCAAATAGAAGTCAGTGAGAATGTGTCCAAACAGCAACTTCTATGAATGAATCGTTGTTTTTTTGTTACCGTTGGTAGTCCCGTAACGAGCATGTTACCATTTCCGAGATACTATTAAGATTGCCTTTGTGATAACTCACTTACATTATATGATATAGTCTTAGATACTTTTGAGGTAGCAGCAAAAGTTTTCTGGCCTCGCACCAAAATGTATTTGGGCGTGTCCCCAGCGGCCCCACTTTAGCTTTGTTACTTAACGTCAGATGAACGATTGTTCCTAAAATTTTCCGGTGTAAAATTTCATGTTAGAAATTCTTTCGAGATGGAATTTATTTGTCTTTCCAGCGTTTAAGTAGTTCTGGACGGATTTGAGTTTGGCCTTTGAAAGCATTTTGCAACATTTTTAACGTTAGTTGACACTGCCTTTTGGATATATATTTTGTTTTTAACTGTAAACAAAGTTTAACCGGATTAAATCGCGTATATTATTTAAATTGGTTTAAACTAAACTAAACTAAAAACTAAACTAAACTAAAACTAAACTAAAATTTAAAAAAACTAAACAAACTAAACTTAAAACTTACTTACTTACTTAAAACTTTGTTTTATTATTTATTTATTTATTAATACACACAGTAATATAAAACCCTAGGATTACCTACACAAATACAATTCATGGCAGTGATTTTTGGTTTTACGGTTACAATACGGATCGCAACTGGCATCTTAGCTAGATTACGAAGTAACCTGTGTTAAAGATACCAGTCCCTATAAATCTATCTATTATAATGTGTAGTGATCGCGAAAACCTAAGAAATTATTATGTAAACAGTTTTTCATGATTTCGAAACAGCGGAACTCATCAAACAAGTTGAGCAGAGCTTCAGAACAGATTCTAAATACTCTATATTAAAGCCAATTATGGCAAATAACAAGGATTGTTGTTGTTGTAGATTGTTTTAACAATGTGGACCGACGACCTGGTAAAGGTCGCGGGAATCAGCTGAATGCGGAAAACGTAGGACCGGTCGTTGCGGCGATGCTTGCGGGAGTTCAGCAGTAGACGTCTTTCGGCTGAAATGATGATAATGGCAATTGAAAAGAAGACCACCTCATGCTTTCCAATTCACTAGTGAAGTCCAGTACAAACAGTTCGAACAATGAATTTCCAGCTCCCTATGTTGCGTGAGAATGTGTAGTTTTCCCATACTATTGAAGCCATGGTCAAAATCATTTAGACTTAACAAATAATATGATTCGAGAATAAGACTGTTTGCAAAATCATGAATATTCATTTACCTTAATTTGGCAGTGATTAGCTTTGTCCATTCATGTCTGTTAGTCCGTAATTGTCCATCTGACTAGATTTCTAGAAGTGAAGTAACAATTAATTTTACGCCACCTTGTCAACTACCTGTAGCAAAGTAAACAAAAGCTGGTTATCAACTAGGAAGCAAACTAAGCGGTTTTCTCATTGCGAAACAGTGGAACACATCATATACCACATTGTTGCTGATATAACATGGCGTCTCGTACAAAACAATGGCTTTTTAGTCACGCCTTGAAATCTTTTCAAAGCGCTATATAACGTTTATGTTGCGGTAAGTGTTCAGCTAACGTAGGACTTTCAATCTATGGTGTTACATTGGTGGTTTTATCTCTGTTGGCTATAGAGATTATTAGATCTAATGATCTAATAATCTAAAATACAATCTATCGTTAATACGATATCGATATGTAATTAAATCTATATTAGGAGTTATAAGAGCATTAAGTAAAATCGATCAAGTGTCGGAATCGTTTAAAGAAATTGTTTTATTTATGACTGATTTTAATTGAGGTCTATTGTGGCGTTCATAATCTGTTAATAACTTCTCCAAAGATATCATCAAGTCCTCATCTTTTAGTTTTAGTAGGTACATTAATTAGCTCTTTGTTCTTAAATATTACGAATGAAAAAACAATGCTTGGGCTAACATAACATGATTAGACCAAATATCTCAGGCACGGTAATCGTCCGTTTGCGTTATCTTTAACAGTTTATTCGCACGCCAGTTTTCGATACATTAGACAGAAAGGTCGAAATCGAAAACCATTACTCAGCATTGACCAAGGACTACACAACTACGAGTAAAGGTAAAAGGAATTTATTTATGTAATTTCGCAGTGAATGGATGAATAAAATAGATCGTGATGTATTTTGACGAATATTACATCTCTGGAGATGCTTTTAGAAGTAGTTTAACAGGTGTTAAAATGATTTTATATGAACCATAACTATTACGGCTCGTAAATGTTCATTCCCGCACGAGGAATTCCCGGTCCCCTGACCTCTACAGTGAATGTTCCCGAGGGGATCATTGATTACTGCGGTAACGTACTCAGTCCTAATTATCTGATTGTTTGAATGTTTAATAAACAGATATCCGTCTCTGAATAAATAAAGTGAGTTATGTTGTGTAACTAGGTACTTAACTAAGTGGTAACAATACATGCAGGGCACGCCGCAATAACGGCGATAAGGCCCGTCATGGAGGAGTGGCTGGAGAGGAGCCATGGTGCCCTCACCTACCGGCTGACGCAGATACTCTCAAGGCACGGTTGCTCCGGGAAGTATCTGTGTCGCATAGGCCGGGAGCCGAAACCTGAGTGTCATCACTGCGGGAGCTACCCAGAGGACACGGCGCGGCACACACTGGAGAAGTGATCAGCTTGGGCCACGCAGCGCCGTGACCTCATTACTGCAGTAGGCGGAAGCGATCTCTCGCTTCCAGCCGTGGTTCTGTCTATGGTCGGGAGCGAGAGCGCTTGGGAAGGCGTCGTCTCCTTCTACGAGGAGGTGATGCTCGCTAAGGAGGCGGCGGAGAGGGTTTCGGAGGCGTTGACCTCTCTCTCCATCCGCAGGAGACGACCTGGGTGTCGCAGGAGAGCGTATGCCGACCTCCAGCCACCCTAGGTGTGGGCCTGCAGGCGGCGGACTCGGGGTGGCCCGCCGCCGCCCGACCAGTCAAGGCCCGTGACGGTGGCGCGTTGTGTTCTGTAATAATATAATTTCAAATCATATTTCCATCGAAGTGGCTTTTAAATGTGTTGCTTTAAACTAGTATGACGCCATAACACCTCTAAAACTCACGCAACTTATCCCAGAACATAAAATTATGGAAAATAAAGTTATATTGCGGTCGTCGTAAAAGGTGATGATCTGATTTTGATAGCGGAGTCCAACAAAACATTATAACATAAAACTGAAGAACGGACTGTTGATGATTCTCAGCATTTTAATAGTCTGTGCAGTGGTTCGATATAAAACGACGATAAATTCTATAAATATCGCCTCTGTTAGCTCCATCGGCCACCCTCGGCGTGGTTGGTGACTCATACGTAGGGGGTAGATCCAGATATATTAATAAAGTAGCCGTGTCTGATATTTAATATAACAGAAATTGTATTTTTATGTCCTCAGGTTGTCTTTGAACTCTTTGAATTGATTACAACAACCAAAATTACACAGTCTGTTATAAAAGCCTTAAAATTTGGAGTTTTGTAATATTCCCTCTAAAATATCTAAACGAAGGTTAGTTTGTATATGGAATCAGCTTAATAGATTTTACCATTTAAAAAAAATTAAGAATTGAAATGGAGTTGAATAATCTCCACGTGCTTCTACCACGTAGATCTTTTTTCCCAAGTAACAAAATAATTAATGCCAAATTAATGCCAACATAACATAAACCAAAACCGCAGGCTCGGCTCCCTAATATATTTGCCCAAAATGCAATCTTACGTGACGTGTCATCATAAACCGTCGGCCTCTATTACCTGAATAGCTACTGCACCTGTACTATTGCCAATATCGAGGACTACGTCATCGTTTCGATTATTCAAATGCTTTTTATACGAGGGGACGTAAGGGTAGGTCCGGGCGTTTGACAAATTGCCCTAAAGCCAGACGGGGGGCTGTAGATGTGAGCGTGTTATATATGTTGGGTTGGGGGTCTCTATGGCCTAAGGGAGTGGATTTTTCTGTATATTTATTGGTTTTAATGGGACTGCGACTATGGGTTACGTTTTTAAGGTGGATTTGTTACTTGATTTAGAACATTGAAATTGAATATGACGGGTTTAATCGTAACAGGAAAAACTTTGAAGGACTTCATTCCACATAATTGAGGAATAAACAACTTTTTGGCAGAATTATATTAACATTTGGCAACACATGTAGTCGTAAATCTTTACAGTTTCTAAGCAAAATTAGGTTTACATTGAGTGCCCCAATAACAATAAATTAGGGAGAAACCAACTTTTATTTATTACTCGCCGCTATTTACCACAACTTTTGTTCTCGCCAATAACTTCTTATCCAACTCTCTTCGGTGAATTTTATTTACGAGGTTTGTCCGTATCTACTAGCTAAACAAAAGTCTTTAGTTCTTCACTCTAGACTGTCGCGACGGCTTCAACCTTCCCTGTGTTGTGTTCCCGTTTTTCATGGCCTCACTCACTCCCCTTGTTAGAGGTAGTCCCTTTCTATTAAAACTTACAACCTACGATATCGAATCTTTCTAGTTCGCGTATAAAGTTTATTATGCTTTAACGCCCAAAAGTAATCACGTACAATGAAGCTAAAACAAAAGAGGTTGAACTTTAATGTAATGATGTTTAGGGTGTTTGTCTCGCTCTTAAAGTTGTAGAGAAAAACGTAATGGAAAACTGTTTTAGATGCGCCCCGCGGCCCCACGTCGGGTGCCAGTTATGAAGTGTTGAGGGACAATTTATGAGAACTGAGCGTTTGTTAAGCCTTCCTTAGCAGAACTCGATTCGGTTGATAACGGAAATTATTGGAAACAGTTGTTTCATTTAACTTTGCTGTTTTGTCTTTCGAAGTTTAAATTGACATTGGACTCGATTTGTATCGCTTGAATTCCTTTTCCGTCTATAAAGGGCAAGAATGGACTTAAACCTTAGATCTTACTTCGAAAGAGTGTTATTTAATAAGTATTAAAACCGATCCCAAAAGGGATGTTAACCGGATTTTATTGAATCCAATTCGACTATCTTGAGTGGTACGAAATTAGAGAGGCCGTTTTAACAAAACTTTACACTCACAAAAACTTTTGTATTTTCTAGTTACTTGTTGCTACTTGTTGCTTTATCTACCGTAAACTCCATTTACTTATAATGATGTTATATTTCAAAAACAAGATTTAGAATCAAATGCCTAAGAGTGTCCAATTTGATTCATCGAGCCAGAATTATTAAATTTTTAGCTACTTAAAAATTCTTACATACATACATATTATCATATCTACCCCAATGGGAAACAGGCGTGATGATGAACAACTGTGAGACTTCTATTTTCATCCAAGAATAATTAAGTAATAAGCAAGAAGCTTAAATAAATAGTACCAACAAAAAAGTTAAGTCCCAATAATACTGACTGAAATATTGAGACTTTTTCTCGTTCAGTAACAAATAGACCCATAAAAAGCCTTTCATTGCCTTTGAAATATATTTCCCCAACATCGATTCGGATAGTAATAAGTTAAGTTTATTTGATCCTAACCTTGGTGTTTAGTTCTGTGCATTATCCAATAAGAAGTTGCCATAGTTCCGAATATAAATAGTCCATCAAAGTGTTATAAAATTAACTTTAAAGTCTTTATTAATTACATTGCATAATTAATATTGTTATTTACACGGGTAAATCTAATGCTTGATTATTAAAGGAGCAAAGTTCTCGCATGCGTTTTGACATGTCGTCTGACAATACTTCTTTAATTTCTATGAATTTTCAGGAATGGTATTATTATCCAACCTTACAGGAATCCCTGGTCTACTAGAAATTTAAATAAATTAATAGTTTAACAAACACTAGAAAAACACGCTTTAAACCTAATCGTGGTCAAAGTTCATTATAAGACTTCTAAGAAATCCAAAACAGCTATGATACGATTTTCCATCATGAAGTTCCAGTTCATATCTTCCGGCTCCATCATCAGATCAGTTCGACAGTACCATATTATTGTATTGTCATCAGAACTACATCAATCAACTCAGCCTATCGCAGTCCACTGCTGGACATAGGCCTCTCCCAAGTTGCGCCACAACGCTCGATCCTCTGCCTTCCGCATCCAGTCCCCCCCAGCCACGCTCTTTAGGTCGTCGGTCCACCTGGCAGGGGGGCGCCCTACGCTGCGTTTGCCGATTCGCGGTCTCCACTCAAGGACTCGTCTGCTGCAGCGGCCATCGGTCCTTCGACAGACATGGCCAGCCCACTGCCACTTCAGCTTACTGATTCTACAAGCTACTTCGGTCACTCCGGTTCTTCTCCGGATAATCTCGTTTCGGATTTTATCCTTCAAAGAAACTCCAAGCATAGCTCGCTCCATAGCTCGCTGAGCGACTTTAAACTTGTGGACTAGCCCAACTGTCAGTGTCCACGTCTCGGCACCGTAAGTCATGACAGGCAGGACGCCCTGGTTGAAGACTTTTGTCTTCAAACTTTGCGGTATAGGCGACGAGAAGACTCGGCGAAGTTTGCCAAAAGCTGCCCAACCCAGACGGATCCTTCTGTTGGCTTCTTTCTCGAAGTTGTGTCTACCAAGCTGAATTGCCTGCCCTAGGTAGACGTATTCCGTTACAACTTCGAGTGTCGACCCTTCGACGAATATTGGCCTCGGCATGACATGCATATTGAACATGACTTTAGTCTTGTCCAGATTCATGCCGAGACCGACACGTCGAGAGGCTCCGTTTAAGCTGTGCAGCATTTCGCCCAGTTGTTCCAGCGACTCAGCCATTACAACGATGTCATCGGCAAAACGGAGATGTGAGATGTTCTCGCCGTTAACGTTGATACCCTGTCCAGTCCAGTCCAGTGTCTTGAAGACGTCCTCCAACGCGTTAGTGAACAATTTCGGGGATATTACATCCCCTTGTCTCACCCCTCTGCGCAGTTGGATTGGCTTCGTCTTTTGGTCCTGGAGCTGAACAGTCATGGTAGCAGCATTGTATAGGCATCTCAGCATCTCTATATACCGCTCATCAATGTGACATCGCTGAAGAGCATCTAGAACTGCCCAAGTTTCGATAGAGTCGAAGGCCTTCTCGTAGTCCACGAATGCCATACACAGCGGCTGATTGTACTCTTCAGTCTTCTGTATGATCTGCCGAACAGTATGGATGTGGTCTACGGTGCTGTAGCCTTAAACACATACAGCTGCCAATTTTCATTACGCTACGACCCTTGGAAGATGGTTAAATTAGTTACCTTAGATTCCATTGGTAGTTAGTTACATACAGGTCGACCTAATAAAAGCGTGTTAATAAAATACGTCGTCGTGCTATTTTAATTTAAAATAAGCAGAATTTGAAACTAGAGCGAAACCCTCCCAGTAAAACAAACTCCTTGCATACAGGTCCTCCCGTCGACAATTTTAAACCAGAGCAGAATTGTAAAGCAGGTGATGTATTTTGTATTACCAGTTCTATTCTAGATCTGAAATAAATATAACTCAAATATGTTTTATATTCCCTGTTTTTAATTTAGGAGCGTAGGGTGTGATCATAAAGTGACGGATCACGGAATGCATTTGTTTCTTCTGACCCGCCAAAGCATGATTGAGACTCTGTTTTGATTGTATCATAACTTCGTGTAAAATCTGCTCTCTATCAAACTACATTTTCGCAAACTGCAAGTGTGTTGCCGATTTTTATTTCCATGTCTCAGTTTTGCAAACGCAACTTGCAATCTCAGGCAACAGATTGCAAAAGTAACCTCTTAACTTCAAGTGAGACATGAAGATTGAAAGTCTCATGTGATAGTAATTTCACCGGCATTGTACTCTTCACACTGGAACACAGCAATGCAAGAATCACTGTTTGGCGGTAGAAATATGTACGGTGGTAGTAGTTCTCCAGACGAGCTCCTTCACAAGGAGCTTTACTACTACTGAAATCATCACAGTAATATACCTATATCATCATACCCTTCCTCATGGTTCGGATAAGCCGTTTGTCTGTCAAACTGGATACACTTCAACGCTTTGATTGTTAGAAGTTAAATCGAGTGTAGTACATTGTTTGTAAATAACTGAGACGCACTCCCAGGAATTCGGTTTGTGGTGGAAGACCGGGTTAATACTTTTACATTGGAATCTTCACTATTCTATTGCAAAAGCAGCTGCGTAGCGTAGAAACCTAGGTCGTTATTTTTAATGTCTCCAATGTAATCCAGAGCTAGAATTAATTCTAAATACTCAGTTTCCATCTGCAGTTAGAATTGTTTTCTATAAATAGCGATAGGGTCGTCACCTAACACTTGCGATCTTATAACACCATTGTGGCAAATTTCTACCTTCTATTACAAATAATTGTGGGTCTATCAGCCGAGATAATAATATTAATAGTGATACTGTAATTTGTAAACCCATGTCAATTAGAGTCAAGGCTTATTTCGCACAGGTTTGACATGATAATGGGTAATAGTTAGTAGGGGCTCGTGACTAAGTAAGAATCGAGTGGATTGCCAGATCTGCAAGGTTAAGCTGGCACTCCGATCAGTACTTGGATCGGTGACCACTTCGTTGCACATTGAGACCCCTTCGTACCTCGGAGAGCACGTTGACCAACTATCAGGCCCGGTTACCATTCGAATATCTATGGCAATCGTTACGAGTAGTCTTTTTTTTTTTTTGTAGTACCTATAGGATGGCGAAACGAGCTAAAGGCCCACCTGATGTTAAGCGGTTACCTTTGCCCATAACAACTTCAATACCACCTAGGGTTACCTAAATGGTACTGCAAGTCGGTTCGCCAAACTGAGACATGAAGATGGAAAGTCTCATGTGATTGTAATTTCACCGGCACCCGTACCCTTCAGACGGAAACACAGCAATGCCAGCATCACTATTTGGCGGAGAAGTAGATACGGTGGTAGTACTTCCCCGGACGAGCTCATTCACAAAGGAGCTCTACTACTACTAAAAGCCCGAAAGTCTGACAACTGGTCTAACCGTAGGATGTCGGGATAACCCAGTAACTGGGTTGCGGGGAACTAATTGCAGTTGCGCCGTGTAAAATGCTGGTGTTCAGCCGCATCTGGTTAGACTGGAAGCCGACCCCAACATAATTGGGAAAAGCCTTGGGAAAGAAAAATTTAGTTGCTAAAATGGACCATTGCGTTTTTATTAAGTCATTACTTAGTACTCTGCACTACTAGGTAGGTATACTCTTTTCCTACCGTCGGCAAGTCTGAAAAGCCGAAGCTGAAAGGTCAATTTCGTTTTCCTTTTCACCTAGCCTGAGACACGTCAACAACTCTGACTTTGTAAATGGGTATTTTTATGTTAGCATTTATTTAATTTGAAGCAACGGAATCACATAAACAGACTGATATTTCTGTATTTAATCTTTAATCTACATTGGTGGTGGCACGTAAGGTGGACTGTTACATACATATTTAAGGAGCTTATACAATATTTATCATTCTACGACTTTGACTTCTGTATTTAGCAGCCCTCAATGTTGAACCAGAGCGTGACGGTCACATGTATTGAGAACACTGAATAATTTAATTTTGTTACACGCATCGAGCATCCTATAATAACAAGATCATGAATTGCGGCTTAAAGTAGAACATTAGGTAAGTACCAAAATATTTTACTCAATATCAGTCAATACCTCAATAAAGATAACTATTTCAAGATCAGGATAAACCTTGATGTTCTTGAGATATATCAAAATAATCTGATAAGCATATATTCTGAATTTCCATAAACACGCGATACGTCATATTTTTTTGATCTTCATTCAGTGTTGACACCAAGAGTTGACACCATATGAAAGAAGTAACTGTTGTAGCCAGCCCAACAACCTTGCACTAGCAACTGCACCTGGGACTTGATTCTACGTTTTGTTCAGAAAAGTAAACAAGTAGAGATATGGTATATCCATCTCAGTCATTTTAACGTTCTCTTAAAGTCTCCTAACCATTTAAAGGATAAAGAGCTTCAAAACACCTCGTCTCACCGAGAATTATACAATGCAGACGACATTTTTCATCCACAAAATGTATTAATGCGAAATAACATAAAATTTTCCATATGCGCGGTAGTCTGCTAATTAACACGCCCGCAATAAAATGTAACACAGCGTTAAAACCGCAAATAAGTGAATATTACTATGTTTATTGGTTATTTCCTGCTCCACTCGGGATGTAGGTGAACTGAATTATTAAAAGAGCTGTATTTTTGCAACCACAAACGAGTATTATTTATAATGCTAATAATAACTAGGAAGGAACCTTTAGCTTCATCTTCTTGGCTGGAAGTATTATCGTAGTCAGTAAGAAGGGGTTCAGTATTGACCATATGGTCGTATGGTATGGGGCATATGCCCCCGTTTGATTTTCATAATGGGTAGGCAACTAGGCATGATAATTGGTTATGTACGACCATCTAAATTTTATGGTATTCCATAGTGAAAGGCTCATCATTTCTATGCCATAAGCTGTATGATTTAAGTTATCTGTTAAATATTACAGAACTTTAATATCTCCCATATCTTTGCCATTTTCCATCATCAAAAACTGTATTCAAGTAACTGTAATATTTCATCTGTCATCAAGTATTGAAACTCATTTAAATTCTCCTATCCGTAGTAAAAAAAGAAGAAATTATAGCCTCATCTGCACAATTTTTCAAAGTCACATCTGGCCGTCAAATCTAATGCCGATCAAATCAATTGCGTTCAAGCGTATCCTATAGAATTACAATTACATGGTATCCGGTCTTAATATATTTTGCCTTTTAAAGAACTTTTTTACAATTTATTGTGACGTATTTGGCCCTCGGATAGAGGGGTGATCGCTATCATCCCCACGAGGGTCGTCAAAATTGACTAACGGATTTTATCTGGTGAATGGATAACAAAATCCATTTTTTGAGCAAAGTTCAAAATCATATTTGGTGAAAGGTCACTGATGACGTTTAACTAAATTCGCTGATTATTAACAGATAAAGAAACTTGTTACATTAGCAGTGTGGTTCCAAGTTAAGCAAGCTGGCAAAAGGCTTTTAGAAGATTAAACATTAATACCATATCATTAGGTAACATATTAACATTCTAGAACTTCGTCTTTATGTGCGTTAAATTACGTCTAATACATTTGTAATAGATGCTATGTATTCACACAGCGTAAATTCAGTCTTTACGAGTACATACTAATAATTTTGTCAGACAATTACGACTATGCCATTTCTCTTATGATAATTTGAATTACTTATGTCATTCGTAACACGAAAGTGGAAAGTAAGTACTATAATGTAATTGCTTATTTGAAACAATCTTCAAGCGAACCTGGGGTCTACTCGCGTTTAAAGAACGAAAAACGAAGTTCAGTTTCGTTTCCACTGATACGTATACAATAAAGATAGGCATGTAAAAAAAAATATAGATTACGGTTCATAGTCGTATGAAAGAACCGACCAAAGACTTCCTATACCTACACATATAACTCTTCAGGTCAGTTGCACTGTGCGCCTTGCAACAGGACCTTTAAAACCAAATTTGGTTTCGCTAGCCACCTCCGCTCCCATGGTGGGAGCGGTGGGTCTGGAGCTAACAAGGTTCGCCGTTGACGGAGACGGACACGACAAGGAGGACATCATCATTTCGTATGAAATTTACTGGAGATCAGAGTTCCGTATTCAACGCAGAGCAGCTCGAATCGTCGGCGACTATGTTATTTCCAAACGGCTTGACCCTCTAGCCTTGCGAAGAGACGTTACATCTCTATATATATGCATATGTATATCCTCTATCGCATATACAATGGGGAGTGATCTGAGGAATTGTTCGACCTTTACCAGCCCCTGACTTTCACCATCGTACCACTCGCCATAAATCTAAATTCCATCCTCACAACCCTGATGGTTGGCGGTCAACTGCTGTACGTTTCACACGTAACATAATTGCCTCGTACAGAAAAATGTAGAACCAACTCCTGTCACAGGTTTTCCCGGACAAATCTGAAAATCTGATGATATCTGAATGATGGTTGACCGTAGTAGCCAGGAACTCGCAAATCAATGACTACGTCTGTCGTCTAGTCGGGCGAGGGTCGGACTGCTGATCACGAGGTCGTGGGTTCGATTCCCACAGAACACAAATATTTGTGTGATGAACATAAGTGTTTGTGTTGGTCTGGGTGTTTCTTATGTATTATAAGTACATACTTTTACATATTTGCGAAAAAAGTACATAAGTATTATATCCACTGTCTAGTTCCCATAGCACAAGCTTTTTGCTTTAGTTTGGGAAAAAATGTCCCAAAAATATTTATTTTTATTTAAATTGTGCAATGATTGTTGTGATTAATCTTTTATATCGTCAAACATGAGTAGACCCCTTGGACTTAAAAAAGATATTATTAAAAAGCAGTCTTCCATGTCACAGCGGTTAGTACTTTAGTACCTACAACGTTGAAAAGTCTACGGTCAGTAAAAATGTGCTCTGCCTTGAATTTTTAAACATTCTCCGCATTTATATTTCTTTTGCAATGATCGGTGGAGTGTGAAAATCTATTTTCTCTCCTTTTTGCTGACGTTTTTATCAGTACGGATCGTTTTGACAGTTTTATCAAGATGTCAATCATGCTTTAGAAAGTATTTGTTAAATCATTGACTTTAAAATGTCACTTCTACAGTGCTGTTTTCTCAGCTGGGTATTGAAATTTTCATATTAATGACGACGCGAAAAACCCGATGAGATAATTGACACAGTAATGGTCTTTCAACTGTGGGAAAACATTTAGGTCCACAAAAATATAGCTACACTCTGTTTTTTCTTACTCGTCTTATTTAGTAAACAATCTTTGTCTGTATTTTTAATGCAATTCGTCAATAACAATTATTAAAAGACATAATGTCTTGTTAAAAATTTTACAAACAATTTTTTTTTTAACCTAATGCAGAACTAGTAATTATATTTTATCAATAGTTATTTGAATAAAGAGACATGCCAAGATGTTTTACTAAATAAGACAAGAGAGAAAAAACACACTTTACATCCCATTTCGTAAATAATTACCATTTCGTCAACTTTATTTTTGCCAAATAAAATGAATTTTATGTTAACGAAATGTATATATATTATGCTCAGATTAATACAGATGGAACGCACGGAACAAACAGAGTGCGGCCTGAATTTAGTTATGTGTGCGTGACAGCACTGTAGATACACGTGCGTCAATGTGCGTTTAAGGTTGACAGGGAATTGAAAAAAAATACCAATGTTATAGATGGAATAATAGGATTATTGTTAGTAATTATCATTTATCATCGATCGGTGTGAGTAAAGAGTTAATTTAAAACGTTTTCCTCCTCCTCATGTCCCCCCACCCCCGCTCCCCTCTCTTCTACATCAACTCCCTCACCACACCTCCATGCCATCCCCTACTAATCCTTCCTCATCCCCCAACTCCATCACCCCTCCCCCAAAAGTTTAAAAATTATATTTTAAAGTTTTGTAATATGTTTTAAAATTAAACATACAACTCGTTTCCACACTGTTTACCCTTACTGTATGGAAAATATTTCAATCTAACTTGGTAACACTAACGGATTTTTGTAAATGTTTTGTGTTCCTAGTCATGAGTAACAAATAAAATGGAAAAATAATATTAAAACTGTCTAAATATCCAAACTTACCTATGAAACGATACACCGTCTTCCTTCTTTTGTTTTTGGGAACAATTATTACAATGTTTAAACACACAAGACGGCATAATTAGCAAGAAAATCCGCATCATTTATTTGCGTCATTTTTGAAGCAAATAAATATTTTTTCTTTCTTTCTTTCTTTCTTTTCTTTCAACACATTTGATGTACCAACAATACGACGCTTTATTTCGTACTGACGCCAGTTTGTATTTGCTTTCGAATTTGTATTTTCTTTGTTGGCTGAAAATCCGTGTTCCGTGCGTTCCATAACATAACATAACATCACGCCTGTATTTCCCCGAAGGGGTAGGCAGAGGTGTAATAGTACACCCACATTTCGCCAGTTATGTTATAGTCCCATGTAATAGGGGGCGAGCCTATTGCCATTGACCGGGCACAAATCCAGACTCCAGGCTGCTACTGAGAATTTCCTAATGAAAAAACCCAATAACACTTTGCCCGACCCGGGAATCGAACCCAGGACCTCACGCTCAGCAGTCGCGCTTGCAACCACTAGACCAACGAGGCAGTCCGTGCGTTCCATCTGTATTAATCTGAGTATATCACATTCCTTAGGATCTAAAAAAAAAACCACTGTTCAGTGTTTAGACCCAGCAGTGCATTTTCGTACAAACAAACAGACACACAAAATTTAGTCCGTCTCAAAATTTTACGAAATATTACAAAATTCCAACATAAAACATTACTTTGACCAATAAAGAAGTTACATGTTCATGAAAGTTGAAGGTGGTAAAGGTCTTAAAGACGTCTAAAGCTATTTCTGTTCACACCGCTTTTTCTGCTGACTGCCGCTCGATGACCCATATAAACTGGAGACAGAGTCGGCTTATATTGATTTTCCTTGTCCACGTGTAATATACCTTTTAATGAACACATTTAGAAATACCCTCGTGGGGAATATATCGTTTAGTCTGAGGTCAGGCTGGAAATTATCCCTAACATACGAAAAGACTAGGTCGATGATTCAGTATTTTATTTTCTTTGTCTAGTGGAGTGTGAAGAGTGTGAAGTTCGGGATTTTGATCTTAAGGCCAATTCTCGTAATTAAAAACTTTCAAAATATAGTTCCAAACTTATCTCAATGCCTTAAATCTCGATATATTTTGACAGTAATGTTCCTGATTGCCGTTTATTGGTGACATTAATGACCTAATTAACACAAATTAAAGGCAAACAGAAACATCTGTAACGAGGTCCAACTCGTTACGCTGCTCACCACCTTATTTGGACTTCCTGGCCACTTTATAAAACTTCACCTAACCAAATTCAAAATTTTAAATTCTTCTATAATTTTCAATTTTTCACCATAACAACAGACTTATGTCGCAGACTTGGCCGATTATGGACGTGTCCGTCCATTAACAGTTTTTTTTATATTATTTTACATGATCAGTATAGTGTATTTTATCAGTGTTATCCAATCTGCAACATACAGTATTCCAAAACGTTCCTGCTTGTGTTTTATTGTGTTTGTGCCGACCTATCTATCTACCTACCTATCAACCTGGTTCCTGCCTCCAGCCAGAGCTCGATGCATTGACATAGCAGCAGCTCACCGTCGGAGTTTACCTACCTACCACTCCTCCGACCCTCCGTACTACCGACCCTCTGTACTCTCCATACCAAGGGGCTCGTGGCTTAGTAGCGACCGTGTGGATTGTCTGATCTGCAAGGTTAAGCTGCACTAGCCGCGGTCAGTCTGTGGATGGGTGACCGTTTCGTTACACATCGAGACCCCTTCGTGCCTCGGAGAGCACGCAAAGCCGTCGGTCCTGCGCCTGATCTCTCTCCGGTCGTGTCGGATTGCCGTCCCATCGGATTATGAGAGTGAGGGAATAGAGAGTGCACCTGTGTTTGCGCACACACTTGTGCACATAATATGTCCCGCGCAGATGGCTAGTCTCCGTTGAGATTGGCCGCCGTGACCGAAATTCGGCCGGGAGGACATTATTATTATTATTATTACTCTCCATACCTCAAAGTTCCGTACCTGCATACCTCTGAGTTCCGTTCCTGCAGATCCTGACTACCAGTTCCTGACTACCAGTTCCTGTACCACTAGTTCCTGTTCTCCAATATCCCGTTTGTCACCGTGTCTCAAGCCTCCGAACCCTTGACCCTCAGAGTCTCCTGCCTGAGCTACCCTCATCGAGCCACGACATGACACATCTACTGCCAGGATATTGAGATTAGTTTGCAACTATATTTTGAACGTTTTTAATTACGAGAATTAGCCTTCTGATGTGTCACATTGTTTTTTTATTTTTATTTTTTATTTACAGCAGTGTTGTTCATTTCTAGCCATAGACCAGTAAGCCTCTAGACGCCGCTTAGCTGGACACCCCCGGTCACAACGCATATGCTCTACCACTGCATATCATACGTCACTCCGCCAATCGGAACGTCACTCAGTCAGCGAGCGGCACCAATCATAAGGAATCATACCACCGAACTTTTGAGCCGGCCAATCATAACGCGCCGTCCGCCCCCCTGACCCCACCAACGTTTTACGACTGCGTTTGAATACAAAACTTTGTTTATGCGGAGTCTTGAAGCTTACTGGTCTGTGTTTCTAGCTTATAAATGAGTCACGGTCACCCGTAAACATCATTCATTATCTTCCTCATTTCAGCCAAAAGACGTCCACTGCCGGACATAGGCCTCCCCCAAGCAGTTTTGGGGATATTCCATAATCGCCACGCTTGGCAGGCGGGTTGGCGATCGTAGTTGGTTGGTTAAATAGGTACTCAGAGTACGCTGCTGCTCATCCTCCGGTGAATCCCTTAGTCGCCTTTTACGACTCCCGTGAGAAGATGTTGTGTGAGAAGATGTGATAGGGCGGTGCAATTCTTTACATCCGGCACCACACGGAACATATTAGATCCAATATCATAATTTAGGTTCTTTTTTTTCTTTAATTTATTTATTAAGCCTTTTATTTTCTTGACTGACATTTAAATTACATTTTGCATATTGGTGTATTTAGATTATACAATTATTCGGGTAAAGGCCTCCAACTTTTTCCATAGTTTTTCTCCTTCGCTATCTTGGACCAGTCTTGTCCGGCAGCCTTTTTGACTTCGTCCACCCAGCGTTCCTTAGGTCGTCCTCTGGCTCTCTTGCCGCCTGGGCCCGACCTACGCGTCACCAAACTTGCCCATCTTCCATCAGTCATTCTTGCCACGTGTCCGGCCCACTTCCACTTCAGGCGTTTTGTATGTTGGAAAGCGTGTTTATTATTCGTTCTTTTGCGTATATTTTCTGCTTTTTGTCTATCTTTATGTTTAATATTCAAGATGCTTCTTTCCATACCGCGTTGGGGCTTTTGGATCTTATCTCTTGTAAAATTATTGAATATCCATGTTTGACCCCCATAGGACATACCTACAGGGTATTAGACACGAGTCCATGACTGTCTTTTTTAATTTCAATGGCAATTTTGACTTAAGTATTTCTTTTAAGCTCCAGAACTTATTCCACGTCATGTTTATTCTCCTCTCAATTGAAAGGAGAATTCTGGGTTAGAATATTTCAAATTCCAGCCTTCATTGACGTCTTTATTAATTGTTTTCTTATTCATTGTGTTACAAAATTAGGTCATGGTATTTATCATGTTTGTATGTGTACTCGTATACGAGCCTTTATCTCAAATAACTTTGTCGAATACGTGAGTAAAATGCTGATAACTGATTAGACTGGAAGCCGACCCAACATACTTGAGAAAAGCTAGAGGGAATGATGACGTGTGGAGTAAAATAATAAAAACGAAAGTAAACATTTTACAAAGAAAACTAAACGGATCAATTCTGCCGCAAATTCAAATTGCAAGATTTCAATTTCTTTGTAAAGGTATTTTTTGATGATCAAAGTAATAACTGTAAACTTGTTTTTAGCTAAAGCACAGACATAGTAAAAATATAGACGAAGTGCTGCGAACAATCAAAGTGAAGCCAACAAAACCGTGCTCGGTGCACATGTCGCGGCATCGTCCAGTAAGCATGGCGAAAACAAATATCCTTCAGGTGCATGGTGTGTGCGTGAGCGCTGCGAGCTGGTTTGTACACAGAGGAGCACAATTTTGTTGGCTTCACTGTGATTGTTCGCAGTACTTCGTCTATATTTTTAATGTGTCTGTGAGCTAAAACCAGTAAAGACTCCGTCTTCTTGGCTGTAAAGAATTTCTAACGCTAACTATGCTGTTAAATTCTCGAAAACTTTACTTACGTACCAAGCTGTATTTCTTAAGGTAGTCTAATGAAGTCAGTTTATTAAAAGTTATAAGAAGTCTTCAAAATCTGGCCTTTTACCTGTTGCCTTTCAGCAAACTGAAAGGCACATGAATGATAAACTGAGCATGCTTAAGTTACTATTCATATCTTCACTGGGATGTATGGTGAAAGCTCTGAGAGAGTTTAGACATAATTGTGGTCTTTAAAATATTCTGTCCGCCTTTTCATTGGAGTTCTTATTTTCAACATAGTGTTTGTAAATGCTTACACCCGAAGTCTGTCGCTAACTGATTGCAAATGGCGATAAATGTTTTGAATTCTCTTTCTTCTAAATCTCATATTATGCTGATAATAACGTAGCTTTTATCTATTCAAGACCAAGGAAATGAAGTTGTTCCTTTTCTCTCTCCCTTCCATTTTGGGTGCCATGGTGGTTAACATTTTCGATTTATGCCTTGCCCCACATTTTACACAGCTCCGCATTTCCTGTTGTCAATTCATGTCAACGCAGTTCATAATGGACTTCGCACCACAAGACCGTGTCAAATACAAAATATAAGAAAAATGTCTAAAATAAAATGTACGTGTTTACACTTTTTCTAAAACTAAATATAACAGTACCGTACCAACAAAGGAGACTTGACTTAATTTTGTTTACACTATCATTAAAATACTAATCATAATAACAATCTTCAAAATTTTAGGAGTTCCAAAAATTCCAAAGAGATACGTTTGGCAGGTAGGTGTTCGCCTTGCAGTATGCAAGTGAGGCCTTCAATATCTGCTGCTGCATACGGCCTTGTTTGTGGCTGACCGATTAATAAAGGCTGAAGACGTGGTCGATGGTGCCGTCAACATAATTTAGCATACGGAATAGTTAAGCCTATGCACATGGCGTATTTTCTACACGCAGACGAAGGGATACATACGCGATACACAAGCGCATCAGCCGTAGCACGCGTCCGAAAAATTCAGTTACGTGTTTGTATTGTATCGATACATAAACTTCTTGCTATATACATCGAGACGTAACAAACATACATTGATTTTTTCTTTCTATTAAATATTAATGTAACAGTCCAAAGAGTCGAGGTCCTAACCTGAAATACCCACCAAGGTAACAGTTTCAACTTTCAACATTACTTAAATTTTCGTAGAAAATGCTTTGAAATTCGAGTAAAATTTTACAAGCTTAAGATGTAAGACGAAAATTCAAGAAAGCAGCTTAAAGGGTATTGCTAAGCACCTTTTTGTTTAAGCTAGCAAGATAAACTGCAGGTAAGGTCAGAGTATTTTTGTCTTTGAAATTGTATACAATTTCTCTATACTTTGAATCTAATATCTTGCTCGTATATTTTGTACTTTTATAAAATTCACGTGATTTGAAATTCTCAATTTATTTGAAGTTGTGGTAACTATAGTCACATGCCTGGATACCTTGTGTAGTGGGTGGTATTGCACACATAATGTACATACACAAACATCCAACTTTGGAGCGAAATATCTTTAGACCATACAAATATTTGTTGCGAAACGGAAATCGAAGGAAACTTAAGTATAAGTCTGCATTTTGAATGGATCCATTTAATTTCCGTTGCCAGTGTCATAGAAACATCAACCAGTTCAAATAGAATTTTGTATTAATTATTGACTTACACTGATTACCATGCCAAGTACCAAAACACTAGTCAAAATTATCTTGGTAGGGCGAAGACATTACGTTGAACCCTTTACTTATACCCTAACGAAATTATAGATTAAAGTCTCACAGTAGCAGTAAGTCAATAACACAGTAATCACTCAATCCCAACCTGGGACGCAAATTGCCCCGTCAGAACCATAGTGCGTGCACAGGCGCGCGCGCCGCCCGTGAAGCAATTGAAAAATTGCCCTCGGGGTCACGACTCGCAATGAAGAGATACAGAAATTCCACTTGACCTTAACTTGAATACAGGCTTTGATTTATGATGGTGCTGCAAAAACAGGATCAAAATTTATTTCTGAATAATTTGGAACAAGTAGGATAAAGAATTGCTTCGGCACTCCAAAGTGAAACGGCGAAGAAAGAATAATCCCGTGTGTTGAACTTGGTGCCTAGACTTTAAATGACAGTGGATCTTCTTTCTTTAACTCCCATGTGCTAAACTAATTAAAATTTTACTATTAAACGGTGACATGATATTGTTTAAAGTGATCTTAATAGAAAATTGAGAATTTATGAAATTGTGAATTGAGAAGTTGCGTATCGTCTACCGCTTACTTAAATAGAAAAAACCGGTCAAGAGCGAGTCGGACTCGCGCAGTAAGGGTTCTGTACCTCTCAACGACCTGATACCTCATAAAAACTGATTTAATTTACGAGAGATAATCAAAAGACATCAACGCTCAGTGCGCGAAATATGATTTTTTGCATGTCTTTCTTACGCAGGCAGGTACACACACATATGTCCATGTTTGTGTTATTTTTAGTATTTGGTGCTAAACTACATAATATGCACTATAATCTGACCAAGTTTGACGCTGGTATATATTACCGTTTTGAAGATAGAGCAGGAACAAAAACGTTGAAAAATATGTATTTTTTTTGAGGTTTCTTGTATGGGGACCAATGTTTAGACTTTTTTTTGTTTTTAGTATTTGTCGTGATACACCTCATAGCAACACATATTCTGAGAAAATTTCAAAGGGTTACCTATTACCGTTCAAAAGATACAGCCCTGTGACAGACAGACGGACGGACGGACGGACAGCGTAGCGAGATTAATAGGGTCCCGTTTGGCACCCTTCGGGTACGGAACCCTAAAAAGTATGTTAGACATAAAAAAATTAATTAACAAAAACAAAAAACCCGACTGCGTCTAAAAATAACAGAAAAGATATAAACAAGACTTATCAACACGCAGTCGGAGGCTACGTATGTTTTTGGTCATGAATTATGTACATAATAGTTCATAGGTAGCCTCCGCCTGCGTGTTGATAAGTCTTGTTTATATCTTTTCTGTTATTTTTAGACGCAGTCCGGTTTTTTGTTTTTGTTAATTAATTTTTTTATTTTAAATTTTTTAGTTTTGTCATGTTTTATTTATCATAATATTAATAATAACTTCTTATGTTTTCGCGATCACTACACATTATAATAAAACAAAGTTTAACCGGATTAAATCGCGTATATTATATAAATTGGTTTCCCTGACGTTTCGAAAGCTTTGCAGCATTTCGTGGTCGCAGGTAGACTAAGATGACAAGCGTCGTTACAAATATTTCTAAAAAATTATTTTAATCTACCGTTCAATATTATTAATTCAAATCGTTTCGATGCACGCAGAAATCACTCACAATATCATTATCTTTTACAGTGTTGCGTGCTGTTTGGGACTTGATTATTTTTAGGACTGGGTTCCAAACAGGTGGTAGCTGCCAAAAAAAAAAAAAACAATACAAAACAAAAAACAAACAAAACATCCTAATTTTAATAGAGAAGATGGTTGGCAGCTACCACCTGTTTGGAACCCAGTCCTAAAAATAATCAAGTCCCAAACAGCACGCAACACTGTAAAAGATAATGATATTGTGAGTGATTACTGCGTGCATCGAAACGATTTTAATTAATAATATTGTACGGTAGATGAAAATAATTATTTTTTTTAGAAATATTTGTAACGACGCTTGTCATCTTAGTCTACCTGCGACCACGAAATGCTGCAAAGCTTTCGAAACGTCAGGGAAACCAATTTAAATAATATACGCGATTTAATCCGGTTAAACTTTGTTTTATTATAATGCATAATATTAATGTTTTTTTTTGAATAGTCAAATTTATTTTTAACGTTGAATATTTTGTTGTTTTTTAGCATTTCTCATTCCAAATTACATTTAAACATATAAGTTGTATATATTTTCGTAAACCATTTATAAAACCCGTTATTTTGATACCCCACTCGATAGGTTTTGAGCAAAAAAAAATTTTTGAAGTCACATAAAATGGCTCCAAAAAGCGGCCATTTTGATTTTTATAATTTTGATATACCCAGTGTCACTCTCACAATTAAGACGAATCCAACGACACCTCTCAAGCTAAGATCCATCAAGCCGTTTAGGCTACAGAGCGTGCCAAAGAAATATACATACATACATACATACACTCGAAAAACATAACCCTCCTTCTGGTGCAGTCGGGTAAAAAGTAAACTATACATGGGATTGGTGTCAGCGTATCTACAGATGCCAATGAAGAAATGTGACCAGCAATCAGACTACTGATTGAGATCGATGGAGTTAACTCAATATACCACGTCATAGATGCTGTGAAGAATAAAGCAACTAAGTATTACAAGGAAGGAAGATACACGAGTAGTCGATGAAAGAATATAGAGTATCCGATGATTGTTTAGCTGTCGTGCTTCCAAATAATAATGTTGTCTAGAAACTTGCGGCGACTTATAAACTTTATGAATAAGCACTCGTTTAATATACAGTTGTAAAACTTTAAGCGCATATCATTAAGAACTTAGAGTTGTAACAGCACGACGAGCGAGAAGTCTACTTACACGTAAAGTATTGTCTTGTCAAGTGTTTTAATACTCATAAGTATGACTATGAACCTCCTCAAACCAAAATGTCTTATTACGTGAAGGTGAGAAGAAGGGACAACTTATTTAATTTTAAATATTATGAAGAAATTGTTGTTGCTTTATTATATCCCCTATATTTAAATGAGTAGCTTCTAATAAATTTTCGTAAGCTCTCGCGCCGTTTGTTTTCCTTGATTATAGAATGCATCTGCCGCTGACAGCGATTCTCCTTCGAAAATACGATTATCGTACAATCCTATAGATTATAGTAAGTATAGATAAGCTTCATAGTCCTTATTGCGGTTTATTTTGCTTGATACTTTCAATGAACCTTTCATAATGGAATGGTTGCTTGTTGTTGTCTTTTCTAAACAACAAATTTCAATGCGATTATCCTCATAAATCACTCACACATCATGTATTTTGGTCCTGACGCAGGCCATTGTTGATTTTTAATTTTTTAATTTATTTTTTATAATACCCACTTTACTGGAAGGCGCAGCGTGGGTAGGCCCCCCACAAGGTGGACCGACGACCTGGTGAAGGTCGCGGGAATCCGCTGGATGCGGAAGGCACAGGACCGGTCGTTGTGGCGATGCTTGGGGAGGTCTATGACCAGCAGTGGACGTCTTTCGGCTGAAATGATGATGATGATGATGAATACCCACTTTTGGGTGTAGGGCTCCTCCAAATGCCTCCACTCCTGGTGGGTTTGAGTCCTTGACATTCAATCCAGGCCTGTTTGTCGTCGGATGTGGTCCACCTAACGTTTGGGTGGCCGTCTCCGCAGTATAGTCGTGGTCGCCACTCCAGCAGTCTCCGCGTCCATCGTTCCTTGTCAATTTTTTAATTAGTTTTTAGAATTTCCTACCAATCAGATTGATTAATATTTTACGTTGAGCTGAAAATAATTCGAACATTTAAAACAACATTTTCTCTGATCCAACTTCATAAATATTTCTATCAAATCCAGTTACAAATACATTGGTAAAATTTTATTAAAAAAATACAGTAAATCAGATTGTATTTTCTTATAAAAGTGAGGGAACTGGGTTCGCTGTCACTCAAAAATGTACCGGGACCCTGGCAATGGGTATAAATAACGTGTTCACTCAATTTCCCGATATTCAAAGCCGTTTTGTTCAAACAATTTGCAATAAACTCGCTCGATTGACCGTTATTTTTCTATACCCGGGGGTCTATAATGAACTCATTGTTTTTAAGTTTACTACACTTATGTTTATATTGTGGAATGCAATAAAACTATTAAGTATTTATGGAAAATCTGGTTGCGGCGTCATATTGATGTAGGTTTCTTCTTTAACTTTGTAATGAAGATGCATGACAAGTTTTAAGTAGCTTTCTTTTCTACCAGTACATCTTCTGCTACGGATAACAGTTTGCAATTTTGTCCTATTGTTTTACCAACGTTCTGTGGCACTTACTAAACTAAAACTAAAAAGTTACTAAAACACCCTTCATAACTCTATGACTATGTATCTCGTTTGATTGAAAAGATAAGATTATTGACAGCTGACTGCTGAGACTTACACTTATCAGTCGTTTAATGATTGTAAATATTTTAAGAATAGCGGTTGGCTTTTGCATTTAATAACTGTCACAACTCAAAATAAAAGCCAGACTCAGACTACCGATGCATGTCTTTTCTATAGTTCGAGTAAGATATCAAGGCAATAGCGCACTTTGACCCCTCCTTACTAATGCATTCTGAAATTCTGTCATGTCAGCGATAACCACTTAACCACGCATACGATTGTACCGCGAAACGTGAACAATTATCCTTTTTTTTTTTTTGTTTTTTTTTTTCGTGGGGAAAATCCTCATGGACGCACTCCGCCCGGGGAAGACGGAGCCAGTGTCGGACTCTTACCGACTAAAAACCACCACGGTGTTCCTCTACCGACCCTTGGCCGGGGGCGTGAGAAATACTCCCGTATTCGCCCAACCATCCCCGGCAGGTCCCGGCTCGCCGCTAACAGGCGAGCCCCTTCACCCACATCGGCCGCACCCTCCTCTTGACTGGCGCGCGCGGAACACAACGCGCCACCGTCACGGGCCTTGACTGGTCGGGCGGCGGGCCACCCCGAGTCCGCCGCCCGCAGGCCCACACCTAGGGTGGCTGGAGGTCGGCATACGCCCTCCTACGACGCCCAGGTCGTCTCCTGCGGATGGGAAGAGAGGTTATTGCCTCTCGAACCCTCTCCGCCGCCTCCTTAGTGAGCATTACATCCTCGCAGAAGGAGACGACGCCTTCCCAAGCGCTCTCGCTCCTGACCATAGACAGAACCACGGCCGGAAGCGAGAGGACGCTGCTGCCTACTGCAGTAATGAGGTCACGGCGCTGCGCGGCCCAAGCTGGGCACTCCGCCAGTGTGTGCTGCGCCGTGTCCTCTGGGCAGCTCCCGCAGTGATGACACTCGGGCGTCGGCTCCCGGCCTATACGACACAGATACTTCCCAAAGCAACCGTGCCCTGAGAGTATTTGTGTCAGCCGGTAGGTGAGGGCGCCATGGCCCCTCTCCAACCACTCCCCTATGACGGGCCTTACCGCCGCTATTGCGGCGTGCCCTGAACAATTATCCCTAAGGTATTGCGGTATTTGCCACGTTGACACCAAGGTAGTTTATGCAACTATCTTGCTGTCGGGTTGCTACGGCAACCCGTGTATATGCAAGCTAGACGAAATTAATGACAGATTTGCATAGGTAGCGATACTGTGTATAAACTTGGGGATGTTAGTCAAATCAATGTCCGGTATTACCATTTGCCATATTATCACGCATGAACTGTAGCCATAAGCTTCTCCCAAATTGACCAATTGCAAGACTACAAATCATTACATAATAAAAAGCATAATGCAGTAAAAGTGCCACGATTACGATAAACAGACAGTTAACTGTACTACCATCCTGACGATTACTCTATCGTGTTTGCGTGAGCCAAAGATGAAGATTATTTTTTCCATCACATAGAACATTTCGACAGAACCCATCCCTAAACTCCAATTCTTCGACCTGTTTTCCTTTCAATCGGCCAATCTTACAAGAAACCCATTCGTAGTCTATTGCGTTATCGTAGATAAACCGGTAGCTTATCTACTACCTACTATGTATATACAGTGACGTAAAGTGGGCTGCGTCCGGTGAGCCGAAGAAGAAAAAAATCTCTATCACATATCACATAGAACATTTCGAAAGAAACCCATCCCTAAACCCGAATTCTTCGACCTGCTTCCCTTTCAATCAGCCAATCTTACAAGAAACCCACTCGTATGTCTATTGCGTTATCGTAGATAAACTGGAGCTTATAGATAGACCATGTCTTACAGTGACGTCATGTGGGCTGCGTCTGATGAGCCGAAGACGAAGAAGTCTCAATCACTTCAAACATTTCGAAAGAACCCATCCCTAAACCCCAATACTTTCACCTGTTTTCCTTTCAATTTATCAACCTTACAAAAAACCCACTCGTATGTCTATTGCGTTATCGCAGACAAAATGGTAGCTTATCTACAATGTCCTACAGTGACGTAATGTGGGCTGCGTCTAATGTAGGCGGGGTTCGGTTCTCGACCTTATTACTGACGTTGTTTTGACAGACAGCTGTAAAAAATACTCATGGTACCGTTAGGCGTAATGGCGCTGGCATAGTTGAGTTTGAGTTATTGAATGAATGAATGAAAGGGAGAGTGAATGGTTGCGGAAGAGGACGCATTTTTTGTGGTTCAGTGTTGTGTATTTTTGCGATTTGGTGGTGCTTTAATTTATATTTTTGTAATGTGTCTTTGCAATTAACTAAAATGTAACAAACAAGTTTTGCTGTTCCCACAATCAAAAGATCATTCGCACAAAGAAAACCTATAATTCTTATTTGTAAAAGTCGATAAACAAAGCTTTTTCTCATAAAGCCTTAATCAGACATGACATTATAAAAGGGTATTAATGAAAGATCATGCTAAGTTCTGAACACTAACAAACAATCAACACCAATCAATTAGTTCCATTGCATCATATTCCCACACTTACAGTGGTCTCTTGTCAAGAAAATCTCAGTCAAACAAATTGCTACATACTTTACGTACAGTTATATGATTATCGTATCCGGCGACGCAATAGATCGAGGAGTCTGGCAAAAACGAAAAGGGGCCTATACCCAACAGTGGGTGATACGTGATACTGCGCTAGGAGGATAATGATGATGATGATATTAATAATGAATTAAGTAAAACATTTAACTTGCATATATTGGGCATTTTGAAGACTTTTAACTTTGAGTAAATAGTGATTTAATTACATGAAAGTTTACGAGGAATTCAGGGATCTGCAACTGTGTAACAGTTGTCTCTATGATATCATCAACATGTGTGATGTGACATGACATAATACAAAAATGTTCTAGTACCTACCGACTTTCTTAATAGATCTCTCAACTAGGGACAATTCTCAGAAATCCACGTACGGGCGGGCTGCCTTTGTATGTAAACAGACTAAGATTTTTCACATCAGTCATCGGCTGTCAATATCGCGCGCGCCGACACGCCTCAATCGTGCGTGCGCGCACCGTTCCGTAGGATGTGACGTAGCTACCGCAATAGCAGTACGGCACTACTCATTATGAGCTCGTCTTGTGTTGCTAACAGACATGTTTAATGCACATTTAATTTCAAATTAGTAATTACGGATGATTACGGTGTGCATGTGATGTAATCATCTGATGGGAAACTGTTTGAATAAAACTTATCATGTAATGATTACAAACTATATATTATGTACAATGTTAAAATAATATTTTATTTCTAATTTCAGAAATAAATCTTAAAATGTAATATCTTAACAATTTGTCGACATTTTTGCATACAGTATGTAACAAAAACCCTGTTGTTTCTGTGAGGTACGTTATCATAATCGATATATTTTTATTGAAGAGTTTTTCCAAATGACTTGTGTCCTTACGTATGAATATCGATTATGATAACGTACCTCACAGGAACAAAAGGGTTTTTGTTACATGATGTAAACGTAAATTGTTACGTACTTGACGTATTGTGGAAATACCTGAGTCAACTTGGCACTTCACATATAAAGTAATCGACAACATTAACATACTTTACTCAATTATTGATATCGCCCACATGTAAAATGAATTATACGTTTTGGTATATGTTATGAGGTCAAGAATGAACACCCACTGACAAACTTTAAGTTAAATGACCAGTAGGTACTATCGACAAATCGTACGCCTTTCCACCTCAAGGTTTCTTTTCGTCTGGCACTGGTTCACTGAAGAAACTCTGCCCCCATGGTCCTTTGTTTTCGTCTACCAATAGAATGTCGGGACGGCACAATATTTTTTGCTCTTGAGATATACAAAGCAACATTATGACTTGTTGTGAAAATGAAACAAATATATTATCAGTTAACCATTACTCAGCCACAAACAATGTCACAGTAGAGTGTAAAAAATACTATTGATAAATGCCAGTTGAACTGTGCAACTTAAGTGGAAGTTCTAGCTGAGTTGGGTATTTGTTATGCAGCTAAATTACTGACTCATATTTTTAAGAGATTTATCAGGGGTTCGTCAGATTAGATAATGCAATTTAATTCAATTCAAGTCAAATAATATATTTCACAAAAAGTGTTAGTAACAATAAACTTTCTCTACACACTAGAGTTAGTTTGATACAAAATAAAATAAAAACATGAAAAAATAAGTTATTTATGAATGTAAGTAGGTGGTAAGTTATACTTAGACTCCATTTGAAATAACATTAGAAATTTTAACAAACCCTTATTACAGTAAATAGTTGGTATTGTAAATACGTTTTTGCTTTTGTAATCTTATGCCCACGGAATAGAGGTTAAAATCGGTTGAGTAAACTGTCAGTAGGTTTTTTAATGATTCTAATATTATTTCATAATACAAACCCAACCGACCAACTCGCTGCTAATGTTAGTTGACTCACAAAAAAAAAAAAAAAAATTAAGGGACTATGGTCGCTTTTGTAATAAGGTCCCTATATTCAAGATTTACTAAAGCATGTTTAAAGCATAAAACCTCCATATAATAATAAAAAAACACGTTTAAAACAAAAGCTATTTAGAAAAGGTTGATACAAAATACTTTGCGGATAAAGATCCGTGGGAATGAACTGCTAGCCTATTAGACTGATTAAAAAAAAACGTTAATAAGTTCTAAGGATACTTGCGAATAATACTTATGCCCGATTTCACCGACATCTCCTAACTTTAAAGGATCATTTAAGCATGGTTAGAGGGCGGTTAGGAGATGGTTTCCGTTTCACCAACAGTTAGGGGTCACTTAAACGTTAAAAGCTCCCCTAAATTTAGGAAGTCGAAATTCGGGCCCTTAAACCGGTACATACGTAAGTATCTCTCAAGCAACGAAGATGTATTGTGATTTAGATGAACTTTTTGAAAATTTAGAAACTATTTCTAGTATATTCGCAGTAATTAACATCTGTAGACCAAAAATATATCGGAAACAACCAAATTACATTGAAAGTTTTGATGAAACTGACTTTTTTCGAAGATATAGGTTACGTAAATCTTCAGTGTTGTATTTATTGGAAAAAATTGAGCACACCTTGGAATTTTTTCATCTATTTATTTAAATTGATTAATTTCGTTAAAGTCATTAATTAATTTGCTTAATTCCATTAATTAATTTGATTAATTTAATTTAAAATATAATAAATAAAATCATGTGTAGTCAAGGCATTTTTATATACAATGGACTTCTTAAAAATGTATGTATCTAGATATATTAAACAAGAAAAAAAATTATTTAATTCAATTAATTAATTTGATTAATTTCGTTAAATTTATTAATTAATTTGCTTAATTCCATTAATAAATTTAATTAATTTAATTTACAATATAATTAATAATATCATGTGTTGACTACACAATAAAAGGCATAAAATGTCATCAATTATAATTCTAATAATAATATATAAATATGTATAATTCATAACTAATATTTGTATTGCACCTGTGGCAGCACACAGAGACTATAATACCTGTAATATAATACCAAAATAGCTGTGTACACAAATAAACATTTTGATTTGACTTGATTTTATACATTACTTTATTAAAATAGCAACAAAAAAAATCTCATTTTATCTCACGCACGCACGAAGGAAGTTTCAAAGATAAAAATATGACCACAGATGATACGCGAGGTTTCGTAATGTATACAAAGAGTTAATATAAAAAAAATAAAAATTAGATTAAATAGAGTTAATAATAATATAGAGTAAATATGAAAGAAATATGAAAAATAATAAAAATATTAATGAAATACTGTATTTTAATGCTATCAAAACACTATTTTTTAAATAATTATATCCATATAAGTGTATACTTCAGAGAATTTGATGAAAAACAATCATATTTAAAAGTATCGCTAAGTTCAAAGACGAATCAGTCACTATTATCCAAAACAAATCGTCACATAGCTAAGTGTCCCCTAGTAAGGTGACAAAATGATGGTGAAACGAAATTTAATTTAGGGGCTAGTTTAGAGGAGCTTTTAAGCTAAGGATCACATAGTTAGGTGGCAGTTTAAGGGATGTCGGTGAAATCGGGCATTAATGTCCTATTTTAATTTTACTTCGTTTTGGTGAGATCATAAAAGCATTGAAAATTCTTTGTTAAAATAAAAAGTCCTTATTTCAATACAAATTCCTTGCAACATCTGCCAGTTATAAAACACAGTGCGGTGCAGTTTGAGCAAAAAATGGTTAGCTGTCCAAATCAATAAATCTGCCTGTAAAAATTAACAAAGGCTTAACTGTGGGTGAAAGTGTCGTAATAACGTAAATAAGACTAGGTTATTAGGTATTTGTTTATAAAACTGCTTCAAATTTCGTCTTGTTCCTTATAACTATTAGTTCAATTGACATGAGATGTCGTGGTAAGTAATTTAATTAACTCAATTATTGTTAAACTAATTCAAGATTTCAATAAAATTCAAATAATTTGTTCGGTGATTCTGTTGCACATTTTGACAAAACTAAACCAGACTAAATGCATCTGTTACTTTCATTTTCTATTGAAACAGAAAAAGACAAACGCCATTAGTTTAGTCCTTTCAAAGTGCGCAACTGAATCGACATCAATAGTATTATTGTTAATGATTTCACATTTTTTTACTGGCTACTTTCTTGCTGTACTACCTACGCCGTGGCCTACGTCGTCACCCAAGTCTTCGATGTTTAAACAGAAAACAAATGAACAGAAATTAACAGGTAGCAAGGAACACGAAGCAACTGCGAATGACCAAACCCGTGAACATAAATCACAGAACTATTGTTCCTAGTCCGTGAAAGTATCATACAGTAATAAAAACATATGGCTTTACAAAAACGGTTGTTTTAAAGACCCTAACTGGTGGATCCTGATTGGTGGAAAAAATAAAGGGCGGATTTCTTTATTTTTTGTTGTAAATGTAGCTTGCAAGCAAAACAGTTTCGAAACTGGAAAGGCTTGGGCTTTGCTAATAGTACATATTGGTAATTTTTCGTTGAACTTTATGAGCTCTCTTGAATTTTTTCGGTCTTCACGTAACTACTTCCTTAATATTTTTTCATCTGTTTCCTACTCTTCGACAAACAAAGAAAGAATCATTTATAAAAGGAACCAAAGCAAAGGAAAGGAACAAAGCAAAGGAACCTGTGCTGCTAATATTTTAGAAATTGAGTTCTCCGTTTCGTAGGTAAAGCTTTGTACGGGTATCATAGTTATTACCCCTACTTTATTACTTATAAACTTTGTAACAATCTGTTTTCCATACAAATATTAGACAAAGCTGTTTGGGAAACTAAGTAGGTACTTACCAACTATTTAAGCGGCTACGAATATAGTAACCACCCCTTCACTTCCCGTGTGGGTGTTGTAAGAGACAATTTAAAATATTGATAATATTCTTGCCTAGGAAAACATGACATGAATTAAAATAAATTAACCAGTAAAGCAATCTTTTTGCGTGTCAATGTTTCACACTTGGTGTTATGGGATATGCCGTTGCTCGTGGCTTTGTTTATATAGGCTCTTGTATAGGTAGCAGGGCACACGGGACAAGTAAGCAAATGGGCCGTGGTCTCAACGGGCGCCCCTCAATCGCAACTTGTAAAAAAAAACTGCAGCGTCTGACTTGATTCCGGAGCCGGTTGAGGGTTGTCAAGCTATAGAAATATAGCTGTCACCAAGAATTGTTCTTTAGAACGATCTTAGAAAGAGACCTGTGAGCTGTATGAGATGCTTCAAATCTCAAAGGAAAGGTTTGCATTCTCATCTACTTAAATGTTCATTATAAATTCTATGTTTAAATTCGTGAACTAATTAGTAATTAGAACAATAGTTGTAGTGGTGTGAAGTGGTTTTCCTTTTGTATTCACTTTGTCCTCCCACGGGTTACTTCCTGTTATATTATGTTAAATTATATATATGTAATGTTTATAATGTGTGACTTAATTTTAAATCCCAAAACACTTTGTTATCCGGCTATTGTAGAACCAACAAGTTCCATGATCCTTGCAGTACTTATTTATGACGTTTAGGCGGAAGAACTTAAACTTTATAAAGCTCTTGTAAGTCAATCTGATTAGAATACATAGATACATATTATCACGCCTGTTTCCCAGAGTAGGCAGAGACTATGTATTTCCACCTGCTACGCTCCTGACACACACCTCTTTCGCTTCGTCTACGTTCATTAGCCTCGTCCGTTCGCCGAGGTCGTCCCCCTCCAACTCTTCCATCCACACTCGCTTCGTATACTTGTTTCGCCAATCTCTTCTCGTTCATCCTCTTTATATGTCCAAACCATCTTAACATATCTTTCACTCCACATCGCTCCCTTATCACGTTGTTCCTTACTTTATCTCTCAACTAGATGATTAACGATTTTACTAAATCAAAAATATTTGTAAAATACTACGTTTTTCTAGAAGACAATTGAAAAACTTAGAACAATTGCTCCCACACAAAAATTTTTAACTACTCGAAAAACAAGGTAATATTTTCACATAGGTAATTCAAAGTTCTAAATAAACACACACATACACACACATTGAGTACCATAAAACCATAGAGGAAATGAATATAAATAGAGGGGAATTGTGGGCGGGATAGGCGCGCCGCGCTTTTGAGCAGACGCGCTAATTTAACCAAAATCCGCGTCACAGCTTAAACATTGCGGCCAGGCTGTGACAGAGTACGTTGCTGTGCGAAAAAATAATAATTATGCCGTCTTGCGCCATTATATCATGCCGAAAAAGAAGCGAGGTGTGTAGTTTAACTAAAGGAGGGATTTCTTTTCATCGGTAAGTCTAAAAACCTTTAATTAGTTGTGATATTTGCAAATATTTTCTTAGTATTATGTGATTCATGACAAAAACGATGTTATCGCAAACTGATAAAACATTATACATTGCTTATAAAACATGGATATCGACTTTCACTACGTGAGTAACCGCGTAATGTATTGCGTTTCTTTCGATGTCGCCTTCACCTTATTTGCCTGACTGTTACCAAAATTCCCGCGTATCGATAGTGTAGTAACATATTGAATGCATTATCGATATAATTAATTCGGTGTATACTTTCTGTTTTAAAATAAATATTCCTCATTTTTATTATTTTAAATGCATTATAATTTTATTTTTAGGTAGATTCTTTGTCGAAATTATTTATTCGCAATTTCGAGTTTTGATAAGATAAGATAATGTTTATTTGTCATAACATGAGTATACACACAGAGTATGCAAGTTGTACAAAATTATTATAAGGTCTATCATGTTATACCTTTACGGCATACAAATATAATTTTATTAATGGATATATCATTAATCAAATATGTAGAAACTTATACAATACAACACAATATTTATCAATTATCATAAACATAAACCACATTAAAAAAGTAATAACCGACTTAAAAAAGAATAAAATAATAAAATTTGTGTGAAACAGTTTAGGGAGTGGTGCCTTTGATTCGGATTGATTTAAGAAAAAACTGTTTATTTTTATTTTATAAAATATTTTATTTTTATTTTTTTGAAGTCGTTTTTTTAGTTTATTGTTTTGAGTGGAATTAACAATAGAAAAAGAAGCGATTGCTGTAATCCCGGATAATTTGCTGTCATCCATTGAAGAGTTCCCTCTTTATCTCCTATGACCTTCATCAGATCTTCACAAAATGATTTTTTCTGAATGCAAATGCTTGACTTGTTGATGAATATACCAAAATCGCTATGTGTATGCCAATAATATTTGAGAAGTTACCTCAATTTCACATGGATCCCATCATCAAAACTGGATTTTGATGAAAATGGAACCAATCTGGAAGTATATCCTTTCAAATAAATAAATTATTTTCGAAATCGGTTTATAAATGACGGAGTTCTGAGGTAACAAACATACAAAAAAAAACATACAATTGAATTGAGAACCTCCTCCTTTTTTGAAGTCGGTTAAAAATCGGGTTTTAGGCTCGGTTTCCACCAAAACGCAGAGACGAGATGTGACGAGATGTGTCGCAAGCCACCAATAAGACTGCGTTAGATATATAATAGCTGGTTGACTGGGAGAGAAAGCCAAAGGCATTAAGTCCACCTATGTACATGTATTGTATGAAGTTTAAATAAATAAATAATGTTGAAGCTAAGCGGTGAAATATGAAAATAACGCAATCCTATTGGTTGTTCGACACATAATCCTCTCCTCTTCGTTTTGGTGGTTAAATGCCTTTGTTATGTATGGAGTTTGGATTACACCCAGTTTTAACAAGTGCTTAAGGGGAATGTAGCAGCCAAGTGTTGCCTCCGTCAGAAAAAAAACACTCGCTGAATACATAATTTATCGAAAATTCGTTTTTAAAAGTTGAAGTACAGGTACTGTAGTTCAATCAGAAACTATTAACTCTGTAAAATACATTTCGCTGTAGTTGTAGATAGAAAAACCGGCCAAGAGCATGTCGGGCCATGCTCAGTATTATAGGGTTCCTTAAGTAGGTGTTACAAACAAATCAAATCGAATATTAATCATGGCTATTTTAGTTTTTGCAATAGACGGCAGCATTGGCGACTCAGAGAGTGTTGTCAATAGCCGCTAGATGGCGCTATACAGTGCCAAATGAAATAGACGGCACTTGACGGCAGCATTGGCGACTTATGCTTGATTTCACCAACGATAATTCTCTGGTTAATCGACCGTTTACCCTTAATTCCAGTACATTTTTGAGTAATCGGCTGTTTAATCAGAGAATTAACGTTGATGAACACCGGCCTTAGAGAGTGTTATTAGACGCCGCTAGATGGCGCCAAATTTAAGAATTTTGTCATGTCATAATAACACAAAGTTACTTTTTGTGATTTTTTCAAATAGAAAGTAGCTAAAAGAGCATTATTTGCTAACATCATTTTTCTCTAAGGTCAATGACCTTTGTACTAGGACGTTTTAAGTATTTTTCAGTTTTCTCTCCATAACTCAAAAATTTATAATCACATTATGCTCGAAATAATTTTAAAAGAGAGTTTTTACAAAGGTCTATCAATGTGGAAGATTATAAGCTTCTACGTTGCATAGTTTAGAAATGGCAGGGGGGGGGGACACATTGCAAGCCACTTTGGCAGGCTATATTTCGCAGATGGTACACCTGATAAAAAAGTGGTGTATGAAACATAACCATCATTTTAGTAGACCTATTCAATGATATCACACAAGAGGGGGTGCAGCGAAAAAAAAATTTCCATCCCCATTTCACATGTATGGGCGCCACCCCTTAAATACGTAATCAAGATGTTTTTATTATTTTAAAATTGAGATCTATATCTATACTATTTTTTAACAAAATTTCATTTACTTATGTTTATAACTGTAGAAGTTATTAAGCTGTAAAGGATTAGGACAGACGGACAGACGGACAGACGGATGGACATGACGAAACTATAAGGGTTCCTTGTAGGACTACGGAACCCTAAAAATGCCATTTTTTACATGTACAATTACAGCGAAGTATAATTTACAGAGTTAATAGTTTCTGATTAAACTACAGTACCTGTACTTGTATTCAGCGAGTAATAATTTGTTTACTGATGGGGGCGCCACTTGGCTGCTATATTCCCCTTAAACGTGGTCTAAACTTTCGTAATAACACATAAATAATAACAATAACAAAAAACAAAAAGTTTACAAAAAACTAAACAAAATTGACGACTTTAGTATGTTGGGCAGTAATTATTTTATAAGTTACGATTTAAAAAGAAAACCAATCCGTAAATATGCAGAATTGTATATCTTATTTACGCAAAACACCAAACCAGGTCTTATAACAAATTTAAAGTAGGTTAAAAATCGAAAAACTACTTTTTATTTTTCGCCTTACCTCGCGCTGCTTGTTTTAAAACGTGTCAGACGTTATTTTCAATAATTAAGTATATCATGAAACAGTAACTTTCCAATTCCTTATGTAGGACAAATTATTTTTATTCCAAGACCATGTGCGAAAATCGTTGAAAAGATCGATAACATTCATAAATTAGTTTTTTGTACATGGACATCACTAACGACCTGTTCGAATGTAGTGGTGCGTTCGCACATGGTCGACGTTTATGTGTGACAGACGTGACAGCTAATAGTAGGGCCGCGTTCAGTGTAGTATTTCTTGCACGCGTATGCGTTTAGATATCTAGATACAAGCTAGATACAGTGCTTATGTAGTAGTGAGACGGATAGTGGGAGAGTTAGGCGACACGGGTTTCCGAAGAAACTGTGTACTATACCAATTCCATTCTTATTCAAGTATTCCGTGCATAAAACGTACCATATTAGCAAAACCGTCAATTTGATTGCCTACAATCCTTGCAAACGTTATATCAGCTAAGTTCGGAGTTCCAAGCAATAACATGTTTTCAACTGAGTCTTCCTTGAGAAGACGGAAACGTTGTCTTGGGAGCGATGGAAGCCGTCTGTAAGGATGGGGTGGCTTCTACCTACCCCCCCCTTTTATCCCATACGACCTTTGTCTCGTGCGTTTCCGTGTTACGTATCCTGCTACGCATCCTGTACGATCGTTATAGAAAATTCTGTACGCTGCATGGAGAATTTTAAATTGTATGCTCTGATATGTATTTTAATGATGATTTGAGAAAAAATATGAGTTTTTTTTTACTATAGTTTATAAACCAAGTAAAAAAATTTACTATAGTTTATAAACTATAGGAGAAAGAAATACTGTCATATATGAGAAAATTAGAGATATAACTCATAAATAAGTAAGTAACTTATGTAACTTATAAATAAGTTATATCTCTCATTTTCTCACATGAGAATTTTTTAGCTAACCAGTATTGGAAAGTTACTAGCTTAGGCCAGGATACATTATATCTCTGTACCAAATTAAATCCAAACCTTCGTATTTATAACATTAGAACATAATCAGTTATTAACTGGGCATTATATATAAATAAATAAATAAATAAATAATAATTTTATTTCTCTCTTCACAAAGGGTGGCTATAACTTAGATTTACGTGAACAAATAGGCGCGTATAAGCTCCTTTGTGAAAGACTGGAGTCCGTACTAGGGAAACCCTGTGTTACGGATCACCAGGCCTTCACCCTAGTTCTAAGTATGTTGCCCATCATGATGTCCCATTATTGGCTATAATATATGTAGTGAGATAAATGAATCCTCTTCATATGTTGATATTTTGTTGTATTTAATTTTCTATAGTTAATAGTTCAGCTTACGGTAAACTAGCAAAAGGTACAAACCTTATCTTCTCGCGCAACCTGCCTGCCACTGTTTTTTTCCGGTGGCAGACTAAGCTACTTATTACCTATTTTGCATTATCTACTTCATTCTTGTATTTTTCTTGCTTATTGTTAGGAATTGGTTAACTAAAATATGCAAATTATAGACTCATTAGCAAGTTTAGTGTAGTTCAAGTCATGATTTTTATCGGAATTACCCTTTTCCTTCCGAAATACCGGACCCAGGCTGCATAAAGGTTGACGAAGTTTAGGAATATCATCATTACTCAAGGCACCAGGCACCATTTTTTACCGACGAAAAAAGGAGGAGGTTCTCAAATCGACGCGTATATATATATATATATATATTTTTTTTTTATGACCACGCATAACTTTTTACAGAGGGGTCCGATTTTGATGATTCTTTTTTTAATGGATAGGGTATATCTCGAAGTTGGTCCCATTTAAATTTCAAAATCAAAATCCACCCCTAAGGGTAGTAAAACAGGGGATGAGTGTTTGTTCACCCACTGAATTCTTACCTGTTAACCGATTCTGTTGAAACTTGACACACATAAATATAGTTCTAGACACTACGACATAATGGAGACCTGGAGTAAGATTGTTGGTAGATTTTAACCACAAAAAAATTCAAAATAAAACTTTTTAATAAAAAATTGAACCGACGAAAACAGAAACTGAAAAGCGAAAAATAACTAATTATGAGTCGGCGCCAAACAACTAACCGAAGATAATTAAATTTCTTTAAATAAATAATAAAAACAACGTCACATCAAATACAACGTGAAATTTTCAACGATAAACAATAACTTTCCAAAAATGCGTTCTCCGCTCGGCCACTTGCAACTTGCACGCACTTTGCTTGTTAAAAGTTCGTTTGGCGCCGACTCATAATTAGTTATTTTTCGCTTTTCAGTTTCTGTTTTCGTCGGTTAAATTTTTTATTAAAAAGTTTTATGTACCCATGAGAACGGTATTTTAATAGAGAAGATGGTTGGCAGCTACCACCTGTTTGGAACCCAGTCCTAAAAATAATCAAGTCCCAAACAGCACACAACACTGCAAAAGATAATGATATTGTGAGTGATTACTGCGTGCATCGAAACGATTTTAATTAATAATATTGTACGGTAGATTAAAATATTTTTTTAGAAATATTTGTAAAGACGCTTGTCATCTTAGTCTACCTGCGACCACGAAATGCTGCAAAGCTTTCGAAACGTCAGGGAAACCAATTTAAATAATATACGCGATTTAATCCGGTTAAAATTTGTTTTATTATAATGTGTAGTGATCGCGAAAACCTAAGAAGTTGTTATATACCAACTAATCAAAACATTTTTTTTCAATGGAAAATCTATGCAATAAAAAAAAACAAAAATGACAATTTCGTTTGGCGTTAAATAACTTATTCACTCATGAGTACTCATGACAATCTTACTATGGTAATAATTGTAAAAATAACACATTTTCGCTACTAAATTTTACTTTTAAATGCTGAATTATTACTTAGGCTAGCGTTCACCAATAGACATCTACATCTACAGGCTGATCAGTATGTACCTACAACAATAAATGACAAAACTTTTGTTCATGTAACACTAAAATTATCTTTTGCGTGAATGACCGTAAGTATTTCACTTAGCATAATTGAAAGTGTCTTGTCCGACAAGTTGGCTAAGTACTATAAAATGTTGGTGTAATTTATTTCTTGTTTCTCGTTCCAAGTTAATGTTTTTCAGGCGTTAGATATTATTGTTTTTGCAATATTTCTTAGCTTTTCTGTCTTGTATAAGATTGTTTTGTTTGACCTAGTTTTTGTCGTCTTAAGCTTCGTCGTATTGTGCTTAATAAGCCTTCGATGGCCAGTGATAGAAGTATCTTAGTGATATCTCCATTAGATATATAAGTTTTATTATAAGTTAGTCTTCTTTAAACAAACGCTTGCTAATAGACTTGGCACGAATGTTGGTGAGGCAGTAAACAGCTCGTTTTATTTTGTTCTTATTACCCACTTCAGAATAAATGTAATTCTGGGCACTAACCTGGGAACACTATAATAAACACCATAAAACCCTTTTGCCTCATTTAACCCAAAAAACATAAATAGTTTCACAAAACAATCAATCTTAGCTTTATCAAATAAATTACCGAGTTAATCAGTTAATGTAACTTGAAATTTAGGAGCGACATGCTTGGCAGTTGACAGCAGGTCATGCCAACTTGTAGTTAAGTTAAACAATCGATTTGTAACACCCTTTAATATTATACATGCAATGAAAATGGGTCAAACTAATGTTTCAAAGTATTGAAACTGTTTCGAAATAGCTGAGAGAACTTCAGTAAATTTCTACAGTTTTAAAGAAAGAAAGAAAGAAAAATATTTATTTGACACAACTGAGACACATACAAAAGAAAGGATATACATGAACAAGAAATAGATATAGTGAAGAAGTAACAAAGCGAGGAAAAATTCATTGACAGTCATGCGCCATGTGTGTCTCAAATTTTACACAGATGCGGGTGTTAGTTGAAGTTCCTAACATTAAGGTTCGTATTACAGAACGTTCCTCAATTATATTTTGATCTTAAATCACCTGACCACTACTTAAATATAGAGAATCGTTACTTGAGCATGCAGAAATAAGTAAAATTCAGAAACTTTGACACTACAAACAGCATTTTGACATATTGTGTCAAATAAATTATATTATTTTGTGCCAGGTATAATTGATTGGGGCCTTTATGGTCACGGCCGTCCAAAGTGGGGGCTTTTGGTGTCCACTGGGTGACCTCAGTGATGACGGTGGCACGCGGTGGTCCCGTGCCACAATTTGTTGTCTCATCGGGAAGGCGTTTAGGGAGACAAAAGTCTTCCCATAGACGTGCCCTTTAGGCAAAGCACAGGGGGCACCGGTAGTATAACCATTCCCGGAGTCCCCCCTCTATTGTGCTGAAGATGGTCACCGGGGAGGTTTTAGTGCGGTTAAAACCCCACACACCCCAGCCTCTTCCCCATGAGGCTGGTAGCCTTCCGAAGGTTTCCTTCACGGAAAAAAAAAAAAAGGTGAGGATTGGACATATTGAGGCCTTAACCCAGTGGTAGGTCAATACAGGCTGCAGTATTTTTTTGTTGGTCGCCATTATAGATCTTGGCTTATAGTGTTACAATGGTTGGGAATATTAATAGAATAGAATCTTTATTGGTTTTATTTTTTGTATGTGGCGGGCTTTGCCAAAAAGAACGTTTTTTTTACTATAAATACAAATAAAGTATCACCCTTGCTACTTTATAATACTTGATTGATTTCATTGATTGATTGATTGATACTTGGTGATACTTTATTTGTATTACAATATAGCCTTGAGGCTATTTTAACCTAAATTGCTATGTTAACTAAAATCTAATAATGCATCCAAAAACTTTTTACAAATAAAGTATCACCCATGCACTTCGCAAGGGTGATAATTTATTTGTATTATAATATAGCCTTGAGGCTAGTAAGAGTAAGTAATTTTATTTTAACCTAAATTGCTAAGTAAAATCTAAGAATGCATCCAAACTTTTCATAGTTTCTATCAACGACAAGACAATTTGTTTGTGTGTGCTTTTTAGGCAGCACTTATCACTACATGTTATAAAACTTTTTATCAAAAAATTTAACCGACGAAAACAGAAACTGAAAAGCGAAAAATAACTAATTATGAGTCGGCGCCAAACGAACTTTTAACAAGCAAAGTGCGTGCAAGTTGCAAGTGGCCGAGCGGAGAACGCATTTTTGGAAAGTAATTGTTTATCGTTGAAAATTTCACGTTGTATTTGATGTGACGTTGTTTTTATTATTTATTTAAAGTAATTTAATGATCTTCGTTGATTGTTTGTTTGGCGCCGACTCATAATTAGTTATTATTCGCTTTTCAGTTTCTGTTTTCGTCGGTTCAATTTTTTGTTAAAAAGTTTTATTTTTAGTTTTTTTGTGGTTAAAATCTAACTCCAGGTCTCCATTATGTCGTAGTGTCTAGAACTATATTTATGTGTGTCAAGTTTCAACAGAATCAGTTAACAGTTAAGAATTCAGTGGGTGAACAAACACTCATCCTGTTTTTCCCTTAGGGGTGGATTTTGATTTTGAAATTTATATGGGACCAACTTCGAGATATACCCTATCCATTAAAAAAAAGAATCATCAAAATCGAACCAATCTGTAAAAAGTTATGCGTGGTCATACATAAAAAAAAAAAAAAAAAAAAATACGCGTCGAATTGAGAACCTCCTCCTATTTTTCGTCGGCTAAAAAAGAAAACACTGTCTCCTCTCCTAAGACACAGGATATCCTAGTTTGGGAGACAGGGTTTCAGTAATTGTTCTTACCTCTTGACTGTTGTATCCTGGTTGTAAAAACGTTTATTGTTTGTATTGCAACTATTTCTATGTGTACCATAATAACTCAGTGTACTACTGTTCTATTAATACAAACAAATAACAGTCAAAATTAAATTATAGTAAAAAGAATGTAAACCATTTTTGTTTTTCCCAGCTAACTAATAAAGGAGCGGTGAAGGGTGAGCGTTTTTGAGTTGCTATTTTTAACATAGTCGAAGTTCAGAGAGACTCTTTCCTTATTTCTTTTTTTATTTTAATTTATACTATAGCTTGAACATGGATTATTATTTTTTAATCTGAAGGCATTTCAGCGGAGCCGTTATAAGGTATTACATGAATGTAACAAATTAAAAAGTAATATCTTATATTCCGTCTGCGAAACGAATTAAAATACAACTTATTACTTTCACTACTACTTTTGACAGAGGGTGAATTCACTGAACTTTGAGAAAATTCAAGCAAAATGTTAAAGAAAACGTTTCGTTCGTAAAACCTAGACCTTATTGCCACCCTGATTGCCTTCGGGAGTAGACCCACGTTCCACGTTCATTATTAGGTACCTAACACAAGTGGTTCTTTTTAGGGTACCGTAGTCCTACAAGGAACCCTTATAGTTTCGTCATGTCCGTCCGTTTGTCCGTCTGTCCATCTATCCGTCTGTTCTAATCCTTTAGAGAGCAGCTTAATAACTTCTACAGTTATAAACATAAGTAAATGAAATTTTGTTAAAAAAACCGGCCAAGAGCATGTCGGGCCATGCTCAGTATTATAGGGTTCCTGAAGTAGGTGTTACAAACAAATCAAATCGAATATTAATCACGGCTATTTTAGTTTTTGCAATAGACGGCAGCATTGGCGACTCAGAGAGTGATGTCAGTAGCCGCTAGATGGCGCTATACAGTGCCAAATGTAATACACGGCACTTGACGCCAGCATTGGCGACCCAGAGAGTGTTGTACGACGCCGCTAGATGGCGCCAAATTTAAGAAGTGTGTCGTCAACATAACACAAAGTTACTTTTTGTGATTTTTTCAAATAGAAAGTAGCTAAAGGAGCATTATTTGCTATGATCATTTTTCTCTAAGGTCAATGACCTTTGAACTAGGACGTTTTAAGTATTTTTCAGTTTTCTGTCTATAACTCAAAAAATTATAATCACATTATACTCGAAATAATTTTAAAAGAAAGTTTTCACAAAGGTCTATTAATGTGGAAGATTATAAGTTTCTACGTTGCATAGTTTAGAAATGGCAGGGGGGGGGACACATTGCAAGCCACTTTGGCGGGCTATATTTCGCAGTTGGTACACCTGATAAAAAAGTAGTGTATGAAACATTTCCTTCATTTTAGTAGACCTATTCAATGATACCCCACACGAGGGGGTGCAGCGAAAAAATTTTTTTTTTCCCCATTTCACATGTATGGGTGCCACCCCTAAAGAACGTAAAAACTATTTTTTTATTCATTTAAAATTGAGATCTATATGCAGACTATTTTTTAACAAAATTTCATTTACTTATGTTTATAACTGTAGAAGTTATTAAGCTGTAAAGGATTAGGACAGACGGACAGACGGATAGACGGACAGACGGACAGACGGACAGACGGACGGACATGACGAAACTATAAGGGTTCCTTGTAGGACTTCGGAACCCTAAAAATGGTCTGGATACAGATCTCAATTCTAAAAGAATAAAAAAATCTTGATTACGTATTTTAGGAGTGGCGCCCATACATGTGAAATGGGGATGAGTAATTTTTTTTCGCTGCACCCCCTCGTGTGGGGTATCATTGAATAGGTCTACTAAAATGTAGGTAATGTTTCATACATCACTTCTTTATCAGGTATACCATCTGCGAAATACAGTTCGCCGAAGTGGCTTGCAATGTATGCCCCCCGTGCCATTTCTAAACTATGCAACGTAGAAAGTTATAATCTTCCACATTGATAGACCTTTGTGAAAACTCTCTTTTAAAATTATTTCGAGTATAATGTGATTATAAATTTTTGAGTTATAGAGAGATAACTGAAAAATACTTAAAACGTTCTAGTTCAAAGGCCATTGACCTTAGAGAAAAATGATCTTAGCAAATAATGCTCCTTTAGCTACTTTCTATTTGAAAAAATCACAAAAAGTAACTTTGTGTTATGTTGACATGACACACTTCTTAAATTTGGAGCCATCTAGCGGCTACTAACATCACTCTCTGAGTCGCCAATGCTGCCGTCTATTGCTTTTGGCGCTTTATAGCGCGCGCCACCTAGCGGCTACTAACAACTATTGCAAAAACGAACTTTCGTTTGATTCGTTTGTAATTACACCTACTTAAGGAACCCTATAATACTGAGCATGGCCCGACATGCTCTTGGCCGGTTTTTAATGGAAACATTCATTTGAGTTAAGTCCTACTGGAAGCTTAGGTTAAGAAGATAAGCGCGCCTTTATATTTGCAATTCTTATTAGTAGGAGTACTGCAAACAACGTGCCTTTTACCTTGTGGTTCCCGGCAACAAAATGCTATCCCTTCTCAGCTCGTGGTAGGCGTAATATTAGGCGGCTAAGCAGAGTATCTTTTCTGTTTCTTATAATAATTTACTGAACATCAATCCGCTCCGTCTTGCAAGCGTGTTTATCAAGGCAATATATTATACTTTATTTTACCAGCAGCTTTGCTCGCTGTTTCTCTATCCAAACTGTGCTTTTTTCCGGGTTAAAATTAGCTTCATTTATACATGTACATTATGTATGCTATAGTAGTTTATTAAAACTGTTTCATAACAGGGGTTATTAAAACACTAGTGTGAGTTTAAAAACCGTGTTTTAATATGCAGTTTCATACACTAATTTATCTAAACTACCGCAAGTCGGTTTGCCAAAGTGAGACATGAAGATAAAAAGTCTCATGTGACTGTTCACGCCGAAACACAGCAATGCAAGCATCACTGTTTGACGGCAGAAGTAGGTACGGTGGTAGTACTTCCCCAGACAAGCTCCTTCACAAGGAGCTCTACTATTACTAAACTAAGCCTTGTTCAAAAACACGATGGTATTAAATAATACATTGAGTTATTGACTCTATATCTTGATTTCCAATATATGAAGTAAGGGGAAGCAGACTATACTATATCAAGAATTTTGGCAATAAAAACGATAAATAGCACTTTGTTTTGTAACTAAGGAAGATATGGGCCATATGTCATAAATATAGCTATTCTGCACAATGCCACAAAGCAAGTTTCACGACAATTTATCTGGGAAATGAGCGCAGTAACCTTCTATATAAAATTATGTAACGGGAAATTAGGTTCGTTTCAGATGGATGTTAGTTGATATTTGTACATATACCTAATTGTAGTAAGTAACACTACAATCTAATTGTAGGAAAATAACTTTTTTTAACCTGTACAAATTCAACAACTTGTCACGTTCGTTGTTCGTAATCATCATCATCATCATCATCATTTCAGCCGAAAGACGTCCACTGCTGGACATAGGCCTCCCCCAAGCATCGCCACAACGACCGGTCCTGTGCCTTCCGCATCCAGCGGATTCCCGCGACCTTCACCAGGTCGTCGGTCCACCTTGTGGGGGGCCTACCCACGCTGCGCCTTCCAGTACGCGGTCGCCATTCCAGAACTTTACTGCCCCATCGGCCATCCGTTCTGCGAGCAATGTGCCCCGCCCACTGCCACTTAAGTTTGGCAATTCTTCGGGCTATGTCGGTTACTTTCGTTCTCCTGCGAATCTCCTAATTTCTGATTCGATCACGCAGGGACACTCCGAGCATAGCCCTCTCCATTGCCCTTTGAGTGACTTTGAGCCTTCTTATGAGGCCCATTGTGAGCGACCACGTTTCAGTACCGTAAGTAATTACTGGCAACACACACTGGTCAAAGACTTTCGTCTTGAGACACTGCGGTATTTTGGACGAGAAGATATTGCGTAGCTTCCCGAACGCTGCCCAACCGAGTCGGATTCGACGATTGACCTCTTTCTCGAAGTTGGACTTACCTAGTTGGACAGTTTGTCCTAGGTATACATAATCGTCAACAACTTCGAGTGTAGATTCTCCGATGTTTACGGGAATGGGTGCTATATGGGAATTCGACATAACCTTTGTCTTGTCCATATTCATCTTAAGACCCACTCTATCAGAAGCTCTACTGAGGTCATCGAGCATTGTACCGAGGTCCTCCATGGTCTCAGCCATGACTACTATGTCGTCGGCAAACCGAAGGTGAGTGATGTACTCGCCGTTTATGTTAATGCCTAGCCCCTTCCAGTCCAGAACCTTGAAGACATCCTCCAATGCAGCAGTGAACAGTTTCGGAGAGATCACATCTCCCTGTCTCACACCTCGCTGCAGAAGGATAGGTTTAGAGGCTTGGTCCTGTAATCGGACTGACATAGTGGCGTTTTCATACAAAGACTTTAACACTTCGATGTACCGATAGTCAATCTGGCACCGTTGAAGAGACTGTAGTACCGCCCAAGTCTCGATCGAATCGAAGGCTTTCTCGTAGTCCACAAACGCTAAACAAAGAGGCAAGTTATACTCTTCGGTCTTCTGTATAACCTGCCGTAATATTGCAATGAAATCTATCTATTTTTGATGAAGAATCTCTCCAGAGCTTCGATGTTGTATATTTGATCGAAGCTCTAGAGGGTCAATTCTTCAGCACTTCATCGATGCAGCATCGCTGCTAAATAATTCAATTTAAAACTTGCTACAGACAAAAATCGAGCTCCAAAAACGCATCGAGACGTTACCGGTTATATTCATTTAGGTTTTCGCGATCACTACACAATACACAATCATTATAATAAAACAAGTTTAACCACATTACATCGCTTATATTATTAAAATTGCTTTTCCTCACGTTTCGAAAGCTTTGCAGCGTTCGTGGTCGCAGGAAGACTAAGATGACAAGCGAAAAAGATAATAAAAAAAAAACTATCGTACAATTTTTAATTAATTAAAATCGTTTCGACGCATGCGGTAGTCATACACAGTATCATAAAAAAAAAAGTACAGAGAGAAAAAAAAAAGTATTAAGTTTTACAGTGTAGCGTGCTGTTTGGGACTTGATTATATTTAGAACTGGGTTCCAAACTGGTGGTCGTCTTCTTGCGACCAAACACAAACGCTGCAAAGCTTTCGAAACGTCAGGAAAACCAATTTAAATAATATAGGTACGCGATTTAATCCGGTTAAACTTATTTTATTATAATACCATTATGTCAAAATATCACTTACAAATTCATAAACAACCCTTAAAAACCTGCGGACATGTTTCATCCCTTTATTTTTATCTGCACGAAACACATGAGGTCAAACCCGTCTCGTCACTTCAACCGGACTGGGTATGGGTAACCAACTGTGAAATTTGCTTTTGTAAAGAATTATGTTATTTTTTTCTTGGCTGTTTAATGTTGTGTCAGGTTTTGGTGGCTTGTGATATTGCAAAAAATACACACATTTTCATTACCTTCTACCCGTTGGATGTGCACGTGCTGGAAATAGGCGTCCCTTATTTACTTAAAACAGTATGGTAGGGATTAATTAACCAAAGGTGGCAAATTCTAGGTGTCTATTTGACAATGACAATGTGTTTTTTTTTTAGTATAGGATGGCGAAACGAGCTAAACGCCCACCTGATGTTAAGCGGTTACCTTTGCCCATAACAACTTCAATACCACCTAGTCTGTTGCCTAGATGGTACCGCAAGTCAGTTCGCCAAACTGAGTCATGAAGATGGAAAGTCTCATGTGATTGTAATTTCACCGGCACCAGTACCCGTACCGAAACACAGCAATGCAAGCATCACTATTTGGCGGAGAAGTAGGTATAGTGGTAGTACTTCCCCGGATGAGCTCTTTCACAAAGGAGCTCTACTACTACTAAAACTGTCTGTTTTCAAATTCATATGTTTTTTATTTCAATTAACCTAATTACAGGCACTTTTGAAAAGTCAGGCTCTAGTTGCAAGGTTCCAAATTGTAGGTCCTGTTTCTCATTTCCCAGTAGGTACTGTTTTCCAGTGTGTAGATTAGATACTTATACCGGGTTATTTGTAAAACACCGTTAACCTTTCAGGACTATGTTACTAACATCATAAACAATAACTTTTGTTCTATGACTTTTTACAAAACATAATACATTTAACAAAAACAAACCTTTAAGATTTTGTCCTATCTAACACATTTCAACTCTGTATTTTGCTGTAGCTACCTACGTCTACTGAGACGCAAGCGCATCAAAGCGACCAACCGACTGAGGGCCGCCCGTAAATAGGTCAGGTTCAAGCGCCCCCGCGCCGCCCTAACCACACTCCCCTCGCTATTTAACTATCGCGCTTTCTTTTGCTTCGCATGGACTTCGTAACATTTAGAGCGTTCAATTTAAATATTTTTATTTTTGTATGAAAATCTGATGAACTAAAATATGATGAATTTTTAAAAGTCATAGAACAAAAGTTGTTGATTATGATGTTAGTAACATAGTTCTGAGAGGTTAACGGTGTTTTACAAATAACCCTGTATAATTGGACATGAAAATTACATTATTTTTCTCTGTCAGATTGTAAATCTGACTAGATAAAGATATATTTTTGATCTATGTTGAATGTAGTTGAACTGAGGTATTAAATCTTCTTACCACGTAGTTTATAAGTGATAATAATAATGTCCTCCCGGCCGAATTTCGGTCACGGCGGCCAATCTCAATTGAGACTAGCCATTTGCGCGGGACATATTATAGTGCACAAGTGTGTGCGCAAACACAGGTGCACTCTCTATTCCCTCACTCTCATAATCCGATGGGACGGCAATTCGACACGACCGAAGAGAGATCAGGCGCAGGACCGACGGCTTTACGTGCTCTCCGAGGCACGAAGGGGTCTCGATGTGTAACGAAACGGTCACCCATCCACAGACTGACCGCGGCTAGTGCAGCTTAAATTGCAGATCGTACAATCCACACGCTTGCTACTTAGCCACGAGCCCCTTATAATTTTATAAGTGATTCAATTTTATTAACACGCATGGATTATTAATGTGACACAATTACGACGCAATCGCATCGCAAAGGAAGAGCTTTCCACGAATCTTAACTCATCGCAAATCTAATAATCTATTCACGGGTATCAGCCGTAACCCCATATGTAAATAACTTCTCATCTTTAAGGCAATTTCTACCCCATATTCATTTAATTATCAAATATAACAATCAAATAATCTAATTTAATATCGTGCTCCAGTTATCCAATAATTAACACCCGAAGGCTTCAACCTCAAAACTTATCTGCATTGATAATCACACTGTTTACAAAACCCTAGGCGAATAAAGGAAGAAAACTTATTAATTAATAAATTACTTAACTAATCGCGATTCAAAATCAAAGTGACGATCTTAATAAAAGTGCATTTTGCAACTAAACCGAATAAAATGCATGTCATTATGTTATGACAAAATATGTGTGTGTGTGGTGTGGGGGTGTGTGTGTGTATAGTGTTACAAATACTTTATATTATTTACACATTATTTATTACACATACATATCCATATTATCACATACATGATTATTATAAATGATAATAATTAAAATAAAAATCAACATTCATCAAGGGTTTGCTAATTACTTACCTACTTAACTACTCCTTTGGCTCAGCGACCCAACAATTAATGAATAATAATGTATTTTTTATAAATTATTTCTTTCTTCCTACGAATTTACGAGTACCTGTAGTTACGTGTTTGTGTAGGGTTTTGAAGTGTTCTTGTATCCACTTCATATATTTTTTGTAACCGTTTATGTCTACTTTAAGTTTTCTTTGACCTATGACGTCGAGTGAGAGATGGACGGACTTGGAAGAAACTTCACTTGGAACAACAAACAGGGTGTTAAGTGATGAGAAGAAAACATACATACATGAAGTAACCGGTCATCTTACCTATCATAATATTGGAGTGCATGTAGAAAATCTTGACTAAAATCGTGAAATTAACCGTACCTTGCTTAAGTTTAACTTCCAAGTGAAATTTCCCTAACTTGAACTTGTCACACTAGAACTTTGCAAGCCAAAGTTTGTTCACTTTGTAGTGTTTTGGCTGAACTTCTGCTCAACACTTTACACAAATTATTGTGACGCTCCATAAGCCTAACTTAACCCTAAAGTAACAAACACATCACGCTTCGTAGATTGACATAAAATACACATTATTTTTCTCACAAAAAGGATGAACATAAAAGCTATGGTATTTTTACTTAGTATAAATTTCACAATATTTTCCTATTGCAGTCTTCATGGTGTAATGCAACAGTAAAATTGTTATATGAGAATATATGTGTCTAAAATACGTAGTTCAAACAATTTTGTGACTGTTAATTTTTTCTGGACGCCGACCCCACCCCGGTATGGTTTGGAAAAGTCATTTTTCGTTTAAATAAATAAAACCCTTAGTGATTTCACTCAATATAGTATGACATTAGACCAAACGGCAATTAATTTATTAACTCCTTACTAATCAATAAAATAAAATAATAATAAAATTCTACACAATCGTATTACACACACAAAACCCTTAGGTACACAAAACAATAACATTACATACGCGCATTTCACTACTTCCACTGAAATTAGAGAAAAAATAATATTATTAAATGTTTGCCATAAATAAAAAATAAGAATGATATTGTAATAATAATCCATATTACCTAATTAAATTTTCACACATAAAATTGCATACTCGTTTAGATGCTTAAGGATACAACTCTGTTTTTGATCGTTTACATAAAAAAAAGGGCCGAAGTTCACACTTTCTGTGTTTGCTAAATGTACGGCAGCTATTTTATTTATTCCTGTTGACGGTATTTGCCAAACTAATATGACTCGAGTCAATATATACGTGAGTTACCTGTGTCTATACGGCGAGCTCAGTCACTGTTTTCATTTAAAAAATTAGTTAAAGAATACTACCTTTCCAAATTAATTGTAATTTATTAAGACATTGCCTATGTACCCAATCTCTATTCTAAATTGTAAGATTATTTATATATATATTATATATATTTATGATACCTATATGTGTAATATATTTTGTGCTATTTATTTATTTTAGTTTAGTAGTACGCCACGGACTGCCCCCATTATCTAGATCTTACGTCTTCTTTGTCCATCCAAAGGTTGTCTGGAAGATATCGCTTTTAGCGATAAGACCGCCCATGTACCCATAATTTGTACGTTGTTCCTGTTTACTACTATTTTCATGGTGTACAATAAAGTATATTCTATCTATCTATCTATCTATATAGTCAAATGTGTCTACCCGCAAAATTATTATTTTTATGAGTATGTAATTGTTTTGTTTCTAAGTTTCAACTTAGAAACAAAACAATTACATAACTTAAACATTTCAATGTTTATTGAGTTTAATGTTAGATGTATACTGTATTGCAACATATAGATACAGGCTCGGCCTAGTTTAGACGTTAGTGTTCATCGATTAATGTAATTTAAACTTTGTTCATGATTGGTTTTCTATGTAATATTTTCTTGGTACCAAATAAATATTAAATAAATCAATAAAATAAGTCATGTGCCAGAGTCTTGTTTGTTCCAAAGTAGTAGTGAAAAATAAAAACGCCACGGTGGTTAACTTTACTGAAATACTTCAGATAACTTTAAACGCGGCATTTTTGGTGCAGGATTATAAATTTATTTACACTTCACTTGAATTGTTTTTAGTTCTTGCACAAAATTTCGTAATAGTAGAGGGTAGAGGGAAAATTATGCTTAATATACTCAGTGCTCATACATTATAAATACTTGTGTCTAGACGACCACTGCCAAACAAGATACACCTACTTTAATCTATACATACAAATTTATTCGTTCGAAGTAAATATATTCATTCTACGTTCCATAACTTCAACTTTTTCAAAACAACAACAATTATTTAATGCCACGATATCATCAATATAAACAGAGTAAGAAAACTGATGTATCAGTAATAAATTATAATGAGGATAATTCCTTGAGAATGTAAGTGGCACCTGCTATCTTGGTTATCATCTATAAGTGACACCTGGATACATGCCATGCATTAACCATGACGGCGCGCGCTTTATTATTTATCTTTTACGGTGCCAAGAACAACTTGGTGAAACACAATTTATAAATCCAAAAAAAATTGGCGCGCATTTTGATGCTTTAAAATCAATCACATCTACATAAAAAAAACTAAAATCTCTCACAAACAAATATTTTTTTGACTGATTTAAACACATAAATAAGGAAAACATCAGCAACAGAAAAGCACATCACAGGGGTAGGAAAAACTCAATAAAAAATATGTACATTACAAAGGCTCGAAGAAACGTCAGGAAAACTGGAAATGCGGGCGTATATCCAATTATTGCTGTGTCACATGCAGTCATATCGAAATTCAGAATTCAGGTCACCTTGTACTATAAACACAGGCAGGCCACATTGTCAATAAATGCAGCAGACAGGTAATTTGTGCAGTCCAGATTCACTGAACAACCGCAACTGAACTTATTGTTACCGTACTGCAGCAAAATTGGATGGTTTTTGTTTAGCCTAGCAGTTGCTTAGTTCGCTTCAAAATGTTTTTATGACAAAGATTGTCTGGAATATGGTAGAATAATAGCTTTGTTTGGTTTGGTTAATTTATATTCTAAATTGTACTTGAATTTTGTGGGTATTAAATTAAAAAAAGGGTATAATTGTGATAATATTTCTAGAAGCTACTATTTTTTTACATCGTTAACACAGTTTTGACTTTTTTTTTTCTCTCTTTATTTTAGGGACTTCCAATCAGTTAATGATTATGCCAGTCACATCGTATCATTAACTTATTACAACCTTAACTTCTTAAGACTATTTAACATAAATTTAAACACTAACTTAGCCGCAACACCTGTAGGGTTAGCCAATACACTTTGGAAGACACCTACATCTAAAGAATTTAATTTTAACCTTTTACATAAATGGTGCCTTTCCAAAGCATTCCAAACACAATCCATTAGCATGTGTTGGACATCTTCGGGTTTATTACACACATTACAATCAAGCGAAAGACTTACTTTTTTTTACTTTTTTTTGACTTACTTCATGTTTTAAATTGTATCGGCTTTTTAAAATAAAATGTATTGCCCAATTAATTTTAATGGTGTATTTGCACAAATCGTTCAGTTGTTATCACCTGCAGCTTAGTAAATTAAAAGTCGGAGAACTGCCTATTCATTTCATAGTCGACCTGACCTAACTCGGCTGGCGTCCCAATTCCCGTCATTAATAAATTAAACTGTATGCAAACAGACTAACTTAGCATACTTATATTAATTGCTAACTATGACGTTTAGTTTTGCTCTGCAATGAGATGATACGGGCCGATGATAATAATAATGACGTATAGTGAGATACCTTGTGGGGGGACCGACAACCTGGTGAAGGTCGCGGGAATCCGCTGGATGCGGAAGGCGCAGGACCGGCCGTTGTGGCGATGCTTGGGGGAGGCCTATGTCCAGCAGTGGACGACTGTCGACTGAAATGATGATGATGATAGTGAGATACCATGAGGATGAAAAACCTGCTTTGACATAATTAATTAATTTCGTGTGTGCTTTTCGGCAAAGAATAGGCCTACACCTCTCCACCTGTTGATGTTGTATAAGTCTAACAGATAACCTCAAGATAATAAGCAACAGCATCCTCCTAAGTGCTAATAACAACTAGATGGTAATCGCACACATTGGTAACTGCGTTCACCAATATGTGTGGTAAGCATAGAAATCTAAATAATAAGGTAATAGAAGCGGCGTACAAGTGTCTCGTAGGACACCAGTGCGCGAACCGTTTGATCATCAGCGCTGTTTTGGACGCAGAGTCACTAAAATTGTATTTTGCAGCATATACGTGGGACACTCAGAAAGTTTTGCGAAACTAAAAAAAATTGTTCTATACGTACATATATTTTTATCAAATCTTTTCAAAGTACTTTCCACCAGCCTCTATACAAAGATTCATGCGCCTAAACCAGTTTTCAAAACACTTTTTCCAGTCCGCCGCAGACACCTCGTTTACAGCCTGCTCGAACGCAGCCAGCGCATCTTCCGGCGACGAAAATTGTATCCCTTTGAGCTGATTTTTTATTTTTGGGAATAAAAAGAAGTCACACGGTGCTAGATCAGGGCTGTAAGGAGGGTGACCCAGGAGTTTGACTGGCGTGCTGTCCAGGAAGTCCCTCGTTTTGAGTGCGGTGTGCGCAGGTGCATTGTCGTGGTGGAGCAGTAGCCCGCGGAGCCCTGTGTTTGGTCGCTTGTTGCTTATAACAGAGAAAACTTCTGGCAAACATTTGGTAGTATACCATTTGGCATTAATGCTTCTTTGATCCCGTAAGGGAATTGATACCAAGTGGCCAGTCAAATTAAAAAAGCTAGCGATCAAAATCTTACCCCCGCTTCTAGATCGCTTCACTTTGGTAGGCGTTGGCTCATTTTGAAACACCCAAACAGTCGACTGGCGCTTGGTTTCTGGGTCGTATTGATAAATCCAGGACTCATCACCTGTAATGATGTCGTAAACACGCCGAGACGAGCCTGCTTCAAATTTGTTAAGCATATCACGGCACCATTCCACTCGGGCCTGCTTCTGAGCATCGGTGAGGTTGTGCGGCACCCAGCGTGATACTATCCTCCTCACGCGAAGATGGCTGTGTAGAATCTCGTGAACGCTTCCCGATCCAATCTTCAATATGTGTTGAATCTCCTGATATGTAATTCGCCTATTGTCTTGGATTAAATTTTTCACTGCTAGCACGTTTTCTTCGGTAACAGCCGTCAAAGGGCGACCGCTTCTTTCGTCATCCCCCAAAGTTGGTCGACCGCGCTTGAATTCGTTATACCAACGATACACGGTTGCCTTGGAAGGGCCTTCATCCATGAATGCCATTTGAAGTCTATCGTACGATTCATCCGGTTTCAGGCGGAACTTGAAATCGTATAAAATCATAGCTCTAAAATGTTCCCGGCGCAGATCCATATTTCAGTGAGACACAATACTTTGAATTAACTCGCAAAAAATGTGGAGGGAAATTTTGAAATTGGAACTTACTTATTTTTACTTATAAATAATCATATTTTCGAAAAACATTATAACTGGCCAGTCTCCCATATATAAAAACTTTTTTTCGCAATACTTTCTGAGGGGCCTGGTACATGCTGAAATTTGATTCGCTTATTTCCCGAAAAGTGGTCATTGTACTCATCATTATGAACAACTTTTACTATGGGACCAACCCTAAAATCGCGAAAAAAATATCAGTTGGTCCCTCCATTTGTGTTCACTTAAATCGATAAAATGTAGGGACCACCTGATTTTTTTTTCGCGATTTCAGGGTTCGTCCCATAGTAAAAGTTGTTCATAATGATGAGTAAAATGACCCCTTTTCGGGAAATAAGCGATTCAAATTTCAGCGTGTATAATAGCGGATTTTATTTGGGCTTAATTTATTTTGCATTGAATGCTAGAAACATGGTGGGCGTAATTGTGTATTTATGTTTTGGTAGCGGCGAACCAGCGAAACGTGTTCCGGTATTAAAAGACGGTAGACAACATTTCTATTACCTTATTATTTAGATTTCTATGGTGGTAAGCATAATTGGAGGATGGACGTGAGGAGATTGACGAAACGAAGCGAGTGTGGATGGAAGAGTTGGAAGGGGACGATCAAATCATGGACGTTCTCAAAATGTCAGGTTGAGATTTCTCTAAACCGACGAGCATGCATGACGAGGTTAATGGACGTAGATGAAGCGAATGAGGTGTGTCAGGATCGTAGCAGGTGGAAATCCATAGTCTCTGCCTACCCCAATGGGAAACAGGCGGGATAATATGTATGTATGTAAGCATAATTTCAATAGATCAACATAATGTAAAGGTCTTCTTTGTCTACTGAATTTGAAGTTGCACATAATTGTAGCCCCATTTCGGCTTTAAGCCGGATCTAACAGATCTGCCAAACCTTGAAAAAAGTTTTAAGTAGCGGTGAAAGCTGTGCCAAAATTTCCCCTAATAGTTTCCGGGATTGTCCAAAACATACACAGAAACGGTCGTGAACTTTAACTTTATTGTGCCTCTCCTGAGTAAAATAGGTTAATACAGTTAGCAGCAAGATGCGACTGTCTGTCTGGCTGCCTTGTTGGCTTCAGAGCTGCCTAGTTGTACTAATTTCCATGACAGCCTCGATTAAGTGGAGCTCTTGAAATTATGCAATTTAGTGAACCAGTTTAAGCTGCAGGGGTACAAGAAAATGCTTGTTCTCATATACAAAATATCTTGTTTAAGAGTTTGTGAAGAACGCTTCGAAGACATTAAGAAAGGGTTAGAGTTAAAAAGTAAGCAGTGATAGCCTAGTGGTTGAGCGCTTGCCTTCCATGCAGGAGGGTGAGTTCGATCCCGGCCCGCACCTCTGACTTTTCGAACTCATGTGCGGATTTATATTTGATTATCACTTGCTTTAACGGTGAAGGAAAACATCGTGAGGAAACCTGCACACCTGAGAGTGCTCCATACTTTCTCAATGGTGTGTGTAGTCAGCCAACCCGCACTAGGCCAGCGTGGTGGACTAAGGCCTCAGCCTTCTCGTACTGAGAAGAGGCCCGTGCCCAGCAGTGGGACAGTAATGGGCTGGTTATGTATGTTATGTAGAATTAAAAAAGTCCCAACTGACAAAAAAGTGATTTTGAGAAATGTTAGCGACATTCGATAGATAATAAAAGGACAAATTCAACGGTTGGTATAAAAAACCTAATTAGTGAAATTGACAGTTAAACCATAATATAACTATATTCTATGGTTAAACCCTTTTCGAGGACGATTTACGCTACACCGTGATGGGACCGAGGCGGGCGCGAGCCGTGCTTTGGACGAGAGCCGGCCGAGGCACTTCACGAACATTCTGTATGAAGCAGAAGGAAAGCAGTTCTAGCTACACCGAGCGGCATCCTGGGACTTGCATGCCGCTGTGCTTATATACAAAATTTTCGTGAAGTGCCTCGGCCGGGCCACTTCCAGGGTACGGCTCGTGTCCGCCTCGGTCCTGTCATGGTGTAGTATAAAACATCCTTCTTACCCCCTTTAATTAGGTTAATAATGTATTGCTAACGAGTACATAGTCTTTAAAGAAATAAAAGACAATGTTATGTGCTCTTAACAACTTAATTAAATCTCTTAATTTTGTGTCAACCTATTTTACGCAAAATAAATACTTTGAATACTTTTAATACTCTTTATTATTACGGAATAGGCCGTACTCAACGTGGCTTTGATGTAGATCTCTCATCACGAATAATCTAGTTTCAAAACAGTTTATTTTTATATCTTGTCCTATTAACATGAGACATTACATACCCTACATTTTTAACGTTAATTTAACTTTGCGAATTTAAACTTCTTTTATTTAATTCTTAGACAAGAGAAGTTTAGGTGTCTGAATAATTAATAAGGCTGTTCCTTTAGCAAATTAGAAATTAATGATACAGAATGTACGTAACTTCTCTCTCTTTAATTGTTCTTTGTCTCCGTATTCCTTGTACTTTGTGTAATTTTAAGACTTACCAGTTACAGTGTAATTTATTTAACATTTCTGCGAAGATAGGTATATACCAACCCGTATACATCCACCCACTGGTGTCTGTCTGTCATGTCATCAGTCACCAGCAACAGCCTAATTATTTGCTGGTCTGCTAAACTGTATCTGGTCTATCCATAAAGGATTTGCTTGGAGTATGTTTTTACGTTGAGAAATCCTCCGCCCAGGAAAGACAAAAGGTTATGTCATGTGTGGGATGGGACTCTTACTGACTCAACCACCGCGGTGTACTGGTGGAAACATACCTTTTGCTGGGGGTGCGGAACTCGCTCTGCATTCTGAAGGCCAATTCTTGTAATTTAAACTGTTGAAAATATAATCAGAAAATAAGTCATCGTTATTGTCATAGGATGGCCTGCAATTTTTTTTGGTAGTTTCGCCGACCACGTGAGGAATTTGTTTGTTTACAAATAGGTATTTAAATATAAATATAAATAGGTATTAATTTTTTCATTCATTCGTGTTCAGTATCAGTGGTATTGTCACTTCCTTAAATATGAACTAGAACTAAATGCTATGCAACATGTTGATCTGTATTTAGTTCTAGTTCCGATCTAGTCTCAGTGTCCTAAATGTCAAAAAACAACGACAAACGTGAACATCTACTGTCATGAGGTTGACATATAAAAGATTAAGAACAACACAATCGGAACAATTTTTAATGTTTTTAATTACGAGAATTTCTTGGCTGCATGTACTCCGGCAAAAGCGTGCTGACACAATGTCCTTGATGATGGCTCTTCCTTTCTATACCTCTGAAAAAAGGGAAATTTTTAAGATACTGACAAGTTTGTCATTGAATATTGTGCAATCAATATAATTTTCTCTGTTTCAGGTATGTACACCATAATCAACCATGAAATGGACCATAAACTTAAGCACGTAAGTTTTACGACTTCGTCGACTCAAATTCATCAACGTGAAGCGAGTAGTTGTGAAGTTATTTACAATTATTAAGTGCTGGTATTAAAAAAAAATACTCCAAACTATTTCAACCATTTCAGAATGGTTTTTATTTCTTAGTTATAGTCAGGTGTTCGGACAATCGGTATAGGTACTTCTAGGTTCCTCTAAATATTTCCCTAAGTGTATTTTGTTTGCCATTGCTAGCCAGTGTCGTAGCTAAGGTCATTAGCGGCCAGGGTAAGGTTTGATTTTGCGTTCCTCAAAAGACACAAGGCAGAATTTAATTTTGGACCTTTCAAAACTTATTTTGTTTAGGAAGAGAAAAGCATAAACTCGTGTTTTAATTTTGGGTAAGTTCTTAATGTGCCCGTGCCCCAAGCAAACTCGTGTTTTAATTTTGGGTAAGTTCTTAACGTGCCCGTGCCCCAAGCATAAACTCGTGTTTTAATTTTGGGTAAGTTCTTAATTTGCCCGTGCCCCAAGCATAAACTCTTGTTTTAATTTTGGGTAAGTTCTTAACGTGCCCGTGCCCCAAGCATAAACTCGTGTTTTAATTTTGGGTATGTTCATAATGTGCCCGTGCCCTAGCGGCCCGCATTCTGCGGGTCTGCCAGTGCATCCCTTTGAGGTTTGGGCCTCTGACGTTCTTGACTGCTAAAGCAATTAGTTATGAGAAGGTGACTGCAGGCATACGTACTCATTAAATGGATTATTGTTTGATGTTATTATCTTCAAACAGCCTGGCCAGCCAGCCAATATCCACGGAACCGAATTTCATGAAACCTTTTCTAGATAACACAAAAATCTGATACTGAGTTCTGTGCGGCCGAATTCAGTTCCTGTTTTATCACATAAAGGATATCCATAATATCAGTAATACATACACGAAATGCAATCACACATAATATGTTTGTTAGAGCCGATTCTATTACGGCTTTGTGGGCAAGGCAGCACAGGATTGGAATTGGTATATACCTAGTATTCAGCCATGCGCACATTCATTAACGCAGTTTATGTCATCGGCTTGATTTTGTCGTCGTTATTGTACGTAAACAAACGTATTTGGTACACAAATAGTGTCGAAGTACCTACTATAATAGGTAAAAGCTGACTGACCAAATAAGACACAAACTGCCAGAAACGGGTTGTCTTTTTTGATCGGTTCGGAAGTCTTTGTTGCTTCTGCGGGATGTTCATTTATTTATTTAAACTTCATGCAACATGTGTACATAGGCGGACTTAATGCCTTAGGCATTCTAAATATTCCATATAAGCTGTACTGTGGCTGTACTGTGCCGTGTTTGGTTGAAACTGCTAGCAACAGAGTTACAATAATCATCAATGTGACTATCATCAGATTCACGTTTTGTAATTTTTTGTACAGTGAGTGCTGCTAAGCTCATTTCGACTAGTGAGAGAATAGATTTTAGAATCCATGAAATTGTGTGCTTACCATTTTTTTAATGTCAATAGTTGTAACCCCCTTTCGAGAGGGATGCAACTTTTTAATTGAGACTGAATTTTAACGTTTTGGCAAAATTGCTAAATACCTTGTATACATCACAGAAACAGTTACGGGTAAAGGCTTATTATAGCGTATAACAACAGTATACCTATCCTTTTCCACTCTGTATTCCCCATTGCCCGTCAGACTAATGTTCCTTGATGCGCAGATAATTAACTCGCATTATTTTTGGACGTGCACAAAAATAAAGTCGTTGACGCGACAAAGCTTTCACGCGGAGATGGGTTACGGCCAATTTTGCGGCCAGCTGTACATCAAAGGCCCGAGTACGGCCCTGGCTGCCTCAATTTAGTGCGTCCTCAAAGACTGCTTTACCTGGTTGTTAATTACTATTCAAATATTCAGTGGGTTTACTTTTTTTCGTACTTATATGTTAATTTTACTTTTAGGTGATTCTTTTTATTTATAGCAAATCTGCTTATTTTGAATATTTTGGTGACTGGGAAAATTCAGGTTGTTAGTGTTCCTAGCCCAAGTTATAAATCAAATAAAGTGCATACCTAGATACTCTATAGTTAAACAACAAATAATAAAAAAGGTAATTGTGTGTTGGCCGGATTTTTTAAATAGCTGTACACCTGAAATACCTAAAAATTTATTAAAATCACGAAAAACGAAACAATAATTTTATTTTGCATCTTAAACTTGGGCAGTTTTAGGTAGCGATGGGACGAATCGTACTTATTTTTTTCAACTCGAATCAATCGAGTTGAAGTGATCGTTGATTCGAATCACGATTTGAGTTGATTCGACTCGGTCGGCAGTATCAAACACGTGGTGCGAATGCGACGCGTATGTTCTAATGCATCGAGCCAACTCGAGCCACCGAGTTGGCCACAAACAGCGAGCCATCCGAGTCAGCGAGCGGCGTCGAATCGGGCGAGTCATGTGATTGATCGAGTTGATTCGTATACACGAATCGTGGCGATTTCGCACCGCCTGATATTTTTTTCTCACTTAAACTCGTAGTTCGCAGCTATTCGCAACCTCACTCGCTCGCTTACCGCCACTTGCCCGGGAGAGCGAGTTACCGAGCCGAGCGAATCAACTCGGTTTTGAAGAAACACAATTCGAATCAACGAGTTCAAAGTCGATTTCAAGATAACTCGAGTTATACAAGTTAAATGATTCGAATCGCCCATCGCTAGTTTTAGGCTCAAAGCCGAGAAAAATGTCTCACAAACCAGTGAAGTACCTACAATTGAGAGAAACCAGACAGAGTGTGCTGTCTCAAGTAGTACCTACTGCTGTCTGCTAATGCCTTAACACTTGAGAGTTGCCGCCTTGTAAGAGCTTCTTGACGAACTGATGAAAGCTATCGGCTGTAAGGACCATTGGGACGATGATTGTTAAATACTAAGTCAGGTGTCTTAGACAAATCTTTATAAGTGCAAAAGAAGGTAGAATATTTTCTTATAATCTAAATTATGAAGAAAAAACCTAACACATGATGTTAATAATATTTATCTAAACTTAAAAGTTCAGTCAACATTTTGATGTTCATTCAGATCTGGAGATTTTTGTAATCTACTACTATTATAAAATTGTTAAATGTCAGTTGTCTGTTTGTTTGTTTGTTTGTTTGTTTGTTCCAGCATCACTATAAAACTACTAGACCGATTTTGTTGAAAGGGTTTGTGACTAAAAACTTATGATTTGACTTAAAAACTGGTATGTATTTTACCTCGCTACGATGACGGGAACCGGTGATTTTTAATTATATTTTTCTACAACATTTTGCATACATCAAGGTGAATAAGGCGCTCATATCCAGCTGTCATTCACACGCATGCGCTCTGGCGCGCGCCTCCATAGAGAAAATACGGCTGCTAAAGAAATTGCATTAAAAACTTTTTGGTCGGGCCGAATTTTATAGAGTAGAAAAAAAAATCCTGTCGTATGTGGGTGGTGCCATCTTGGAAATGCAGTCTTTTGAGCCAACCGAAAATCAGAATCTTTCGACTTACAGACCAGGGGGTCTACTCCCGTTCGACGATATTCGATAAATCGTACGATTCATCGCACAATTTGCTACTCCGGTCAACCATCGTTCCCTTATCGCATGCGATGATCGTGTTTTGACGTTTGTTTTTCTCATCTCCGGTAAATTGTATACGACTATGAACCGTAGTCTATCTTAATTGTGCCTTTTTTATGTGCCTGTCTTTATTATGTAAGTATCAGTCGGAACGAAAGTTCGTACTTCGTTTGTCGTTCGTAAAACGCGAGTAGACCTAAAGGACCGGAAGCTACCTCTAAATTGCGATAGTTATCTTGGTGTATCTAAAAAAATACTATTTTCAGTCTACAATTTTTAATTACCTTCTTCTTCAAGTATATTATCTTATCTTCTTAATCTTAACTATTATAAAATTGTAAACGTCTGTTTGTTTGTTTGTTCCAGCATCACGCTAAAACTACTGGACCGATTTTGATGATTTTTTTTTGTTCGAAAGCTGATGATCTAACTTTAAAACTGGTATGGGTTTTGAGAAAGAAAGAAATAAAGAAAAAAAGAAAAAAAAATCGTGGGTTGCGTACTCACCCGACAGATCGAAGCTTCTATGCATTTGCACGAGCGGATAGTAATGTACGATGGAGTGGAGTGGAGTGGAGTGGACAGGGGATGGGACTGGGGATGGGACTGGGGACGGGACAGGGGACGGGACTGGGGACGGGACAGTGGACGGGACAGGGGACGGGAAATGGGACGGGACATGGGACAGGACAGTGGGACGGCACATGGGACTGGACATAGGATGGGACATGGGACATGGGACGGGACGATAGTGATTTAGTGATATAGTGAGACAGTGGGACAGTGGGCCGTGGGACAGTGGGATAGTGGGAAAGTAGGACAGTGGCAGCGGGACGGTGGGAGAGTGGGGCAGTGGGGTAGTGGGGCAGCGGGGCAGTGGGCCAGTGGGATAGTGGGGCAATGGGGTAGCGGGGCAGTGGGGTTGTGGGGCACCGGGACAGCGAAGCAGCGGGACAGTGGGGCAGCGGGGCAGTGGGGCAGCGAGGCAATGGGGCAGCGGGGCAGCGTGCCAGCGGAGCAGCGGGGCAGTGGGGTAACGGGGCAGCGGGCCTGTGGGGCAGTGGGATAGTGGGTCAGCGGGGCAATGGGGTAGCGGGGCAGCGGGGCGGCAGCGGGGGCGGGGCAGCGGGGCAGCGAGGCAGTGTGGCAACGGGGCAGCGGGGCCGTGGGGTACCGGGGCAGCGGGGCAGTGGGGCAGTGGGATAGAGGGGCAGCGGGTCATTGGGGTAGCGGGGTAGCGGGGCAGCGAGGCAGCGGGGCAGCTGGGCAGCGGAGCAGTGGTTCAGCGGGGCAGCGGGGCAGTGGGGTGGCGGGGCAGTGGGGCCGTAGGGGAGTGGGGCAGCGGGGCAGGCAGTGTGATACTGGGGCAGTGGGTTAGCGGGGCAGCGTGGCTGTGGGGCAGCGGAGCAGTAGGTTACCGGGGCAGTGGGGCAGCGGGGCAATGGGGCAGCGTGGCAGCGGGGCAGCCGGACAGAGTGGCAGCGGGGAAGCGGGGCTGTGGGGCAGCGGGGCAGGCTGTGGGGCAGCGGGGCCGGCTGTGGGGCAGTGGGACAGTGGGGCAGTGGGGTAGCGGGGCAGTGGGATATTGGGGCAGTGGGGAAGCGGGGCAGTGGGGTAGCGGGTCATCGGGTCAGTGGGGGGCAGCGGGGCAGGCTGTGGGGCAGTGGCGTAGAGGGGCAGCGGGGCGGTGGGGCAGCGGGGCAGTGGGGCATTGGGGTAGCGGGGCAGTGGGGCAGCGGGGCAGCTGGGCTGCGGGGCAGTGGGGAAGCGGGGCAGTGGGGCAGCGGGGCAGTGGGGCAGCGGGGCAGTGGGGCAGCTGGGCAGCGGGGAAATGGGGCAGCGGGGCAGCGGGGCTGTGGGACAGTGGGGCAGCGGGGCAGTGGGATAGTGGGGCAGCGGGGCAGTGGGGTAGCGGGGCATTGGGTAAAGTGGGGTAGCGGGGCAGTGGGGCAGTGGGGCAGCGGGGCAGCGGGACAGCGGGACAGTGGGACAGTGGTCTGGACTGGAATGGACTAGACTGGACTGGACTGACGTGGGTTAGCAGAATTTAACGCGAGCGGAGCCGCGGGTAAAAGCTAGTCATTTAATAAACTTCTAAATAAAATTAAGTTAGACAACGTTAGTTTGACGACGTCTGTGGTCTTGTGGTTCGAGTGTCGGACTGCTGATCACGAGGTCGTGGGTTCGATTCCCACAGGACACAAATATTTGTGTGGTGAACGTAAGTGTTTGTGTTGGTCTGGGTGTGTTTCATATGTATTAAAAATATGTATTTACAAAAAAATATATAAGTATCATATTCATTGTTTAGTACCCATAGTACAAGCTCTGCTTAGTTTGGGACTAGATGGTGCTGAGTAAAAATGTCCCAAAAATATTTATTTATTTATTTTATTTATTTAGACATGAGTTAACGTGAATTATTTGTGTACCCATATTCATAAATCACTCCATGTTGCTTTTATAACCCTTAAAAAACTAACAACATAGTAACAGTAGTAAAGTAAAAAGAATCCTGTTTTTTCAGCCTCTATATATAACTTAATAGAAATATGTATGTTTGCATCTATATCTGATACCTATATTGTTGCCACGGTACCACAAATCAATCAAAATAGCCCTTCCTACATATTCCAATGTACACACGGCTACACATCAAGCTGTACAAAACCAGTAAAGGCTGACCTCGCGTTGTAAGGAAAACCTACACAATGCGAGGTCAGCTTATACTGGAAATGTACAGCTTGATGTGTAGCCGTGTGTACCATCCCTCTCTATCACTGGGAAAAGGGGCGAGTCAAAATATTCTATGAAAATTGCGTTATTCAGTGCGCCCCTGTACTACGGTGATGCGAAGCAACTAGTGTCGAAGCGACTATCGTGTATTCCCGAGGGAATCAGAAGGCTCCAACTCCATTGATATAACAAACTGAAAATCAAATCTATTTTCATACTGGTAAGGATTATTGTAGTGTTGACAGGGAAACATCGAGGCCCGGATGACGGGCATCTGCAGCTCATCCGTGCAATTATTAAGATTCATACTCAGTATGCAGATGTGATTTATTGATACAAAATCACGATTTTTATCGAAAACTGACTTTTCAGGTTGTTTTTTTGGTTACAGCTAACGGCTGTATGGGTCGGTATCTTTTGGTCTCTATCTCGATATGTCTAGGTTGCCCGTAAGACTAGATCGCGAAATGACTTGATCTCGATTGGACTAGGTATCCTTACGTCTAATTTGCATGCATTTTCGAGGTCTTTTGTTGCACTGCTATCATTTGTACCCTCAGAATAAACTGAATATCATAAAGTTTATTTTTTCGTGATTTAATTATGTAGTGATTTGTGTTGCTTTTAAAGGTACTAGTAATCTATCGTGACATATATATATGGTGCTATGTGTTAGCGACATCTCTCTCCCTCTTTCAATAATCGGCATACTAATTTCTAATACTTCTTCTATCGAAGAACTTCTGTTCCAATTTCTTAGTTAATTCTCACGATAAGACTGATAATTCTGTAATCCTAGATAACAAAACAACACTGTTTACCCCAGGTGTGACTTTACAATGGATTGAATCAAATATTATCATTAGCTTCACGCTGCTGTGAGATCGATGTTATATTTTTCCCATGACTCATGTCACAAACCCATATATTACTGACATTGGCAGGTTGCGTTAACATAATAAGGAAATACAATTTAGACACCCCTAAAACAAAACGTACTTATAATAATAATATTTGCAGTAAGTAATAAATTAGCAAGTAAAAGAGAAAACACTTTTTTGTAATGAAAAGAAAACCATTTCAGAAAACTTTTTCTTACAAAACTACTATTCAACTAAATGTCAACAAGAATATTCATGGACAGAGTTCTTGCTATTTAGTCGTCTGAATTGTCATTAAACTTTATGTTAAACACAATTTTTAATGTCGAACAAGTTCATGCTACAATGGATTTTTGACAACGTCAACGACAGAAATGCGTGCTCATATTTGGAGAGGTCATTCAGGGATTGCTATCTAACAGGTTTTCCCATGGGTTCAACCCTGAAATCGCTAAGAATATATCAGGCCTTTCATACATTTCGGTCGAGAGGTAGGTATTGCACTTTTCAATATTTTTTCACGGTTTCTGGGTTGTCGCACTATTCAAAGTTGTTCGTTTTTTAGGGTTCCGTAGTCCTAAAAGGAACCCTTATAGTTACGTCATGTCCGTCCGTCTGTCCGTCTGTCCTAATCCTTTACAGCTTAATAACTTATATAGTTATAAACATAAGTAAATGAAATTTGGTAAAAAATGGTTTAGATATAGATCTCAATTTGAAAAGAATAAAAAATCTTGATAACGTATTTTAGGGTTGGCGCCCTACATGTGAAAAGGGGATGAAAATTTTATTTTCGCAGCACCTCCTCGTGTGGGGTATCATTGAATAGGTCTACTAGAATGAAGATAATGTTTCGTACATAACGTTTTTAACCGACTTCAAAAAAAGGAGGAGGTTATGTAATCGGCAGGTTTTTTTTTTTTTTTTTTTCATGTATGTACACCGATTACTCCGAGATTTGTGGGCCGATTTACGTGGTTGTTTTTTTATTTGGTAGAGGAAGCCCGCGCGGTAGTCCCATATAAATTTTATTGACTTAGAATGAGCAGTTTTTTAACCAGCTTCAATAAATCAGTTTATTTTAGCTTCGCGTATCTAGATGATCTGCTCATTGGTTCGTTTTTCTGAGAATTCTTGGCCGATATGCGTGTTTTTTTTTCACGATAGTGACTGGATGTTTGGAAGAACATGAGCGAGGCTTTGCCCAGCAGTGGGATAACAAAAATTAATAAAAAAAAAAATACTCATATTGGTTATATAAACATTTATCATGAATCATGAATCAACCCTCGCAATTATCAACTAAAAAGTATAAAATAAAAACTTTTTAACAAAAAATAAAACCGACTTCAAAAACCTTAACTAAAAACTTTTTAACAAAAAAAACAAAACCGACTTCAAAAACCTTAACTAAAAAGTAAAAAATAATCCTTGTATGTATTTCAAAATCTTAACATAAACCAAAATTTTGAAGGCGGCGCGTGTTTTTCATGTATGTTCGCATAAACTGTTTTTTACTATAGATAAGCGCTCGACAGTACATTATATTTACATGACGCAAAGGGACAGTCACGCGCCACCTTCAAAATTTTGGTTTATGTTAAGATTTTGAAATACATACAAGGATTATTTTTTACTTTTTAGTTAAGGTTTTTGAAGTCGGTTTTGTTTTTTTTGTTAAAAAGTTTTTATTAGTTAAGGTTTTTGAAGTCGGTTTTGTTTTTTTGTTAAAAAGTTTTTATTTCATACTTTTTAGTTGATAATTCACAGAAAAACTAAACTATTAGTAGATCATCTAGGTAAGCGAAGCTAAATTAAACTGATTTATTGAAGCTGGTTAAAAAACTACTCGACCTATGTCAATAAAATTTATATGGGACCACCGCGCGGACTTCCTCTACCAAATAAAAAAACAACCACGCAAATCGGCCCACAAATCTCGGAGTAAGAGGTGTACATACATGAAAAAAAAAAAAAAAAAAAAAAAAAAAAAAAAAAACCCGCGAAATACATAACCTCCTCCTTTTTTTGAAGTCGGTTAAAAAGTAAAAAATAATCATTGTATGTATTTTAAAATCTTAACATAAACCAAGATTTTGAAGGCGGCGCGTGATTTTCATGTACGTTCACATAAACTGTTTTTTATTTACTATAGATATCGCTCGACTGTACATTATATTTACATGACGCAAAGGGTCAAATTTTGCATTGAATGCTAGAAACATGGTGGGCGTAATTGCGTATTTATGTGTTGGTAGCTGAAAACCGGTGACATGCGTTCCGGTAGTGAAAGACAGTAGATACCATTTCTATTTCCTTATTATTTAGATTTCTATGCTTTCAGTAAACTGATCTTTTTACTTACTACTCATATGAGTTGATCACAATAACATGTTTGATAAACTCAATAATTTACATATTTCATCCAAACTCAATATTTGTTCTCATAGGTTTCTCACTCGACTTTTCATGTCATTTCCATACATTCTTAGCAAACAAGTGCAAGATGTCGTCATTGTTGGCTTCTCACTAAAGTTTCAGCTGCTTAGAAATTAGTTGTAATAAACGACGACTGAGACCACAGAAATAGAGAGAATGGAAAAGTGGGCAGGGCGTGCGTGCCAACACTCTGCACCACAGTGCAGGGCATTTCAAAGCCTTTCTCAGTACGCCTTATCGTCGCCTCAGTGCTTGAATGTTCAACCGACCATTGACCAAATTTTACGGGAGACGTTTTATTTAGTTTATTATTGATTTAAGAGAAATATTTTTTATACTTTGATGATTTAAGAATAATATAACATAACTATACATTATTCTTAAATCATCAAAGTTTTGAAAATATTTCTCTTAAACCAATAATAAACAAAACAAAACGTCTCCTGTAAAATTTGGTCAATGGTCTGTTGGACATTCAAGCACTGAGGCGATGTTATGACTTGTTTCTGTAAATACTGTAACAAAAACACGCAAAAATGCTTTATTGTTCTGTTTCTAACTGCAGAAACAAAAGCTGTAAAGTAAATTTGATTAAACTAAATTTAAAAAAAAAAAATACGACAATATGTAAGGCGTAGTTTGTTTGAAAGTTGCCACGCATGAATCGCAAGTAAAATTGTGATTACAACCATAATATGACAATATTCGATTTTTTCCTTAAACAGTAAAAAATAAGTTGTTTAGGAACAAAAGTCCTGCGTGTAATGTTTGTGCTAGAGTGTGAGAGTGTAAGTGTGGTGAGAATTTGTGGAAGTGTACGTGTGGAAGGTGTTTCTGTGTGCATGATTTTGCTGGCGGTGTCAGAACCATTCTATCTCTATCTAATATTTCTGTGACTGAGACCTTTCACCAACTGTTAACACACAAGCCTTAAGTAAATAAAGATTCGATATCGGTTTTTATTACGAAATCTTATGTTTACGTTTGTAACACAGGTTAATTGCCTTTTAGTTTTTTTTTATATACGTAACACAATCACTAAGTAAACAAAACTAAAAAAAATGTTTATTCTTGGAGTAATATCGGTCAACGCGATCACCAACTTATTATACTATTTCTGGAGTCGCATGCGCGGCGTCTTGGCCAGGTGCGCCGGCGCATCTGCCTGTTCGAGATATCCGCACGTGTGCGTTCGCTATTGTGCTGGACATTTTATATTGCTTTGTAATCGTATAAGATGTGTTTTCTTTGTACCATAGTAAGACTAGGTTTATTTATGGCACTGTATTTATGTATACACTATTTATATGACATTCACTCATTATAATAAGTAGTACTTACTTGGTTTGAGTTTCTCTGTAGTGGGATTTCATTATGTCACTCATAAGGTTTTTGCTGAAAATCAGCGCTACTGGCACTAGGTCCGTCCTAAGCCACAGCATTACGCTGAGCAATGACCTACATTTTTGCGCACATGCGACGCACAAAGATCACAGCAGTATTTATAATACTTAACATTTTTTATTATTGTTTTTGTTTTGATTTGATTAACTGTAAATCACAGACTATAATGTAGAACAAAAAACCGATCATTACCGTTATAACCACAGATCATGTATTGTTTATGTCCAGTGTTGTCAGTTTAACTGTAACTATACTAATTTGTCATGAAATTGTAAAGTATTATGTATTTATTATTAAGTATTATGTATAAGTTTTGTAGTGTGTGCGTCAAATGGAGCGCAAGAATAAAATCTTTTAATCTTTCTTTCTTTTAAGATAATGTTTGCGCAGTTATAGCAATCTTAATGGGATAGTTTGTTTTTAAATGAGACTGGCAAATCCTAATCCTAAAAAAGTACAGGGCAGGATTGAATGAAGTTATGATTTATTTAATGCGAACCGTTTTTAGGGTTCCGAAGTCCTACAAGGAACCCTTATAGTTTCGTCATGTCCGTCCGTCTGTCCGTCTGTCGGTCTGTCCGTCTGTCCGTCTGTCCTAATCCTTTACAGCTTAATAACTTCTACAGTTATAAACATAAGTAAATTAAATTTTCTTAAAAAATAGTTTACATATAGATCTCAATTTTAAAAGAATAAAAAAATAGTTTTTACGTATTTTAGGGGTGGCGTCCATACATGTGAAATGGGGAATTTTCTTTTTTTCGCTGCACCCCCTCGTGTGGGATATCATTGAATAGGTCTACTAAAATGAAGGTAATGTTTCATACACCACTTTTTTATCAGGTTTACCATCTGCGAAATATAGCCCGCCAAAGTGGCTTGCAATGTGTCCCCCCCCCTGCCATTTCTAAACTATGCAATGTAGAAACTTATAATCTTCCACATTGATAGACCTTTATGAAAACTCTCTTTTAAAATTATTTCGAGTATAATGTGATTATAATTTTTTGAGTTATAGAGAGAAAACTGAAAAATACTTAAAACGTCCTAGTTCAAAGGTCATTGACCTTAGAGAAAAATGATCATAGCAAATAATGCTCTTTTAGCTACTTTCTATTTGAAAAAATCACAAAAAGTAACTTTATCGCTAGATGGCGCTACTAACAACACGCTCTGAGTCGCGAATGCTGCCGATTATTGCAAAAACTAAAATAGCCATGATTAATATTCGATTTGATTCGTTTGTAATTACACCTACTTAAGGAACCCTATAATACTGAGCATGGCCCGACATGCTCTTGGCCGGTTTTTTTGTTTTTTATTTATATTTTTAATCCGATGTTAATGTAAATAAACATATGAAAATGTTAGCGATAGGTGTATTCTTACTACATACATACATACATATTATCACGCCTGTTTCCCATTGGGGTAGGCAGAGACTATGGATTTCCACCTGCTACGATCCTGACACACCTCTTTCGCTTCATCTACGTCCATTAACCTCGTCATGCATGCTCGTCGGTTTAGAGAACTCTTAACCTGGCATTTTTTGAGAACATCCGCGATTTGATCGCGATACGTTCGCCGAGGTCGTCCCCTTCCAACTCTTCCATCCACACTCGCTTCGTATACTTGTTTCGTCAATCTCCTCTCGTCCATCCTCTCTATATGTCCAAACCATCTTAACATACCTTTCTCAATCTTTGTCACTACATCTTCTTTCACTCCACAACGCTCCCTTATCATGTTATTCCTTACTTTATCTCTCAAAGTTACACCACACATACTTCTCAAAGCTCTCATTTCTACTGCATTTATTCTGCTTTCATGTTTCTTCTGCCATACCCAACTTTCACTACCATACATAAGTGTAGGCACTAACACTCCCCCATGAACAGCCAGCCGTGCCTTTTCCGACACTTTGCGGCTGTTCATGAAGGTGTGTAGTGCCCCATTCACCTGATTACCAGCACTCACTCTCCTTTCAATGTCCTTCACATGCTTGCCATCTCTCGTAAACATGGAACCCAGGTATACAAAATCTTTCACTTGTTCCACCTTTTCGTCACCTATCAAAATATTGCACTCTGTCATAACTTCTTCCTTTTCAAAAACCAAAACTTTTGTCTTACTAACATTAACTTTCATTCCTTTACTCTTCAAAGCACCATCCATAATTGTTACCATCTTCTGTAACTCCCCCTCCGACGATGCAAGGATAACTTGATCATCGGCATAGAGGAGACATTTGACAAGTAACCCATTCATTTCTAAACCATTTTCACTCTCTTTCAAATCTTTCAAACAACTGTCCATGAATAGATTGAATAGCCACGGCGACGCTACACATCCCTGTCTCACACCCTTATCGATGCTGAACCAGTCAGAGTAGGCGCCGTTAATCCTGACACAAGCGCTAGAATCCGCATAGAGAGATTTCAACGCTTGAATCAGGTTGCTATTCACCCCATAGATAGACAAAGCAGACCATAGTTCATTCCTCATCACTCTGTCGTAGGCCTTTTCCAAATCCACGAAAGCGCAATAGACTTTTTGACCTTTGGCCAAACATTTTTCAGCTATGCATCGCAAGGAAAAGACCTGATCCGTACACCCCATGCCCTTCCTAAATCCCGCTTGCACATCCCATATTTTTTCATCAGTTACTTTCATCACTCTTTCAGTCAAAACTTTTGCATACAATTTGCCGACAACACTTAAAAGGCTAATGCCACGGTAATTCTTGCAGTCTTGCTGTGACCCTTTTCCTTTGTAGAGCGGCACAATCACGGCCTTACACCAGTCTTTTGGTACCAGGCCATTACTCCAGCACAAGTTGAAAAGACGGTACAGCAGACTAGCCACCACGCCCTGTCCAGCCTTCAGCATTTCGACTGATATCCTATCATACCCTGGAGCCTTTCCTGATTTCATTCTGTTCAACGCTTTTACTATTTCATCCATACAAAACCTATCCTCAATGTCTGCCCTTTCGTCCATCACCGTCGATACTTCCATCACCTCTTTTTCAAACAGTCCTTCAAAATACTCTTTCCATCTCTTTAACACGCATCCTTCCTCATTCATATATACTATACATATATGTATGTATGTACTATATATATATGTATTCTTACTAGTATTACAATAATAAAACTCATAGTCTTCTTCTTCTTCGTGTCGACATGAGCTACATAATAATAATAGCTCAAGTCGTGGGGAAAAGATAAGCCAGTCAGCAGGTTGATAGCGGGGCTGACTGCCCAGAGTGCGCCGGACGATCAATTAAATAATATCGTCACTCGTGGAGGCTCTTTTAATGCAACCAAAACAAAAAAAAAACAAAAAAAAACTCATAGTACCTACCTATAGGTGAAGATAAAACAAACAACCGTAATAAAATAAGTATGTACTGTGGCATTCCATTTTAAAAGCAACAGGCAATACAGTTAAATAAATTAAGCATAGAGAAACAAAAATCTCTTAATTTTCGTTCAAATTAAATAAATAAAAGCGTTCTAGAGTAGCGTGGGTCGTACATTTTCGATTAATTTATTTTTAAATTAATTTTTTTTTTTTTTTTAAATGTCCCAAAGATATTTTTTTTTTTTTTTTAATTAATTTTTTGTTGCTTTATGATTATCTGCGGCCCTCTTAAAAATATCTCATTTTCTTGTTAATGTATTATACTGGAAACTGGTATAAAAGGAAATGTTATCATCATTATCATTTCAGCCGAAAGACCACTGCTGGACATAGGCCTCCTCCAAGCATCGCCACACGACCGGTTCTGTGTTTCCCGCATCCAACGGACTCCCGCGATAGCAAATGTTATAAGTAATTGTTTTTTTTTTATTAACTAGCGGACCGCGGCAGACGTCCTGCACGGAAAAGCAGCGCCACATATCATTAAAATCGTCCTTGCCGTTTAGTAGAAGATCAGTGACATACCGACAGCAGCGCCAGATGGCAGATGGCCGGGTAGATTCCGGGTCCAATTGTATTTTAAAACCATCCAGAAACCCATTGAAATACACACACATAATTTCATCAAAATCGGTCCAGCCGTTTAGGAGGAGTTAGGTGACAAACACACGTACAGAAGAATGATATACAAGTTGTTGATCTGCAACGACTGTAACCGTGCCATATTTCTAGAGCAAATGAGAAATAATGTGCTTAGTCAACTAAAATTACTAAAAAGAAAACCACGATTATTTAATACCCAAATTTTCACTCGGAAACATAGCGAGGATTTGGGAATAAATGCCGAAAGACTCTGAAAATAAGTCATCGTTGGCATTGTCAAAGGGTGAAAATACCTGCAAATTGTTTTGGTGGTTTTGGAAACATCGTTTTTGTGTCGCATGCGACACACGGAGGGAATTTGTTTATTTACAAATAGGTACCTATTAAAACAATTTTTTTTTTTGGTTTTTGTTTGTTTTAGTACCTTGTTAAATATGGCACGAATACAGATCAACACGTTGTATATATTAAACAAATGACCCCATAAGTAAAACACCACTGTATCATATTTATGATCAGAGAAGAGATTTCTTAAACAATATTTTTATGATATCTTAAATAACGTTTCCAAATCAGAGAAACAGACAGCTACTCATAAATATTAGAATTCGTCAAACCGAGAAGTCACTTAAATATTTATAACAATTTACTAAAAGCCAAACCAATCCCAACAAACCAGACTGTTGGTAAAAATTAGAAGAAAAAACACTCCAATAGAAATTATAGTCTACCCACACGGCTCTCTGTTGGCGTTTAAATTAAAAATCGATAGGTATATTCCTCCTATAGATTTTCCAGTCTAGTGAATTGGCACCATAACAAACGGACATTAGGGTCGTTGGACTCAGGCGAGCCAAGCCTTAATTAATTGTTTTGCTCTTCACTTTGCACATAGTTTTTACGTTTTTAATTCTATTATGTACGTGGGACACTCAGAAAGTTTTGCGAAACTAAAAAAAATTGTTCTATACGTACATATATTTTTATCAAATCTTTTCAAAGTACTTTCCACCAGCCTCTATACAAAGATTCATGCGCCTAAACCAGTTTTCAAAACACTTTTTCCAGTCCGCCGCAGACACCTCGTTTACAGCCTGCTCGAACGCAGCCAGCGCATCTTCCGGCGACGAAAATTGTATCCCTTTGAGCTGATTTTTTATTTTTGGGAATAAAAAGAAGTCACACGGTGCTAGATCAGGGCTGTAAGGAGGGTGACCCAGGAGTTTGACTGGCGTGCTGTCCAGGAAGTCCCTCGTTTTGAGTGCGGTGTGCGCAGGTGCATTGTCGTGGTGGAGCAGTAGCCCGCGGAGCCCTGTGTTTGGTCGCTTGTTGCTTATAACAGAGAAAACTTCTGGCAAACATTTGGTAGTATACCATTCGGCATTAATGCTTCTTTGATCCCGTAAGGGAATTGATACCAAGTGGCCAGTCAAATTAAAAAAGCTAGCGATCAAAATCTTACCCCCGCTTCTAGATCGCTTCACTTTGGTAGGCGTTGGCTCATTTTGAAACACCCAAACAGTCGACTGGCGCTTGGTTTCTGGGTCGTATTGATAAATCCAGGACTCATCACCTGTAACGATGTCGTAAACACGCCGAGACGAGCCTGCTTCAAATTTGTTAAGCATATCACGGCACCATTCCACCCGGGCCTGCTTCTGAGCATCGGTGAGGTTGCGCGGCACCCAGCGTGATACTATCCTCCTCACGCGAAGATGGCTGTGTAGAATCTCGTGAATGCTTCCCGATCCAATCTTCAATATGTGTTGAATCTCCTGATATGTAATTCGCCTATTGTCTTGGATTAAATTTTTCACTGCTAGCACGTTTTCTTCGGTAACAGCCGTCAAAGGGCGACCGCTTCTTTCGTCATCCCCCAAAGTTGGTCGACCGCGCTTGAATTCGTTATACCAACGATACACGGTTGCCTTGGAAGGGCCTTCATCCATGAATGCCATTTGAAGTCTATCGTACGATTCATCCGGTTTCAGGCGACACTTGAAATCGTATAAAATCATAGCTCTAAAATGTTCCCGGCGCAGATCCATATTTCAGTGAGACACAATACTTTGAATTAACTCGCAAAAAATGTGGAGGGAAATTTTGAAATTGGAACTTACTTATTTTTACTTATAAATAATCATATTTTCGAAAAACATTATAACTGGCCAGTCTCCCATATATAAAAACTTTTTTTCGCAATACTTTCTGAGGGGCCTGGTATTACAAATAGTCAAGTTTCTTTCTCTTCATCAACTCAGCCTATCGCAGTCCACTGTTGGACATAGGCCTCTTCACAGTTGCGAAGTTGCGCCACAACACTTGGTCCTCTGCCTTCCGCATCCAGTCCCCCCAGCCACGTTCTTCATGTCGTCGGTCTACCTGGCGGGGGGGCGCCCTACCACAGAGCAGCATAAACGTTTTGTTAATTTAATTGTATCCACGTGTGCCAACCCTACCAAAATAGGTATAAATTTTGCACGCTCTTTAGAAGCTTACTATGGGTGCTCTGTGGCCCTACGCTGCTACGCTGTACTTTCTCTCTTACCACTTAATTATTTTCAGTATAATTTTAGCCACACTTCTTGGCTCTGTACCTGTATTTGTTCTGTGTTCTTGAATCTTTTGGTAATTTTGTGCGTCACTTTTAAAGCAAATAAATATTTTTTCTTTCTTTCTTTTCTTTCATTATAAGTGGGAAAAGCTGTCTTGATGCTTATCCAAATTCCCACTAAGTTGTAAAGTGTCGCTGCACAGTTGTGGCATAATCAAATCGAGTTTATATCTACGTGTATCTCACCTCGGATTTGATGCACTGCTGGACATTGGGGAGTCCAATTTGTTAATAACATAAATATTACCACATCACGTCCTCGTATTCTTCGTCGTACTTACTTAATAGATAGAATATTCTTTACTGTACACCAATAACATTATTAAACTTAGGATTAACATGTAAAATAAGGGTACATTGGCGGTCTTATCGCTAATAGCGATATCTTCCAGACAACCTAATATTTCATTTATATACATGTAGGGTCCTACAATGATTCTGAATCGTTGCAGTCTCGCTTCAGACTCATTGTCCCATAGCTGACGTGCCCTACCTACATTCTACAGACCGGTGACATGGTGATTTGTGACTGCTTTATAATTTAGCTGAATTTTGATAAGGTTTTATTGTGAACTTTCGTGTCACCAGGGGTGATTCTCGCTTCGTAGACATTATCTCGAACTCGACATAATGTCGAAACAAGATTGCGAATGTCGATTGAAAATTAATTTTCGTATTCCTAAAATGTCACGTACGTTAGAGATTGTCTACGCCTAGAGCTCTAAATACAAGGAGTGGTTCATAGCAGTTGACATTACCGGCGATATTTTTCGTAGAGATTTAAAATTAGTGATTATCTCGAATTAGACATTTATCTCTATAATGCGAGAATTGGGGCCCTGAATCGTTGCAGTCTCGCTTCAGACTCATTGTCCCATAGCTGACGTGCCCTACATTCTACAGACCAGATATTGGTGACATGTTGATCTGTGACTTCTTTATAATTTAGCTGAATTTTGATAAGGTTTTATTGTGAACTTTCGTGTCACCAGAACTCTGTTCCAAATGTACAACTGAATTGGCATTACGAAAAGTTGAGCTCACTTTTTTGCTCTTTTTATTTTGCCATGATCGATATATCGTTGCGCCACAACACTCGGTCCTCTGCCTTCCACATCCAGTCCCCGAGAGGCATATCCCCAGCAGTGGACTGCGATAGGCTGAGTTGTTGATGATGATATATCGTTGCTTGTGGTGATTTCCCACCGTGACGTTATGTAGCTGTTTTTTTAAGTCGTCATCACCTCATTGTGGTAAATTCAACATGACGCATCGCACATTAGATCTCTCTTTCCGAATGCTGCATCTTTGCAATGTGCATTGCTGATCATTTCACATCTTCCTGCCATAACGAACGGCTTTAAGGGAAATATTGCCATATTCACCACACTCGTTATTACTACTTTTTAGGGTTCCGAAGTCCTACAAGGAACCCTTATAGTTTCGTCATGTCCGTCCGTCTGTTCGTCTGTCCGTCTGTCCGTCTGTCCTAATCCTTTACAGCTTAATAACTTCTACAGTTATAAACATAAGTAAATGAAATTTTGTTAAAAAATAGTCTGCATGTAGATCTCAATTTTAAAATAATAAAAAAATAGTTTTTACGTTCTGTAGGGGTGGCGCCCATACATGTGAAATGGGGAAAAATTTTTTTTTTTCGCTGCACCCCCTAGTGTGGGGTATCATTGAATAGGTCTACTAAAATGAAGGTAATGTTTAATACATCACTTTTTTATCAGGTGTACCATCTGCGAAATATAGCCCGTCAAAGTGGCTTGCAATGTGTCCCCCCCCCTGCCATTTCTAAACTATGCAACGTAGAAACTTATAATCTTCCACATTGATAGACCTTTGTGAAAACGCTCTTTTAAAATTATTTCGAGTATAATGTGATTATAATTTTTCGAGTTATAGACAGAAAACTGAAAAATACTTAAAACGTCCTAGTTCAAAGGTCATTGACCTTAGAGAAAAATGATCATAGCAAATAATGCTCCTTTAGCTACTTTCTATTTGAAAAAATCACAAAAAGTAACTTTGTGTTATGTTGACGACACACTTCTTAAATTTGGCGGCGTCGTACAACACTCTCTGGGTCGCCAATGCTGCCGTCAAGTGCCGTGTATTACATTTGGCACTGTATAGCGCCATCTAGCGGCTACTGACATCACTCTCTGAGTCGCCAATGCTGCCGTCTATTGCAAAAACTAAAATAGCCGTGATTAATATTCGATTTGATTTGTTTGTAACACCTACTTAAGGAACCCTATAATACTGAGCATGGCCCGACATGCTCTTGGCCGGTTTTTAATTTTCGTTCGTTTTAGCAAGCTTTAAACTGTGTGAACCGATGCGATATGCATGAATGGACTACCTTTGTTAAGAAATATCTCGGATGTAAGATCTCGTATAATTATGGTTGAACTTCACTTACAGGTAAGTTCTTTTAACCATAAATTACCTACTATTGTTGATAAAATTAATACACATTTAAATCAGTGCATATTACCATATGGGTACCCCCAATAAGTGTATATTGGTAATACGGAGACGTAAAGTTTGCAAGGCCTGTCCTTTGTTGATGTTCCTTAAGGTTGAGTGACCTCGGGCGGTTGGCGCCGCAGCCCACGCCTTCCATATGTACCTATGGTGGGATGAAACCGAATGAAATAAATTTATTTTACTTTATTTACCTTCATAAAATAATAGAATTGTTTAAAATTATAATACAATTTATTTGTCACGGTTAAATGATTGGATATTATCTTCTCATATAATTAGAAAGATTGTCGTGGTGTACGAGTCTGTTATGCGCACTATAGTTCCTAAGCTTTTGCTTTTCTCTTCAACAAAATAATGGCAATATACATGCTGAAATTGTAATCGCTTCTGTCTCAAAAAGGGGTAATTGTACTCATCATTATGAAATACTTTACAGCTGTTGCCTACATTTGTGTTCACTTAAATCGATAAAATGTAGGGACCACCTGATTTTTTTTCGCGATTTAGTTTTTTTCCCCTAGTAAAACTTGTTCATAATGATGAGTACAATGACCTCTTTTCGGGAAACAAGCTATTAAAATTTCAACATGTATAACAAATGATTAAACGTTGTTGCCAGAATTTCGTCGTACCAATATATTATATTAGCGTCACCTACAACTCTGCTTATCTCCATCAAAGCGAGTTGCCAACATAGTTACATCACACACCAACAGAAACTATGTGTCTTTAACTTAGAATCATCATCATCATTAGAACTTATATAATCTTTCTGTAAACTACTGTCTCTGTATTCGTGTGGTGTATGTACGGTCGACCGCACGTCGGTGGTAACACTTTGACATTAGCAGCATCTTTATTTCGTAAGCAGTAAGGGCGATTTTCGAATTGAAGTGTTACCACTGTCATGCTGTCGACTGTACTATAAAGAATATAATAAATAAATAAATCATCATAGGAACCCGCTCGGTTCTTCTCAGTTGTGAGTAGGCTTACAAATCGGTGGCAAATTCTAAAAATAATTAAAAAGACAATATAATAAATTAATTTGAAATATAAAACTGCATGTTTCTTTGTGGAAAACCTCACTGATTGTTTTTTTGATCTATTTACATTATTTAACTTTATTATTTTCTATGAAACAATAACATACATTGTTTGACACAGTAATACAAAAAAAAAAGTGTTTCAATGTTTGCATAAAATGTGAACAGAATTTTGATCATATATTCACACAACACCAAAAACAACAAGGCAATAAGGAAACACAATCCACCATATCCACTAGAGAATTCTATACATGTTACAAACAACACATAAGTATACCAGACTAACAAGAAATATAAGCCAGCAGTGATTTCACTTTTCAATTTAGATAAATTTTCCTGAATTTTGCCACTCCACACTTGGACACTAGTCCAAGAGTGAATTAAAGGGGTCATGGCAAAGGTTTATGTGAGAAAGTCTTCCTACAGTTGACATTTAGTCAAAACCTATTATAGATGCACATAACGTAATCCTACAGGACAAGAAAAGTACTAATTACCTTTTATCAAACTTTTGTCCACCAGGGTACGGCCCTTGAAATTCAAACCGGACATGTCCAGTTGACCTGCAGTAGATCGTGTATAAGCTGTCATAAAAAGCTGATCGTAACGATATCAAGTCCCGAGGGGCGAGTCTTATAGTAGAGACAGATAACTAAGAATAACTTCAACCTTTTTTTCGTAGGGATATCCTCATAGACGCACTCCGGTAGGTCTGGTAGGCGCTCCGTGTAAAATACTGTTCAGCCGCATATGGCTAAGACTGGAAGCAGACCCCAACATAATTAAAAAAAGTCTCGGAGAAAGAAGAAGAGGACACTAACAGTTAAGTACTTTCAAACATGTAAGAAACGCAGGTGTCCATCTGTATACCCGACCTATCCGAGTGTTTAAGATGATCAAAGATGACAGCTTGTATGAAGAGTAAAGACATTTCAAATGTATTGTAAATTAACTACAAGGGGCAGGTACAGTTACATGACAGTGATGTGAAAGGAGGGATAGTATTTTGGTTTTCATTAGGATGTTATTAATATCATTGGGCACAAAGGGATTGCAGGAACAAGTAGGCACTTTCTACGTAAATCATTCTAGGCTTAAACCACACCTCGGACACTCAGTACAATATTAATGCTAGCACCACCTACATACACAAGCTGATAACGTCTGTATACGAACGCACACACGTGTAGTTTAGGGATGCTCGCCGTTCGTAATGCCGACTGGGTTCCAAACGCTTCTCAGTAGTTCACAGAGATGGCGTGCTTGTGTAGCGACTGGCAAGTGACGCCCATTGCAATCTTGCAGTCCAAGTGCCGTCAAACTGCGGGCGCGTGCGGGGTGCGGGCGGGGCGCGGACGAGGAATCTTATATTGGTGAGGGCGGTGAGTGGTCGTTCTGTACGTTAGTACTATTAGATAAAACTGTCATTGCTGTGATTGGTACCTCTTTTCTCAAAACTTCTGGCATCCAAATATTTTATAACCTGATCTGGTAACACAATATTTCTCACTTGTCCACTTGTTTTTTGTTCTACATCGCCCTTTATTTGAAACACAAAGACACGAGTTGCTTTTTAAGGGCACTAATTTACCTAATTACCATAAGAGGATAAGCAAGGGAAATGAAAACATGGTGAGTCCGAGACCATGCATAGTTACCTTAATTATGTCTCAAAAGGAGAAATAAACATAACCTTATGAGCAACTCGTTCTATAGCTTAGTATAACGGGCTGGTTTCCGCAACTCCACGTTCAAGCGTGTATTTTGCATACGGGTTCTATAGCTTATGGTGACATTTTCTAATTCGAAGGAAACTAAGTCTTACTAAGGGCAAAAATTTTGCTTCAACAATACTGCAGGACCCACGGTACGGAAAACGTAGGACCGGTCATTGTGGCGATGCATGGGGAGGTCTTTGTCCAGCAATGGACGCCTTTCGGCTGAAATGATGATGACGATGATGAATACTGTAGTGATCAGATGTTTCCTAAATACTTTTTATTATAGAGGACGGCAAATGAGCAAGCGATAAAAAATGATATTTGAAGCGTAGAGCCAAGATGGTGAGGATGGAATTAAGTTTTATGTTTAACCAAATTTTCCAAGGATGTCAGAAACAAATAGAGGCTGATTAGTCGAGGATAGTTTTAAAGCGTGACTAGTTCTGACATAATAATTTTTCCTTGAGGAAAATAGACTCGCGAAACTATCACGTAAATCAGTTTTAATAGATTATATCAAGATTTACAAGATACGCTTTTGATGCTCTGTCAAATAATGTAATTGCTAGGAGGAGTGATTTATCCACTAATTCGACATGGATGGCTTTTTTTTCAATTTATTTATTTGCGGATACGGGTAGGTACAATAGTGATGCAAACTAAAAAAAAAATTCATGCATTTCAATCTATTAGTCGATGGATGGTTATTATGATAATAATCGCAGGATATATTAATCCATGCTAGTTAATACGTGTCATCTTTTATATTAAAACTGCCCATAGGAAACACATTAATATGTGATCAGAAAGCCATCAAAAGTGAAGCTTTCAAACAAGCTCCTTAACATGCACAATAAGTTAGATGCAAAATTAAGTCCTAATTAGGTATTATAATAGCATCGGATGCCAACATCCTTTTGTACATTGTTATGCAAATTGATCAATTGCTAAACGAATTATAAACAAGAGATTCTAGACATATTTATCGCGTATCTGATTTTAACATTCGATACATGTAATACGCCAAATTAAACATTTCATTTTATTGTTTTCTGTCCAGAATATAGCCTGAGTAAATGAGGATAGTTCATGTATTTTGTGCGATTACATAATAAATGATAATACTGTCCCTACTGGTATTGATATTTAATATTAGGCGGCACATACACCTACAGTATAATTGTGCAATATTAATGTTGCACAATTATTATAGTATCGTCCCTAACTTCAATACTATTTCAATCTTACTCCTAAACGGTCAAAATCATTGCGCAATTGCAAATATTGCACAATTGTGTTGTAGGTGTATGGGCCGCCTTAAATTACAAATCCTACGAACTAACAACTAGGCCTCATCAGATAATCTCAAATTCTTCTAAAAAAAGTCGTTTTATATAGAAAGAATAGGTCCTACAATATTTCATTTAAAATCATTGAATTCGCTTTTAGATGGCCCTCCAGAGAGTAGGTACGTCTTCTGTCTAACACACAATTAGGTTACGGCCAAAAAAGGCGGCCAAGTGACTAATTTGACCGCGACCGTTTTGATGAGTTTTATGAGGAAAATGTTCCAAAGCAGATGTTATTACCTACTTTTAAAATTTAAATACTCTGGAAAGAGCTAAAAACGATCTGAACAGATTGTTACAGCGATCAATAAAAGTGAGATAAACATAAGTGATGATTCAGGTACGGATCGAAAAGTAAAAGGTCCTCAAAAATCGGTCATTTGACTGTCGACTCTTAGCTATCAAAGAAAGAGATTATAATAAAACAAAGTTTAACCGGATTATATTATTATTATAATATTGTACGGTAGATTAAAATATTTTTTTAGAAATATCTGTAAAGACGATTGTCATCTTAGTCTACCTGCGACCACGAAATGCTGCAAAGCTTTCGAAACGTCAGGAAAACCAATTTAAATAATATACGCGATTTAATCCGGTTAAACTTTGTTTTATTATAATGTGTAGCGATCGCGAAAACCTAAGAAGTTATTAAAGAAAGAGATGTTATTTATCTACGTACTAAACTCTGTTGTAGTCTTCATTGTTCCGCGTAAGTTGAATCCATATAATTAATTGGAACAAATCGGTCACAACACTGGACAATGTCTGTAACTGCACCATTACAATCTGTAGCAAACAGTATTTGTTGTTCATAACAATGGACAATCAATGTGTGAAAACAATTCCATTCATTGTAAAAAGATAACGATAATTCATAAAATATGTTAATTTGTATTTGTAAGTTGTGGTAGTTGTAACAAAACCTAATAAAGCTTAAAAAGTTATATTATGTTCTACTTCTCTGACGTAACTTAGAAGTTAAGCAAACCTAAAGTTTTAAATCTAAAACAGTTTTGTTTGAGCTGCTTAGCATAAATCTTGTTTGGGTTTTAAAGTAGACTCAAGTTGAGGAAGCTAAGAACTCATGAAGTTGATTGCTTAGTAGAAAAACAACAGGATCCGGCTATCGTAGTCCACTGCAACGCAAAGGCTTTTCTCTCAAAACAGTAGCTAATACTGAAGTCATCAAGTTGGATAAGCAAATTGATGTCTGCTGTGATAATGAAGACGCAGTAATCTCAGAATTACTAATCAAATGCTATTAAGTTAATTTAGATTCCATGTGAACACTACGTTTTAAAACTGTGAAAGGAAGTCATCTACGAGATACAATCTAAATTATGGACAATCTAATGTCCTATTACAAACTAAGGTAAGTAATCTGCATAATATGCAGCTTTGTAATAGGTAAACTACCGAAGATTTGAATAAAGGACAGCATAAAATCGATGAAACATTTGATGTGATCATTGGCTCAATAACAGAATTATCTCCATAAACCTGACTACCTAAGGCGTTTGATATCTGACTATTACTGACAAAAATTCACAGAACAGCCAGATGAGCAAAGAATCTGCTAAGCTTACCTAAGGGCTGGATGTGAAAAATTTATAGCCAAGGGCCTCACTCCCGACTGGTTCGAGCTTTGAACCAAATCGAGCTAATGTCATTTCCTAGAAAAATGAAATACGATTTGACACTAACTTCAATTGATACAGCACTCGATCCAGTCAGGAGTAAAGCCCCAGGGCCACTAACAACATAACATAACATCACGCCTGTATTTCCCCGAAGGGGTAGGCAGAAGTGTATAGTACACCCACATTTCGCCAGTTATGTTATAGTCCCATGTAATAGGGGGCGAGCCTATTGCCATTAACCGGGCACAATCTAGACTCCGGGCTGCTACTGAGAATTTCCTAATGAAAAACCCCCATAACACTTTGCCCGACCCGGGAATCGAACCCAGGACCCCACGCTCAGCAGTCGCGCTTGCAACCACTAGACCAACGAGGCATTAAAACATGATATAAAAGAGGACGGCTTGTATTTGGCAGTACGAGCTTTCAATGATAATGGTTTATTTCATAGACAAGACGAGCTAGCATAAAATCTATAACAGAAAACTCCGTTTGCATTAAATATTTCAATCCTATTACAATAACAGCGTGGGTAGGCCCCCCACAAGGTGGACCGACGACCTGGTGAAGTTCGCGGGAATCCGCTGGATGCGGAAGGCGCCGAACCGGTCGTTGTGGCGATGCTTGGGGGAAGCCTATGTCCAGCAGTGGACGTCTTTCGGCTGAAATGATGATGATGATGATGATGATGACAATAACTTTAACGCTAATGGTATCATTTTCATTATTTTCAGGTACAATTCCAGATGTCAAAGCATTAAACCAAACCACTGTTCTACCAAAGGCAAGTATGGATTACACCACTTTAATGGCCACTCAATCGAATCAGATTCCCTTAAAGATCATTAACAATTAAGGTAAACATTTGACTCTTCCCAGAATTACCGCTAAGTATCAACAGACAGTTAAAGACACATTATTTTTATTGCATCGTTTACCGTTGTTGTATTTTAATGGTAAACAATGATTTTCCAGACAACAGGTGGATGTCATTTACATTAATTTATTCAACCTTCTCCGACGTAATTTTTATGAGAGAGGGCTGAAAGCAACGACTATGCATGCAGCCCAATAGACGCCTAATGTTTAATATAATTCGTGCAATAAATTCTGCCACTAGCTGAGGCTACTGCAATTAGATTGGTCCTACCAAGGCGGCTATTGGCTAATCACTAACGCGGCAGTTTTGACGGCTCATGTAAGTGGTAGAAACTGATTTGAAGATTTCAAGTGGCGAATTGTGGCGACCTTCATTAGTGAAATTTCATAGATGTGTTGCAGACATCGGTCGCCTGTTATGAGGCGTCTATGGGCTGTGTGGTCGTTGGCTGAAAGACAGTTGCTCTGTGTAGGTTTAACCAGGGGACCTTTTACGGGTTTGACACTTACCGATACTTCCATCGAATTCGACGACTTTTTTTATAAATCAGTAGCGCCCCTGGCGTATACGAGGAGGTACTACGGATTTATGAATGAAAGTCGACGAAATTTTTGAAAGTATTTATGAGTGTCTTCAAACTAGTATTAGGCTCTCTGAAGATTTACAGAACATCACGATAAAGCACTTTCAATTATTTACATTTGACATGCTTTCATATTCACTTTGACATTTAGATATTGTATTATTCTGGACGTATGTATTATGCTTTATTGCTTTATACGCTTCAGTTAATAGCTTGGCGTAGAATTGTGTATTTCCTGTCGCATGCTAAATGGCAGAATATAGCTGCACAAAGATTGTTTTTATGACAATATTCATGTAACACCTACCTTACCTATATTCGCAATAAACGATTGAATTGAATTGAATTCTACCGTTAGAAATAAAAGTATTCATTTATGTTTTCATCTCTTGGAGTAAGGTTATTGTCACTGCATAAATTGGCATTGTGATATTATTCTGTGAGAAAGAAAGAAAGAAAGAAAAATAGTTTATTGTCACAGTTAACGACGCGCAACATTTAAAACACAGTGATAAACACAAGCAAGCAACTTATAGGTGGGGTTACATAGAAAGTAAAAACAAAAGACACATAGGTAAAAAATTAAGAAGGGACAGTCGATACAAAATATAAGAAAAGTATAGTTGACCGCATGACAGAAGCCTGCTTCATTTGGAGAAATAATATGTCTACTAGGCAAATGTTTGCTTTATAATGCTGGCTCCCAGCCACCTAACATTAACGTAAATGATGATCTAATAAGAACAAAATCAAGAGTCATTCCACTATTTGTCGGTTATAAAGGTCGGAAGACCAGTATAAGCGGTTTCTTTGACAAATGAGGTGTGATCGATTCTATACTTATTATGGAGATGATGTCATATCCATGATGTCTCAGAAAATAAAGCTGGTTTTACTACCAGCTTATTGGCAAAGAGTAGTTCATACCCATAACCTGCCATGTGTGTCGTAAAAGGCGAAGAAGTGGTGATATTAGTCGGATCGCAGCGTCCTGCTGCTTGCTAAATGGAGTATGATGATCAGATGACAGTTCTTCCACATACACTCACTGTGTCCGTATATTTTACCGATTGCAAATAGCCAGGTTTTGATATATTAATCACTGGATACCACGTCGCAGTTAATTTGTAACCATCTTGCCGATTGAAATTCTTGTGTTTTCTGATTTCTATCACTTCACGCACAATTCTTGAATAGAAATGGCGATCGGTGGAGAGGACTTGCGGATTATGAAATTCTATCCAGTGATTAGTGCCCGATTGTAGTAAATGTTCGGCAATTTCTGATTTGCTGGTCTGACGGTTTTTCACAGCGGCCATATTTATTATGTTCCTATACCCTTTCAGCGATGGTCCGCTTTGTTTGGCCGATGTAGGAACTACCGCAACTGCAGTTTATTTTGTACCAATGGTAGGACATCCTTCGGTGTGCCCACAAGATTGTTGACTTTTGCGAAATCCCGTTTCATGTTAAATTAATAGGAAGATGTAAGAAGATTAGATTATGAAATCAGCGCAGAAAAATAATCGTCCTAAGCTTTCTTAAGTGTTTGAGTAACAAAACCAGTAGTAGCTTTTACCATAGAACAGATTTCCGCCGCCGAAATTATTTTTTAATATGTTCCGCACCAATAAAGCTAAGTCTAAAACAAACTAAACAATTTTATAGCAAAATCACTATTCACTTTTAACCAAGAAAAAACAAACTCGGAAGTAGAAGGCATGTCGTATTGTTTATCTTTCATATCAGACTTGATAGGCTTTTTGGTAAAAAACAAAGCCTTACTGAAATTGTATAATGAAAACGGAAGCGCTGAAAGCGTTACAATTTTATGAACCGACTTGTCGTGGAGTACCTTTCGGCACGTAACCTTTTGAATTATCTATTGTGGAGGTTGTAGAGCAACTTTCGAGGCCGTCGCATTTATTTTAAATAATTTTGAAACTTTGTGGCTTGTTAAGTTGGTACTTGTTGTTTGAATAAATATTTTCAGGTCTTTTTGACAAGTAAAATAACTATATTATTTATTTATCTTTACCATTTATTAAAAATCGTCTATAATAAGGCCCAGCACGTCGTTCAGCATTAACATGAAGATTATATTAATGCCTTTCTTTCTAGTAAGTCTTAGTAGTCTGTTCGAGACTCACATTTCATAAATTCCAACTGCTTTCTGACAAAAATTATAAGCATCATATTACGTATGTTCGTATGTTCTGAATAAAATATTACACGTGGTAGGAAGCGCGAATATTCTATACCTTCCAACTCTTCCAAGACGTGTCGAGGGTCATGATCTTCACAGTGTAATGTCATTTCCCTTACCCGTCATTTATCACTGCCTTCACTCTGAAATTCGTCTTCATATGCAGACTATGCAGTGGATTCGCCGACACCCATTTCAACTGTGAAGTCGGGATTTTGCTCGATTTTATCTTAAAGATAGGGATCGTTGGAAGTCGGTAACGATGTGTCTCCGTTTAGTATAAAGATTGAAAGTTTCAAAGACTTTCAAATTTGAGCTGTACTCTGGTTTTGTGAGATTTGTGAAGTTGATTATTATTATATATATATATAAATCTTTATTTCAGATCACAAACTAAGTAGATCCATATAGTGTTAGTAAAAATAAATGAAAACCTAAAAACCTAATGATATTATTAATATTTTTTTTTTTTTTAATTGTTTCCCTATTATTGATCTCGTTCATATAGAAGTCTCGTAGCGAAGCAACGACGTGGATTGTACAATCTGCAAGGTTAAGCTGCACTTGCCGCGGTCAGTCTGTGGATAGGTGACCATTTCGTTGCACATTAAGACCCCTCCGTGCCTCGGAGAGCACGTTAAGCTGTCGGTCCCGGTTGCCATACGAACATCTTTGGTAGTCGTTACGGTTAGTCAGAAGCTTTAAAGTCTGACAACTGGTCTAACCTCCGAATGCCAGTATTACCCAGTAACTGGGTTGCGGGGGTCTGATAGCAGTCGCTCCGTGTAAAATGCTGATGTTCAGCCGCATCTGGTTAGACTGGAAGCCGACCCCAACATAGTTGGTAAAAGGCGAGGAGGATGATGTTCAAATTGAATTATGGAAGATGTGGATGTATGGTATGAGGTATTTAGTGTGTTTGTCTAAATATTCAACACTTCATATAAATAAATAAAATGTAAAAAACAAACGGGTGGTAAGTGACGCCTGACCAAAGCGAAGACCCCCTTTTTTTTTAGCGGAGAAAATGCCTTTCGCATGTCACACTACCGGGGAAGCAGTGTGGTTATGTTATGTGGGGCTCGCACCCACTAAAAACTCCGCCGTGTGCCTACTTTCGCCTTGGGTGGATGGGCCACGAGAACTGCTACGCATGGCTTTCGCGACCCATCCAGCGCGGCCCACTTCAGGGCCTACATACTTTCATTTTACACACTCTTTTGGCGATGTCCGGGCACACCTGGGACATCACCACAACTCAAAGGCCGTGCAATGCGGACGATAGACTCCCCAATCTATCGTCCACTGGCTTTATTTAGGGTGGCATCAGATCGCCATGTAGACGCCTGCGCCGACCTGTCCGTCTGCGGCGGATCGGATTAGCGAGAGAGTCTTCCTCCCTGACCCGCTCCGCCGCTTCCTTCTGCGAGATAATCTCCTCGCAAAAGGACGCGACCGCCTAAGCCCCTAGTCAGGGGTCACGTTTTTCCTAGGCTTTCTCCCCGGCAGCCGAGCGCGAAACGACGAAGAAGCTTCGCTTCAAAAGTTAGGTACCTACCTAACTTTTAATTAGATGAAAATATTCGGAACAGAAAAAAATACCTATTGGGAATACTTGAGCTAAGACAACCGTCACACTTAATCTTCAAGAAATTCGATCCTTTCAAAGGTCAAAAATAAAAAGGCAGAAAAAAAATTGGAACCGATCATTTTACACAGCTACCTTTTGGAAAGTAAAACGCAAATAGAAACACAATACTGTTCAGTAATCTAGGCACACAACAGTCAAACGTTTGAAGCATACCGAATACTGTAATGACAATAAAACTCTATTGTTACTGTACCATAGGGTCCCCTGTATCACCATACTTGTGATCTGGCGATTAATCACCGATGACACACTTGAATATATTGTGATGATCGACTATTGTTGTCATGATGGGGTTATTGATGGAGGAGGTACACGTGGCTGTGATTCATCAAACTTTGTAGCATCAGTTAGGGAATGTACCCATACTACTTGACCCATTTTTTACCACCCCTTTTTTTAGTCGTAGTAGAGCTCCTTTGTGAAAGAGCTCGTCCGGGGAAGTACTACCACCGTGCCTACTTCTCCGCCAAATAGTGATGCTTGCATTGCTGTTTCGGTCTGAAGGGTACGGGTGCCGGTGAAATTACAATCACATGAGACTTTCCATCTTCATGTCTCAGTTTGTCGAACCGACTTGCGGTACCATTTCGGCAACAGCCTAGGTGGTATTGAAATTGTTACGGGCAAAGGTAACCGCTTAACATCAGGTGGGCCTTTAGCTCGTTTGGCCATCCTATACTATATTAAAAAAAAAAAACCTCTTGTGACCACCCGTAGTATATGCCAAGACCCCTTCTCCCCCTCTAGTTTTGACGTAGTTATTAATAAATATGGTTTTAAATAATTCTTTGCCAAAAAACAATTCAGTTTACAAAAACAAATCTTCAGTCTCATAAATTAAAACAATACAAATTAAAATTACCTAAACAAAATTAATCAATCTAATTTAAATGCCATAAAAACATCGACAAATATCCGCCCTTACAAATAACTAGTCAACGGCAACGGTAGTAAATCACAGACATCTTGGTATGCCAGTCGCGGCGAGTGAAAACTGCGCCCGCGCCGCCGCCGCTGCATTAGGAATGCGAGTAAAAGTATCCAGACGCGGCTGTAGGGGCGCCATGGAAGTAGAGAGTTAGAAGACTGTCCCATACCTAGCTGTAATTGACAGGACAAGAAGGACAAGATAATTATACTAACTTCACCGCCGATTACTAAATAGTTACTTCACTTCACAATTCAATATTTCAACTTGTATTAATGTGTTTATGTAAAAGAAAATTAATGAAGGCGGTATGTCCATGGAGTTTCTTGCCGGTTCTTCTCCATAGTACCCACAATGTGGAACCGTGCAACTGGAGCCTGACATTTCAAGTGCCTGTAATTAGGTTTATTGGAAATGAAAAAAATTTGAATTTGTTGAGTTTTGAAATATACGTTAGTATTTTTGTGATTTTTTACAATAAAAATCTTCTTGCTGGTTTGTAATCGAAATATTTTAAAAGATCGGCAACGCATCGGTGACTCCCCTGGTGTTCTAGAAGTCCATGGGTGGTGGAGATTGCTTACCATATTATAAGAGTAGTGATAAAAGCAGTCAAAATACTAAATAAAACAGTAAGACTAAAAAGTAGTATAGGTGCATGTTGTGTAAAAATGCCTAATTCAATTGACAGCTTCAAATTAAAAACAATGAGCATATAATTCGTTCTGGTCAGTTAATCTTATTGTTTCATTTAATAAGGGCATGTCAATTGATACGTAGCCTTGAACCACTCAATTCGGTATTGTACTCGAAGTTCGAACACACTAATAGCATCGCGTGCGCAACTGATATATCAATTAAATCCGTGTTAAACTGACGTAAGCACATCAATTTAGTTATGATATGCTGTGCTATATTTTCGCGAAGAATGTGGATTGCGATTAGAAGAGGTATTTTTATGACCGGATACGAGTCTACGAGATGTAGTTGCCGTGTGGTTCCCGCCAAAAGACAGACAACCCTATCTTTTCCTGTCTGTAAAGAGGTTATGTCAATCAGATGTGCTGCAGCACACTTCCACAGTACTGTACAAATGTATTGCATTCGGCGTCTGCCATCAACTCAGCCCACTGCTGGACCTAGGCCTCTCCTAAGTTGCGCCACAACTCTCGATCCTCTGCCTTCCACATCCAGTCACCGCTAGCTACTTTAATCAGGTTGTCGGTCCACCTGGCTGGGGGACTCAAGGACTCGTCTGCTCCAACGGCCATCAGTCCTTCGACAGACACGGCCAGCCCACTGCCACTTCAGCTTACTGATCCTACAAGCTATGTCGGTGACTATTGTTCTACTCCAAGCATAGCTCGCTGAGCGACTTTGAATTTGTGGACTAATCCAACTGTCAGTGTCCACATCTCGGCACCGTAAGTACAGGCAGGACGCACTGGTTGAAGACCTTCATCGTTGGCGTTCTGCCACGCGTGGAAGATTATGAAAATTTTCTCTCTCGACCTCTCTACGATTTTGATCGCAGATGTCAAACTTTTTAGGCCCATATTCTGATAGACTAGCGGCGCAACTTGGGAGAGGCTGTACATACCAGCAGTGGACATCTTTTGGCTGAAATGATGATGATGGTGATGATGAATCAGAATTAAACTTAAAATTGCCAAAACTTATTTTAAACTAAAGTTAAAATGTTCGTAAAGGTGATCTAGCCTAAGAATTACTTGTTGAAATAACTGTAAACAACTAGAATAAAATCTTTTCTTACTTACGAAATCAAACTTAAAAGGGCCAAAACCTGAAAGTTGCCAGGCAATCAATTTCATATACTCCCAATACAATTCACTGAAGGTAACCATTACGGCACTTACTTTCGTTCTATTGTATATTTTGTTTTGAACATGTGCCGAAATTTACTGTCAACTTTCTGCGCTTACCTAATATCGTCTTCAAATAGACAAAATTGATAAATAATTATGTAGGCAAGAAATAACCCAGCTTCGTTATAATTACGAGAAGTAAGGCAGTATCCAATAATTGTATCCATTGCATTGCATTGTATTGTATTGTATAGTAGTAAAGCGTAATGATAAAGCATATCATATATGTATAATATTAGGCCCCCGCCTGATTTTCAGCAGTGGATATGTGCTGATTGTAGAATATCCATGCTATGAAACAAAGTTATTCATTGTATTGTTTGAGTATGATGAGATTGTATAAAAGCACTTAATATGTACAATATCCATATAGAGCTGTCTGATAACAGCCCTATATGAATATTGTATTTTTGTGTCGTTGCTTCCACGGCAGGCACTTTTGGCGACCAATTATATAACTGTGTAGCTGTGTTTTATATGACAGTTAAAATCGATTGTAATGTAACTTTTACGACAAAAATGCATAATCGAGGCAGAAATGTAACACAACATTGATTTACGGCTTACGTAATAAACCTTGATGTTGTTCCAAGTTTAATGTTCATTTCCCACGTCTGGAAAATTATTACAAAGGAAGTGAACAGAAACACTTCAATATCATATATCGTCGTGCTCACGATCGTCAGCACAAAGGACGACTTAGAATAGGATGAAGACCCATGTAAGAATAAGAATGTTTATTTGCTAGAAATGAGTTACATAAAGTTGTTATCATAAAGTAAAAATCCGTCATTTCGCCTAGTTGGCATGCAAAATTTTAAGTAAGCTATCAGTAATTTAGCTTTGTAGGTACAGTTTTTGTCCAATATCATACAATTCCAATTATAGAAATCAATAGTACATTACTGTCAAGGCCTGAAATGAAGCATTGATGGCCGAGTAATATTGTCATTTTTTTAACTAAACGAGGCCATTAATTGCTATTTCGGCCGAGACTTGTATAGTACTTTTCTTTCATTTGCGAGTAAACAATACACCAATTCGCCGAGTCTTCTCGTCGCCTATACCGCAAAGTTTGAAGACAAAGGTCTTCAACCAGTGCGTCCTGCCTGTCATGACTTACGGTGCCGAGACGTGGACACTGACAGTTGGGCTAGTCCACAAATTCAAAGTCGCTCAGCGAGCTATGGAGCGAGCTATGCTTGGAGTTTCTTTGAAGGATAAAATCCGTAACGAGATTATCCGGAGAAGAACCGGAGTGACCGACATAGCTTGTAGGATCAGTAAGCTGAAGTGGCAGTGGGCTGGCCATGTCTGTCGAAGGACCGATGGCCGTTGGAGCAGACGAGTCATTGAGTGGAGACCGCGAATCGGCAAACGCAGCGTAGGGCGCCCCCCTGCCAGGTGGACCGACGACCTAAAGAACGTGGCTGGGGGGGACTGGATGCGGAAGGCAGAGGACCGAGCGTTGTGGCGCAACTTGGGAGAGGCCTATGTCCAGCAGTGGACTGCGATAGGCTGAGTTGATTTTTTTGAATACACCAATCAATTCAACAGTATCTAATCTTCATTCCCGCCAATTCGTCTGCGCGCGTTTCTTGTTCTATTTTCATAGTTTTGAAAAAAAAAATGCGAATTCAGCTTTTATAATGATAAATATTTTGTACCTAAAAACACCTAATTAATTTATGTAAGTAACTAAAGACATTCTTAGATTTTTTTTAACTGTCCCGCAATTTCTGTCGTGTTGGATATTACAGTGGCCTGTAATTTTTACCCGACTGCGCCAGAAGGAGGGTTATTTATTGCGTATTTATGGAAAAGAGGCGATTGATGTATACTTTTTTTTTAATAGTGAACTAATTTCCGTGACTGCCTCGTTGGTCTAGTGGTTGCAAGCGCGACTGCTGAGCGTGAGGTCCTGGGTTCGATTCCCGGGTCGGGCAAAGTGTTATTGGATTTTTCATTAGGAAATTCTCAGTAGCTACCCGGAGTCTGGATTTGTGCCCGGTCAATGGCAATAGGCTCACCCCCTATTACATGGGACTATAACATAACTGGCGAAATGTGGGTGTACTATTACACCTCTGCCTACCCCTTCGGGGAAATACAGGCGTGATGTTATGTTATGTTAATTTCCGAGTAAGTGGGAGAAAAATAATTTAAGGTAATAGAAGTGGTAAAGGCTCGTGAACTTGTCGCCGCGTACAGGTGTCTTATAGGACACCAGTGAGCGAATCGTTTGCTTGATCTTCAGTGCTGTTTTGGACGCGGAGTCACTAATGTTGTATTTTGCATCATATCTAACAGCGAAATTGTTTTTAGGCTTAATTTGTTTTGCATTGAATGCTAGAAACATGGTGGGCGTAATCGCGTATTTATGTTTTGGTGGCGGAAAACCGGCGACATGCGTTCCGGTAGTAAAAAACAGTAGATAACATTTATATTACCTTATTATTTAGATTTCTATGATTCCAATCTTATCTCACTTTACCTCTTAAAATTCTTGAACCAAAACACTTAATATAAAAACTTCAAAAAACCATTTTGTAACAAGAAAAGTGATCAAAAAAGAAAAGAAAGTACTTTCTAAAGGTTTTGTAACTAACTCAATTACTGTATGTAGGTCGTAGTAATAAAAAATGAACTATTAATTGCCCCGTGAATATTGTATGGCCAATCACGTGGCGTGTACGTAAATTAATATTTTTTTGGGTTCCGTACCCAAAGGGTGCCAAACGGGACCATAATACTATTGCGAAATGATCAACCAACTTGCCATTCTTTAGCTAAGGGTGTTGGAAGACAGCAGCGTCAATTTAGCTAAATTTTTTGCCTCGTACACGGATCTTGATAAAAAGTTCGGAAGCAGAATGTATCTTGAAATTTTTAATCGGAAATTTTTAACTGTTTTGTTTGTATGATTCTTTCGCACATTATCATCATCATCATGATTTCAGCCGAAAGACGTCCACTGCTGGACATAGGCCTCCTCCCTCTTTCGCACAATTCAAAATAATTTGTCACAGCAGGGGTGCCAACTGAATATCAGTGCTGGATGTTGGACACCCAGTATCACAGACCAGTAAGCCGCCGCAGTTTTTTGTATGAGAACACATTCGTAAAATGTTGGCGGGGACCGGGGGCGGACGTCGCATTATGATTCGTCGGCTCAAAAGTTCGGTGGTGGTATGAGTCCGCATGTTATGGTGCCGCTCTCTGACTGACATTCCGATTGTCGGTGGGGCGTATGATATGCAGTGCTACTGCATATGCGTGGTGACCAGGGGTTTCCGGCTAATCGGCGTCTAGAAGCCTGGTCTGTGCCCATTATACATACTGAGTTGATGACCCTTTTAGCACGGGCATAATCGACAGCTACTACATGGTTATTTAGTGTTAGTGTTGTCTTGTGCTAAATAAATGTATTTTCTTTCTTTCTCTGCTAGTAATAACAACAAATTTTCAAGTAGGTATAGATAGCTAGTTAAACAGACTATTCTGCGGCTCGTACAACTATTAACTCATTACTTCCAAAGTAGCAAATATTCTCTTGAAAATTAAACCACGTATTCAGAACGCTGTCTTCTATAAACATGTTTATGTGTTCTGAAAGTTTTATAGCTTCATTAGCGTTTATTTCGCATAAACTATTGCGAAAAGTATACTTACGTTTGTTTTATTTAATTCGATAGAGATCGTAATCTTGTTGTTGGTCATTACTCAAGATTATCTAATCTAAGCCAGAGTACATTGTACTGACTTAGAATGAGAATAAAAATAGAATGTATCAGGTTTTTATCTGCTGTGTACATTGCAGAGTTTTGGTGCAGATGTTGTAATTTCTAATGCGGAAGGCGCAGGACCGGTCGTAGTGGCGATGCTTCGGGGAGGCCCTTGTCCAGCAGTGGACGTCTACGCTTAAATGATGATGATGGTGTTCTAATTCACATCGCATGTACCAAGCCCATATGGAATGGTTGTCGCAAATCTGGATAAGTAGGAAACTAGATACGAGACTATTTGTATAAGGACATAGAAAATCTAGTTAGACATAGTCCAACGGACTCTGTGAGTGTGAGGTAATCTGTCTATTAGGGAGTTTGTGCGCTCACTCGTATATGATGCGTTTTTTTTACGAACGTCACAAAAACGGGTCGGAATTATCCATATATAACACGAATATGAATTGAAACGAGTGAGTGCACAAACACCCTTTTGTTTGTTTCAAACCTACAAAACAAAAAGGTCCTAAGTCTGGATTCTAGAGTCATTTAGAAGGTACCATTTGTAATTTACAGTCAACACAAAGAAAATATGATTTAGTATGAAAATAAACACAATTAATAACAACTAAAACTTAATCAAAATCAGCTCCGTTTCCAATAAAACTAGTATCAGATACATTAACATCAAAAACATTTCGCAGGAACTATAAAAGCGAGTCTTCCTCAACACTCGCTCCAGAATTCCACATAGTTGAACAATGTTTACCATACGGACCGGGAAGTGGGTGGGAGGAGGAGGGGAACTACCCAATTTCACTTTTGTACCTGGTAGATGGAACTTTTTAATTGGTTCTCGATCGAGATGGTCGTGTCAGCCATTTTAATATTTGTGGCCTTCGTGAAGCTACAGCATTTTTTGTTTGACTAGCCTAGATTAGATTTGGTCTAGAATTGGTTAGTTTTACGGGTATGCAGGTATTCTTTTGCAGCATTCGATTCAATAGAACTAGAATTTCTGCGAGTGGTTACTGTGGTTAGGCTGTTGCAAATAGATCTTTTTCTCGATTAGAATTTGGTTTTGCTTTAACAAAAGTTTTCAATATAGATCTTTGCATCTCTTATTACCATCTTTCTGATTTATTCCAATTTATATTTAATTTGACCAGCATTATCATTATTCTTGCTTAACGCTTGATCATGTTAGGTATGTTTTGAGCATACCAAGTAATGATTTAACAAAATATTCTCCTAAGAGTTTGTTGCCATTCGTAGGCTGATAGCTGATGCGCAACATTGTATTGTCATTTACGGAAACATCGGATCGTTGAGGAATGGTTAAATTATTTGTCAATCAATATCCAAAATCTTTGTACCTAATACAACCGGAACTATTATAAGATAGTCAGATAAGCATGGGACTAAAAAAACAACATATAATACAAATACATCTAAAAGGAAAGTTTATTTGTTTGTTTGTAAAGGGATCTCATAAAACCGGCTTACGATTGAAGGGTTCATTCGGTCATGAGAAGCAAACCCCGGAGGGTCACTGATATCCAATATAATTTGACGCGTGGTTATTTATTGAACTGAATTTAAATGTACTAAATTGGACATGTTATTGACAGATATGCAGCGCCATCATGGCGTATTTAGATAAACTGAACATTGGTTGGTCATAAAGTTACTTCTAAAACGGAAGTGTGGATGTTGTGTCTGTTATCATGGATTTAATATCAGGATTTAAGAGGTAGGAGGATATTTATATTAATTTGATCACATATCGTTGGATTTAATGATAACGAAAGTATTTATATTTTTGGTCAATGTTATTGCGATAACAGCTGATATCTTATGAAAGTTGATTCATAAATTCGACTACCTACGTTGATTCAGTTTTAAATCAACGAAGTCAACAAAAATAATATAATAAAATTTAAAATCAACTTTTAGCTGTGTCAAAACTACATGAAAATTACCAAAAAAATAAGTGTTATTAAGTCCGTTAGCGAATTAGTTGACGTATGACCGGATGCTAAATGACGTAATTCAACCGGAAATAAAGTCCCAATGTCAACTATACTTCCCAAAATATACACAAAACTCGATAACAACAGCCAACACACAGTAAAAAATAAATTTTCTTCTAACAAATGTCTGAACGTCGCTCGTGTCGTATCTCATTCACATGCCACTGTTTACAGCTTTACTAGACTTCCCACGGGGTAAATAAATCTGTTTGACATTCAAACACGCCTGGTTACCGCTAGCGACATCTATCGGCGTTAAATTCACTTTTAATGCACAGACCAGCTGATTGAAACGGCGTGGCGCGCGAGTTGCGCGTTGTCGTAGATCATTCATAGATGGCGTTAGTAGTTCCAATGATCTACACATAAATCACAATTGTTCATAACTTGCAATCACGATTCAGATGGGTGGGCAGAGCTGTTTTACGATACATTTATAGATCGTTAAGACGCTAATCGGTTCCATTATGTTAAGATGCGAATTTATTGCTATTGATAGTACTGGACTGCGCATCTGGATTTTAAGTGCTTTCTTGTCATTGTCATGCACTTTTTAGGGTTCCGAAGTCCTACAAGGAACCCTTATAGTTTCGTCATGTCCGTCCGTCTGTCCGTCTGTCCGTCTGTCCGTCTGTCCTAATCCTTTACAGCTTAATAACTTCTACAGTTATAAACATAAGTAAATGAAATTTTGTTAAAAAATAGTCTACATTTAGATCTCAATTTTAAAAGAATAAAAGATTCGTTTTTGCGTATTTTAGGGGTGGCGTCCATACATGTGAAATGGAGAAAAAAAAATTTTTTTCGCTGCACCCCCTCGTGTGGGATATCATTGAATAGGTCTACTAAAATGAAGGTAATGTTTGATACACCACTTTTTTATCAGGTGTACCATCTGCGAAATATAGGCCGCCAAAGTGGCTTGCAATGTGTCCCCCCCCCTGCCATTTCTAAACTATGCAATGTAGAAACTTATAATCTTCCACATTGATAGACCTTTGTAAAAACTCTCTTTTAAAATTATTTCGAGTATAATGTGATTATAATTTTTTGAGTTATAGAGAGAAAACTGAAAAATACTTAAAACGTCCTAGTTCAAAGGTCATTGACCTTAGAGAAAAATTATCATAGCAAATAATGCTCCTTTAGCTACTTTCTATTTGAAAAAATCACAAAAAGTAACTTTGAAATGACAAACGTCTTAAATTTGGCTTCTTGAATTTATCGCTAGATGGCGCTACTAACAACACGCTCTGAGTCGCGAATGCTGCCGATTATTGCAAAAACTAAAATAGCCATGATTAATATTCGATTTGATTCGTTTGTAATTACACCTACTTAAGGAACCCTATAATACTGAGCATGGCCCGACATGCTCTTGGCCGGTTTTTTGCAGTAATATAACTCTTACCTGTATGGTCATCTGAGAGGTCTTCTTTATCAATTGTTACTTTCTTACTTGACCCTTGTCATTAAACAGTCGGTATTTACCATTTCACAATTTCTGACGCAGTCATATCTCATGCTTTTCTCCACAGTACTCTCAAGTTCTAAAGTACCTGTAAAGCAAAAAAGAAATTTCACAAGTTTCGTCTAAAATTTATCAAATAAACGTGGATGCTGTCCAAAACAAAATTGTAACGCTGCATTGCACCATTTCTTATTATCCCTGATGTTTCTCCCTTGTCTTCCGAAATATAATTACAGTTGCAGCTTCTAAGATAATTTCATAAGCGAGTCGTGTTATGTGTTTAAGTGAATTTGCTCCTGTATTTATCTGGTTAACGTCTTATTTGGGTTGTGGTTGCTTCTGTAGCTGATATACATTTATCATTTGGATTGTGGTTTTGTTCAGTATAGTTAAATTAATATATTTTAATTTTAATTTTGTTATTACTAACATAGTTTTTAAGTAAATAATGTTACTAACCCTATGAGTCTTGGTTACTTGACACAAATAAATAATAATAATAATAATAATAGTCGTATGTGTTTGTATTGTGATTTCTTGATCTATAACTTCATTGCCTTGTTGTTTACTGCTGCATATAATACTATCCTGAAGAGCAATTATTTATTGTAATCATCACTGGATAAGTTCATTGGTGACCGCTAAAAAAGCGTCAGTGAATCTGTTATTGTTCGCTGGTCTGGGTTTACTTAAACTGGTAAGTTTGATGATATTCCGCTATTAGCCAATCGTCAGAGCTTCGTTGTTCACCGGAAGGATGAAGTTGATGTTTATAGGGTAAGCTAAATATTTTGCATTTCCCCCTTCCTACCGTTTCGTGTCACCACCCTCTTTCTTGGTTGTTATTGAAATAAACAAGAGGATTTAAAAAAGAGTTATCTACGAAGAACCTGGTAATAGAATCATTTTATATAAACGCAGCTTCAGATATTGAGTAACAAGATGAAACCTTATTTCGTTTTTATATCCCGAATGGGCAGTTGCCCATCCAGTTTGTATCAAAAATATTTTGTAAGGGGAAACCCTTTGTGTAAAGTTGTATCATCCGCTGACTCCTTGTATGTATTCAATAATATAAGGCTTATATTGAATATCATGAAAGTATTTCTTATTTTTAAGATTTGATAAAAATTTGATTGTGTAAAAATACTGAAGTATCTTCACTGTTGTTTCTGAATTCTTCTTGGCTTATACTTTGATAAACCAGTCCCATTCCTTGATTTCAAGCCCAAACCTCGCTTTCACAATAGGATTTAAAATACATCTTCTATGTGAAATTGACATAAGCTATCAAAAAGTCTCGTTTGTATTCCGTCGATTCCTGTCTACATTTTTATTATATTTTCCATTTTTTTTCATTTTTTATTACTACCAGTGACAATGTATTTCCAGCACAAATATGAGCACTTCACAGGTGCATAGTCTCCAAAACTAACTTTATTAGCGAGTCAGTGCCGACTCGGAACATTTAATTAAATCGCGTTTTGTCTGCTTTCAGCTGCTTTTTTAGGGTTCCGAAGTCCTACAAGGAACCCTTATAGTTTCGTCATGTCCGTCCGTCTGTCCGTCTGTCCGTCTGTCCGTCTGTCCTAATCCTTTACAGCTTAATAACTTCTACAGTTATAAACATAAGTAAATGAAATTTTGTTAAAAACTAGTCGACATATAGATCTCAATTTTAAAAGAATAAAAGAATCATTTTTCCGTATTTTAGGGGTGGTGTCCATACATGTGAAATGGAGAAAAAAAAATTTTTTTCGCTGCACCCCCTCGTGTGGGATATCATTGAATAGGTCTACTAAAATGAAGGTAATGTTTGATACACCACTTTTTTATCAGGTGTACCATCTGCGAAATATAGCCCGCCAAAGTGGCTTGCAATGTGTCCCCCCCCCTGCCATTTCTAAACTATGCAATGTAGAAACTTATAATCTTCCACATTGATAGACCTTTGTGAAAACTCTCTTTTAAAATTATTTCGAGTATAATGTGATTATAATTTTTTGAGTTATAGAGAGAAAACTGAAAAATACTTAAAACGTCCTAGTTCAAAGGTCATTGACCTTAGAGAAAAATTATCATACCAAATAATGCTCCTTTAGCTACTTTCTATTTGAAAAAATCACAAAAAGTAACTTTGATATGACAAACGTCTTAAATTTGGCTTCTTGAATTTATTGCTAGATGGCGCTACTAACAACACGCTCTGAGTCGCGAATGCTGCCGATTATTGCAAAAACTAAAATAGCCATGATTAATATTCGATTTGATTCGTTTGTAATTACACCTACTTAAGGAACCCTATAATACTGAGCATGGCCCGACATGCTCTTGGCCGGTTTTTACATTCAATCCAGCAAGTAAAAGTCCGATTTAAATGTCTTTTTAGATTGTTCTGCTAATTGGAAGTTCGACTAACTATGTTGATTCGGTACCAAAAAAAGCAATGTTGATTTGTTTCCCTCGTTTAGTTTTTGTTCAGCGTTAACGATCTTCATAATTTACTCTACTTCGAACAATAGATGATATTTCGTGACGTAAGTATTATATTTTCTGAGGATATTAACACTGCCCTCGCCTCATAAAAAGTAATTAAGAACTGTTCACTTCAGACGACATTGACATCGCGTGAAACCAGAAACACGAAACCCAAGTATGGAAAGTAAGTGGCCTTTGTAAAAAAGTTCAATATCAAATCATACCAAATTGTATGTCAACAGTTTCTTGTGTTAAGGTGAATGCTACAGGGTAGCCCGCGAAATTCAAAATTGTTGGCGTTTTTTGCAAATTGTAGCTTTATTTCGCGTTGTATTTCGGTCAAAATATGATTGGCGGAAATAATAACAATATATCTACTGAATAATACTCATAAAAATATTAACCTAGCTCTATAAGCTCATATTATTGAGCTAGTACAGCTAATAGAGCTAGGTTAATATTTTTTGGGAGTATTATTATTTAGATATATTGTTACTATTTCCGCCAATCATATTTTTACCGATAAACAACGCGAAATAAAGCTACAATTTGCAAAAAACACCAAAATATTTGAATTTCGTTGGCTACCCTGTAGCATTCACCTTAAGTACGATTTTGGCCACAGTCCATTGACCTGAGATTGCTATATTAACTCCGTGAAAGGTTACCACTTGTGGCTTCTGTGAAACACAAATCAAAAGACGAAATTCCCACAAAAATTAAAGCAACGACGCTAAAACCGGATCTTTTTGAACTATCAATTATAATGATTAAGAGCCTACTTTTATGGGAAGATGCCTTCATTTTTTACTTTACATCGGCTGTACTGGGTAAGGAAGTACGATTGTCTCATTCCAGTTAAATCGAATCTGAGTCAAAGTTTGGACGGAAATTGACTATCAAGGGGTAATAGGGGTAAATAAAACCGGCCAAGAGCATGTCGGGCCATGCTCAGTATTATAGGGTTCCTTAAGTAGGTGTACAAACGAATCAAATCGAATATTAATCATGGCTATTTTAGTTTTTGCAATAATCGGCAGCATTCGCGACTCAGAGCGTGTTGTTAGTAGCGCCATCTAGCGATAAATTCAAGAAGCCAAATTTAAGAAGTCTGATTGATGTCAAAGTTACTTTTTGTGATTTTTTCAAATAGAAAGTAGCTAAAGGAGCATTATTTGCCATGATAATTTTTCTCTAAGGTCAATGACCTTTGAACTAGGACGTTTTAAGTATTTTTCGGTTTTCTGTCTATAACTCAAAAAATTATAATCACATTATACTCGAAATAATTTTAAAAGAGAGTTTTCACAAAGGTCTATCAATGTGGAAGATTATAAGTTTCTACGTTGCATAGTTTAGAAATGGCAGGGGGGGGACACATTGCAAGCCACTTTGGCGGGCTATATTTCGCAGATGGTACACCTGATAAAAAAGTGGTGTATGAAACATTACCTTCATTTTAGTAGACCTATTCAATGATACCCCACACGATGGGGTGCAGTGAAAAAATTTATTTTTTCCCCATTTCACATGTATGGGCGCCACCCCTAAAGAACGTAAAAACTATTTTTTTATTCTTTTAAAATTGAGATCTATATGCAGACTATTTTTTAACAAAATTTCATTTACTTATGTTTATAACTGTAGAAGTTATTAAGCTGTAAAGGATTAGGACAGACGGACAGACGGACGGACATGACGAAACTATAAGGGTTCCTTGTAGGACTTCGGAACCCTAAAAAGCGCCTTTGTATGTGCCGCCAGGCAGCGTCAAGGCATCAAAGACTTTGTATACATGCAGATACAGCTGGACCAGTGAATTTCCTATATTACTTCAGATGTGATATTTTCCTTTCATTTTGTTTGAATTACCTACACTACATATAAGAAAAACTATGCAAGGTACAGTCTAACAAAGCAATTGGTATAAAGGGTTGAGAGATATAAATGAAGTTTTCTCAGAAAATTATGGATGTTTTCGAGTGAAATACACAAAATAACGGACAAAGTTAAACTGTATTTATACAAAACCCTAATCAAACCGTTCTATAATAACTTCCTCAGAAATCTTCATCTATATCTGGCGACCCTGTATACTAATTGCATAGGAATTAACGTACCATTTTCTGCCAACTATTAGGAACTATTAGGAAACTTCCTATGGCTATCTGTCTGTACCTTTTAACATTAAAGTTTTTTTTTTGCTATAAACACTCACAAAGATATCAAACTAACTATGAACCAGGCAATAATTTTCCTAAAACAAATTCCAGCATAAAATAAATTAACAGTTTGAAATACGAAAAAAACATGCTTTAGTCCATCATCAGATCAGCTCGATGGTACAGTCAACCGCACGTCAGTGGTAACAGTTTGACACTGACATCGTCATTACGTAAGCAGAAAGGGTTGTTTTCAAAATTCAAGTGTTACCACTAACGTGCGGTCGACTGTATCAAATTATTGTGTTGTCATCCGGATTACGTATACTTACAAAGTTTCAAATCGATACGACAATTTTATTAGAAGTTGGTTAAAATCGACTTCCAAGATTTGTTTACATAGTTAGTTAGTTATAAGACTTATAAGTGAAGCTCATATAAGCGTGCAAAAAACTACCTAAATTGTAACAAGTAAATGCAGTATCATTGCACCATTTATCTGAATCGATAGTGAAACTTTCCAATTGGTTACGACGAGTCGACGAATCTTCACGCGAGTTACGTTGGAAGCGGCGCGGGCGCAGCGTTAATTGTAAAATTAAGTAATTTCTCAGTTGAGACTGTCAAGTTGTCGACTCATTCATCTGAGTCCGGCCAAGGCGAACGACACCCGGAATCGAAGTGATTTTGTGGTACAAGTTGTGAGATTTTAGCTGGCTACAATTTGTTAGTTTTGCTGTCATAGGAACTAGAATGAGCTCAAGCGTCGGTATAGTTATTTGAGCATGTTGTTACGGTTATAAGATGTAACAATTTTGTCCGAGGACCTTTTAAGGGCTTATACGGGTTACTTTTAAACTTTCGCGTTGCATTATAACTTATTAATATGTTATGAAACGGAAATTAACGCGCACATACCCTATTTTAAGCCCCGACGTTTTGACTAGGTTCTACTGATCATGGTCACGAGCAAACTGATACAGCAGTGTAACTCCGATTCTGCGGTGGAAGAATTTTTCTACACCCTCTGTTTTTTATTATTTGCTGTAAGGCCGGTGCACTGCGCACTATACTCTCTGTCCGAATATTTTTCCGATTACAAATAGCGAGGATTGGATATTTTAATAATTAATAATTTTATTCATAATTGAAACAACAAAATTACCGGAACCGGAACTTCAAGCTAGTTCAAGCGATCTAGTTATTTGTTAATGTTGCTACGGTTATATTTTTATACGTTCTTCTACGTGTTTCTGCAAATGAAATTTTTTGAAAAGTGTACACTTTACGAAATATACTTACAGTGAAAACTACCAAAACATTACTAGTGTAAGTACTTAATTGTATAAGAGTGAGAAAACATAATAATATCTAGTCTACTGAAACATGTTCATATGAAGCCTGCATGACAGTGGTAACACTTGAATTAGAAAACCGCCCATACTGCTTACGAAATAAAGGCGCTGTCAATGTCAAATTGTTCCACTGACGTAAGGTCGACCGTCCATAAAAACTAAAAACCAAAAATACCTACAATAGGTAACAGCACACACAGCATGCACAGAAAATGTCCGCCAAAACAGTATCACAAGCCCAGAACATACAAAAATTATGCTTTTCGTTGGTCGCTTTTGCTTTGTACCACACAAAAGTAGCATTTATCACGTACCTATTCTTCCGGCCGGCAATGTAACTGATGCGTTGCTAACCGAGTTAAGAGAGGATTAATTATAAAATCACACTGAAGACTACATTGTGCGGCCATTAATTATTGTCTTTTACATTAACTTTTAATAAGTGAAACGAATTTACTTGAAATAAATGCGTTATTTTGACGACCTCTGTGGTCTAGTGGTTCGAGTGTCGGACTGCTGATAACGAGGTCGTGGGTTCGATTCCCACAGGACACAAATATTTGTGTGATGAATATAAGTGTTTGTGTTGGTCTGGGTGTGTTGCTTATGTATTATAAGTATGTATTTACAAAAAAAAAAGTATATACGTATTATATCCATTCTTCTTCTTCTTTCGTGTCAATGGTTCACACTTTTTTTATATAATATTTGGCCACTTCTATGGCGGTGATCGTGGCTTCATTTAGGTCGGCTCTTGTACAGTTGACAGGGCACAAGGGACAAGTAAGCAAATGGGCCATGGACTGAATGGGGGCCCCACAATCGCATTCAGTTTTTGAGGAGTCTCGAATTCCCCATTTGCACAAATTTTCTCTGCAGCGACCGACTTGAGTCCGGAGCCGGTTGAGGGATTTCCAGACTGGCCACGGGAGATTGTGGCCTGGGGGCAGGTGTTCTTGCGGTACTACAAAATCAGGTGGTGGTGGGAGCCTTTCCTTCCACAACTCCGTCCTCATTGCGGCTGGATGGAGTTGTGAGGTCCGAGTGGAACGAATAAAACTCTTGCGGCTTTTCAACCGGGCTCTTGGGATTTGGTGTTCGAAGAGAGGGTGTCGATGATCGGTCTCTTGTTTCAGTTTCTCCAATATACACGCGACATCTCGACGTACGGAAGGTGGAGCTATGCCCGCTAATGGATATAGCATGTTAAGAGCCGTGGGCTTTAGGCAACCAGTTATCGTACGGCATGTTTCTTTAAGGGCAACGTCGACATGCTTGGAGTGTGCGGATCGATGCCACACTGGGCACGCAAATTCACCAGCAGAAAAGCACAGAGCCATACCAGTCGTGCGCAAGACTTGTGGTGCTGCTCCCCATTCTGTGGTAGTGAGGCGACGGAGAAGGTTGTTACGCGCACAGACTTTGAGTTTTGTATTGAGGCAGTGGGATTTGAAATTCAGAGACCTGTCCAAAGTTACGCCAAGGTATTTTGGATATCCATTGTCTAGTACCCATACCACAAGCTCTGCTTAGTTTGGGACTAGATGGTGCTGTGTAAAAATGTCCCAAAGATATTTATTTATTTTATTTATTTATTTTGTGTGGAAGTGAAGGAGAACAGGAAAGTTATTTTTGTTTGTATTATAAGTTGTTAAGATCTTATACCCATAGGTGCCCAAAGGCACTAGTAGTAAAAAAACATTCATAAACACAGACGGAATAAGAAAGAAAATATACTTCACACCTCGGACGAATAAAAAAGGCGAACGGAATCTCGCTAAACAAAGACTGAAGCACTTAATTTTTTCCTAAACCCACTATAATTTCGAAAGCATTTTAACACACCAGATATATATTGTTATTTTATATGTGACACTACAACAATGACTACCGTCACACTAGATTTTTTGCGTAATCGCGGCTTTTTGGCTTACTATGGATGTGAATGTGTGCGTGGCCGGCCCGTAATTTTAAGCGAGCTGGCTTACTATGGATGCTTCACTTATTGTTTTGCGAGATTCCGTCCGCCTTTTTTATTCGTACGAGTTTTACACACAGAAAACTATGTCTGTGGTTTTACATAAACAATTGTAATGTGCTGTCGGGTGGTCGGCTTGCCCGCAACCAACGACCGTACAGCCCCATAGACGCCTAATGTTGAATATAATGCGTACAATAAATTCTGCCACTAGCTGAGGCGGGGTACTGCAATCCGATTGGCTCTACAAAGGTGGCTGTTGGCTAATCACTAACGCGGCAGTTTTGACGGCTCAGGTCGAAACTGATTTGAAGATTTCAAGTGGCGAATAGTGGCGACCTACATTAGTGAAATTTCATAGATGTGTTGCAGACAACTCTTTTGTAAAATAATGAATGCACTGAATGGGTACACCACAATTCTTGAAAAAAAAAAAAAACATTTTTAAATTCGACGAACTAAACCATCATAGCTTAAGTTAATATTGTTCTCAAGTAAGTGACTTTGTGTTTTTATTGAGAATAAATTTCTTTAAACCTACATCGGGTCGCTTATTATGAGGCGTCTATGGGGTGTGTATGTATAGTCGCTGCCCGCAACGCATTTATATTTAGTCATCGATCATACAACCCATAGACGCCTCATAACAGGTGACCAATGTCTGTCAACACATCTATAAAATTTCACTGATGTAGGTCGCCACTATTCACTACTTGAAAATCTTAAATCAATTTCGACCACTTATGTGAGCCGTCAAAACTTCCGCGTTATTGATTAGCCAATAGCCACCTTGGTAGGTAGGGCCTATCGGATTGCAGCCTCAGGTAGTTGACAGAATTTATTGTAAGCATTATATTCAACACTATGCGTCTATTGGGCTGTATGGTCGATGATATTTAGTATACCGACGAAGTCAATAACGATCTGTAAAAAAAACTAGCTGTAACTTCTTATACCCGAATGTCGTCAAAGACTTTTCAGCTTTGAAATTTCACTACACGCACGAAATGTTAGAAAAACTATAAATAGAGCAAAATCATAAAATCCTACTACCTACTAATATCTATCTTCTTCTGCTATCTATCTATACTTAATTACAAAGACAGATGGCCTGTCTGACTGATTCATCAACGTAGAGCCGAAACTACTCAAGCTAGAAACATGAAAATTTGGACAGTAGCTTCCTTTTGTAACGCAAGCACCCACTAAGAAGGGATTTGGACAGTAGTTTCCTTTTGTAACGCAAGCACCCACTAAGAAGGGATTTGGACAGTAGCTTCCTTTTGTAACGCAAGCACCTACTAAGAAGGGATTTGGACAGTAGCTTCCTTTTGTAACGCAAGCACCCACTAAGAAGGGATTTGGACAGTAGCTTCCTTTTGTAACGCAAGCACCCACTAAGAAGGGATTTGGACAGTAGCTTCCTTTTGTAACGCAAGCACCCACTAAGAAGGGATTTGGACAGTAGCTTCCTTTTGTAACGCAAGCACCCACTAAGAAGGCATTTTTAGAAAATTTTACCCTAAAGGGGTGAAGTAGGGTATTATAGCATATATGAAAAATCTTTCCTCCTGGATCGATTCACTCAAAACTTGGGAAAAATAATCTCTAAAGTAAATAATGAGACAAGTACTTTATCTTTTTCCAAAATTCTTCCTAAAAGAGAGTTCAATAGGGTAATAAATTTTGTATGGAGAATATTATTGCGTGGCTGAATTGAGTCGAAACTCGTTATAAATAATCTTTAAAGCAATTAATGAATTACGTGTTTTTGAATTTTTCGAAAATTATACTCAACGGGGGTAAGAAGGGGTGTTAAAGTTTCTATTAAAAATCTTTCTGGAGTTACGCTCGATGAAAATAAACTAGATGGGGACTTAAAATGAGTCATGTTTAGGCATTGCAGATAAAATGAAACACCTGATTTTTATTTCTTATCAATGATTTGAATTTGGTCTGAACGTCTAATTTTTTTATTTGTAATATCATCGATTAGTCAGTCAAACATACAAAAAGTTTATCTTTATACTCAATAATAAATATGAGTAACAACACAAAAGCACAACAACATTCTTCTCCAAAAATGGAACAGCTCAAATGTACTTATAAAGAGAGAAATATGTCTACCTTTCGGGGTCAAGCAAGGCGGGATTATAACAAACATGCCTTTAACATTCGCTCAGACGCAATAAAATAAAGTTATGTAAAGAAAAAACTATATTTGCAGAAAACAACCAATAAGGGGAACAATTTCAGTTATTCATAGCGCTGTATTATCATGCCCGCGTAGTTGTAACTTCATACGCCTGCCATTGTATCCTGCACAGTTTATGAACTGAATATTTCGGGTTCTCATACCAACTGAGCAATTTTCTTTTTCGCTCCAGTCCTAACAGAATGATTTATTGTTTCAGATGCCAGCGATGTAGACTGAACGAGTTGGAAAAATTGGGACGCTGAAAAAGTTTGACGTATTTCTGCTCAAGTGAACAGTTTCAAAATTTTCGCATCCTTGTTTGTGTTGTGACGTGTGCGTGACGACAAGTTGAGTGATGTTCGAAATTTAAAATGCGTGGCGGTGGTTGGCTTTTGCGCGCAGTGTCTATGTGATTAGTGATGTGCTGTGTCGATAGTGGTTATCGCTAGCTGTCGAGATGGCGACGATGGATCTCACCAACGAGGTGGTCCGCTTGCGGGCTGAGCTCGAGAAGGTGTCCACAGAGCGAGATATGCTCCTCTGTGAGGTCTCCAACTTGAGACGGGAGCTGGAACTGAGCGAGTTGAAACATTTGCAAGATGACGTCAGGTTAGTAACAAGTTAACAGTATAATTTAATAAAACGTTCTCAAGTAAGGTAGCTTTACATAGATGATAGCGTTCCACATAAAGTCTTTGTACATAACAACCGTTTCCGAGCAAACAAAGGGTGCCTACGTCTTGTAGGTCCTTTCAAAAGCTCGACAGTTCGTCGGGGACCTCTCATACCACAGACAATGATTCGGTCCAAGTAACACACTTTACGCTAGTAGAAAATAAGAATCATTTGACGCGAATTAAATTCCGTTTAATTCGCGTCAAATGATTCTTATTCTTACTTTTAAAATTAATAATAAAATTGTTGACAATTTATTTTATTTGTAAATGTATCAAACTAAGCAATAAGAATTTTATAATTTAGTTACCAGGATATTTATAAAAATTGTCCTAAAATTACAAGATACAAACCCCACAAAAGTTAAAGGAATATCCTATCTTCAATCCGGAAGATTTCAATCAAATACGAACCAAATTGCCCCGCTACGTCCCACACCTTGGCCCACTCCCACACGCGTGCCTATTACTCCTATTGTTCGCGGGAGGTTTCCGACGACAGTGACGTCAGAAGGTCCTCTGCACTCTTTTCAAAAGACCCTTTCACACGAGTCGACGTCGAGGAACGAATAAAGGAGACGTTGACGTGACCGTGTATCTAACATGAGACTTGAGAGCTCTATTTACGAATACAAAAACGACATGATTTATAACTTTTATAGCAATTTTAAAGATTTGCGTTAGGTATGGCGTTTTGAGTTATAACGTGTTTAAGTGGCTTACTTGAACGACTATTGTGTGGTTATGAGGAAGACGTTAATTATTTTGAAAAATATAAAAAATCACATCTATATGAAATGTTTATACAGTCTCTCTGTATTGTGCAGAGATCTTGTGCTAAGAAATGACCTTGTACCCATACCAACTAATAGGATTTATACCATAGATAATAACATCATTTTAGAGAACGATGATTTAAATATTGGCCACAAATCACTTGCTACTGCAAATTCAAATAAAACTAATTACAGGCACTTTTGAAAAGTCGGGCTCTAGTTGCACGGTTCCAAATTATGGGTTATATAGAGAAGAACCGGCAAGAAACTCCATGATATACTCCTTTTAAAGTAGTTAATTGTTTATTACATCAAATTCATTCAAATAATGTGAATATAATGTAGGTTAATGTCAGAAACAAACAAAAACATTAAACGTGAGAATATTGCCTTTAGAAATAAACCTAAAAAAACTTGCCATAGTATGAAGGAGTTGACCTGTCCCGACAGACGGCACCCGTTCACGAGCATGACGCCATATCGACTAATAGGTTGGCTGCCTTGTTTCATATATTCCGTCATTGGATAAGCCCATCGAAATAGTTCAGTCATTATAACTGTCAGTTATTACTCACTCCCAGATCTAACATCTCTTAATGAATAAGTAGTTACCGTAACACTTTAGAACTCCAATTATAGTATTGTGATGCAAAGGTCGTAGTTTAGAAATAATTATAGCTTGCATAGAGAGTTATTTTCCTCAGTTGAGTCATTTTAAACATGGGAAGATACTGCATAATAGCATGAATTGTTGTTCTTCGGTTTCATCTTAACTTATAGTTATAATGTCTTCATGATACAAACGCTTATGAACCATCATCCTCCTACCCTGCACTTTCTTTGGAATACAATTATCATCTTTCACACTATCCATCCATCTTTTCTTTGGTCTGCCTCTTTTCTTATAGCCATCCACATTCATACTTAATACTTTTCTCGTGATATGCTCCTCATTCCTCCGCATCGCGTATCCATACCGTGATAATCTGTTGCTACTCAATGTTTCTGTCACTAGCGCTACTTTCGGACTCCTTCTATCATCATCATCATCATTTCAGCCGAAAGACGTCCACTGCTGTACAAATGCCTCCGCTATGCGGGTTGGCAATCGCAGTTGGTTGAATAAATACTCAGAAAACACTGCTGCCCATCCTCTGGTAAACCCCTTAGTCGCCTTTTACGACACCTACAAGAAGAGATGGGATGGTGCTATTCTTTGTGTTCGGCACCACAGGAACATACTCATTCAGGACTCCTTATACATATACTCATTCTTCATCCCATCCATTCTCGTTACACCACCACACCTTAAAATTCTCATCTCAGCTATACGAACGCTGGTGTGTTAAACATAGTTTACAATTACGCCTTGTAAAGTGATTAAAACACGACTTTTTGAAATCCAGCCAAGAAAATTATTTCCTTCAACGATAATTAAAAAACATTATCTAATTTTACCTAATAGGTATTTCGCCGAACCATATAAATACATTACATGCTTAGTGAAGCTGATTGCACACAAAAATGCCAACTATGCCGCTTGTATTACGTGACCGCAGGGATTAACGGCCTTTATAAAGCATACAAAATGTGTTACTCACAAGTTAATCTGTAGGTACTATCAGGTAATCTGTAGGTACTATCAGGTAATCTGTAGTTAATCTGAGAATTAAAGTTAGTCAATAGATGTTACCTGCTTATGACGTGCGGAGTCGTCAACTTCATTGGCTGTAAGTTTAACGATAGAAAAGTTGAATAATAAGGTTGCAGCACAGGTGATAAAAAATATACACGAAGTGCTGCGAACAATCATAGTGAAGCCAACAAAACCGTGCTCCTGCGTGTACAAACCAGCGCTCACGCACACACATGCACCTCACACCGTGCTCACCGCTCTCAGTATACATATAAGTCGTGGCATCGTCCAGTAAGCATCGTGGAAATAAATATCCTTCAGGTCCTCTTTATGGCCAAAGCCACAAGTAACAATTTGTGTTCACATTAGGGATTAAAATGTAGGGAACAGCTGATTTTTTTTCGTGATATCAGGGCTGGCCCCATAGTAAAAGTTGTTCATACCGATGAGTACAATGACCCCTTAAGAGGTTTTCAGTTATTTCAATAACATGTTGTATATGGCACAAAATACTAACGTGATTTTTACGTACTGTATGTTTGTTTAAATAAACAGTAATTACCTCACGCTTTCTAATGTGATGCAGTGACTGATTTGCATAGCTACCACGTGAAAGCGAAACACCATGGTATGCTATGACATCACATAATATGTCACTGTATAGAAATGGACATCATTTTACGAGAGTACCTTCTTAACGGGTAGATGTGTCGTCACGGTAGTTATCCATGGAAAGTGTTACAGTGTTAAATGGAAGAAAACGTTGAGTAAACTGTTGCAAAGAAAAATTTGAATTCAAGTACACTGGGTTTTTTTTGAGATTATCTAAAGAAGAACCGGAGTGACCGACATAGCTTGTAGAACCAGTAAGCTCAAGTGGCAGTGGGCTGGCCATGTCTGTCGAAAGACCGATGGCCGCTGGAGCAGACGAGTTCTTGAGTGGAGACCGCGAATCGACAATCGCAGGGAAGAGCGCCCCCCAGCCAGATGAACTGACGACCCGAAGAAGGTAGCTAGGGGAAACTGGATGAAGAAGGCAGAGAACCGATTTTTGTAGCGCAACTTTGGAGGGGCCTATGTCCAACAGTGGACTGCGATAGACTAAGTTGATGAATGAGGTTTTTAGCGCGCCAAAATCCTCCTTTTTAGGGTTCCGTAGTCCTACAAGGAACCCTTATAGTTTCGTCATGTCCGTCCGTCTGTCCGTCTGTCCTAATCCTTTACAGCTTAATAACTTCTACACTTATAAACATAAGTAAATGAAATTTTGTTAAAAAATAGTCTGCATATAGATCTCAATTTTAAAATATTAAAGAAATCGTTTTTACGGTTTTTTAGGGGTGGCGTCCATACATGTGAAATGGGGATGAAATTTTTTTTTCGCTGCAACCCCTCTTCTGGGGTATCATTGAATAGGTCTACTAAAATGAAGGTAATGTTTCATATATCACTTTTTTATCAGGTGTACCATCTGCGACATATAGCCCGCCAAAGTGGCTTGCAATGTGTCCCCCCCCTGCCATTTCTAAACTATGCAACGTAGAAACTTATAATCTTCCACATTGACAGACCTTTGTGAAAACTCTCTTTCAAAATTATTTCGTGTATAATGTGATTATAAGTTATAGATAGAAAACTGAAAAATACTTAAAACGTCCTAGTTCAAAGGTCATTGGCCTTAGAGAAAAATGATCTTAGCAAATAATGCTCCTTTAGCTACTTTCTATTTGAAAAAATCACAAAAAGTAACTTTGACATGACAGACTTCTTAAATTTGGCTTCTTGAATTTATCGCTAGATGGCGCTACTAACAACACGCTCTGAGTCGCGAATGCTGCCGATTATTGCAAAAACTAAAATAGCCATGATTAATATTCGATTTGATTCGTTTGTAATTACACCTACTTAAGGAACCCTATAATACAGAGCATGGCCCGACATGCTCTTGGCCGGTTTTTACGAATAGGCTATTTCTACTCCCATAAGAAAATACAGGTATTATGCAAGATCCTACTGCATATTGTTTGTCTAAAATAATCCAAATCATAACTCTGTAATTATGAACTCACCAATAGAGGTAGCTAGTTGACGAGTCATCATCATCATCAATATCATCAGCCTATAGCAGTCCACTGCTGGACATGGCCTCCCCAATAGCGCACCACTGTCCTCGATCCTTGGCCACTCTCATCCAGCTTCTACTATTCACCTTGCGAAGATCGTCACTCCATTTGGCCTCAGGCAGGACGTCTCACGCTACGCGATTCGCGGTCTCCACTCAAGAGCACGTCCACCCCAGCAGTCATCGGTTCTTTTGACTAATAAAGCCAGCCTTTTGCCACTTCAGCTTGATTGTCCTGTGGGCTATGTCGACAACTTTGGCTCTCTGTCGGAGTAAATGAGTACCTACGATGGTATTTTTCTTCTAGAAGGGTTCAGACCCTTTGTTCAACAGTATATTGTAATAAAACTCACTAGGTACTTACAAGAGTGATTATATTTTCTTTCAATCTCAATACACTTCTCAAACACGTCCGGATTCGATGCTGGCCTAGAGCGAAGAGAGGGTGCGTCTCCCGCGCACCATAGAGAATCATAAATTATTATCAGTGTTGCCATTACCAAAGAGAATAATATCAATATTATAATCGACTGAAACAGTTGGATTTGCTACGATTATTACAAAACCTAACACTCGACCATCCTGACGTTGTGCATGTCCTCATGCACGCAGACAGAATGTACCTAACACTTGGCCAATGAATTTACACTCGTCAACATCGAATCCGTACTTACAATCATATTTAATTAATGATTAATATATGCCATTTATGAACCCTCCTTCTCACGAATAGCATACATTAAAAAAAGTTTTTAGCCTTAATGGCTGTGAACCCTCCTTCTCACAGACCACCACGACTAAACTTGTGAACCCTCCTTCTCACAAGCAATGTAAATTGTAGTTCCTCAAATCATGATGGCAGTGAACCCTCCTTCTCACAAACCATGATGATAATACTTGTGAACCCTCCTTCTCACAAGCAATGTAAATTGTAGTTCCTCAAATCATGATGGCAGTGAACCCTCCTTCTCACAAACCATGATGATAATACTTGTGAACCCTCCTTCTCACAAGCAATGTAAATTGTAGTTGCTCAAATCATGATGGTAGTGAACCCTCCTTCTCACATACCATGATGGTAGTACTTGTGAACCCTCCTTCTCACAAGTACCTACTATAAATAAATTAAATATAAAACATTCTATTTAAACTAGTCATAAACATAATGGCGGTGAACCATCCTTCTCACCAGAAATATAATTGGAAATACTTGAACTATTTTTATTCATTTTTTTTTTTTTTTTTTTCATATTCATATATTTTTCATCTAATCCTTTTATCAATCACATTTTTAAATCAAATAAAGTAGCTTTACTAGCATCATATAGTTTATCACTGATTACCTACACCACTAAAATGATTCATAGGCATTATCTCTAACTATCAGTCATACCTACTTATTTACATATTTTTCTTTTTCTCATAGATCATAAGTATACATTATCACATAGTATTCCTCAATCCACAATTTCTTATCATTCATAATTCATAAACGTTATATTATATAAACCTATCAAATAGGTATATTTATTTAATATTTACTATTCGTCCTAGCTTGTAGACATAATTATCTATTAGTATCTATTTATTTATATATTTCAAGGTTATTCCACAATCCTTTATTAATAATGCCTTTTTATAACAATTAAACTGTATGGTTGTGTATATTTTCATGTACATAAAATGTACAACAATAATATAACAGTAACTTTGTATACCACTCAAAATTTATTATGGAAACTAATCAAATGCTTCAAGACATTGATACTTAATAACGTTTAGATAACATTAAAGATTTATCACATAAACATGATGATGGTACCAAAATGCGATAAAATACCGAAGAATTAAGCAAGTCAGTATAACCTACTAACAATCACATTGAAGCGTCATCACCTCCAATACTCATATTCTCCTCATCACTACCGTTATCGGTTTCATCATTATCATCACTACTTTCATTTACATTTAGAGCAGCCACGTGAACCCAAGGTAACATACGATCGGCAGCAACAGTGGTTTTGCGTTTGTTTTTAGTACTACACAATCCAGGTATGGCGGCTACCCTATAACGGTCGTTGCCCAACACAGTGACTACACGGTAAGGACCTATGTACGATGAAACTAATTTCTTACTCTTTCCGTCATTTTTATATGAGGTTCTAGTGACTTTAACAAGTTCGCCTTCAGTATATGTACGCGCAGGACGCCGGTTTTTATCATGAACTTTTTTTTGTTTTTCCTGCTCCTCATCTATTTTATCTTTAACAGATTCCCGTAACAGTATAGTGTCTATGTTTTCTCTAGTCTCACGAACTATCTCATTTAGTCTGGGATCAATCTCTGCATTCATATTTAGTCCGAACATGACTTCAGCCGGCGTCCTACCGGTGGCTTTTTGACGAGTATTATTCATACCCCATTGGATTTTTCCTACTTTATCATCCCAAACTCTTTCATCGCAATTAAGATTCTGTGCCGTCAACGAACTAAGAATGGTGCGGTTATACCGCTCGACTTGACCATTCGACCTCGGACTGGCGACCGCATTCAAAATATGTTTAATGCCCTTATCCAAACAGAACCGCTTAAACGCATGAGATGTGAAGCATGTGCCTCGGTCACTGATGATACGGTCGGGGTTCCTAAAGATAGAGAATATATCCTCAAAGACTCTTATTGCCGTTTGCGTCTTAGTGTTGCGAACCGGATTAATGAAAACAAACTTTGTGAAAGCATCTACTGTCACTAAGAGGTAGGAATTTCCACGTTTGGAACGGATAAAGGGCCCAAGGTGGTCGATGTGTATGGTGTGGAAAGGAATCTCTATTTTAGCAATCGGATGTAAATGCCCCTCGTTAGTGGCAACCTTTTTAGAATATGCGCACTCAAGGCATGCCTCAACGTATTTCTTAACAAATCTAGTCATTTTAGGGAACCAATATGTTTTTTTTATGCGTTCTAAGGTCTTTTCCACACCAAAATGACCAATATCGTCATGATTCATGCGGCAAAGTTGCCACCTTGCGCCCTTTGGTACTACCCAACGTAAATTAGTTTTTTCACCGTTTATACATTTATAAAGTTTATTTTCCTTGATTACATAGTTATCTTTGATATGTTTTAATTTATCAGCGTCAATATCGGTAGTAATAATATCACGTATTCGACAAAGTTCCGAATCTCCTATCTGCAACGTGTGTAACCAGTCATCACCACTTATCATCATAACACTAGGGTACTGACTTGAGTCGATTAAATCATCTGATAACTCGACTGGGTTACGCGATAGAGCATCCACGTGTGCCATTTTAGTACCAGCACGATACTCCACAGTACATTGAAACTCCTGTAGAAGAAGCCACCATCGAGCTATGCGCGGGATCATGTCACGTTTTAAAAATGTTGAACGCAGAGCGCTACAGTCCGTGACAATTTTAAAGTTTTGGCCTAACAAATAAACTCGGAATTTCTTGAGTGAACATACTACAGCTAGAGTCTCGAGCTCAAACGCGTGAAAGTTTTTCTCCTCTGGAGAAGTCTGTCGGCTGTAGTATGCTACCGGCTGGAAAGGTACGCTAACGTGTGAACGCTGCAATAATATGCCTCCGATGCCAATTTTACTCGCATCAGTGTGCAGTTCTGTTTCGGCGGTCGGATCGTATATGGCTAATATAGGCCTATCAACCAATCGCTCCTTAAGCGCTCTAAAATCCGTGTCTTGATCTTCTGCCCAAACCCAATTCACATTTTTCCTAAGTAATTTATTTAGCGGATGTGCTATAGATGCAAAATTCCTAATAAATTTTCTAAAATACCCGACCAAACCTAAAAATTGTCGTACTGAATGAACATTGTTAGGGCATGGAAAATCTAAGACTGACTGAACCTTTTTGTTACCAGGGCGCACACCAGCAGCACTTATTTCATATCCCAAATAAATAATCTCATTTTGAAGAAAGTCACATTTCGATAGATTAAGGGTTAAATTTGCCTTCTCTAGCAACTGCATAACTCTTTCAAGCCTCTCCAAGCATTCTATTACGCTCTTTCCATAAATAAGGACATCATCAATGTAAACCATTGCTTCTGTAAACCTAGCAGATCCAAGAACTCTATTCATCATCTGCTGAAAAACAGCGGGTGCATTCGCAAGCCCGAACGGCATACGGTTAAACTCGTACTGGCCGTCGGGGGTTACGAATGATGTTAGTGGTTTTGACTCCTCAGATATGGGCACTTGGTAATAACCAGAGGACATATCCAGGGTTATGAAATATGCTTGCCCTGAAAGTCGAGCAATTTCATCTTCAATGACCGGCATTGGGTATCGCTCCTTCACCGTGACAGAGTTCAGAAGCCTGTAGTCAACACACAATCTTTGCTTGCCATCCTTCTTTCGGACTAGAATGATAGGACTTGCGTATTCTGACACAGACTCCCTAACTATGCCGGCGTCTAACATTTCCCCAATCATCTCCCTAACATGTTCTCGTTCCTTGTGCGCTAACCTGTACGGTCGATACACAACGGGACGTTTACTATTTAATTCTATGTTCATTTCAGCTACACTTGTGCACCCTAATTCTTTTAAAGTCGTTCCGAAACAATGTTTATAGCGCTTTAACAGATTTATTAGTTGTTGTCGCTCAAACTCATCTATTGTATCACCTACGTGTACCTGACTAACATCAAAGCTTTCCTGTCCTACCAAAGAAGAATCCGTAGTTGTGTATAAACGCCTAACTAACTGCACTTTTGAACCCCTACCTATGACGCTCCCCATTCTTAGCTGACACGATTTTGACAATGGAGTAATGTAAATGAACATTTGAGAAACGTTCGCATAATACACTCCTCCATTAACAATAAACTGTTGATTCGGCTTTCCTACTACTTTGCCACTTAACAAAATATTTCCGTCTATAACTTCGTTACAACGAGCCTTAACTACAGCTGGACCATGTATCAGAACATCTGCTACGACTAATACGGTGACAGACATGTCTTCGCTTTCGTTTAATTGTGGAAACGTAAACTCTTGTGCTACATCAAAGAATTTGAGTTCCTCAGCATTTTTGTAAACTATAATATGAGACTGTTCAGTAAAGGACTGACCTACTAACAGTGGCAAATCGAGAAATCTATCCTCTACCACATGGCATGAAACACGGGCTCTAACACTGTCTATTATTAAATCCACCGTTACTCCACCTTCAGATTGCATAACGTAATTACCGAAACCCTTCAGGGGAACAGGAGGGGAGTCGCATGATAGGCCTAACGATGTAGCGACAGACTGTGTCATTAGTGTAGCCTCACTACCAAAATCTACAAAACATTTCACTAAAGCGCCGTTTATCCTAGCCTCTTTAACAAACTTTGAATTTGACCCTGACGTTACGATACACATAGTTTTCTGAGTTTCATCGGCCTTTTTGAAGTTGTCTATCCTAAACGTGCAATTTTCAATTTTGTGGCCAAACTTACGACATTTTTGACACTGAATCAGAGGCTTAGGGCATTTAAGATAAGGATGCCCCTTTTCTTTGCAATTAAAACAAAATAGTTCATTAGAATGATAATAATTATTGGTAGACTTGGTAGATCGATTTGTCGAGCTACTATTGCTTGTAGAATTAAGTACTGATGATGTTTTCCCTTTAAAGTTAGAACGGTCAATTGATTGTGAAGTTTCCTTATTACTCATAAGAAATTGTAACAGTTGATCAGGATGTGTACAACGTAATGCGTTAGCGCTTGACCTCATAGTCCTGTCGCCCAAACCATGGATAATGCATTCCACTGCACGCTTGCCTTCGATGTCACATCGGTTCAAAAGAGCTAGTTTTTCATAAAAATATACCTCAAGAGGTTCATTAAACCTACTCCTCCTTCTAAGCATGTCCTCCAAGGATTGACCATAATTTTCTTCGAATGGGAAAGCACTCAAAAGTTTTTGCTGCCACTCACTCCAACTAAAAAGTATGGAATTCAGACTCTCATACCATGTTTTGGCCAATCCTTGGAGTTTCTGCATAGCGAAATGGATAATAGTTTTTTCATCCCAGCCATAGACAGTGGCACATTCATTTACCTTCTTAAGCCAAATGTCAATTCTTTGACTCTTGGATGAAGGGTCAAAGCTCGGTAAAATATTTTTGTGATTTATATTATTATGACTACTTTGTACTAAAGGTGCCACTGTTGATGGCTCGCCCTGGGACTTCAAACGACATAAAGAATGTATAAAGTTCATCATTTCTTTAGAGGTAAAAAGTGGACTTTCTGACCGTTTCATTCGCTGCGGAGACGAAGTGTTACCGCCGCCATCGCACGCTCCACGTGATCGCCGCTCCTCAGGGCTGTGAGTTAGACGCGACCTTAGACGCGGAGGCGATGTGTTGCCGTCGTCATCGCGTACTCCTTGTGATCGCCGCATCCTAGGGCTGCGCGTTGAAAGTGGTGCTCGATCACGAGGCCGCGGCCGTTCCTCTTCGTTGTCCTCATGGTGGATGTGGTTTCTTGCAATCGACACACCCCGTCTTGTACGGCTACGAACGTGACTGCGACTACGACTACGATAGTCGCAACTTCCTCGGCGCGTTCGACTGCGACTAGTCCTATCCATTTCTGGACTCGGGCCCGGGTCTCGACGGGTAGGCGTTCTCAACCGCCTCCGAAGAGAAGACTCATCCTCACGTGGCATCGCTTTTTCTGAAACTTGTAGACACAAGCTATGCAACTATTCGATTATCTCACTAAAATACAAAAATCTGATTATCTCGGAAACGGTGCGTCGTAGCTCAAAAATAAATAAATTTTGTTCCCCCGTAGAGCCCATGCACGTACTGCTCACCACATATACACATTATACTATTCGATAAAACCCAAACTTCGATTATTTTGACATGTGGGTAGTTGTGGAACTTGTGGATAAAATTTTAATTATCTCGAAAAATTTGCATCAAAATTAAAAATAACGGAGGATTGAACCCCTCAGGTACTTATTCTATGCACGACACACACGTTTGATAGTTTATAACAAATTTTGATATTGATAATAATATTCACATGCATAAAATTTTATGCAAAAATTTACAGCTTCTACTACCATAATTATGAGGCGTAGATATCGTTAATATTTAAATAGTAAGCAGGATAATACCACTTCTGAGATGTAATAAAACTCACTAGGTACTTACAAGAGTGATTATATTTTCTTTCAATCTCAATACACTTCTCAAACACGTCCGGATTCGATGCTGGCCTAGAGCGAAGAGAGGGTGCGTCTCCCGCGCACCATAGAGAATCATAAATTATTATCAGTGTTGCCATTACCAAAGAGAATAATATCAATATTATAATCGACTGAAACAGTTGGATTTGCTACGATTATTACAAAACCTAACAATATGTAATTTATGGTCTGTGTTGTTGTTATGTATTCTTCGGCCACATTTAATCACCCCGAGTCCAATGAAGCCATTCTTTAACCTCATTAATTATGCCACACTTAAGCAATTTTAAGTCACAAATATTGCTCGACAGTCCATAAAACTTTTGCTGTGGGTGTGTAAAACAAGCAATAAAATTAATTCAACTACCCACTTGTAAACTAATAGATCGGTACAATTTGTGGAAAGGACACAGGGATAGTACAGAAGTGTCAATCATTATCAGCTAGTGTCTTCTACTTGAAACGGAGCTCCTACTAGATTACTTATCTCATTACAAGGCTCTCTAAGGACCCATGGGCGTCCCGTTCGCTATCTTTAATCAAGGACTGTTTACGCCAATACCAGGCAATAGGTTGACGCTAATAGCTCAATCTATAGAAGGCGATGAGGAAAACTGGATGCGTAAATTATAAAATAAGTAATAATCAGATATTGGCGCAATCTATCATCAACTCAGCTTATCGCAGTCCACTGCTGGACATAGCCTCTCCCAAGTTGCGCCACAACACTCGGTCCACTATCTTCTGCATCCAGTCCCCCCAGTCACCTTCTTCAGGTCGTCGGTCCACCTAGTGGCGGGGCGCCCTACGCTGCGTTTGCCGATTCGCGGTCCCCACTCAAGGAATCGTCTGCTCCAACGGCCATCGATCCTTCGACAGACATGGCCAGCCCACTGCCACTTCAGCTTACTGATCTTAAAAGCTATGTCGGTCACTCCGGTTCTTCTCCGCAACCTATGCATTTATGTTTATGTTTATGTTTCCTAGATGTTGCTGTGTAAAATGTCACAAAAATATTTATTTATTTATGTAATTCTGCGATAGACTTGAGATAATTAATTAGTGGCAATCTGCAACTCGAGTGCTGTGAGACTGATAAGACTACTCTAAACTCACGATTACGTGTGAATTCTAGCATATCTTTCACGCCTTCTGTACCTTTTTGTTTTGTGTGAATACACATTGTGGCAACGAGACTGTTCGCCCCCGACCATGACGTCATAAGGCTTGTTCAAAACGTGGGCAGGTTACTTTGTTACGTCATTTGTTACGACCTTGACGTATTGGTCAGCGAGATTTGTTACCGATGAGAAATGCAATTCACACTGTATGCTAAGTTATATTTACTTAGATTTTGAAAACATAACCAGCCCATTACTGTCCCACTGGGCACGGGCCTCTTTTTAGTACGAGAAGACTAAGGCCTTAGTTCACCACGCTGGCCTAGTGCGGGTTGGCGGCCTACACACACACACCATTCTGAATTATATGGAGCACTCTCAGGTGTGCAGATTTCCTTACGATGTTTTACTTCACCGTTAAAGCAAGTGATAATCGAATTTAAATTCGCAAATGAATTCGAAAAGTCCTCCTGCGTAGAAGGCACAGACCAGTAAGGGTCTGTGGTAGAAGGCAAGCGTTCAATCACTAGGCTATCACTGCTTAAATTTTGCTTAGATTTTGAAAAATTAATGATAATTGTTTTATTTATATTTAGTCCTTATTCGGACGTAAGGACAAAGTTGATTTGAAGAATGAATTGATTTCATAAGTGTTAAAGACCAAGTGGATAACTGAATAGTTACACAATCACAAAGATCATCAGTTGAACTGAGAACGAGCAAGAATAAGAATTATGAACGACTTTTACATTTGTAAAAGTACCTAACAATGATCTTGCAAACGAGATACATGATTCACGAAATGTCAATACAAAAAATAACAACCATATACATACCTAATTGATGTTTTGTTTCGGCTCCTAATAAGTAGTAGCGTAATAGGCGTACCTAACAGAGATTCGGAGATATGCCACCCACATACAACGGCCTAGTGAGACCTCATACACACGGCTACAAATCAAGCTGTACATTTCCAGTTTATGCTGACCTCGCATTGTATAGGATTTCCGTACAATGCGAGATTAGCTTATACTGGAAATGTACAGCTTGATGTGTAGCCGTGCGTACACTTCGCTTGAAACTCAAAATTATATTCGCAATGAAGATACACAACAATTAATAATTAAATTAATTATTAATTATATACTATGTGGAAGATGCGGATTCTGTCATTACCGTACTTATTTATTTTAAAGGAACGGAACGGAAAGTATAAAAATACTTTAATTTGGATGAACCTGCCTTATCATCTCTGCATCACCCTAAGGTTGACTGGGAGAGAATGCCTAAAGGAATTTAGTCCGCCTATGTACATTTGTTGCATTAAGTTTAAATAAATAAATAGGTAAATCAAAAATAACTAATGTTGAATTAGCTCCAAATTGGCAATAGCTGTGTGGCGACATCTACCTCACCACATGGAAACTACCATTGACTTAGCGTAGACAATGACAACAGAAATTCCGAATCACGCACAAGGGTGATGTAGCGACATCTATCCGGTGACATAAGAACTATCCTACATCACGCAAGCAGAGTTTACACGCAAGTTAGCATAAATACAACCGCCCAACATCAACCGTTGGGGGGCCGGCGCGCCCGCCAGGCGCAGAACCAGCCTGGCCGGAGGATCCTCCCTTTATGTTGGAGGGACATGACACCTCGTTCCTCCACAGCTGTTATCATATTCAGCCACCTCATATACCGCTACTATGAACGGTCGTGACGTAATCATCACTAGAATAAGAGTTTGTACCATAGAATAGGCAATAAATACAAGTATTTATACTATCATTTCTATGTACCTTTTGGTGTAGCGAACGTCCCACCAGCGCCATCTAGCTAGTCTATGGGTCAACTTGGGGGTGACGTTTTTAGCAACACTGCTCGCAGGCATTTTCTATAGTCGCTAACTGATCGCGCACACCGCCGCGTACGCAAATTACTGCTGCGTCGAAATCCTTGGTTTACTACTATTGTGAACCATCTCCACTCTGGAGCGCAATATTCCCGCATATACACAACTACAAATCTAGCCTAGATACGTCAGTGCATTGTGATCGAATACTGGTGGCCACCACGAAGAAGGAATCAACGGAACCTGCTGAAGATTTCAAGCTGCAGCCAGAAGCAATCCGGTAAGCGAATTACAGATTTGCCAGTTGGCTTTGTTGTTGGATGACCCCTCAAATTCTTTCACATAGGCTAGATAGGATCGACGAAATTGGACTGACACGCATCCTCGTGTTGGTCGTATAAGTTCTCATCCCCGCCACTGGAGTACGACTATTTACACGCCTGCTCCAACATTTGGTCCTTTCGAGCCTAGGATAGGTTACAGCTTCATATTTTCTAAAAATATTCATCCCTCTTTAATACTTTGGCGCCGTTACATTCTTACGTAGGCATTGGTAAGGTAACCGCCATCTCCTACCCTACACATATTTTATTAAATTTCATTTCTTTAACTTTTATTTCTCAATCCATTAAAATGGCTCCCAATAAGCTCGAAATAGAACTTATTCAGCTTACTGCCAAAAAAGATGCTATTTTCGAAAGAATGAATCGCTTATATGATTCATCGAAAAATATTTCTAATTACGATTCACACTCTAATGAGTCATTCTTAGCGCAATCTGAGTCTACGTGGGACACTCAGAAAGTTTTGCGAAACTAAAAAAAATTGTTCTATACGTACATATATTTTTATCAAATCTTTTCAAAGTACTTTCCACCAGCCTCTATACAAAGATTCATGCGCCTAAACCAGTTTTCAAAACACTTTTTCCAGTCCGCCGCAGACACCTCGTTTACAGCCTGCTCGAACGCAGCCAGCGCATCTTCCGGCGACGAAAATTGTATCCCTTTGAGCTGATTTTTTATTTTTGGGAATAAAAAGAAGTCACACGGTGCTAGATCAGGGCTGTAAGGAGGGTGACCCAGGAGTTTGACTGGCGTGCTGTCCAGGAAGTCCCTCGTTTTGAGTGCGGTGTGCGCAGGTGCATTGTCGTGGTGGAGCAGTAGCCCGCGGAGCCCTGTGTTTGGTCGCTTGTTGCTTATAACAGAGAAAACTTCTGGCAAACATTTGGTAGTATACCATTCGGCATTAATGCTTCTTTGATCCCGTAAGGGAATTGATACCAAGTGGCCAGTCAAATTAAAAAAGCTAGCGATCAAAATCTTACCCCCGCTTCTAGATCGCTTCACTTTGGTAGGCGTTGGCTCATTTTGAAACACCCAAACAGTCGACTGGCGCTTGGTTTCTGGGTCGTATTGATAAATCCAGGATTCATCACCTGTAACGATGTCGTAAACACGCCGAGACGAGCCTGCTTCAAATTTGTTAAGCATATCACGGCACCATTCCACCCGGGCCTGCTTCTGAGCATCGGTGAGGTTGTGCGGCACCCAGCGTGATACTATCCTCCTCACGCGAAGATGGCTGTGTAGAATCTCGTGAACGCTTCCCGATCCAATCTTCAATATGTGTTGAATCTCCTGATATGTAATTCGCCTATTGTCTTGGATTAAATTTTTCACTGCTAGCACGTTTTCTTCGGTAACAGCCGTCAAAGGGCGACCGCTTCTTTCGTCATCCCCCAAAGTTGGTCGACCGCGCTTGAATTCGTTATACCAACGATACACGGTTGCCTTGGAAGGGCCTTCATCCATGAATGCCATTTGAAGTCTATCGTACGATTCATCCGGTTTCAGGCGACACTTGAAATCGTATAAAATCATAGCTCTAAAATGTTCCCGGCGCAGATCCATATTTCAGTGAGACACAATACTTTGAATTAACTCGCAAAAAATGTGGAGGGAAATTTTGAAATTGGAACTTACTTATTTTTACTTATAAATAATCATATTTTCGAAAAACATTATAACTGGCCAGTCTCCCATATATAAAAACTTTTTTTCGCAATACTTTCTGAGGGGCCTGGTATTACGGAATTGTATAGTAAGTTTGAAACAATTGTTGATCAGATTAACGAGTTACAGTTCAAAATTGATAGCACTCCTCCAGACTACTCGTGTTTAAATTCAACTGAGGATTTATACTCGAGTATTAAATATAAACGTAACCTCATACTTGCAAATAGCAAAACATTCACATCGGATCAGAAAAAAGGTATTGTTAAATTGCCACCAATCCAGTTACCCTCATTCGACGGAAAAACTGAAAATTGGCCAATATTTTACGAAATATTTCGTAGTAATGTGCATTTGAATACCAATCTGACGGATGCGCAGCGTGTGCAGTATTTAATTACTAAATTAACGCACGATGCATTAAAGTTAACCGCGGGTATTGTTCCCTCAGGAGATACCTATAACATTATCTGGGACAGTCTTGTCAAAAAGTACCAAGATAAACGCAGTTTAGGTGTTCATTATCTGAATAACATTCTGGACAATAAAAGTTGCCCCGGTACTGCCAGTAGTTTAAATACATATATAGAAAAATATTCCGCGTCTGTTGCTGCATTGAAACTGTTAGACATTCCCGACCTATTAGACTTTGTCATATTACATTGTGGTTTGAGAAAACTTGATTCCCAAACACTACAGCAGTTTGAGAATAGTGTTAGTGGGAGAGAATTACCTTCGTATAAGGAATTTATCTTATTTATACAGGGTTATGTTAAAGTACTCGAGAGGTCGCATAATAATTCTCAGGCCGAGCCGCGCGCAAAGCCTAGTGTAGCGAATAGTCGTAACACACAAGACACTCGTACTTCTAAGACCTTTGTGTCAAATAATGAACCGGTTTCCGTAACACGCTGCCCACTGTGCGATAGCAATGAAAATGATAACAATGTGCATCAGCTGTTTCATTGTTTACAATTTAAAAATATGGATTCACCGCAAGCTCGTTTCGAGTTTATTAAATCGAAACGCGGCTGTGTGAATTGTTTAAGTTTATCCCACTCGTTATCTAAATGCAAATCACGTAACGTTTGTAAAATTTGTCAAAAACAACATCATTCTTTGTTGCATTTTTCTAGTGACAAAAATGATTCTCCGTGTGAGCAGTCGCCGCCGCCGGTTCAAACCGCGGCTGCACCTATGTTGCCGCAGGATGATACTCGCTCTGTTTCGCTTAGTGCTGGCGCTCGCTCAACGAATATGACAACAATACTGTTATCAACCGCACAAATTTATGCGCATTGCAATAACCGAGATAAGCTCGTTGTCAGATGTTTAATAGACAACGGGTCTCAAAATAATTTAATTACTATGGATTGTTGTAAGCGTTTGAACATACCCGTAATTAAATTACGTAATTCGTCATTGCAGGGTGTTGGTATGACCTCACGACCTGTACACGGTTGTATAAACTTAACAATAGAATCTCGCATTAATCCTAATAATAAATATTATATTCACGCGTTGGTTGTGGATTGCATTACGGATAAACTACCCGCCAATTTTATTAAAGTAAACGACGACATGTCATATTTAAATAATTTACCGCTTGCCGATTTAACCTGGAATATACCGGGAGAAATCGACGTCGTTCTCGGTGTTCAACTATTTCCTTATATTTATTTGGGAGATAGGGTCGATTCAGGTAATCGCGCACCGCCCGCCATATCGACTAGCTTCGGTTACGTACTTATGGGAGATATTGCAAGTCATTGTTATGACGCGACTCCTTCTACTTCTTCATTCATCGCGCTTACTAACATTGACATGGATTCAAGTTTGCAGAAATATTCCGAGTTGGAAGAAATTCCATCTCAACGTTTTATTATTCCGGACGAATTAGCTTACGAAAATAATTTTAATTCAACAGTTTTATTTAAAGACAGTAGATATTTTGTCAATTTACCTTTCTCGCGAAATCCCTCTGAGTTGGGCAATTCTCGCAGAGTGGCTCATCGTCAACTGCTTGCGCTCGAGCGCAAATTCGCGCACGTGCCAGCCCTACGCAAAAATTATAATAAAACTATCGCTGATTATATAACTCAGGGGTATTTATCAGAAATACCCGATTCTGAATTGACAGAAGAGGGCTACTATATACCGCATCAAGCCGTTATTAGACCGGACAAGGACTCCATTCGGGTAGTTTTAGACGCTAGTGCCAAGACTCACTCAGGGTTGTCACTTAATGACTTTTTGCATGTCGGACCTAATTTACAGGCTGACTTGTTTTTACTATTGTTTGATTTTCGTACGTTTCCTATAGCTATGACCGTAGATATTAAACAGATGTTTTTACGTATCGGTGTAAATAAGCACCACCGCAAATACTTAAGAATTTTGTTTCGTTTTAATAAAAATGAACCAATACGCACTTTTAATTTTAACCGCGTTCCTTTCGGACTAAAGCCTAGTCCTTACTTAGCTATGCGCACATTACGTGAACTTGCGTGTGAGCATAGTGACCGCTTTGCTGAGGCTTCTAAATTGGTAGAAACTCAATTTTATATGGACAATTATGTCTATTCTGTTCCCGATGAACAGGACGCAATAAAATTATCGCAAGAATTAATTGAATTATTTAAAGTAGGTTCCTTTGATCTTATCAAATGGGGCAGTAATTCATCCGCTTTTTTGGAGACTCTCCCCGAGTCTTACCGCTTACCAGTAGTTTTTTCTGCCATGGCTAGTAATATTAATTTTAAAATCCTTGGTTTTGACCAGGGAACCCGCAGAAGATTACTTTTCTTTGACAACGGTACGGTAGATACTAAATGCACGAAGCGCACGATTCTATCGCTAGTTGCCCGCTTGTTCGACGTACTTGGCCTTGTGGCTCCCGTCGTGTTGTACGCTAAAATCCTTATCAAGGAACTTTGGCTAGCTAAAATAGACTGGTATGAAGTTCCTCCGGAATCCATCATCAGTCGCTTTTCCGCCTTTGCACGTGATTTCCCCGCGCTCTCTTCTCTGAATATTCTGAGATATATCGGCGTTTTCAGAGAATCTGTAGTGAATATTGTAGCCTTTTGTGACGCCAGCTTCAGCGGTTATGGTTGCTGTATTTATTTACGCATCACCGACCCTGAAGGTAATATCACTGTCCGGCTTTTATGTGCAAAGTCCAAAGTTTCTCCCGCTAAAATAACAACACTAGCTCGATTAGAAATTGTCGCAGCTTTGCTTCTGTCTAAGCTTGTCCGCGTGGTCAAAGAGAAGCTATCCGCTCGCGTACCTATTGCAGGTGTTTTCGCTTTCTCGGATTCCACTATAGTTCCATCATTGGATCCACATCCGGACGTGCTCACGCCGGCGCATTTTTTAATGTCCAGTCCGCTCACATACTTGCCTTCTTCTGAACTAACAGAAGACAGCAGGAATTTAACGAATCGCAAGAAACTTTTAGACCAGCTTGTATTATTATACTGGAGAAAGTGGCGAATTGAGTACTTGCACACGTTGCAAGTTCGTCAGAAGTGGTGCACACCCGATCGCCCTAAAGAGATTGGTACTGTCGTTCTCTTGGGTCTGGATAACGTACCGCCTTTAACTTGGCCATTAGGCATTATAACAGAGGTGTTCCCTGGATCGGATGGCATAGTTCGAGTGACTTCAGTCAGAACCGCGTCTGGCACGTATAAACGTCCTGTCACTAAGCTGTATCCTTTGCCAACTCAATAAAATAATTTATGGATTATTACTAGTTGATAATCTCATATTAGTTTAACTTAGATTTATATTTATGTCATAATCAAACCGCATTTAACTATCTGGAATATAAATTCAGAGTGCTATTAATTTCCTGATAAATTGTTTCAAGCTACTATTAGTTCTCTGATATTTTCAGACCGCTGTATTTATTTAACTTTACCGCTTAGAGCATCTCTACCCCAACAGGTCCTTAATTGAGTTTCATTTAACTTCATAATTTTTTTCTTTTCGAAAGCTCTGGACCTTTCAAGGCGGGGAGTATGGTGTAGCGAACGTCCCACCAGCGCCATCTAGCTAGTCTATGGGTCAACTTGGGGGTGACGTTTTTAGCAACACTGCTCGCAGGCATTTTCTATAGTCGCTAACTGATCGCGCACACCGCCGCGTACGCAAATTACTGCTGCGTCGAAATCCTTGGTTTACTACTATTGTGAACCATCTCCACTCTGGAGCGCAATATTCCCGCATATACACAACTACAAATCTAGCCTAGATACGTCAGTGCATTGTGATCGAATACTGGTGGCCACCACGAAGAAGGAATCAACGGAACCTGCTGAAGATTTCAAGCTGCAGCCAGAAGCAATCCGGTAAGCGAATTACAGATTTGCCAGTTGGCTTTGTTGTTGGATGACCCCTCAAATTCTTTCACATAGGCTAGATAGGATCGACGAAATTGGACTGACACGCATCCTCGTGTTGGTCGTATAAGTTCTCATCCCCGCCACTGGAGTACGACTATTTACACGCCTGCTCCAACACCTTTATTATAATTTCTGTGTGCATAAAATTTTATAAATAAATAAATAAAAACATATTTGTAATAGGGATACTTACTTACTTTACTTATGATGAAGATAATGCTCCTAATTTTGTTGGCAACGCCGAGTTGAACTTGATAAATATTCTAGGCAGTAAGCTCTACAAATTTCAAAAGTAAACGCGAAAACTCATTAATAATTCTGACTCTAATACTTGTCCTCTCCTTGCGAAACTTTAAAACTAATATCCTAAAACAACTAACAACACATTAAAGACTGCAGACCATATATTAATGATGCATTCATTATACGCAGGTTGCAACATAATGAGGCAACTGACCATCTTGGTATGGTCCACGACCTTAGAACTACTTGCTAAACTGACCTCCGCTGTCATCAGACTCATCGCCTTTTCTGCCACCGTTCAATATGGCCTTTCTGATTTCACAATTGTATTGATCTGTGAACGACACAAATATTGCATTAATTGGTTTAATGCAGGATTATCGAATCCGAATGCAATAGGCAGGACTTGCATTTTAAAATATTTTTGCTTTCGAGATTACCTTTAAATTTTGAATATCCTCATCAACTCAGCCTATCGCAGTCCACTGCTGGACATAGGCCTCTCTCAAGTTGCGCCACAACACTCGGTCCTCTGCCTTCCGCTTCCGCATCCAGTCCCCCCCAGCTACCTTCTTCAGGTAATCGGTCCACCTGGCGGGGCGGTAGGGTGCCCTTCGCTGCGTTTGCCGATTCGCGGTCTCCACTCAAGGAGTCGTCTGCTTCAGCGGCCATCGGTCCTTCGACAGACATGGCCAGCCCAATGCCACTTCAGCTTACTGATCCTACAAGCTATGTCGGTCACTCCGGTTCTTCTCCGGATAATCTCGTTTCGGGTTTCACCCTTCAAAGAAACTTCAAGCATAGCTCGCTCCATAGCTCGCTAAGCGACTTTGAATTATTGAGGTATCTTTATTAATGAGCCAAAAAGGAATATCTTAAAAGTCATAAAAATCACAAAACTAAATATTCAACAAATTTATCTAACTACTCATCTATAACTTATTGTTTCTAATCTATTCTCGAACCATTGCTTGGGTCCGCATAACTTCAAAACAACAAACACATCTCTTTTGACCGATGACTATTCAAATCAGCCATAACATTTCTAAAATTCAATCAAATAAAAATCAAAAGTCCAGAAACTTCGAAAGCATCTCAAACACGACCTCCATAAATTGCCCGGAGCTTACTAAAAACATTGTTGCCTTGCCCGGGCCGGGGGTTCGTCAAAAACATTCCCTTGGGGTTGTTCCCTTGCCCTCAAACAGCCGAAATAAGCAGAATGCCCACGCAATCATAATACTACCTAAAATGCCGCTTTATGTACGATTTTCTTGTTAATTTAACTTAATGTTTTGTATTCTGTATTGTTTTAAGTTATAAACTAGTGGGAGCTACCATGATTGTAGAATTATGTATGTTTAAGTAAAACAAGAATAATATTACGTAGTATTAATGAACCTTAGAATAAATACTTACTATGTTATTAATCTTAGTAATGAACCTTAGCCAGATTGTTTTGTTAGTGAATTAAATTATTTCTGAGCTCTATAGCTCAATAAGATATTGTGAGAGACCTAACTTTATCTCTTTTTTTTTTTGAGACCGAGAAATTGCCTATCGCATGTCACACCACCCGGAGAGGTGGCGTGGTTATGTGGGACTCGCACCCACTAAAAACTCCGCCTACTCTCGCCTTGGGTTGATGGGCTACGAGAACTGCAATGCATGGCATTCGCAACCCACCTAACCTAACTATATCCTGCATTAGACTGCCTTAAGTTGATGATGAGGAGCATCATCACCGAAGAATGTATTAATAATCTGTGCAACAAATAATAAGCAACTTTTTAGGAATATTTTATTAGTAATTTACAATTTTTAACGCATTTTACGCATGCGAAACGAAATCTAACGATTTAAATTGTGGAAAGAAAAAATCGCTCACGAGCAGGATTCGAACCTGCGACTCCTGGCTCAATCGAATCAACAGTGGGTCAATCTTTCATAACATTTCTTTAAGTAGTTCATGACAGGGTTGGAAAGTTCACCAACAAACATACATTATCGCGTAGTTACAAAACAACACAACAGAAAACCTTTACCTGAGTCGACTATTGCAACGAAATGACAAGCTAATTAGACCCTTAGTTCAAGTAAGCTTTTTTACCGAACATTTAAAGGCTGAACACTTTGAACTGCTAGGGTTTCACGAATTTTAATTTTTATCATTATTTTACATGGTAGGGAAGAACGCCTTCCAGCATGTAGGAGGGCCTTAGGTAAATCCAGGCCAGTTGGTATTCAAATATAACTTAATTTTCTCATCGGCAACATGCGTTAACCTGAACCAGAGAAGGCTCTTCACAACCCAAAGTTCTTGATGGTGTGTGTAGTCCGCACCAATCCCATCGTGGTAAAGCTTAACAATAAACACCTGTTTTTAACCGACGACAAAAAAGGAGGAGGTTCTCAATTCAACGCCTATATATATATTTTTTTATGTATTACCACTCATAACTTTTTACAGAGTAGTCTGATTTGGATGATTCTTTTTTTAATGGATAGGGTATATCTCGAAGTTGGTCCCATTTAAATTTGAAAATCAAAATCCACCCCTAAGGGTAGAAAAACAGGGGATGAGTGTTTGTTCACCCACTGAATTCTTCTGTTGAAACTTGGCACACATAAATGTAGTTCTAGACACTACAACATAATGGAGACCTGGAGTTAGATTTTAGCCACAAAAAATATATTAATTAAACTTTTAACAAAAAATTTCACCGAAAAATGTTTTATATTCTGAAACAGAGGTCCATTTTTTTTGTTTTCCGTGGGGAAATCCTCATGGACGCACTCCGCCCGGGGTAGGCGGAGCCAGTGTCGGACTCTTACCGACTAAAACCACCACGGTGTTCCTTCAACTACCTTAGCCGGGGGCGTGGGAACCTGTGAGTATTCACACAACCACCCCCGACAGGTCCCGGCTCGCCACAAGCAGGCGAGCCCCTTCTCCCCGTGCGGCCTAAAGACGGCCGCACCCTCCTCTGTGGCGCACACGGAACACTGCACGCCACCTCACCTCACGGGCCTTTACCAGCTACGCCAGCTGCTGGTCGGGCAGCAGACTACCCCGAGTCTGCAGCTCGCAGGCCCATCCTCCTGTAATTTTTATAGAGGTTTTCTTCCTCGCGGTCCGGGCGGTAAAGCCAAGACCTTCGGTCCCAAGAGGCGCGAGAATACTACTCAGCAGGCACTCCTGGGATTACGAAACCGACGGTGGCAGGGATGGACAGTCCCTCCGCTGCCTGCCCAGTGGCAGGGTGAGTGCACACCGGGCCCGCCCCTGCTCCTCCACAGTGCCCTCTGCTTTCTCAGAGGGACACGCGGAGCAGCTTCCCATTGGCCCACATTGGGCCCCTCCCGTGCCAGAATATTCCCCCGGTATTCAGAAAAGGTCCCCCGGTCCAAAGGAGACTTATTGCCCGTGCCCAGGGTGCACCGGCCCAACAACTGCCGTTCCCTCTAGACGTGTCCAGAAGGACAAGCAGCCGTCAGACACACGTGGAGGTTTTCTGGCCAGCACCCCTGAAACAGAGGTCCATGCCCAGCATCAGTTTATATCATTTTAGTTAAGAAGATTGTATCTAGCTTAATGTCTGACAAGGATACTTACCTAAGTAGAATTTATTTGATAATTTATGATGTAATCAGAAACGATGATATAATTTTTTAAGTATTTGCATATTTTATGTGCAATATCAGTTTAAATAACATCGTCTTACTAGAAGCTATGTAGAAACAGTTTTGATCAAAATCTTCAATCAAGATTTAATTTTATGATTCTTAGGAACTGCTTATTGTAATTTTTTCTGCCAGCGAAATGGAAAACAAGTTACCTACAGACTTAGGAAACAGTGTGTAAAAGAAAAAAATACATGAAAGAGTTCTTTATAGACGGACTGCATTTGGACTGCAAGATAGTTGACTTGACATAACTGCATCAAAACTGCTGACTGACTGCTTAGTTTTCATGTCGTTTGAACTGCATGCCGACTGTAAGCGGAATGCAGATTCGTCGACAGTTTCGTTGCAGTTATGTCAACTGCACAAAAACCGCATCCAAACAGCAGCAGTATCTTATGTTTTGCAGCTACCTTTCAGTCCAAATGCAGACCGTCTGCAAAGACCCTATAAATAAATCTTGGCATAACTAAAACAACAGCATTGTTTTTATTCTTGTGTATGATGTAAAATAATGTTGTTATAGTACAGCAACTTCTCTCAACAGCAATACTCAAGATATATAAGTCCGCGTATTTTATTCAACGCTTCTTTCCAACCATAACTTTCTTTCCTTTAGTTATCGATACTCATCCGTTTATGTCAACTTTGCATAATGAATTCTCATCCCTCTTCTAATTAATTTTATTGCTTCTGACGAAGCGATGACTTAGCATTTTGTTCACTATCGGTAGTCTTTGTCATAATAAATTGGGTTCCAACAGAATTATTAATTTGGTATCTATTGTCGTTGGGAGTGTATTTTTATTGCTTCCACTATCAGGAAGAACAACATAATTGTATTATAATAAATCGATTGCAAATGAGATAACATTTATGATGTATGCTATACGTACTGTACTTAATGGTGACGATTCTCTTATTCACGAGATAAGCTTATTTTAAACTATCGCTCTCTTTTACTAATACTAGATACTAGAAAGGGATGGCAAAAATTTTAGAACTGTAAAATTTTGTGGGCACGTTCCGAGATCATTATAAACTTGTATGGAAATTTTCATCATCATCATCATCATCATTTCAGCCGAAAGACGTCCACTGCTGGACATAGGCCTCCCCCAAGCATCGCCACAACGACCGGTCCTGTGCCTTCCGCATCCAGCGGATTCCCGCGACCTTCACCAGGTCGTCGGTCCACCTTGTGGGGGGCCTACCTATGGAAATTTTAATTCAGACTAATTTGACAGCACTAAAATTGTTGCCATCCCTTTCTTGTATCTACTATATATAGTTTAAAATAAGTTTAGTTCGTGAACAGGAACTAAACTTTTCTTCAGGACCTACGTAACAAAAAAATCCAAATATCGTATTTAAAGAAATTTCAGCTTTCATTGATAACATGCAGTGTTATCTATCGATAGGGATCCGCCCACTGAGTCTGACGTCTGGTCACATCCACCCACTTAATTGCTCACTGTTATTGATTTTATATAAACCAGCACTCTCCTCTGTACTCCTAGTACGTTATTCTCGCAAAACTTACGAGTTAAAACCGACAACTGTGCGTACACTGTACACTGTACTAAAAATTGTGTATAAACCTGTGCAAAAAAAAATTTTTTCATGTGAATATTTTGTTATTGATTTTGTTGTGCAGTGATAAGACAAAATGAGTGTCCAAACGATAAAAATGGCCAATAAATTGCTTCCGTTTGTTTGTGTTACTGAGGAGTGCGAATGCGGATATAAAAGGTGAGTTTATTTTGGTTCCCAAAAATATTTTTCCCTTAAGGTGAATGCTACAGGGTAGCCCGCGAAATTCCAAAAAATTTGCGTTTTTTGCAAATTGTAGCTTTATTTCGCGTTGTATATCGGTCAAAATATGATTAGCGGAAATAATAACAATATATCTACTGAATAATACACATTAAAAATATTAACCTATCTCTATAAACTGTACAAGCTCGAAAATCGATAATTTGATCGTAAACTAATATTATCGAGCTTGAACAGCTTATGGAGCTATGTTAATATTTTTAATGTGTATTATTCAGTAGATATATTGTTATTATTTCCGCTAATCATATTTTGACCGATATACAACGCGAAATAAAGCTACAATTTGCAAAAAACGCAAAATAATTTGAATTTCGCGGGCTACCCTGTAGCATTCACCTTAATTTTCATTTACTTTGTTTTTAAATGTGTGGGTCGTACAACAAGCCACTGCACAGTTGAAGTTTTACTCCCACTGTGCCATTTGCTTCCACCATATGGCGAATTTCGGATTTTACACTACCTACCTATTTGCAGCTATAAGCATGTATTTTTAGTAGCTATGTGATCATGTTCAGTGTTGCCAGGTCCAATTTTCAAAATCCGGGAGGCTGGATAAGAAAAAAAACCGGCCAAGAGCATGTCGGGCCATGCTCAGTATTATAGGGTTCCTTAAGTAGGTGTTACAAACAAATCAAATCGAATATTAATCACGGCTATTTTAGTTTTTGCAATAGACGGCAGCATTGGCGACTCAGAGAGTGATGTCAGTAGCCGCTAGATGGCGCTATACACGGCACTTGACGGCAGCATTGGCGACCCAGAGATTGTTGTACGACGCCGCTAGATGGCGCCAAATTTAAGAAGTGTGTCGTCAACATAACACAAAGTTACTTTTTGTGATTTTTTCAGATAGAAAGTAGCTAAAGGAGCATTATTTGCTATGATCATTTTTCTCTAAGGTCAATGACCTTTGAACTAGGACGTTTTAAGTATTTTTCAGTTTTCTGTCTATAACTCAAAAAATTATAATCACATTATACTCGAAATAATTTTAAAAGAGAGTTCTTACGAAGTTCTATCAATGTGGAAGATTATAAGTTTCTACGTTGCATAGTTTAGAAATGGCAGGGGGGGGGACACATTGCAAGCCACTTTGGCGGGCTATATTTCGCAGATGGTACACCTGATAAAAAAGTGATGTATGAAACATTACCTTCATTTTAGTAGACCTATTCAATGATACCCCACACGAGGGGGTGCAGCGAAAAATTTTTTTTTTCCCCCTTTCACATGTATGGGCGCCACCCCTAAAGAACGTAAAAACTATTTTTTTATTCTTTTAAAATTGAGATCTATATGCAGACTATTTTTTAACAAAATTTCATTTACTTATGTTTATAACTGTAGAAGTTATTAAGCTGTAAAGGATTAGGACAGACGGACAGACGGACGGACATGACGAAACTATAAGGGTTCCTTGTAGGACTTCGGAACCCTAAAAGCGGGAGATGTCTAGAGAAAAAAATTACAAAATCGGGGCATGATGTTTTTCGACTAAAATCAAAGTTTTTAATGTAACTGTATTTACATTGAATATACCTACATATTATTAGGTATTATATTTCGCTACTATTTCAACGGTAATATTAAAATCAAAGCAGTTGGAATTTTTTATAATTTTTTATGAGAATTTATGATAGTGAAGTTATTATTACGTGGGACACTCAGAAAGTTTTGCGAAACTAAAAAAAATTGTTCTATACGTACATATATTTTTATCAAATCTTTTCAAAGTACTTTCCACCAGCCTCTATACAAAGATTCATGCGCCTAAACCAGTTTTCAAAACACTTTTTCCAGTCCGCCGCAGACACCTCGTTTACAGCCTGCTCGAACGCAGCCAGCGCATCTTCCGGCGACGAAAATTGTATCCCTTTGAGCTGATTTTTTATTTTTGGGAATAAAAAGAAGTCACACGGTGCTAGATCAGGGCTGTAAGGAGGGTGACCCAGGAGTTTGACTGGCGTGCTGTCCAGGAAGTCCCTCGTTTTGAGTGCGGTGTGCGCAGGTGCATTGTCGTGGTGGAGCAGTAGCCCGCGGAGCCCTGTGTTTGGTCGCTTGTTGCTTATAACAGAGAAAACTTCTGGCAAACATTTGGTAGTATACCATTCGGCATTAATGCTTCTTTGATCCCGTAAGGGAATTGATACCAAGTGGCCAGTCAAATTAAAAAAGCTAGCGATCAAAATCTTACCCCCGCTTCTAGATCGCTTCACTTTGGTAGGCGTTGGCTCATTTTGAAACACCCAAACAGTCGACTGGCGCTTGGTTTCTGGGTCGTATTGATAAATCCAGGACTCATCACCTGTAACGATGTCGTAAACACGCCGAGACGAGCCTGCTTCAAATTTGTTAAGCATATCACGGCACCATTCCACCCGGGCCTGCTTCTGAGCATCGGTGAGGTTGTGCGGCACCCAGCGTGATACTATCCTCCTCACGCGAAGATGGCTGTGTAGAATCTCGTGAACGCTTCCCGATCCAATCTTCAATATGTGTTGAATCTCCTGATATGTAATTCGCCTATTGTCTTGGATTAAATTTTTCACTGCTAGCACGTTTTCTTCGGTAACAGCCGTCAAAGGGCGACCGCTTCTTTCGTCATCCCCCAAAGTTGGTCGACCGCGCTTGAATTCGTTATACCAACGATACACGGTTGCCTTGGAAGGGCCTTCATCCATGAATGCCATTTGAAGTCTATCGTACGATTCATCCGGTTTCAGGCGACACTTGAAATCGTATAAAATCATAGCTCTAAAATGTTCCCGGCGCAGATCCATATTTCAGTGAGACATAATACTTTGAATTAACTCGCAAAAAATGTGGAGGGAAATTTTGAAATTGGAACTTACTTATTTTTACTTATAAATAATCATATTTTCGAAAAACATTATAACTGGCCAGTCTCCCATATATAAAAACTTTTTTTCGCAATACTTTCTGAGGGGCCTGGTATTAAGTTGTTGTTATTATTGTTAGTTTCTTCGATTTAATAAACCACAAGTTCTGGCGAAGGAAAACCGATATGTACCTAGAATGCTCCGTGAGGCTATTGAAATTAAAAAACATCCTAATTTTAATAGAGAAGATGGTTGGCGTCTACCACCTGTTTGGAACCCAGTCCTAAAAATAATCAAGTCCCAAACAGCACGCAACACTGTAAAAGATAATGATATTGTGAGTGATTACTGCGTGCATCGAAACGATTTTAATTAATAAATATTGTACGGTAGATTAAAATATTTTTTTAGAAATATCTGTAAAGACGATTGTCATCTTAGTCTACCTGCGACCACGAAATGCTGCGAAGCTTTCGAAACGTCAGGGAAACTTTGTTTGATTATAAGTTATTATAATATGGGAATGACGGAAATATTCAGGGCAGCAACATAACCGTACGACCATAACCGTCTTAAATTACATGTTTCATTTTACACAGTTTTTTGGCAGGTACTAATCTTATTTCTATTATTAAGCTTTATAGAAGGTTTGTAAAAAATCTGTAGATTTTTGTATAAGATCGGGAGATTTTTAGGAAAATCTGTAAATCTCCCGGAAAATCGGTAGATCTGGCAACAGTGCATGTTATACAAAAATTGTTAAAATACTTATTGGAGTTAGAAATGCCTTTCTAGTAGCAGATCCTGTTTATATAATAAACAAAAATCACAACAAATAAATACCATCATTTTCCAATTTCAATTTCAATGTTTAAACCTAATTAGAGGCACTTTTGAAAGGTCAGGCTCTAGTTGCAGAGTTCCAAATTGTGGGTCATATGGAGAAGAACCGGCAAGAAACTCCATGGATAAACTCTTTTTAAAATAGGTTATTGTTTATTACATCAAATTTATTCAAATAATGTGAGTATAATGTAGGTTAATGTCAGAAATAAACAAGAGTTTATAAGTGAGTATATTGCCTTTAGAAATAAACGTAAAAAGAGTTGCCATAGTATGTAGAAGCTGACCTGTCCCGACAGACGGCACCCGTTCACGAGCATGACGCGAGCATCAGCCATCGCTTAACTCAACCATATTGACGGGAACTTAACGACCCGACACTAACGCCACCATCAGCATGACATTTAAGTGAGCATGACAGACTCATACTGCTGGACAAGAAATAGGCAGGAATACATAGAATTACTGTAAAAACATTAATGGCCACATGATACTTATATTTTACATTTTAATCACCTATTAAAAAATTGTAAGCAGTTCATACACGTTGCAGTTCTAAGACAGAAAAGAATGCAAAATTAGAAAAAAAGTGTAAATAAATTGTATAATTCCGAAACAGTAAAGTTAATAAAGTGTAAATAAAATTTAATAATAAACAGTTAATAATAACTGAAAACAATGTCAAAATAACATGAGTTGGTAGAAAAATTACCAACAGTTGATACAGATCGATACAAAAAATAAAATGTGTCATCAATCTTCATTTCTAAATCCGTAACTCCCGAGCGCTCCATCACAGCATTGACATCCAACATGTCTCCAACATGTTAATTCAACCAGTTGATTCAACACTTCATCTTGAAACTCGGATCGTCGAATCTAAAGTTGAACTCGGATCTCCACTTGTTCTATTCCGCAATAAACAACTTTCTACTAGTTTACATAGATGTAAAGCGGATAATTTAATGCAATAGTGAGTGCATTGGCTTTAATTTTTTTATTGTGAAATCCAATCGCATGTAACATTTGCGTACTTGCTGGAATGTTTTTAAAAGTAACGTGTTTCTTGAAACTATTGAGTACATACGTATAGAAATTTTCATTAAATTAAAATATATTTTAAGAAGTAGTGAACAAACTTACACCTGCAATTTAGTAAGCATAGAATTCAAGCTCAGTTCAGTTACTAACAAAAGAGTTCCCATCAGTTTCAATTATTGAAACGCTCCATACTTTTTGAGTTGTAGCGTACCCGCATTTATATTCACGCGGATACAATTAAATAAACTTTTCCCATTTAATATCAGAATAATCTTCTTCTTGTTGATGGACTCGATGGTAGTCAAACTTGACAAGCCTAAAACTTTGCCACTTCAACGCAACGATTTAAGAAGCTACTACCTTCAACGTCGTTGTCAGTGACAGCGCAAAGGTCGCACAGGCTACAGGTGTTAAGGCACAAAAACAATAACAAACAATCTCATAAAAACTCAATATAAGATGAGCTACAGTATTTACTCCAAAAGTGGTATTTACGTAATGCAGATCAAAACCCGTCTGAACACAACTGGAACGGTAATGTACCCTGTGTGTGTGTGTGTGTGTATGTGTTATGAGACACGTAACTTTAACTTGAGTCAAGGCTTAAAGAGCAGTTTACATTGGTAGACTGAGTTCCAAGCATGATATGAGCGGTAGGACTCTAATAATACTTTTACTAGACCAGTACTCCTAGTACGAGTTTGCCACTCATGAATACAGTCATTGAATTTGATGACAAGCTTAAAATATTATTACTCTAAGATGACAAGCTTTAAAGAACAGTTTACCTTGGTAGAGTTAGTTCCTAGTATGTTAACAGCAGTAGGCAGTTTTTTTTGGTTGAATGTTGTATAACTGGGTCTAGTGTAGACATAGGTACTCTGTTTTCTTGTACCTACTGGAAAAACCCATTAAAACCAAAATATGGCTAACAAAGGACATGAGTATCTTTTGATCCACTTCTCCATGCAGAGTTCCAACTTATTAAAGTTGGCCTACCAGGTTAATCATCGTCATCATTTCAGCCGAAAGACGGCCACTGCTGGTGAAGGTCGCGGGAATCCGCTGGATGTGGAAAGCGCAGGACCGGTCGTTGTGGCGATGCTTGGGAGAGGCCTTTGTCCAGCAGTAGACCAGGTTCATAGACTCGTTAAATTATCTCCAACCTCGGCTAGAAGCATTAATGTATTTTATTTTTACACTTTTCGTTACCAAAAGGTAACGAAAAACCAAAAAACCTAACCTAAAAAGGTTATGTTTTGTGTATTAAAGTATGAAGTAGGGACAATATGAATGTAAGGAATATAGTGGAGTCCAATAACTTGCTTTTAGACCTATCTAAAAGTGCTGTACTGCTGGCCTAAGGCCTCTTCCTAGTTGCGCCACAGCAAGCGATTCTCAACATTCCGCACTCAGTCTGCCCTAGTTACCAAACAGAATATAATCTCTACGTTTACTAGTTACCCCCACTAGGTCATTGGTCCATCTGACTGGGGTCAAAAACTCGTCTGTTCTAACCTCCATCGGTCTTTCGCTGACTTGGCTTAAGAATTTGTAGCCAAATTTTTGTTTGGAATCGAGGATTGCAACGTATTGCGTTTCTTGGAACCACCCTGGTCCGCAACATTTTCGTACAAAATGCAAGTTGGAACCACCGTGGGCCATAAGAGATGGCGCCCATCCATTCAATAAAAAATGCATTTTTTTGAGCCAGTCATTTGAGGGATACCCCTATCTGGTATCTGTATATCTACACAGATACTGAAACTCGGCCAATAGACAGAGTTGAAGCCAATATCGGAACCCCTACTTTAAGTGTCTCCGAGGAAATAAAATGTTTAGGAACTCCGAACTAAATGTTTATTCGATATATCTGATATCCCTGATCCTTTCCATTCATGATCGAATCATAAAGTTCACTCACGGGGCAAGGCGACTAACTGTAAAAGCCAAAACATTTCTTAATATTATTTACACGTGGTGAGCTTATGAGCTAGAAGACACTGAAACTTTGTTTACGCTTTATCTCGAAACGGTACATTTAGGCGTAAACTGCAATGTATTCAATGCTGTCTCACCTTGAAATTCGGCTCGAATTTCAATCCTAAGAGCGATTGTAGGAAACTCAAATATCATCTAATTAATACTTGAAATAAGATACACCAATGCAATAAACGCACGAGTTGTTCCCAACAGAAAATAAAGCAATCCTCCAAATACAGAGTATTTGCAACACTACCGTTGAGAAATAATTAATGCACCGTACCATGTGAACTGAATTTTGATTGTTAGTTACGATCACGAAAACGCCATCCACGAATATTCTGTTATTCGAGACAGTTTTCGTACGTTTCCGCTAGAAATTCTTGGATTTTTACACGAATGCCTTTGCTTTATTGTTGTTATAATAAAAATGCTTTGACACACATACGTAACAAAACACCTATGATCTGTAACGGGGTAGGCATAGTTAGAAATTACAGTTAGTTCAAAAACAGAACTTGAAACCACATTTGGGATGGATATGGGCGACATGAATTGCGTGCTAGAACCGTTGATGTTTTACTTACCTTGGTTCTACTACCTAAATAACTATGTCCAAAATACTGACATTAACCGACAAGTTCCAAAAATTTGGTAAATCGAACTAAATTTTGTATTAGTCCTTCGGTACGGATATGAAATCCTTCAAGCATAAGATATAAGGCCGATTTTGATTGTAATTTGTTAATCTCCTGTATACAATCCAAAAGAGATAGTCTTCTATGTTAATGACCAATCAGAATTTTAAAGCGTATTGGCTCGTATATTTTATTCATAGTTACTCTTCGGACATAATTTTCGAGGGATCAAGTGGTTTAGTTAGTAATTTTGGAAATTGGTGTTAACCTTTCTGTTATAATATAAAGCTTATTTCATGTGAATCTGAAAGCAAAAAGAACTTCTATTTTATTTAAGAAGTCTTTCACGTTTCAAAGCCGTCTCGCTCTAACTTTAGCACTGTTTTAAAGATTTCAAGAGATTTTAGGCAAAGTTGAAAAATTGATTATGTTATTATCCTTCAGGGTAACATTAAGAATTTTTAAACTATGGTTTTATTTCCATACATGATTTATACAGAAAGAAAAACAAAAATTATGCAGCAGATACTTGTAGCAATTTAAATAATGTGGGAGATCTTGCCAAAATCACTAAGCTTATCAGATTTTATCACATGGTTAGTAACCTGAGAGCTGGTAATGAGTTTAAGATTGCCAGCTGTAGAACACCCACCACCAGTGAACAGGAGTCAACCTTTATTGTACTGTATATGACCTTCGGGGAAAACTCATTCGATTTGCAGCAGACATGTCAGAATCAGCCAAACGACGAATGCAGCAGCGTTTTATGTCTTTGAATACCAAACTTCTGTTTACTATATTTCTGTTGACAATAAATATAGCGCTATTACAGTTGTGGGACAGCGGTCAGTAGTTACAGGTTGAGATTGAACTAACTAGTTCTACAAAGTGTGCTGACGGCCTACACGCAAAGCTTTGGAATTTTCAAGGCAGGTTGCTAGTTAGGAAAAATTATATGTGGGTGCCAAGGTTTTATTCGAATGTTCGATTGAATCTGTATATCGATTTAATTACGGTATAAATTAATTAAAATAACCTGTATTCTTAACCCCTATGATATTTTTCCGCGTGGTGGAAATTTACGTACTTATAATAAAGGGTTGACAGGTTGAATGGCAGCCGTGTTTATGAGGGCTGCACACAGATAAGGGGCTCCCCTGCTAGTGGCGAGCTGGGACCTGTCGGGGATAGTCTGCGAATGCAGAGTCATCCCACGCCCCCGGCCTAAGGTAGTTGGAGGAAGGCCGTGTTGGTTTTAGTCGGTAAGAGTCTGACACTGGCTCCGCCTTCCCTGGGCGGAGTGTATCCATGAGTAAAATTCCAAAAGAAAATAAGTAGTGCTTATGAGGGACTCTGACTTTGGTAGATAGACTATCCATGTCAAATGTTGAATTTAATATTCTTCTGACATTTTTCACTTTTTTTAACACTTATCATCAAAAATCCAAAGTAAATTTCAGAATGCCACCAAGTAACGTAAGCAGTAATAATATTTTGATTAATCAAATAGACAGGCTCAAGATGATAGAGAATTTAAATTAGCTCTTTATGAATAAAGAGTAGTACCTTATTTTATGAATATTCAAAAATATTTTTTTACTTTAGAAGATTATAAACATTTCTTATTACGTAAAACAAAGCTTATGTAACGTGAGAATTTTTCTGAAACAGTATTTTGTTAGCCTTTATAAAATACTTCTTCTATGTAATTTTATTTCGGCTTTTCAGAAACAGCTTGTTCATTAAGGCACTTGTATCGTTCAACGACACATAACGATACACGATACGATGTGTTGTAACGATACATATTAACGATAACGATAACTATTTTTACATTAAGCCTTTTCTATGCTGGAAAAAACACGAAACATGAAACTTAGGCCCATATTACAGAACGTTCCTCAACCGTTGTTCACTGTTTAAAACAAGTTTTGAGTTGAGATTTAATTTTAGAACATTCCGCTGCCGCAACAATCACAGTTCAGCTGAGTTTAGCTTTATTTTATACTGTCACCTGTTTCGATATTTGAGCAGAGATTTGTTCTGTAAGTAATCACTCAAGTGTGGTCGAGACCATGTTTGAGTAGAGATTTGTTTCCTCAATCAACTCAGCCTATCGCAGTCCACCGCTGGACATAGGCCTCTCCCAAGTTGCGCCACAACGCTCGGTCCTCTGCCTTCCGCATCCAGTCCCCCCCAGCCACGTTCTTTAGGTCGTCGGTCCACCTAGCAGGGGGGCGCCCTACGCTGCGTTTGCCGATACGCGGTCTCCACTCAAGGACTCGTCTGCTCCAACGGCCATCGGTCCTTCGACAGACATGGCTAGCCCACTGCCACTTCAGCTTACTGATCCTACAACCTATGTCGGTCACTCCGGTTCTTCTCCGGATAATCTCGTTACGGATTTTATCCTTCAAAGAAATTCCAAGCATAGCTTGCTCCATAGCTCGCTGAGCGACTTTAAATTTGTGGACTAGCCCAACTGTCAGTGTGCACGTCTCGGCACCGTAAGTCATGACTGGCAGGACGCACTGGTTGAAGACCTTTGTCTTCAAACTTTGCGGTATAGGCGACGAGAAGACTCGGCGAAGTTTGCCAAATGCTGCCCAGCCCAGACGGATCCTTCTGTTGGCTTCTTTCTCGAAGTTGTGTCTACCAAGCTGAATTGCCTGCCCTAGGTAGACGTATTCCGTTACAACTTCGAGTGCCGACCCTTCGACGAATATTGGCCTCGGCATGACATGCATATTGAACATGACTTTAGTCTTGTCCAGATTCATGCCGAGACCGACACGTCGAGAGGCTCCGTTTAAGCTGTGCAGCATTTCGCCCAGTTGTTCCAGCGACTCAGCCATTACAACGATGTCATCGGCAAAACGGATTTGTTTCCTATTTCAGGTTAAATTCGTGTGCTATGTTGTTGAATTGAAATTTATAATTACCGTATTGGAATAAGACCGATGCTCAAGTAACGATTCTATCCTTATGTAGTGATCAGGTGATTTAAGATTAAACTGTACCTACTTGAGGAACGATCTGTAATATGGACCTTAGGAACTTGTATTTTATAGTCTAGTATATAATTAAATACAACAAAACACCTAATAGGTACATAATAATGTAATAACTAGATTCTCTGATGCGTGACGTGAGTGACGTCTCTAGTTTGTGGAATGTCACGGTTATAAACACGGGGGTTAACATCAAAAGGCCACAAACAACCCTACAATGATGTAAGGCTATGTTTATGTTAAGGTCGTGGATAACAGCTTCGTAGAAAAAATACAGGTGATACGCATGTCGGAACTACGCGAAAATGTTTGTATTTTGTCGTCGTATTTCCCAGTGGGTTGGGTATTTGGCAGGTTTGTAGATTTTTCTTATGATACAGTGGCCTTGATATTACTTTATTATATACTTACTAGCGTATATTTATGTATAGAAGACTAGCTCCATCCACGTAAACTTTGAACACCTAGCAATAACATCCCTTTTGGCGTTGAATTTAGAAAAAGCCTTAGCTCGCTAGCCTACACTGTGTTTTATAACAGAGCTATAAAGGAGTCATTGTTCCGGTGCGAGAGAGGGACAGAGCTATACAGGACGCATAGCAGGATCCTTCTATCGCACGTCACACTAGAACAATGATGGCTCTAACACTTTCTTCATAATTTTCCTCATCTCCGTAAAATTTTAGGTTCCAAGTCTCAGTGGTTTGGAGCTGTGAGTTATCTGTTGATCAGATACTGTTTCATTAACGTGGATTTGACTACATACATACATATATACATACCTACATGTATATCGTGTGGTTTTTCAACTCGCCACAAGTCTCGCCACAATGAGGACCTCCCCAATTTTAATGCAATCTGTAGTCAGTTGAATTGAATAATGAGTGACTGAGTGTACCCCATCTCAGCGTACACGCATCTATATTTTTTCTCAGAAATTCCGTCAAATTAGTCGTCCAGATTTTCCTCATCTCCGTTCCAAGTATTTATGTTGCGATTGTTGATGTTACCGCGTTTAAGTACTTTATAAGACTTCTATTTTACTCTCTTGCCCAATTAAGTAAACAAACATGCGTTGTGCAATGAAAAACATTTCATCTTAACAGAACCCCTTTCGTAACGCAAACAACAAATCAATCTCTTTGCGAACAGTTCTGGTTCTCGTTAATCAATACTTGCACATTGAACCAACAGTTACTAAAGCCGGATATTAACTAGGCAACATAAACGCAACATGTTGATCGATTTTACACGCGCCTTTTGTTCAGCACCATTGTCTTACCCTATGTTATGTAAGCAAAGCTTAAATTCCTTAAGTCCTTACAAACCGCCGACCTTAATTTAAGGTAGAAGAAGAAGAAAAATGGTTTATTTACTACAGTCAGAGGCACATAATAACATTATTATACAATTACACACTCTCATACACATTCCCCACCCCCACACCCACACAAACTCAATTATTCATGCATTTTTACTACTAAAACATATTGTATAATGTTATATTCAGAATTGTTACACATATTATATACCTATTACATTTTATTTTATTTTGTAAAGTGGTCAACCCATTTAGAACACTGTCTTACAAGATACAGGTTTTCCTAGTTTGTAGGGCAGGGATCTTACCTGATTGTAAATAGCTATAATTACCTAACTATAGCTGATAAGATTTTGATGTAACTGTAGGCTAAGTTTCTGGTGAATAAATAATTTACTTACTTACTTACTTAATTACAGGTACTGATTGACTATAATACAGATATAATCAGACAACATATTCGTTGGCCCACGCTGGGCGTCAAATAACGTTTCCAGACCCGTTTTACCAAATATCAGGGCGTAAATGAAAAAAAAAGCGGGCTGAGTCAAAATTCAGAACGTAAAAAAATGCACAACAGTGGTTACAATCCAGTCGCCCGATCCTCTCGTGTGGTTCTTCCTTCGCTGACCGATTAGTTTTTATACCTACCGCGCAAAGTTGGCTACTTAGATTATAAAAACGGGATTTTAGTTTAGGCGTCTAGCTCAAGATGCTGGCGGGATGCGTCTTGACTTCTGAGAGGGAAAAACGGAACGTCCCGCCTTGAGTGCAAAGCGTCTTCTCACGTAAACATTAAGTCTATCATCATCATCATCATTTCAGCCGAAAGACGTGCACTGCTGGATATAGGAATCCCCCAAGTAATTGTTGCGCACCGTTAACTGGTGCAATAAACCATTTTTCATTCATTATTTTCTTTCAAATCTTAAGTTTCTTAGTCTATACCCGGCCTAAACAAACACAGTTGCAAGCATCAAAGCACCGCTCGCCGTTAACTTAACATGCAGCGGTTACTGTCCAGTCCAGTTTACTAGAACGCGACTAGCATACATCACTGAGGGAATTAACTACTGGCTTTGAATGGCTTGATGGTCTTATAGAGATCATGTTTGGCTGATGGCAATGCGAAATGCAAGGTAACAGACGCTTCTCTAGTAGATTTATTTTACTGTGTCGTCGTTACTTAACTTATTAGGAGCGTGGTAAGATAGTAGCAGTTTTCTTGGTTTACGGAAGGGATTTCGGACATCTCTGTGGTCTAGTGGCTCGAGTGTCGGACTGCTGATAACGAGGTCGTGGGTTCGATTCCCACAGGACACAAATATTTGTGTGATGAGCATAAGTGTTTGTGTTAGTCTGGGTGTTGCTTATGTATTATAAGTATGTATTTCAAAAAAAAAAGTATATAAGTATTATATCCATTGTCTAGTACCCATAGCACAAGCTATGCTTAGTTTGGGACTAGATGGTGCTGTGTAAAAATATCTTAAAGATCATTGAATTCCGGATACCTTCCTAAGGTATTACTTTTGAATGTATGGTCACGATCCTTCGCGGTGATACATGTTGTCGACAAAATCCCTTGGACGAATCCTGCTACATTACACGTAGCTACCGCTGCCATCGAAAATTCATGCAAGCGATTTTAGCCTTAGTGGTGGTTCACCGGATAGATTTTTGACGTAAGATAGCAGCAGTTTTCTTGGTTTACGGAAGGGATTTCGGACATCATTGATTTCGGGATAGGTACCATCCTTTTGAATGTACACAGTCGTACTAGTAGCTTAGGTTAGACGTATGCGAAATACTGAGGACCAGATTTTGTGATGCAACTTCCGATTTGTTCAACTGTGAACTATGATAATCTCAGTTAATTGATGCGTTCAAAATAGTCAATGAAATTGCTCACTCATAAATACAGAATCGATAGCGAGCTCCTTTAGTCAGAGAGGATCGTAGCAAAACGCTTCTTTAAATAATTATAAAATTACACGTATTTACTGCAAAGTATAAACAAAACACTCCAATGTAGCTAATTATTTGTTCTATGCTAAAACCAAGCAGCGTTACAAATAAAATCATACAGCACACTCTATCTTCAGTTTGTAATACTTTGTATACATCAATGATATCCGTCTCATCACATATAGAATAGAATAGAATCTTTATTGGTGTGATTTTGGTACAGAATAAATAAATAAATTAATATTTTTGGAACATTTTTACACAGCACCATCTAGTCCCAAACTAAGCATAGCTTGTGCTATGGGTACTAGACAATGGATACATATAATACTTATATACTTTTTTTTTGTAAATACATACATATAATACATAAGAAACACCCAGACCAACACAAACACTTATGTTCATCACACAAATATTTGTGTTCTGTGGGAATCGAACCCACGACCTCGTGATCAGCAATCCGACACTCGAACCACTAGACCACAGAGAAGATGTTAATTTCAATGTAGATCATATAATATGTACACATACATATTATACGATCCACAATATCTGCCAGTTGGCTTACACCTTCGATAAAAAATATTGATCGAAGGCTTACACTCATGCATTATAATTATTCAAATTTAACAAAATCATAATCAATGTCAAGTTTAAAAATAATAATTAAAAGTAAATGAACTATCAATAAAATAACTGTTAAGTTAAGAATGTCATTATTATTAATAATGATCAAATTACTAAATATATTCTATCATTATAATGTTATAATAACAGGAACATAAGTAACTGTGTAGTATTTATGATAATTAATTACCCAAAGACCACCATTTATTATTATTATTTACCATTTGATGACGTCTGTGGTCTAGTGGTTCGAGTGTCGGACTGCTGATCACGAGGTCGTGGGTTCGATTCCCACAGAACACAAATATTTGTGTGATGAACATAAGTGTTTGTGTTGGTCTGGGTGTTTCTTATGTATTATAAGTATGTATTTACAACAACAAAAAAAGTATATAAGTATTATATCCATTGTCTAGTACCCATATTACAAGCTCTGCTTAGTTTGGGACAAGATGGTACTGTGTAAAAAACGTCCCAAAATATTATTAAAAAAAAAAGCTCTCTTATGCAGCTGTATAATACATAAAAGTAAAGTATTCCAATCCTATGTCGAACAAACAAAGTCCAAAACGAACCATAGCTTACTAGCTACTGCTACTTAACAATAATAGCACTCAACTGTGCTAAAACCTAGATAAAGTATTTTATCTCTGTAATTATTTGCAGGTGTACTGATCCACCTGTCTTTACAATCAAACGAGTAACATATTTGCAACCCAACTTGTATGAATCCTGCTGACCACCTGTTGTACTAGACAGACAACTGCTTGGTCCGTCACGATCTGGTACGGAGGCTACCCAAACGGGTAACTGCAGCAGTGGGTCAACCGCAGTCCGCTGCGCCGGCACCGCATAAATGCATTAAATAGTAAGACACCTCTAACCACTTGTCTAGTCTAGACTATAAACAACCATCATAATAATATAACCATGTAAATTGTCTTCAATTAAAATTATCTAAATGTTCGGATTAAAAGACAAAAACAAATTGTGGTCCTTCCATCCAAAGTCAAAAGGTTGATGTTATTTAAACACCAACAGGACTACCTATTTAAAAAACTTGATTACCAATTAGTTGCACCAATAAACAAACGAAAACAATTAATATGTCGCTTGACTGCTTGACATGTTCTATATTGGTCAATAAAATGTACAATGTTATTAAAACGCGATCGGACCGTCGCTTTCGGTCAGCTTAGGACCGGTTCACAAACGACCTTGCGTCCGCGCACGTTCACTTACTGATCTATAGATGAGGCTTCGTAACATAGTTTATTGGTCGTTTTGTACCGATATGGTAACTGGTCTTTCGATTGCGTTTCTATAATCCTCTAAGCAGCTTTAAATGTTTGGTTATTCCCAAGGTACGTCTTTTTGTTTCACTAATCTTTATTCGTAATGTCTCGCAAATAACCTCCATCATTATGGTGATCAAGTACCTACCTATACTGTGGACGCAATGAGTGTCATCAGCATTATTATCACCGTGCCATTGACCTTCGTAAGCAAACAAATCACCTTGAGGCTCTATTGTACCCGATTCACAGCTGTTCCAGGCTGTTTGTATAAAATGACGCATGAACATTTGCGTTAAATATGTGTGACAGGTGGCCATGCTGTCCAAGTTTTAAGGCTTCATAATTGATGCAAACAGGAAGACAGATGGCATACGTTCACAGAGTTGTCCTAAAGCATGTAACTTTGTTAAGTGTTAACTTGTTGACACGACGTAGGTAGCTAAGTGTACATGCCAGTATATCTGGTTACAATATACAACAACACACTTGATTACCTGACGGACATATCTGCTTTTCCCCTATCAATATGTACATGTTCTATGTCCATCGAGCAAAGAAACTGACCGTCTCCTAGAAAGCATTTCTTCGGTCTTTCAGCAAAAAGAGCGCTTTTAATACGTATTTCTTGAGGTTTTATGCGCAAGAGTGTTGCTTTCTCTCAAGCGACGCGTCGCTGACTACGCATGCGCCAAGCAGTCGCTCACGGCCGTCCAGTGAGGCCGCACGCGTCGGTGTATCAGAAATTCGCGAATCGAACAGTCGGCGGGTCGTTCCGCCGCCTTTCCGTCAGTAGCCAGTGTTAGTGTCCACAGTGCAAAAACAAATATTTTGTGATCAAACACTTGGGACTTTCCAAGGTTAGCAGTGTTGTGTTGCAAAAACAGGAGGATCTCAAGTGTATATCTTTTTTCACAGCCATCGTCACGCGCTTTGACTCTTTTTTATGTAGGTTTCTTATTTATGTGTTTCTGTAATTGTGTTCATAATTATTCTCGATTTACGTAAGGACGTTCCAGTTAGATGATCTTTCGATTCATCTAAGTCATCGTTATCCGTTTCCAGATTAATGTTTATTTTTTCAAGCAATTAAATAATTGTCTTTTACTTCAAGTTTAAATTGCTTATCCATGACATTTTAGAAATTCAGTTTTGTTTTAATTAGGAAGATTAAATGCGTCATTTACCTGCTTGAAACGAGATTTGAGTAGGACGCTGTATCTCAGCACTAAATCACCTTGAGATCCGGTATCACACAAAATCGTACAGTTAAAGTGAAACGATTTGCAAAATCTTTTAATTTGCCGTGTTATTATGCACTTAATTTTTATTCATTATAAGATTTGAAAACGAAGTGAAAATAATTTGCAGTGAATAGTATGGAAAACTTCCCAAACGATACTAAATCCGGAATTTCAACTGCTATGAAAATTGTGAAGTTAATAATAACTTCTGATATGACGTTTTCACATAATTTATTTATAACAACTTGATTAATGTCATGCAGCAATAACGTGAATCGGATAAGTTAATCGTTATTGTTTTGACTAATAAGTCTAATAACACACTTACGGCCAAAATAATATCCTATCTATCCACGATTTGCCCTACTAGAGATAGGAATTTGACATAAGCTCCATACATTTTATGTCTAATTTCTATCACTAGTAGGGCAAATCGTGGATCCAAATCATTGGTTTATTTTCTGTTGTTATCTACAAATAAATGTGTAAACCTTTCTGGGAGATAAATTCAATATTGACTTTCTCACGGCTTATCAAAACTTTTTATCATGAGCCACAATTTAAAAGATGGTAGATAAAAATACCAACATGATAAAAAGAAATACAATGCGACTAAATAGGTCAGTTATGAGATGTAGAAGGTAAACAAGTAACGTTAAAATGCTTCCTGATCTACAGATTGAGCTCATTAGGCCACTCCGAAAGTGAACGAATCGGATCGAAATAACGTACCAAAATATCAATAATTCTCTTTGATATAACGATATCTTTTGAGGGTTCCAACTCAAACAATTTCTGAAACAGATTACATTTACAAAAGGCGGCTCCTTCGGGGCTTTTACCGCTCAGTTAACTTAAAGATTTTGGCCATAAAGAATCCCCAAAAATACTTCTTTAAGAGTTTTAATAAAATTATAACGATTGTACTTCAGAACTCGTAAAGAAAGTTAACCTTGTAAACATCTTCTCGCTGGAATAATCAAGTTATGTTCTACAATTATAAATGCTCTACAGGGAACTAAATTATTCTTAATTTTACTGTAAGAATTGTAAATTGCGTTGTCTGTAAAGATCATCATTTTCAGAAGTATCATTAACACCTTGAAATCCTTGAATATCTTTGACGTAATGAAATGTAACTTGTTAAAAATAATTGGTATTATTTGACTTTGGTAATGTCACTGCTTATAATACATTTATGTAACCAACAATTTACCTCGTCTTTAAAGTCGAAAAACATGTCCGAGTTTTCTTAACAACCTGTTCCATCAACTCAGACATGATGTTTTCTAGCTCATACATACTTTCTCGTTGTTTCTTTACTATAATTAGTAGTTTCCCATCAACAAATTGATGTTTTTATTTTGTAAACTGTAGTTAGCGCGTGTTTTATGGACTTGGCTCGGGTAGATCGCTTATATGGTGTAATGCACCTTCCATGTTGAGTTTCATATTGCTAATTGATTTATCGTCACGCTCTTTTCATTTATAGGGTAACCGCCAGTCTTAACGGCGCCAAGAACTTGGTTATTACTCAATAAAGTTACGTATTTACGAAGTTTTATTGAAGCTGTTTTGTACGAGTTCCCTTGTTTCCTTATAAAGGAAAAGTGTGGTCCTTTGATAATTATCAATAATCTTAAATAATACCGTCCGTCATCCATTTTTGTCTTTTTTTAGTCACTGTTATTGTTTGGATGTTGCATTGAAGACTTTTTTTAGTTACTGACTTTTTTCATAATCTCGTCGATGAGGCTGAATGCTTAGCTATAGCCACAGCAAAATGTTGATACCTATAAAAGTAATACCCGTATTCAATGTTTTGTCGCAAGTCTTTTAAAAATATTCATTTGATAACTTTGTTTTATCAGTTCTTCGATATCAAGTGCAATATCTTCTCGTCCAAAATACCGCAGTGTCTCAAGACGAAAGTCTTTGACCAGTGTGTGTTGCCAGTAATTACTTACGGTACTGAAACGTGGTCGCTCACAATGGGCCTGATAAGAAGGCTCAAAGTCACTCAAAGGGCAATGGAGAGGGCTATGCTCGGAGTGTCCCTGCGTGATCGAATCAGAAATGAGGAGATTCGCAGGAGAACGAAAGTAACCGACATAGCCCGAAGAATTGCCAAACTTAAGTGGCAGTGGGCGGGGCACATTGCTCGCAGAACGGATGGCCGATGGGGCAGTAAAGTTCTGGAGTGGCGACCGCGTACTGGAAGGCGCAGCGTGGGTAGGCCCCCCACAAGGTGGACCGACGACCTGGTGAAGGTCGCGGGAATCCGCTGGATGCGGAAGGCACAGGACCGGTCGTTGTGGCGATGCTTGGGGGAGGCCTATGTCCAGCAGTGGACGTCTTTCGGCTGAAATGATGATGATGAATGATGATCAGTTCTTCGTGCTATAGTAACTAAAGGACCAAAATCTGGATTTTTGTTTTTTTTTTTTTGTTATTCATACGCGTCTGCTTTTTTCCACTGAGACTTTGTGCCCATGCGTAATTTATACATAATTGTATAATATTTCTAGAAGAATCATGTGAGTTTCATTTTCTGGAATCATCCATCTAAAGCTGTGACGAAGTCAACATCGAAATAAATAAAAAACCAGTGTCGTTCGAGACGGAAACCGTTTTTGTTCATTTGTTTGCTAGTTTTTAATAATACAGTTTCGTCTCGCTCGGTGGGAGTTTTAATGGATGACTTTTGAATAAAATCGCTGGTTGTTTGAACTACAGACGTGATGGTATTTCATTTAATTTTGTAACTTCTGATTACAAAATTGTCAAATGCTCGTGTTTGAACTGTTTGTTTCGTAACTCTTACTATATTAGTTTTGTTGTAAACGGTATCTTTTAAAGTGTTTGTGTTGTGATTATACTTTGTTATATGCCAGTCCATTTACTATTAGGAAATAATTGATTGTCTACGAGTAAAATTGCTATAGATTTAATTATTTTTGTGTTATGTTATTCTGTTTCGGTATTGTTGCTGTTGTCTACATTTAATAGGACTAGGTGTAAACAAAACATGACTGGTTTCTCTTAAGGCATACAATGCGCCATAAAGTATGATGATAAAACCTTACTTCTAACTTCTAACCACTATTTTATTATTAACACTTCTAAACGCGTCAGGTAGGTATGACGCAAGACGTATTATAAAAGTCCACTCGAGCTTATAATGATGTCGTCTATGCCGCAAATAAACTAGTTATTGCCAACTTTAAGAGAAAAAGAGGTAATTTTCTGTTGTCTTTCAAGATAATTTGTCTTTAGTGTCAAAAACTCACAGTTCATTAAAAATAATTGATGGATGGATTATGAAATAAATAGCCAGCTATCTTGTGTCTTCTTGGAGACAACCAAAACTGTGTAGGAAAATAATGGGTTTTCTTTGGAACATAGATATAGATTTTATAGGTAGATTGGTGATGGTAGCTATAGTAAGTATAATGTTATCATTACTAAAGTTTTTACTATCCAGTCATTTACCCATTGTTATCGATTATTCGCTACTTAAGACACAAATGACAAGACAAGGTGACCTTTTCATTATATAAATAACTTATTATAAATCCATGCTATAATTTATGCTCAGTCACAATTTGCAGTCGTGAACTGTTTTGTATTATGTATACCGTTTTATTAATATGGGCAATGTTTTTCCACTTAAAGAATCACAGCGTTCTATAACTTTTCCTATATATTCCTATGGAAAAAGGCTTAATCACCAATTTATGTAAATATTTGACCGTGAACTTTACGTATTAGAGTTAGTTGACAATAGAGCTATGTAGGTGCCAGTTGCTATGTAGGTACTACACTACAATGTACAATTATGAACCATATCGCTTCCGTCTTTTTTGATCCTGCTCCTATTATTCTCTTTATCACGGCCATTGTTCTTTTATAGTAAAGGCCATTACCTAACTTCGTTTGTATAGTCTCAGCTATCAAGGCGTTCTCGGTTTTATCTCAAAGAAAGTGTCCTTCTCGTTAATTAATAGTCGTGCTCCTGCCATCTTTGTGGTTTACTTTCGCTGAATGTCATTCATATTTTTCTTTTAGTAATGTACCTATTTTTCTCAAACAGAGAATGAGCTCCGAAATAATAGGGAGTTTGGGATTTTCATTCCGGTTTATATAGAATTGGCTTTGGATAATGAAATGCAATTTTGTTAACGTTTAACCTATCGAGTTTATGACTGGTTTTAAATAACGCTTTGGCGCTAATTCTAACTGTTTACCGATACGTTTAAGAGGACGCTCCCAAAACGTAATTCCCACCCTCGCACTCCCCTTACACTCCGCAACTGCGGGCCGCTCTCCTCAATTTTATGCGAGTTGCAATAGAACTCATTTTCGAGAAAATCGTACTCGCGCGTTTTACAACGGAAGTAAATGACGTAAGTTGCAAAACAGTTTTCGTTTTATTACAAGAATAATAAATAATCTATACAAATTCCCTCTTACCAGTATTTAATCAACTTTATTATCTTCCTATCTGCATACATTTTATATAGCTAACTTGAATAATAATGTAGAAATATTCGATAAATCTCTAAAAACGCATGATTTTGAAAAAATAAAAGTATCGAACAAAAATCAACCTGTTATGTATCTGTCTAGTCAAACGATAGATAAAGGTACAAAAAAACATATATCTAAATTACACATTCATAAAGTATGTGTTCGACTCAGCATATGTTTTCAAAAAGTCACCAAATTTTGGGAGCCTACTCCCTGAAATCGATTGTGCTATGTGAGCATTTGTGTTTTCGATGCCGATGCAGTATCGATTAAATGCATTGGAGTGAGAATGAAAGTATCGAGGACGGAGTGTTATCAGTTATTAGCACTATAATGTGAATTGGCACTTGGTGTTTATTATCACTTATCATCACTCCAGCTATAGAAAGTATAGTGACAAAAGGTCTGTGAAAATATCTGGAATTAAAACATCGGTTTATTCAGTATGAAACAATAGTAACTACCTACTAATTTTCTCTGACTGAAAATAAGCACCAGACACTACGCGTTTGTCATTTACTTAAAAATAAACAATGTCAATGTTTGGTTCTAAAAGCTAACAGCATCCATTCTCCGTCCAAGTAGAATGTCTGCCTCTAAATATCTAAATACACAAACTGACAGCAGCGTTTTAAACGTCACAAATTGACAAATTGAAAAAGGTGCGCAGGAGCAGGTTTCTTGTAGTTAGAACAGAGGTACAGTTCATGAAACGGGACATTTGACTACCCTACCTGTATCTTTTCTAGTTCACTTTATTACACACTAGCGGCCCGTCCCGGCTTCGCACGGGTGGACATGAAAATTTAGTCTATGTTACTCAGGGTGAATGTAGCTTTCTAATGGTGAATTTTTTTTTGAAATCAGCACAGTAGTTTTTGAGTTTATTCATTACAAACATACACATCCAGTAGTAGTAGAGCTCCTTTGTGAAAGAGCTCGTCCGGGGAAGTACTACCACCGTACCTACTTCTCCGCCAAATAGTGATGCTTGCATTGCTGTGTTTCGGTCTGAAGGGTACGGGTGCCGGTGAAATTACAGTCTCATGAGACTTTCCATCTTCATGTCTCAGTTTGGCGAACCGTCTTGCGGTACCACTTAGGCAACAGCCTAGGTGGTATTGAAGTTGTCATGGGCAAAGGTAACCGCTTAACATCAGGTGGGCCTTTAGCACGTTTCGCCATCCTATACCATAAAAAAAAAAAAAAAAAACACACAAAAATACAAATAAATAAATAATAAAATTAATAAATATCTTTAGGACATTTTTTACACAGCACCATCTAGTCCCAAACTAAGCAGAGCTTGTGGTATGGGTACTAGACAATGGATATAATACGTATATACTTTTTTTTTTTTTGTAAATACATACTTATAATACATAAGCAACACACCCAGACCAACACAAACACTTATGTTCATCACACAAATATTTGTGTCCTGTGGGAATCGAACCCACGACCTCGTTATCAGCAGTCCGACACTCGAACCACTAGACCACAGAGGTCGTCAAAATCTTTCCTCTTTATAATATTAGTATAGATTAGTGTAGATTGAATTCAATATCTATGTCTACTTATTTACTAGCAGTTTTCGTTCGGTGTAAACTGTACCTCCTACTAATGTAATAAAATAATCTGAAAGTTTGTGAGGATGTTTAGTTAGTTTTTTGCTCAATCTCGTTGAAACGACTGAATGGATTTGGATGAAATTAGGCACACAAGTAAACCGTAACCCGGATTAACATAATAAGCTACTTTCATCCCGGGAATATAATATGTTCCCCGGGGATACGCGATAAGTCCAGTAAACAATCGTTTATGTAATGCGTTACCTGTGCATATCAGACGTGATCAGTCGCTAGCTTCTTTTAAAAATCTTGTAAAGGAACATTACCTATGTTTATTGTTATTTTACCAAGATATTGGTACACTGGTAATATACTCTATTTTATTCTATTTTATTGAGAGTGAAAGAAGATGTAGTGACAAAGATTGAGAAAGGTATGTTAAGATGGTTTGGACATATAGAGAGGATGGACGAGAGGAGATTGACGAAACAAGTATACGAAGCGAGTGTGGAAGGAAGAGTTGGAAGGGGACGACCTCGGCAAACGTATCGCGATCAAATCGCGGACGTTCTCAAAAAATGCCAGGTTAAGAGTTCTCTAAACCGACGAGGTTCATAGCAGGTGGAAATCCATAGTCTCTGCCTACCCCAATGGGAAACAGGCGTGATAATATGTATGTATGTATGTATGTTTATTGTATTTATTGTATGTATATATTTGGAATGTATTTATGGATATATGTATATTAGAATTCATTCTCTGTATTTAATCGCGTAAGATTTTTTGTATGGTAGATATTTATTTATTTATTATATATTGGTAATTTATATGAAAGTGCACCACATACTGCCCCCATCTATTTTTCACGTCTTCCTTGTCCATCCAAATGTTGTCTGGAAGATATGACTATTAGCGATAAGACCGCCAATGTACCCTTAATTTACATGTTAGTCCTAAGTTTTAATAATATTAATGTTGTGCAATAAAGAATATTCTATCTATCTATCTAATAATAAAATGATGAAGTCTAGGCATGGCATAAAGTTCTCCCTAAATAGGTTAGAACTCTTTTAGGAATGTAGAAATGGACATCGAATTATGCTTATCATGGACCACTGTGTACCTGATTTTACAGGCTAACGAACTATTGTTAAAAAGAGAGTTTTCCGGACACATCGCCATGATTAATGCCATGGTGGCCGTACTAAGGAAAACTCCATGGAAATGAGAAATACGTGGGTTTTGTTACAATTTTCTGAGATATTGCGCCCCCAACAGGTCCGTAGGAGGTCCATTAATTTCGTGGGTTTCGTTTATTTTTTTAAAGATAATAGGTATTTATAAAGATTAGTTTCTTATGAAGAATCATTGCTATATGCCTAGATAATTACTACTGAACTATAAGATCTCCAAAATATGTATGTAATAAAGAAACTATAGAACAAATCGAAGCATGATTGCTGCAAATAATTGCAAACATAAAATGGTTTCTAGTCTCTACTTACTACAAAGTAAAACACCCTTTAAAGGTGAAAAAACCTATTCATTGATACCATACTATATTATTGCAACTGTCACTATTATTAGATATTATAAATATTATTGTTTTTACCACTGTGTAAATTAAGTAACAATATCTTAATCAGTATTGCATGGTTTGTTATTTTACATCAACGTAGTTAAAATGTTATTATTTAATCTATCAATAACAACAATAATAGGTCATCGGTTGAAGCGTCGAGTTTGTTGTAGAGGTTGTTAGTTTGAATTCTAATTTTAGCATTATTTTAGTGAAGCCAGTACAAAAGAGGTAGTAGAAAATTAAATATTTCTCTGCAAACGCAGTATTAGTTGAAATGATGACCACAGAAAGGTGGATGGTAGAAGCAGGAAGTCGGTACATACATCGGAGAAATTGAAATAAGAGACCAATCATCGACACCCTCTCTTTGGACACCAAATCCCAAGAGTCCAAGTCGCAGCACAGTAGTCATCTCAGTGGCGTACACTTCGAAGAAGCCTGAATCCGACAGTAGGCTACTATAGCCTGATGATTATTACAATGGCAGGAAGGAGGATGGATGGAGGATTCTAAGATCCATCAGTCTTCCTTATTTGTGGAAATATAGCCAAATAATCTAACAGTGAAAATCCAGTGAGAAAATCCTTTGTTATGGGCACCATAAAAGATACTGACTTATGAAGTAGAAATGATTCATGTTCCCCATAGATTGTCGTTACTGTCTCGTGCTGTCTCGCTGTTCTATTTATGTGTAACAGGGTCCCAGGATATCAGTGGCGGAGGAAGTTACTGAAAATATTAGAAAAGAAGGAATTTGTTGATAGTTGAAGATGGTTATGAATTATGATTAGGTAGCACCTATTTCAAAAATTTCAGCTTGAAGAAGTGGAATTATTTTAATTAATGTTGTGAGATATTTTTGTCTCTTGCAAATCACACGGTAAAATAAATGCTACATAGAATTTGGCAAAGACCTGCTAAATCCGGCATAAAAGTACAGAAACGCTAAAAAGGTGAATAACAATACACACTACCATCCAAATCTAATTAACAACTCCAAAACAATGATATAGGTCACAATTTTCACTCACAATCTGAGCGACCTTCATCCTAATCGGATGTTACCAAAAGCTGGGAAACAAAGCATGTCAACTGCTCTAAGGTACTGCCATCTGCAGTCCTAGTCCCTTTACAAACGTCATGCGCCCACGCCCACGCCCAACATTTAACGTGGGCGAGCTCCCCCAGGATGTGCTGACATTTCTCTAGTTCCAACTTGGGCTCTATAGCTTTTAATTAAAGTACAATGAGACTTTTTGTTTTGTTCTAAATGTAATGTCTGTCTGTATTTTGGAAAATTTTAAGATTATGATTAACTATGATGTTGAATGTTTAGTTTTGTTAAGTCTATGATAGTTGAAGTAACCCTTAACCATTAGAATAGCATCTTTAGGCACGCAGAACAATTAAGTCTCGGTCCTAAAGACTATACCAGGCACGAGTATTGACAACCAAAAGGCAAGATATGACGGACTTGTACTTAATTTTAATTTCTTTGTACCTTTCTTTTTTTTTCTTTTTTTTTTTTTATCTTGTCTCGAATAAATTATTTGATTTGAATCAAGCAATATGGCAGCAATTTTTGCCGGCCAAACGGTTGACAGCTGGTAAAATGATAATAAATGAGCATGAAAAGTTTACGTAACAAAATCGTAAGGAAATTGAAGCTCAGTCAGAACCAGATACAAGTTTTTTCACTTAGTGTTATATCAGAGCCACGGGTCACGAGAAAGGTAATTGCAAAATGAGGAAACCGGGAGAAAGTCAAACGTCATAAAACGTACTTCAACTTTAAAACCGGGGTATAAAGCAATGTAAAGTAACAACTTCACTCACAATAACGGAAATAATATAATATGTAACACTAACAAAAAAAATATCAACGAAACGGAATGTGTTGACGGAAAAAGTCACGGGTTCTCAACATTAAAAAAATAAACATCATTATTTAAAATTCACGCCATATTTTCCGTGAAAGTGACACGGGCGGGCATTGCGAGCAGACGCTCGATTCCGTCATCTGTCTTTCTTTAACTATGCAAATTGTATTATTATTCAGGGTGCAGTGTGCGTAAAATTTTCAGACAACTCAAAGTCCTTTCTAGACGGAAGACAATAAAAGCGACCGGCTGGTTCTGACAGGAATACAAATTTTGAATCGCAACGGAGCTTTTTATCGTTACACAACTCAGTTTAGTGATGTTCGGCAATCAAATCGGAAATGTTGTCCTCTTTACTATGTAGTTTTGTTGGAACGCCTGTTTTATTAATATGTTGTGTAGATTCCACTTTGCAGGAAGGAAGTGCCTTTTTTATACCTTTTATACACTTATGGGCTTGTGTTTTACCGCCACCTCACCTGATGTAAGCGATGTTATGGTGGTTATGGACAATACCTAACTACATATATTTTATGTTTTTTTTTTTAAATATTTTCTCATAACGTTAACAATTTTGTAGAAAATACTGTCACATTTAACTGTTTATCTCTACGTAAATATGACACTGTTGCGCAATTTGGGACAGTTTTGCGTGTCAGTTCTTCAATTGATAACCTATATTCTCACATACCGTGAACGAAGACGTTATGATTATGACTTATGACACACTTTTCGTATTTCAACTGGTTCCTTATGTTTAGCTAAAGTCTGCAATATTGCAGTGTTAAATTGTTGTTGTTAAATAAGCATGTAATCATCAACACGAAGTTAGTTAAGGACTATTAATCACATACAAAGCTATGACGGCCTAGTCTACAATCTTGAGACACTCATTAGCCAATCACCGACTGTTGTAACTTTGTAACCCACAGACAAACGGACAATGGCCGATTTGTTACGTTACGTCACATAGCTAGTCGCATAGATGGCGCTCTTACTTTCACTCGACCAATCGGCGGGCATGATCGAGGCGCGTTCGAAAATTATCTATCATTTTTTAAATCCGAAACATTTTGGTTCAAACTTTTTGCAACGATTTCTTCAGGTTTTTGTTGATGAAAGTTTATCTTTGAGTTAAGGTTTTTTCGTTATTTAAATTTTTGTTTTTATTTTCCGTTAATTTAAATTGTCATTCCGTGCAATGCGTTTCAAAGCCAATTACTATTTTTTATTGACTTTAATTATTCTTTATTATTTTATTGTCAGTATCTCTAGCTGTCACTTGGTCAATAATTACTTTATATGAGACCTTTGACATTTTATGCACGTTTCGTGTATCGTGAACATAATTACCAGCAGGTATTTAGTAGGTAACACTTAAATAAGAGGAAACCTCATCATTTCCTTATCAGAGGAATTTTATGCTTCTTTTTTTGCGGGAGGTCAAAACATCACGACCTCCGTTGAGGAGCAATCGTGAATACTAAATCTTTGCCTAGCAATGAGATTTTAAGCGACTTTAAAGTATTTATCAAGGATGTTTTAAATAAATTATTAGGTAGTGTACTCGTTGGCCTTTTGAATTAATGTCTCGTTAAACTTGACAAGTAAAAAACTGTTGGAGAGAATATTAATTAATGATAATATCATCAAAATTCTCTCTCTCAAATCTGTACATGTGTGCGTTTGCTAACAACCTGCAAGAGGAGAAGATTTACATATGAAACCGTTTAAAAATAATTAAAATTTCAACATTTGATTCAATCGTTATTTTCTAGTGAAACCCCTGAGGCCGGAGAAAGTAATTGCCAATAAGTGCACTATGCCTCAAGATGACACTAGAAATCAGACAGACTTGATTTTTGTTATTTTTATTGCTTATTAACACTGCTTATTAACGTGCGTTGAATTTTTGGTAGTCATTCGGGTTTTTTTTTTGTCATAACGGGAATATGGGCCGAAATAACAGAGTCTTATTTTCCTTCCTTTGATTGGATTAAAAAGAAAAATATATAAGCATAAAAATTAAGTTAAGAAACTTCACGTTCTAAATTCAAAACTCTCCAAAAAAGTGCCATAGACGCATTGTTTTTTTTTCTTCACTTATGGCAAACGTATCACGTCGCGATGCCACACGGAACCATGCATGAGGTCATTGTCGCGTCGTTGCGACCTTCCACGACCTCGGTACCTCACCGAACTCCCAAACCAGTTCTGCCAAGACATGTTCAGTAGCATTACCTCGATATTGTAAGATTGAGGTACTTTTTATGCATGTTTACCTTCATTTTATTTACGTATAAGCCAAGTAAATACTCAGATCTTTTTCAGAGGTTCAGTCGTTTTATGGAAACAAATTATTATAATTAATATCTGCAATGACGTAAAAGTACCTAAATAAAATATAATCTGAGTTTTCCTGTACCATGTTCGTGGGTTCATGTGTAATAATTTATATTGCTATAATTTAAATTATTTATAACACACTGCGTAAAAGTGAAAAGTCCATACAACATTTTTTTACAGACACAATTTACAAGCATAAGCAACAACAACTTTACTGCCATTTTACCTAGGTATGTTATCTTTGTAATTTCTGCTGTATAATCGACCTTTACGGAAATAACTACTTGTCTAACCAATGCTGTGAAGTAACCTGAGAGAAAAGATAGAACAAAGAAAGAAAACTATTTATTTGACACAACTGAGACACATCACATACATGACAAGAAATAGATTTAGGGCTAGTTTTTCAAAAGTCTGATAACTTTAAACTGAGGAATAAATGTGACGTTTTGACAGATTTTCTAAACTACAACTGTCAAAACGTCACATTTATTGCTCAGATAAAAGTTATCAGACTATTGAAAAACTAGCCCTTAGTGAACAAATAATACATGAGTAACAAAGCGAGGAAAAAGTCATTGACAGTTATGCCCCATGTGTGTCTCAAAATTGTGACAAATGGGTGTCCAGCTCAGCATATTGCCAGGTTATTAAACCTGACGCTGGTATTCTGCTGGATTCCTGTTGTGATGTAGGATGTCGAGCAAACTAAACATTTGTAAAAATCGTTTGTGAGTGTGTGTATTATGAGTTCCTATTACCTGCCTCTTACCTCTTCCATAGAATATGGTTATATGCCTCTTCTTAAATATCGCTATCATAATATTTGTTTACAAACATCGCAGCATTGTTAGGAAATTCTATTAAATCTATATTCGTCTTTGTTGTATAGAAAAATGTCTATAATAGTGTACCTGTTCTTCGTAGGTGTTGCGTAGGCGCCGAACTAGTTAACCGTCACTTTTGCACCATTCAGGCTTGAAGACTAATCTTTATAGCTTGTTGCTTCAAATCTTACAAAAGATTATGTTTTGAAATCATATGAAAAGGCATATGGAATGAAGTAAGACCATATTGAGACGAAGATCACACTGCCAAGTAAGCCATGTTACACCAAACGAGATAAGATTTTTGGCACAGTATATCAGCTGTAATTCTTACTTACGTTTGTCATCATCCTAGCCCCGTATCGCCCACTAAATTCGTTGCCAGTCTCTAGATAGTGTGCGTACCTAATCAAGATGACTTCTGCGACTTAAGTTACTTAAATATAACTTTAAAGTCAAATTTTTTTTTTTAAACATCCTACAGTTACATTTAGTACCTTTGTGTTGTGTCTTATACACCAATTATGAACGCTTATGAACCATCATCCTCCTACCCTGCATTTTCTTTGTTAATACAATTATCATCTTTCACACTATCCATCCATCTTTTCTTTGGTCTGCCTCTTTTCTTATAGCCATCCACATTCATACTTAATACTTTTCTCGTGACATGCTCCTCATTCCTCCGCATCGCGTATCCATACCGTGATAATCTGTTGCTACTCAATGTTTCTGTCACTAGCGCTACTTTCGGACTCCTTATATCATCATCATCATGATTTCAGCCGAAAGACGTCCACTGCTGGACATAGGCCGGGGGAGGGAGGGGAAGTATGCGATAATCGCCACGCTTGGCAGGCAGTTTGGCGATCGCAGTTCGTTGTTTAAATACTCAGAGAGCGCTGCTGCACATCCTCTGATGAATCCCTTAGTCACCTTTTACGACACCCATGAGAAGAGATAAAGGTGGTGCTATTCCTTATTTCCGGCACCACACGGAACGCCCATACGCCAATGAAAATACTTAAATAAAACGTCCGTTGGTCAAACAAATGTTTGATGCAAAAATCGAACTAACAAAAACATCACCTATGACTTACTTTGACAAAGTCTTGAGTATTTAGAGTTTCTCAACCTTCTTGACTGCACGAAAATTTAATATGAGCAACGTGTGGGTTTAAAGTAAATCTTCTATTAATAATACAAGTAGCGTGAGCAACAGCGAAGCATATTTGCATATAATTTACCTCCATATTGCTTGCATGTTCTATGAAACCTAAATTTAAATAAGATATGCATGTACCGTGCAAACTCTGGTGGCTGTATCGGATATGCAATCTGTAGTAGATCAAAGGAGAGATTAAGCTATGCACATATCACTGGCTAATCTAAAATCTAAATAAACTTATCATGGTGAAATTCTGGGAGTGTTCCAGATATTTAGAAATTAGAAAATAATTTCACTTCCATCCTACTTTCAGGTTCAATACAAAGACGCAAAAGTCTTATGGTCTTGAAAAAATCGGTTGATGGTGAAAAAATTTGTAATACTTAAAGACGTGAATCATACCAAAAATAGAGCAAACCCAAGATATCTCGATACAATAATAATATAAATTGAAAGCAATAGAAGAAGGCTTAACTAAAGATGATGACGATTGTAATAAAATGGCTACGCTTTTTAAAGAATAACAGAGGCACGATACAGATTACAGATATATTTCTATTTGTTTCGCCACACTTTCCATAACGGAACGCACATAACTTTGTGGTTGAGGTACAGAGTTTATGTAAAGTAATAATGGACTAGAAAAATATGGAACAGTGCTATTACAAAGAGAACTAAATTACTACAGTATGTTACAAAAACCCTGTTGTTCCTGTGAGCTACGTTTTCAGAATCGATATTCATACGTAGGAACACAACTCATTTGGAAAAAAACTCTTCAATAATAACCCTCCTTCCGGCGCAGTCGGGTAATAATCAAATAAAATATTAAATCATTATTAATTGTAAATTGAAAGTGATTTATATCACTCAAACCTCACTCACTCAGTGATTATATCAATAAAAATAAGCAAATTAAATATTAAATCATTATTTTTTTATATTGAAGAGTTTTTCCAACTGAGTTGTGTCCTTACGTATGAATATCGAACTTCTTAGGTTTTCGCGATCACTACACATTATAATAAAACAAAGTTTAACCGGATTAAATCGCGTATATTATTTAAATTGGTTTCCCTGACGTTTCGAAAGCTTTGCAGCATTTCGTGATCGCAGGTAGACTAAGATGACAATCGTCTTTACAGATATTTCTAAAAAAATAATCAAGTCCCAAACAGCACGTAACACTGTAAAAGATAATGATATTGTGAGTGATTACTGCGTGCATCGAAACGATTTTAATTAATAAATATTGTACGGTAGATTAAAATATTTTTTTTGAAATATCTGTAAAGACGATTGTCATCTTAGTCTACCTGCGACCACGAAATGCTGCAAAGCTTTCGAAACGTCAGGGAAACCAATTTAAATAATATACGCGATTTAATCCGGATAAACTTTGTTTTATTATGATGTATGAATATAGATTTTGATATCGAAGCTCACAGGAACAACAGGGTTTTTGTTACATCTATCTATATCTTCTATCTATCTATACTATAATAAAACTTTAAAGGTCGAAAAGTCTGTACATTGCGTTTTTTTTCGCGAAAACCGGCTAGGGGGACTAGAAATGAGCTGTAGAACACGAATCAATCGTTTAAAAAATTTATGTCTGTCTGTCTGTCTGTTTGTTACCTCATCACGTGAAAACGGCTGAACGGATCGTAATGAAACTTAGCATTTGTATTGGTATTAGTCTAACTTAAAATATAGGGTATGTTTTATCTGAATCGGTTGAGTAGATCCAGCGATACAGCTTGACCCCTCTATTGTATTAAGTTGCATACAAAGTAGAGGTCATGATTGTTGGATGTATGCAGGTTGCAGGTTCCTAAAAATACAACTGGATTCTATTAGTATTATAGAAAATATAGAATAACATAACATAGCCCATCACTGTCCCGCTGCTGGGCATGGCCCTCTTCTTGGAATGAGAAGAGTTAAAGAACTGAATATTGTTAGTGTAATAGATTATCATAACATAATCAGCTCATTACCTACTGCCCCACTGCTGGGCACGGACCTCTTCTCGGAACGAGAAGAGTTAAGAAACTAGAAAATATAGAATAACATAACGTAGTCAACCCATTACTGTCCCACTACTGGGTATGGCCCTCTTCCCGCTGCTGGGCATGGCCCTCTTCTTGGAATGAGAAGAGTTGAGGAACTGGATATTGTTAGTGTAATAGATTATAATAACATAATCAGCTCATTACCTACTGCCCCACTGCTGGGCACGGACCTCTTTTCGGAACGAGAAGAGTTAAGAAACTAGAAAATATAGAATAGCGTAGTCAACCCATTACTGTCCCACTACTGGGTATGGCCCTCTTCTCAAAATGAGAAGAGATAATGAACTGGATATTATTAGTATTCTAGAATAACATAACATTACCAGCCCATTACAGTCCCACTGCTGGACAGGGGCCTCTTCTCAGCATAAGAAGAGATGTGGTTAGTGTTATAGAATAACATAATCAGCCCAATTACTTCCCACTGCTGGGCACGAAGGTCTTCTCAGAATGAGGGAGTTTAGGGCTAATTCCATGAAATTCCATCACCTTAGCCGGTTGGTTGTAAAAACAAAATATAGTATGGTCGGTAAATAGTGTAATCGTCTGTGTAGGCGCTTATATGTATATATTTGAAGATATTGTGTTCATAATTATAACACGATGTTATTTTCCGACATCCACGCGGACGGAGTCGCGGGCACAGCTAGTATTGTATATGAGCTTCATTGTCCTGATGCAGTGCAACCTTACAACCTTCCTCAAGCATTGAACTATCAAGTGCAAAAAAAAAACAAATCCGACTGGTCCAGAGATTAGCGCGTTCAAACAAACAATTAAACTCTTCAGCTAGTTATATTATATTAAGTATAGATAACTAAGTATTTATTTATTATTGTCATGCCAATACCAAATTACATAAATAAATAAGCAGAGCTTGTGCTATGGGTACTAGACAATGGATATAATACTCATGTACCAAATTACATAAATAAATAAGCAGAGCTTGTGCTATGGGTACTAGACAATGGATATAATACTCATGTACTTTTTTTTGGAAATACATAACAAACAACCAGACATTTTTATAACATAGTGTGGTAAACGAGCAAGAGGGTCACGTGATAATAAGCAATGTCCGCCGCCCATGGACATCCGCAACACCAGGGGAGTCGCCGATGCATTGCCGACCTTTTAAAAAGACATATGCTCGTTACATACTAATAACTTCAAGAAATATTATTTTTAATAAAGAATGTCTGGAGCGGTCTCTGGCTTTAGATTAGCTACCACCTCAAATGAATTACCTAAGGCTACCACCATGACTGCCTCTTCTAATATAGGAAGCGATAAGGAGTTGTTGGTGTTACTTCTTCTATCGTCTCGACACGAGGTACTTAGTGATAATAGCTCATGCCGTGGGAAAAAGATTAGCCAGTCAGCAGGTTGGTAGCGGGGCTGACTGCCCAGGGTGCGCCGGACGATCAATTAAATATCGTCACTCGTGGAGGCTCTTTTAATGCACCCTTGTTGGTGTTAGTAGGTTGATGGGATGGGATTGTAGCAGGTTTCAGTGTCCATTTATAGTCTGTAAAATTATTCCGATGCAAAGGTGAGACCACAGAAATAGATAGATAGAATGGAATTTCAAAACCTTTCTCAGTACGCCTTATGACTTGTTTCTGTAAATACTGTAACAAAAACACGCAAAAATGCCTTATTACGCTGTTTCTAACTGGAGAAACAAAAGCTGTAAAGTACATTTGATTAAAGTTAATTTAAAAAAATTAATGACGTCAACATGGGAGGCGTAGTTTGTTCGAAAGTTGGCACGCATGAATCGCAAGTAAAATTGTGATTACAACCATTCTATCTATTTCTGTGGGTAAGAACAGTCCAATTCCTAGAGTAAATTATTAAAAAAATAGTAGTCTTTGTTCAAACAAAAACAAGTTGTTACAATAATTCAAACTTCTATATCTGTCACTAAACCAACCAAACAGCTATCGGCATCTTCATAAAGTTATTCATGTCAGAGATTATTTTCGTATCAATCCACTTCACTGGTTTTATTGTTGTTATGTAAGCAAAAAATTCTAAAACTTTCGTTTGATATTTTCTTTCCAACTATTCTTATTTCTTTTGGTGGCCCACATTGGTATTTATCACCTACTTTCAATATCTTTTTGTGACAGCTATGAGAATTTAGAATTTTTACTAGTCTGTTACGCATTTTTTTCCATTTTTTTCTTTGGTATGTTTTTCTTATAGTAAAGTTATTAATTATAATGTTTTCTAGTCTGAAAATTGGCATCTGAAAAATAAGCTTGTATTGCTTGCTTACAATGGAACAGAGTATTCGATTTAGCTAAAAGTTTCAAAACATGGACACAGTAAATATATAGCTAAAGCAGTAAAGAAACTACGTTCGATACGTCGCACTCACAGACGCACACCTCAACAAGGCCCTAAGCGGACGTCGCAGTGCTGTCAGTGCAAACACCCGCTTAGGGGACTTGTTGAGGCGTGCGTCTGTGTGAGTGCGTTGATTCGAGCGTTTGTACGTAGTTTCGTTACTGCTTTATCTATATATTTACTGGGACATGGTCTTCCCCATTGATTTTAGAAAATTAAGAATGAGTTAGTGTGAGTTAGTGTATGGTTAAATAAAAATGAACCACCTACTACATCAATGGTTGTTGCACAAATTAAGTCCCTAAATAGTCGAAAATCGAGGGCAAACTCGTTTCAATTCATTTGAAATCCAAAACAAATGCATATTTCATCGCGCCTCCATCCGGTGATGTTTAGTAAACAACATACACCAACTCGACTGCGTTTGATGCCACTGAAAAATAACTCCATAACGTAAGCATTATCCAGTTTGGAATATTTTTAAATACTTTACACTATCCTGAAAAAAAAATGTTTACGTTAACTCGTAAACCAAAACACGTAATCAACATAGCACCTTAGATTGCGCGCACGCAGGTGCCCGCGATATGGCGTCCACTGCGCATGCGTGAGATTCGGGTTAATAGGCTGTTATTTCTGTTCTAACGCTTGCCGAGTGCGGACGTGCCGCATTTTGTGCATGGTTTATTTAACTTTTACCGTAATACGTAAGGAAAGTGTTATTTAATGGACTACCAGGTGTTTACAATTTTTGTAAACTTTTACACATTAAGTTTTCACTTCCTATATTTGATGTTGATTAAATTATGACTGTTTTGTGTGATTCAGAGTCTCGAATATATTTTTGGGATTATTTTACTCTATTTTATAGATTGGCATACGATCTGGCAAGTTGTGATGATGTAAATAATTCAATAGGATGAGATATTGCATATCATGTATTTGCACTAGTTGTCATGACGAATAAAATTAGAACACGATAGTGTATCAGCGCTTGAAATGATTCACGTATAGGTAACCGTATATTTTATTACTGTCTAATTTATTTATTTATTTAATGTTTGGTAGATTTACAGTCAAACATAATCTATATAATGCTGAAAATAGGTAATCCTGTGCCATTTACAAATCTTCACAGGTAGGATATATAGGTAGTACAATCAAGAGGGTAGTAAGTAGTTCAAGCGTACAGGTTACAAAGTGTGCATCAATTGAAATCAGGCAATACTAGTAGTGGTGTCAAAGAAGTTATTGGCTAAATGACTTTCTTTAGCATCACCCCAATCAAATCTCAGATCTAATCTGTTATTAGCAATTATTAAACTATTTGCATCAGAATCACTTACGGCCAAAATTAATATCCAATCTATCCACGATTTAGCCTACTGGAGATCGAAATTTGACATATTTTTTATGGAGCTTATGTCAAATTCCTATCTCTAGTAGGGCAAATCGTGGATAGATTGCATATTAATTTTGGCCGCTAGGCCGTTAATCTACCTTTGCATAGGTTAGCTAATACCGTCCACTTCCCGTTTTAAATCTCTTACACAACTATATTGACCCATACAGAATATTTTACACAACAATAGACAATTTGGGTACTATATTGCCAAATTTAATTGCACCTAGACCATATTTCTTGTTACACAATTTATAACGCGAGCTTCTCATGGCTGTTACGCGATTGCTGGTGTCAAGTGTGAACTACCTACATAAAAAACAAAGAGGAACAGCGCGTGTGAAAGGGTCACTATATTAACCTTAATGTATGGTTGTTAGCTGATTGTTATCAATGATATTTACGTTCCTTCAACAATTAATTTCAGAGTAACCATAGAGCCACACCCATAATCATACAAGTTTTTGTTTTTGTTTATAGTTTTTTTTTCCTTCTGATCACGACCATGTCGTCGGTTCGGACTGCTGATCACGAGGTCGGGGGTTCGATTCCCACAGGACACAAATATTTGTGTGATAAACACACAGACCAGTAAGCTACAAGACTCCGCATAAACAAAGTTTTGTATTCGAACGCAGTTGTAAAACGTTGGTGGGGTCAGGGGGCGGACGGCGCGTTATGATTGGCCGGCTCAAAAGTTCGGTGGTATGATTCCTTATGATTGGTGCCGCTCGCTGACTGAGTGACGTTCCGATTGGCGGAGGGACGTATGATATGCAGTGGCAGAGCATATGCGTTGTGACCGGGGGTGTCCAGCTAACCGGCGTTGGATAAACATAAGTGTTTGTCTTGGTCTGGGTGTTTCTCATGTAATATAAGTATGTGTTTACAAAAAAAAGTAAATAAGTATTACATCCATTGCCTAGTATCCATAGCAGAAGCTCTGCTTTGTTTGGGACTAGATGGTGCTGTGTAAAAAATGTCCCAGAAACATTTTTTTATTTTATCTTTAGAATTTATGACGTTTGATACTTCAATGCACAATTAGATTTTACCATAGACATAGTAAAAAATATAGACGAAGTGCGAATAATCATAGTGAAGCCAAAAAAAACTATGCTCCTTCGTGTACTACCAGCGCTCACGCACACACCATGCACCTGAAATGCCGCGACATGTGTACTGAGAGGATTAAACACGGTGTGTGGTGCATGTGTGTGCGTGAGCACTGGTTGTACACGAAGGAGTATAGTTTTGTTTGGCTTCACTAGATTGTTCGCAGCACTTCGTCTAGTCTGTGGATTTTACATATAACATGGCTGATGTTACTGACCTTTGTCTTATATTTTCTCAACCGATTCTAAAACAAGCTGCTCAACTCAATGAAACTTCTGCGATGTTAGAATAATATGTCATTTTTTGGTAGGGAAATAAAATATTCATTAATTTCCTTGACTTTTCTTGGCAACTCAGAACAAAGTAGATTATTTTAACAAGTGCACTAAGTCCTTTATTTATCATTGATTCTTTATCAAAATGAATACCAACTACCAACTACGTAAATACATATTTTTTTACCAAATAATTGTGTTGGTAACTATTCGATATCAAACCACGAGACAGGAAAACTTCAATTTTCCGTGCATTCGTTTGGAAATCAAACGGTACGAAGTTAATATATACTTAAGTAATAACTTTGTACGGTGACACTGTACAGATTGCGGAATTAGCAGTTTTACTTAAATTCATCGGACGAGTCGTTAGTACCTAATAAGCGGTCTCCGCGTGTGCTCCCTCGCACTTTTGTATTCTTAACCTTTGGTCCATTAATAAATGAATTAAATGGTATTTTGAGTATCATTGAGCTAACTCCATAACTTTACATGGTCCTTCGAGCTATCGTGCGGGTCCTCGCGAGTTTAAGTATTCGTTTTTCTCCGTGGAGTGACGTGTATTGACTAACTTGTGAGTGAACTCGTGCAGCAATCAGCACATTGGTTTACAGTGTTACGTGTGAACTTTGAACATAGTTTTTAGCAGCAGAACTTTAGCATATCGTTTTGGACACCATACCCTAGCAGCAAAGGGTGGAGTTCCAGAACCTAGTTTCCACTAGCGAGTTAAAGGGCATCCCGAGCATTGGGGTGTCAGCAGTGGGAAATCAGCGCCTCAAGCACGAGGAAATTAGCATCCTGAGCAGCAGCTCATCGGTATTAGCAGCAGCAGCATCTACAGCAGCAGGACGTCAGTGTCCAGTATCAGCAGAGCTTCGGAAGACGGAGTTCGAAAACAGCAAAGCAGAGTCAGTCGAGAGCATACAAGTAAGATCTTTCCTTTTATAAACTAGCAAGCAGCGTAATGGAGGATCTTTACTATCAGCAACTCGAACTGATCGAACTTATCAAGAAAATACCGATTAATCTTAAAAAGGATAGCGCCGATAGGAAATCGGACGACTATTTTAAAAGGCGATTAGAGTTGTTGGAAAAGTATTGGTCGGATTTTCAAAACAATCATTTATCTATTTGTGAGTTTGGGGTCAGAGATCATATGTATTTTGTCAATTCTGAGCATGAAGAATTGAGCAAGGTCTATACAGCCGCCAAGACTTTAATCAACGAGCAACGCCTTCAATTATCTAGCAAGCAGACGCCATTAAAGGCCGTTAGGAGTACTCAACCAGATACCGAAGAAGCAGGGCTATCAGGTTATGAGCAGCAATCTAAGCCAAGCAGTCATCGTGTCATGGAGTCACGAGGCTCGACAAGCAAAACAGACGATATGATTCGTAAACAAGCAGCAAATTTTAGAGCATTTAAAAGATCAGCCGGTTTTATCGATCTGGACTCCATGTCCGAAAAATGGGAAATGGAGGACGCATTAAAAACGTTACAAGCGCGCTGGTCACAAATCGATTCCCTTCACTGTGAAATCGATTGCGAGATCGGTGGAGAAGATGAAGAATATGAAGCAATTTATAGCAAGCATGAGCAATCATATTTTCATCTGAAGAAAACTATCAACAAAAAGCTTTGGAGTGTATCACATAGAGAGCATTCTACGCCGAAAATTGATATACCAGTATTTTCAGGCAATTATCAGCAATGGACATCGTTTAAGGATCTCTTTACCGAAACGATCCATAACAACCCTTCCTTGTCCCACGCGCAAAAAATGCAATTTTTGAAGGGCAAAGTAAGGGGCGAGGCGGAAAGACTTATACAGCATCTTCCCATCAGTTCTGATAACTACAGTACGTGTTGGGAAATCCTAAATCATAGGTATAACAACAAAAAGCTAATTTTTTCTACTATCATGAATACTCTCCTAGGTTTACCCAGTTCACAGCAGCAATCACTGGGTCATATTAAAAAGTTGCATGACGTCGCCCTGGAAAGCTTACATGCCGTTCGGAATTTAGGGGTTGATATCAGCACTTGGGATCCGCTTCTCGTGCACTTATTAACACAGAAGCTGGATAGCGATACCTACGGAGATTACATCGATTCCTTGAAGAATTCGAGAGAGCTACCGGTGTTGCAAGAATTTTTGGATTACTTGGAGAGTAAGTTCACCAGCCTAGAAACTTCTCGCAGGAAGATAGATCAAGCAGCACCGAAATCTAACAGTTATACATCCAGCAATCATTATCAATCTGAAACTCAAAAGATAAGGCGATACAATCCTAACTTCGCCAAAAATTACAAGCCTCAATTAGAATCAAAAGCCTTACACGTGTCGTCAATTAAGTGTCAGCTTTGCGGTCAACAACATTCATTATTTAATTGCGTTAATTTTTTAGAGTTGCCTAATCAAGCAAAATTAGACACTGTTTTAAAATTAAAATTATGCACAAATTGTTTGTTCGATCATAATGGTCAGCAGTGCATTTCCGTTAGGCGATGTCGCAAATGCGCAGGAAATCACCACTCGGTTTTACATGACGCATGCTCAAAAAATATATCGCAAACAAGTAATGCAGCTATAATAACAACGTTAACGACCGACCTAAATCAAGCAGAACACGTGCCTATAACAGCACATGTCTCTCAAAACGATCCTGGTACGAGTGAAGTATTGCTGGCAACAGCATTAGTTAAAGTGTTAGCAAGTGATGGATCCTGTCACGTTTTAAGAGCCCTCATAGATCCAGGATCTCAAGTTTCCCTGATCAGAGAGAGTGCTGCACAAAAATTAGGATTACCAAGATCAAAGTTTAACGGCATGATATTCGGCGTAGGGGAAGTCGAAAACAACTGTAAGGGCATGATCACAATAACTTGCAAGTCGACGTATAATGATGTTACGTTTGCCACCGATGTACTTATCATGAACAATTTAATGAAAGATATGCCATATAAATCGTTCGACACATCGGATTGGTCATACATAGAAACTTTAAAATTAGCTGATCCATACTTTAACATTAGCGGGCCAGTGGACTTGTTGCTTAGCGCGCAAGTTAATGGTTCAATATTATTAGGAGGATTGCTCAAGGGCGAAAACTCATCAAAGCCAGTTTTACAAGAAACTCAGCTAGGGTGGATCATATATGGAGGTGGTCAAGTGTCCTCATTACAATGTAACGTTGTCCTGAGCAACTACCAGGATATTCAGCAATTCCGAGAAATTGAGGATATTAGCGAAGAGTCAAATTTATTGGTGGAAGATCAGAAATGTCTTGACTCCTATTTATCAACCACAAAAAGTCGTGAAGATGGGCGGTATGAAGTTAAGTTGCCATTGAAACCTGACATTCATGAAAAGTTGGGCTCATCTGAAGAAATGGCTACAGTACAGTTTCAAAATTTGGAACTTAAATATAGCAAGCAAACTAATTTAGCAGATCAATATAATAAAGCATTTATAAGTGAAAACATAGCCTTAGGTCGTATGGTGCCGAGTAATTATATAAACAATAAGCTAATACTATCATGTTTCTTGCCGCATCAGTCCGTGCCCCGCACGGAATCTGCAACTACGAAGTTACGCGTCGTGTTTAATGCATCAGCAAGGACGTCCAGTGAATACAATATGACTGACCTAAAAGGACATAATATACAGCAGGATCTACAAGGATTTATATCTAAAAGGCATCAGTATCGGTTTGCTATCACTTCTGGTATCAAAAAAATGAATCGTCAAATATTATTGAGTGAAACAGACCAACAATATCAGCAAATAATGTGGAGATATGTACTGGATCAACCTCTTCAAACATATTCTCTTACAATTGTCACTTATGGCACAAAATCAGCGCCAGTCTTAGCCATGATGATTCTGAAGCGCCTGGCCTCAGATGAACGACTTAATTTCCCTGAGGCAGCTAAAATATTAGAAAAATCCTTTTACCAAATACGAAGCAAAACAAATGAGTCATCTGTGGTACTGATTGTTTATAAACCAAGATTAGTACATGTTTCCAAAAGCATATCTTTGCCCAGATCAGAGTTAAGTGGAGCATATCTATTAGCTAAGTTACTGAATAAAATAATTAACTATTCAAGCGAGCTTGATATTCGGATATATGGGTGTACGGACTCAATGGTTGTTCGTGGGTGGTTGCAAGGTAAACCTAGGCGCTGGAAACCCTTCGTTTCGAATAGAACTAAAAGCAAAATTAAAATAATGAAGCCAAGCTGCTGGCAATATGTCAAGTTGGAAGACAACCCAGCAGGTGCAGCCAGCAGAGGAATTTTAGCCTCTCAGTTGAGAAATCAAGCCCTGTGGTGGCAAGGACCACAGTCATTAAATAATGTTATGTTTCATCAAAGATTGGAGAATGAACGAATCAGCTACACAACTAATCAAGAAACAAAGGCCAATTTCACCTCAAGCAAAGTTAATTCTGTGCTAAATAATAGCAAGAAAAAGCCTGAATCTCAGAAGAAAACCAGCACAGCCAGATTTAATTTTGTCTCGGTAGGAATATCAATAATCTTATTTGCTTCTTTGATAACATTATCTCGAGCAGCGTTTAACATATCAGTTCCACCTAGCAACAATTCTTTATATTTTGAGTCGATAGACAACATGCAAGTAATTCGAGATAAATGGAATTTGATCGTTTACTATGACATGGAGCCCTATTGGGAGGGAAATACTGCTGCAACTAAGTTTTTAAATTATTTGGATAAACTCTGCTCATCCATAAGCGATAAAGGTCATTGTAGTATGATTACACATCAATTAAATCACGACTACAAAGAATTGCAGCACTATAACCAACTTATGCTGAATCAACATTTTGACGCTCGTAGCAGACAGCGTCGCGGACTTATTAATGGTATAGGTTACGTAGCGAACAGCCTTTTCGGCGTATTAGATGAACGATTTGCGGAACAATACAAAAAGGACATCCAACTTATAAAACAAAATGAGCGGCATCTTACTAATCTTATAAGAAATCAGACCTCAGTCGTCGAGGCTGAATATAACGTTTTAAAACGTACCGAGCAAACTATTCAATTTCAACATAAAACAATAAACAAACACTTAAATCAGTTAGATAATGCTGTTATTACAATAAAACAAGAAGTTGAAAGTTTGGCCAAAACGCAAGATTTTACCTTATCAGCACTTACAGCTATTAACTTAATTCAGAACCTTAAAAGAATTCAAGACACCCTGCTGGACACTATCACGGATATTTATCATGGGAAGTTTAACACTCACCTGTTGACTCCAGAGCAGCTACAACATGAGCTACAGTTCATCTCGGGACAGTTAGCAAAAGATTTAACTTTACCCGTGGACAACATACAATCCGATTTAAAACATATTTATAGTATGCTTAAAGTTAAAGCCAGAATGATGGAAGAATACTTCATATTTGAGATTACTTTTCCTTTGACCAGCAGAGATAACTACAAAATCTACAAGATCTTGCCAGTTCCTCGACAAGTCCAGGATGATAGGATCAGCGTCCTACCAATATCTGAATTCATTGCTATCAACTTAAGAAAGGACTCTTTCTTCATCATGTCGTTTTTGGAGCTTCAGTTATGCCTGCATAGTGAACACTCTTATCTGTGTCACATCAATAAACCAATTAATCATTTATCTATAGATGAAAAGTTTTGCAAGCTTGACAGCCGATTAAAACAATGCATTGTAACTAGATCTCCGTGCCAAGATATGTGGCTAGAACTAAATGGTCCATCTCGGTACTTTTATTTTTGCTGTAATACGTATTCAGTCAGGATAATTTGTCAAGATCAAGTTACTACGAAACAACTATCAGGATCTGGTATAATTGACCTGGAACCAAAATGCGTCATAAAAAGTAAAGATTTTACTTTATTTTCATACGCTCAATCGGCGAATACAATTAAATCCAGCTCAGAGATCTTAACCCGACAGATAGCAGAGATAAATCACATTGTGAATATATCGTTATCTCACTACACATCTACACAATCTGTCGACCTATTGAACAGTACATTCGTTAATCTGGGAAAACAAATAGAGCAATTGAAATCCGCCAATTCTATTCCACCAGATGACACTCTATCTACGCATGACATTCATCAATTTACACTTTGTTACGGCTTGCTAGGTGTGGGCCTTGTAGTGGCTACATACTTTCTGTGGAGGAGGAGACGAACAGCTTCGTCAGGAGAACTACCGCAGCCTCAAACTGCGACATATAGTGTAGTGTTTTCGCGAAAGCAGAGTACGGCTGACCGTCAGCCTAGTGAAGTGGATGTCAGTGCAGGCACTAGTATTAAACGAAATAAAGCTACATCTCCTGTTATTAAAAAATGTAGCTTTATTTTAGAAGATGTATAATCTCTTTTTATCTTTTTGTATCTTTTTGGCCCGGGAGCATGTACGGTGACACTGTACAGATTGCGGAATTAGCAGTTTTACTTAAATTCATCGGACGAGTCGTTAGTACCTAATAAGCGGTCTCCGCGTGTGCTCCCTCGCACTTTTGTATTCTTAACCTTTGGTCCATTAATAAATGAATTAAATGGTATTTTGAGTATCATTGAGCTAACTCCATAACTTTACAAACTTAAATAGCGTTCTAATTAAATCGATACATAGCTTCTGTATCAATTGCATTCGATCGATCAAATATCTCGGCTTACGGCCACCGCGGCCTCCTTGGTTGAATAGTTGTAGTGCTGCCGAGCATGTCCTGCAGGCCTTGCATGTACGGTCAACCGCATAGTATGTGGTTGACTGTACTATGCGGCAAGGTATGTGTCTTGAATTGCGTCAAATCTAGCGCATTCTCTCAATTCAAAGAAGAAAGTACAAGAACAAGTGTGTGTGGGGGTGTGTGTGTGTGGGGGGGGGGTGTATTAAAAGAGCCTCCACGAGTGACGATGTTTAATTGATCGTCCGGCGCACCCTGGGCAGTCAGCCCCGCTACCAACCTGCTGACTGGCTAATCTTATCCCCACGGCATGAGCTATTATCATTATGTAGCTCATGTCGACACGATAAAAGAAGAAGTGTGAACATATTAGGGCTTGCTTAGTCTTCCAGGATTCAGGATTCTTCAGGAAAATTCACAGTGCTAGCCCAGGTTGGAGTTGTGCCCGATGTATCTCAGAAGATCACATGAGCCTAAATTGGGCAACTTGGTGTCATCATCATCAACTCCACACACCTCTCCTTCACACCACCCACACACCATACACCACACAACACACACAGCCACCCACTCAACAATATATAATATTATCACACCCATATCTTATCTTTCTTTTGAATTTTATATAAATTCACCTGTATTATTTAAGATCATTTTTCTATTCACTGATGTTTCGGATGCTTAGGATGTATTCCGGGTGAGGGCCTGGTGATCTGTCACACAGGGTTTCCCTAGTACTCCAGTCTCTCACAAAGGAAATAACTATAAAAACTGTAATAGCTACAAAAAAATGTGTACCTTTGTGAAGAGAGAAATCTTCTTCTTCTACCGTGTCGACATGAGCTACGTAATGATAATAGCTCATGCCATGGAGAAAAGATTAGCCAGTCAGCAGGTTGGTAGCGGGGCTGACTGCCCAAGGTGCGCCGGACGATCAATTAAATATCGTCACTCGTGGAGAGAGAAATAAAAATCATTATCATTAACTCAGCCTATCGCAGTCCACTGCTGGACATAGGCCTCTCCCAAGTTGCGCCACAACACTCGGCCCTGGTGTGTGTGTGCGTCCATAGAAACTTGGTGTGCGTCCATAGAAATCTAAATAATATGGTGATAGAAATGGTATCTACTGTCTTTTAATACCGGCCGCATGTCGCCGGGTTTCCGCTACCAACACATAAATACGCAATTACGCCTAACATGTTTCTAGCATTCAATGCAATATAAATTAAGCTTAAAAACAATTTCGCTGTTATACCAGGCCCCTCAGAAAGTATTGCGAAAAAAAGTTTTTATATATGGGAGACTGGCCAGTTATAATGTTTTTCGAAAATATGATTATTTATAAGTAAAAATAAGTAAGTTCCAATTTCAAAATTTCCCTCCACATTTTTTGCGAGTTAATTCAAAGTATTGTGTCTCACTGAAATATGGGTCTGCACCGGGAACATTTTAGAGCTATGATTTTATACGATTTCAAGTGTCGCCTGAAACCGGATGAATCGTACGATAGACTTCAAATGGCATTCATGGATGAAGGCCCTTCCAAGGCAACCGTGTATCGTTGGTATAACGAATTCAAGCGCGGTCGACCAACTTTGGGGGATGACGAAAGAAGCGGTCGCCCTTTGACGGCTGTTACCGAAGAAAACGTGCTAGCAGTGAAAAATTTAATCCAAGACAATAGGCGAATTACATATCAGGAGATTCAACACATATTGAAGATTGGATCGGGAAGCGTTCACGAGATTCTACACAGCCATCTTCGCGTGAGGAGGATAGTATCACGCTGGGTGCCGCACAACCTCACCGATGCTCAGAAGCAGGCCCGGGTGGAATGGTGCCGTGATATGCTTAACAAATTTGAAGCAGGCTCGTCTCGGCGTGTTTACGACATCGTTACAGGTGATGAGTCCTGGATTTATCAATACGACCCAGAAACCAAGCGCCAGTCGACTGTTTGGGTGTTTCAAAATGAGCCAACGCCTACCAAAGTGAAGCGATCTAGAAGCGGGGGTAAGATTTTGATCGCTAGCTTTTTTAATTTGACTGGCCACTTGGTATCAATTCCCTTACGGGATCAAAGAAGCATTAATGCCGAATGGTATACTACCAAATGTTTGCCAGAAGTTTTCTCTGTTATAAGCAACAAGCGACCAAACACAGGGCTCCGCGGGCTACTGCTCCACCACGACAATGCACCTGCGCACACCGCACTCAAAACGAGGGACTTCCTGGACAGCACGCCAGTCAAACTCCTGGGTCACCCTCCTTACAGCCCTGATCTAGCACCGTGTGACTTCTTTTTATTCCCAAAAATAAAAAATCAGCTCAAAGGGATACAATTTTCGTCGCCGGAAGATGCGCTGGCTGCGTTCGAGCAGGCTGTAAACGAGGTGTCTGCGGCGGACTGGAAAAAGTGTTTTGAAAACTGGTTTAGGCGCATGAATCTTTGTATAGAGGCTGGTGGAAAGTACTTTGAAAAGATTTGATAAAAATATATGTACGTATAGAACAATTTTTTTTAGTTTCGCAAAACTTTCTGAGTGTCCCACGTATATGCTGCAAAATACAACTATAGTGACTGCGTCCAAAACAGCACTGATGATCAAGCAAACGGTTCGCGCACTGGTGTCCTACGAGACACCTGCACGCGGCGACAAGTTCACGCACCTTTACCATTTCTTTTCATCAACATCAATTCAGCCTATCGCAGTCCACTGCTGGACATAGGCCTCTCCCAAGTTGCGCCACAACGCTCGGTCCTCTGCCTTCCGCATCCAGTCCCCCCCAGCCACGTTCTTTAGGTCGTCGGTCCACCTGGCAGGGGGGCGCCCTACGCTGCGGGCTTATGTTTGGGCATAACTCTGACATATTATGCACCGATTTGGATGAATCTTATTTGTTTGAAAGTTTCTCCCGAAATTGTCCCGTTTAAATTTATGGATGTCAATTAACTCATCACACTCATATCAACTCTTTAATGGATGCTAATAAATCTCTCCCAATTGCAGCTATTGCTTTTGTATATGCACCTCAAAATAGAACAATAAAATTAATAAAATAAACTCGTCTGATTCAGCGGCCATCGGTCCTTCGACAGACATGGCCAGCCCATTGCCACTTTAGCTTACTGATCCTACAAGCCATGTCGGTCACTCCGGTTCTTCTCCGGATAATCTCGTTACGGATTTTATCCTTCAAAGAAACTCCAAGCATAGCTCGCTCCATAGCTCGCTGAGCGACTTTGAACATACATAACACATGTTTTAACATTTCTTTTACCTTATATTATTTTGATTTCTATGTGTGCCTCTGTATGTACAACCCTGCCTACCACTCTTCAGGGATCTTAAGAATCCAAACGGTTCGTTTTACTTATTAAATATGAATATGTATGATGATATTCTCCACCAAAATTTGTTGATGGAGTTGCGACAGGATTCTGCAACATCCACTTATGCTTTGACCACAGTAATGTATGGATGTGGTAAATCACACGCAACCTTATCACAAGGCTAGATTGTTTAAAGATGGGCCTTATAACCACCTTGACATTTTGTACTTCCATGTTATTATCGTAAACATACGTAACTTATCCTTCGGCATGACCGCAACTCGTACCTCGTGCTTAAATCAAATTCTTTATACTTCATTATAAATTATTGTTTCAACATATTCTGATTGAAATTTTTTAAATTTTCTCAAGACTACTTAAGAGTATTTTGTGTGATTAATTGCAGCAAGGCTGTAGCCAGAATTGTTGAATATCTTGCGTAGATTTATAGAATCGTCTTTGATTTTATTTTTGGTGGGTATATAATAATATATGGTCTAACATAATGACCTATGTCTAACATAGTTTCTAATGATAATAGCTCATGTCGTGGTGTAAATGTGTGTATCATCACATGTGGAGGCTCTAGAATATACACCCCAAACTGGAATTGCAGTAAAAAAATTGTGTTACGAAACATTTGGTTGTATTATAAGCAGTGTAGCCGAAATACTTGGTGGTCTTCCAGTCATGCATTTTCACAAGACGACTAGACCTGGAGAACACTAAGAGCACAGCTAACAGCCATCAATGTCTGTTATTCAAAAAAGAGCCAAGTGGGTGATAGGATCTGCGGTCGCCCACCACTTTACTGTAATTACGGGGCTAGTATTTCTCGAATTATTAATCTTACAGTCTTGCGGTCTTGCATTGATCTTGCGAAAGTGCAAGACCACAAGTCCAAGACTTTGGCCAACACGAATTAGTTGTCGATCTCATCTGAACATACTTTGGCAAAACACTTTTAAAGGGATTTAAAGACGGAAATCATTCTTCTCAATTCTGTTATTATTAATACCATCTAGTTATTATACTTCTATTTATAACCTTACTGACTAAAGCCTAGCAACGCCACCATGTAGGTCCTATTCCATTTCAGTATTCAAATTCATGACTCACTCATATTCATATGGCATTGTTATATGAACATAGGTCCTATTGAGGCGCAAACATATACAACGCTAAACATTAGGACCTCATCCTTCACCCCCATATTTGTTTAATCATCGCAGGGTATTTCCCAATGATAATTAAGGACGGAACGTCGTAAACGTTCATTGCTCAGACCGCCATGTTGAATCCATTGGCGACACTGCTCAGCAATCATTGGTATGCATTAATTAAAATGCGGGGTTTTCAGTGGTTTGGAAGAGGTCACATGACCTCGATCACCAATAGATTCACATAGCTGAGCAGTTTTTAATTGTGCATACTCCTATAAAATGTAATTGTTTCCCTGGAATTTCCGTGTTTGAATTTGAATTCTAAATATGTATTCGAAATTATTATAAAACATTCTCTTGTTCACAAAGTAAACTTACTTTAAACTATCGCTCTCTTTCAGTTATAGCAGTTATAGCAAAGACAAGAAAGGGATGACAACAGTTTTAGTGCTGTCAGATAAGTCGGAATTAAAATTTCAATACAAGTTTAGTCGTGATCTCGGAACACGTAAACTAATTTGCAGATGACGAAACGAGCTTAAGGCCGCACCTGCTGTTAAGCGGTTCATCAACTCAGCCTATCACAGTCCACTGCTGGACATAGGCTTCTCCCAAATTGCGTCACAACATTCGGTACTCTGTCTTCCGCGTCCAGTCCCCCCCAGCTACTTTCATCAGGTCGTCGGTCCACCTGGCTGGGGAGCGCCCTACACTACGTTAGCCGATTCGCGGTCTCCACTCAAGAACTCGTCTGCTCCAGCGGCCATCTGTCCTTTGACAGACATGGCCAGCCCACTGCCACTTCAGCTTACGGATCCTACAAGCTATGTCGATCACTCCGGTTCTTCTCCGGATAATCCCGTTAGAAATGCTGCAATCTAAAAATGTTGTGACTCCGTCAAAAACAGCACTGATGATCAAGCAAAGGATTCGCGCACTGGTGGCATATGAGAAACCTATAAACGGCGCCAAGTACACGCGCCTTTTCACTTCTATTTCCTTATTATTTAGTTTTCTATGGTTAAACCTTATACATATAACGTAACTAATCTCTATAATGGTGTTATAAAGGATTAGAATAAATAAATAAATTACATCTACCATCATAGCTATATTACACTTAGCGTGTCATGCATGTTTGTAAAACCATTTAAATAATAATTATGTATCCAATTTTCAAACACGCTTCTCAAATATTGAGCAAAAACGCTGTTTTTACAAACGTCACGTCCCATGAGATAATACCTGTATTTAAGTTTGTAGGTATAACTTAAAACCTACTTAGCAGACTTCTTGTACCTATTGTACTGTGCAAAAGGTGCCAAATGTAGTATTGACAGTGGTAGAATATGTTAGCCACAGTTCTTATTTTGGGATTCTATGTAATTTTGGTGGTAATGGTACGACCAACGGCAACGTTTATTAGGTAATACCATTTTTCAAAAAATAATGGAAAAATTCTACTAAGGAAATCAAGATCATACCTTTTTGTTTTTGTTTTCGGGTGGAAATCCTCATGGATATACTCCGTCTGGGGAAGGCGGAGGGTTATGTCGGACTCTTACCAACTAAAACCACTCGGTGGTCATCCTCAGCACAAAATAGAGGAGCACTGGGAACTCCAGTGGGGCGCGCCTTTGTACACTAGGGCTACGCCTTTGGCACGTCCTGGGAAACTACTGTTTCCCAGGACCTCACAGCAGCACGTGACCACCACGTACTGCTATCCTCCCCAGAATCGCTTAATAGACGCCTCTACAGGATGGTGTTACAGTCAAAATAACTAGTATACTTTTCAACACACTTGCTCGTAAAGTGGCTCTTATTGCATCGCTTTTAGGTTCATAATGTGGCTTATAACGCACGCGTGCTTTTTTCATTATATTAACGCACTAGTGCTTTTTACTTTACAGTTTATTTTTAAATCGCAGCAAAGAGTTTTTATGCCTGAACTAAATTAAAAATTTTTGGGAATAAATCAACTGTATTAATTAAAATATGCTATATAAACATTTCATTTCATCAAATTATTAATTTTTGTCTACAAATTAATATTAATTTGTGTTATAAATAAAATTATCAATTATTAATATTTTTATATTAGGCTGTATGACGGTTTCCTTCGACCACCTGCGCGCGCATAGCTGTATGTCACCGCGCGATCCGCGCGCCAATTTTATCATTTTTCACAAATTCAATATTTGTCTAAAATGTGTAATTTATGATTTTTTTCTCGCAAGTGTGTTGAAAAACGTCGTATGACACGCGTGAGCATTGACTATTATAGTCTCGGCTCCATTACACCCTCGCCTTCGGCTCGGGCTGCAATCCAGCCTCGAGTATGATAGTCAACTTAGCTCACTTGTATCATAATGTACTATTCCGATTGTAATAACAAATTCTGATTTACAGACTGATAGTAAATTGCAATTGGTTCTTCGATAACACAACAACAACATAACATAACATCACGCCTGTATTTCCCCGAAGGGGTAGGCAGAGGTGTAATAGTACACCCACATTTCGCCAGTTATGTTATAGTCCCATGTAATAGGGGGCGAGCCTATTGCCATTGACCGGGCACAAATCCAGGACCCCACGCTCAGCAGTCGCGCTTGCAACCACTAGACCAACGAGGCAGTCATAACACAATGTGATAAAAAAATACTATAATCGATTAGGTGCAGACAACTATAGATTTACCGAATAAACAATTATACATACATTTATTTTCCTTATTTATGTGTGAAAAATAAAAACTTAACACATTTGTATATACGAGCTGATAATACAGCATACAGAATGCGTTGGTACATTTTACAGCGGTATAATTATCGGGCACGTTTTCACTGGCCATGCGCCTGCGCAGGCGTGGCCAGTCGCGTGCGCATGCACCGCGATCCGGTCTACTTGCCACTTTCATGTGTTTACGACCTTATGGCCCGAAATGGCTATTGAAGACATTATTATGATTTATGGGTATATTAATTATGGTTTCGTTTTATAGGGGATGTGGTTAGCAAAATTAGAGGTTGATTTATATGGATGTGGAGTATTTGATGTAGAATCTGTAAATGGCTGAAGCTTATTTAATGATTATTAAGATGTTGACTGAATTTAGTTTACTTATGCCCGCGGCTTCGCCCGCTTTAATTAGTTTTATCACAGAAAGACTATCGCGCATTTCATGGGAACTGATCATTTTTCCGGGATAAAAAGTAGCCAGTAGGTGTGTCAGGAACGTAACAGGTGGAAATCCATAGTCTCTGCCTACCCCAATGGGAAACAGGCGTGAAAATATGTATGTAAAAAGTAGCCTATATGTTAATATGGCTTATGGTCTATCTTTGTGCCAAATTGGGTCTAAATCCGTTCAGTCGTTTCCGCGTGATTTAAGGACAAACAAACATTGCATTCGTATTTATAATAGGTACCTATGTATTAGTAGGATTAAACGTTAATGCTTCAGGCGAAGTGCAAGGTTTGTGGTTTAGGTTTTATTTATAATGTTATGAATTTATGATATCAATACATAGCCTATAGCTATTGCTATAGGAGTTTGTCTGTGCTTGAAAATAATATATTAGTCAGACTTAACCATGAATATTGTAATTTTAGCTCTTTTCGTTCGCTGCTAACTGAAGCCTCTTACAAACTTCTGATTGTCAGCTATTAGATTAGAACCAATTAATAAGTGCTTGCAGTGTTGCAAGCTTAGTTTTTTCAGATTTTTTTTAAACGTGGGTCTGAAAAATATTTCTTAATGGCCGAAAAAAACAAATAATTATGATCTTTCACTCGGTATAGGTGAGATTGCTGTTCAAATTTTCAATTGTTTTTATCCTAGGCGCCATTTTTTTTTTTAAATAACAAACATACATACTCACGTACAATATTTGTGTGATTAAAGCTTCACGTAAAGTCAAGGACAAGCTCACAAATAATATTCTGTTTTTTTTTTTCAGTTTTTTGCTTCTAAATTACAAAGTTCTCGATGCGATGGCAACTAATTACAATTTCACATCGGCTAGATCGTTAGGCTATCTACACAAGATCTTTTTCTCATGCCTGTCTGCTTGAGAAATATACTATTTGTTATTAATAGCTATTTTCTAAATGTTGTTGCATTGTGCTTCCTGCAACTTTGTAAGGTTTCTTTGATTTTTTTATTTAACCGAGTTAAAAATAATTATTTTTATATTTTGTGGCCACATTAAGTATTAAGATTTAATTAATTTGATACAGTGTCTTAGCATAATAATTATGTTAGTGAGTTTAAGTTATTTCATTTTTAGGGTTCCGTAGTCCTACAAGGAACCCTTATAGTTTCGTCATGTCCGTCCGTCTGTCCGTCTGTCCTAATCCTTTACAGCTTAATAACTTCTACAGTTATAAACATAAGTAAATGAAATTTTGTTAAAAAATCAAAAAAACCGGCCAAGAGCATGTCGGGCCATGCTCAGTATTATAGGGTTCCTTAAGTAGGTCTAATTACAAACGAATCAAATCGAATATTAATCATTGCTATTTTAGTTTTTGCAAACAGCGCCACCTAGTGCTAAATTTATGAAGCTAAATTTAAGAAGTGTGTTTCTTTTTGTGTTTTTTTTAAATAGAAATTAACTACAGGAGCATTATTTGCTACCATCATTTTTCTCTAAGGTCAATGACCTATGAACTAGGACGTCTTAAGTATTTTTCAGTTTTCTCACTATAACTAAAAAATTTATAATCACATTATACTCGAAATAATTTTAAAAGAGAGTTTTTATAAAGGTCTATCAATGTTGAATACTATAAGTTTCTACATTGCATAGTTTAGAAAAGGCAGGGGGGGGGACACATTGCAAGCCACTTTGGCGAACTGTATTTCGCAGAGGGTATACCTAATAAAAAAGTTGTGTATGAAACATTACCTTCATTTTAGTAGACCTATTCAACGATACCCCACACGAGGGGGTGCAGCGAAAAAAATATTTTCATAGCCATTTCACAAGTACGGGCGCCACCCCTAAAAGACGTAATCAAGATTTTTTTATTCTTTTAAAATTGAGATCTATATCTATTCCATTTTTTGTCAAAATTTCATTTACTTATGTTTATAACTGTAGAAGTTATTAAGCGGTAAAGGATTAGGACAGACGGACAGACGGACAGACGGACGGACATGACGAAACTATAAGGGTTCCTTGTAGGACTTCGGAACCCTAAAAATGGTTTAGATATAGATCTCAATTTTAAAAGAATAAAAAAATCTTGATAACGTATTTTAGGGGTGGCGCCCATACATGTGAAATGGGGATGAAAAAAAAATTTTCGCTGCACCCCCTCGTGTGGGGTATCATTCAATAGGTCTACTAAAATGAAGGTAATGTTTCATACACAACTTTTTTATCAGGTATACCATCTGCGAAATACAGCCCTCCAAACTGGCTTGCAATGTGTCCCCCTCCTGCCATTTCTAAGCTATGCAACGTAGAAACTTATAATCTTCCACATTGATAGACCTTTATAAAAACTCTCTTTTAAAATTATTTCGAGTATAATGTGATTATAAATTTTTGATTTATATTGAGAAAACTGCAAAATACTTAAGACGTCCTAGTTCATAGGTCATTGACCTTAGAGAAAAATGATCATAGCAAATAATGCTCCTTTAGTTACTACCTATTTAAAAAAATCACAAAACGTAACTTCGTGTTACATTGATTTGACATACTTTTAAAATTTAGCTTTTTAAATTCAGCGCTAGGTGGCGCTGTTTGCAAAAACTAAAATAGCAATGATTAATATTCGATTTGATTCGTTTGTAATTAGGAACCCTATAATACTGAGCATGGCCCGACATGCTCTTGGCCGGTTTTTTATTTTCTTCTGTAAAATTTGTAAGTCGGTGCATAACTTTCATCATCAGCTTATCAGGCTCGTATATGATAACCAAGTTTTTGACTGATATAATTAAATTTATCCTTGATATGTTTCTTTTTATTCTTGATGATATTGCCATAAAACAATAATTTATCATACAACGTGTTATTAAAATAACTCAAAACCTTTTACTGGGTCATTGTACTCATCAGTATGAACAACTTTTACTATGGAACAAACCCTGAAATCAAGTGTTCCCTACATTTTGTCGATTTATGTGAACACAAATGTAGGGATCAGCTGATTTTTTTTCACATTTTCAGGGTTGGTCCAATTGTAAAAGCTGTTCTTATTGATCAGTACAATGACCCCTAAAAAGGTTTTGCGTTATTTCAATTACACGTTGTATTTTTTTTGGCAACATGATTGACTAGACAGAAAATTAAAACACGTTTTTAAATTAATAACTACTTCATTTTGATAAACCTCTTGTTACATTACGACAAGAGAATACGTGGGACACTCAGAAAGTTTTGCGAAACTAAAAAAAATTGTTCTATACGTACATATATTTTTATCAAATCTTTTCAAAGTACTTTTCACCAGCCTCTATACAAAGATTCATGCGCCTAAACCAGTTTTCAAAACACTTTTTCCAGTCCGCCGCAGACACCTCGTTTACAGCCTGCTCGAACGCAGCCAGCGCATCTTCCGGCGACGAAAATTGTATCCCTTTGAGCTGATTTTTTATTTTTGGGAATAAAAAGAAGTCACACGGTGCTAGATCAGGGCTGTAAGGAGGGTGACCCAGGAGTTTGACTGGCGTGCTGTCCAGGAAGTCCCTCGTTTTGAGTGCGGTGTGCGCAGGTGCATTGTCGTGGTGGAGCAGTAGCCCGCGGAGCCCTGTGTTTGGTCGCTTGTTGCTTATAACAGAGAAAACTTCTGGCAAACATTTGGTAGTATACCATTCGGCATTAATGCTTCTTTGATCCCGTAAGGGAATTGATACCAAGTGGCCAGTCAAATTAAAAAAGCTAGCGATCAAAATCTTACCCCCGCTTCTAGATCGCTTCACTTTGGTAGGCGTTGGCTCATTTTGAAACACCCAAACAGTCGACTGGCGCTTGGTTTCTGGGTCGTATTGATAAATCCAGGACTCATCACCTGTAACGATGTCGTAAACACGCCGAGACGAGCCTGCTTCAAATTTGTTAAGCATATCACGGCACCATTCCACCCGGGCCTGCTTCTGAGCATCGGTGAGGTTGTGCGGCACCCAGCGTGATACTATCCTCCTCACGCGAAGATGGCTGTGTAGAATCTCGTGAACGCTTCCCGATCCAATCTTCAATATGTGTTGAATCTCCTGATATGTAATTCGCCTATTGTCTTGGATTAAATTTTTCACTGCTAGCACGTTTTCTTCGGTAACAGCCGTCAAAGGGCGACCGCTTCTTTCGTCATCCCCCAAAGTTGGTCGACCGCGCTTGAATTCGTTATACCAACGATACACGGTTGCCTTGGAAGGGCCTTCATCCATGAATGCCATTTGAAGTCTATCGTACGATTCATCCGGTTTCAGGCGACACTTGAAATCGTATAAAATCATAGCTCTAAAATGTTCCCGGCGCAGATCCATATTTCAGTGAGACACAATACTTTGAATTAACTCGCAAAAAATGTGGAGGGAAATTTTGAAATTGGAACTTACTTATTTTTACTTATAAATAATCATATTTTCGAAAAACATTATAACTGGCCAGTCTCCCATATATAAAAACTTTTTTTCGCAATACTTTCTGAGGGGCCTGGTATATTAATTCCCACTGAGGTAGTATGTACTACGTAGGTACTAGAGAAGACACCTCGAATCGAATGTTTGTAAACACGTTTTAGAGCTCCTGCACTCTCACTCACTTAGCCACGCTCGCGCCGCGCGTGCCCCGCGGCCAGCAAGTTGCGCGATATTTTTTGTCCGTAATGTCTACTCTAGTACGTAGTACATATTACTTCAGTGTTAATTCCATACTAATTTATCTTCAGATAAAACTAATTGAATCATTTACTGGTAGTCAATTGCTAACGCCTTTCACTATCTACGTAATGACGGTAGATATAAATAATTTTATTGTTATTTGATGTCACGTCACGAAGAATAGGTTACGGGCTGTAAATTTTAATTGTTTATTTTAGTAGCTGTTTTGACACGTTTGGAATAATATAGTCGTAAAGTAACATTAGCTTATGTTTCATTTTAATATTTAATATTCTAAACTGATTAGTATCTTTGAAAGAGTCGACAGCCATGATGAAAAAAATTACATAGAGGCTTAAAACTTTAATTTCCTGTCAATTATTTACACTCATTAGTCATTACCGAACAATAAAAACTGTTAAACAGGTGTAGTTCTAAGAAAATACAGATTTTAAACAATAATTATCGTTATAACAGGAAAACAGTAATAAGTTTGCAGACTCAAAACATGCCACCGTCACCATCAAAAGGTAAACAGCTGAATTTACCATGAAACTTAACTTAGGTTAGTATACAACTGAATGCACTCCACAATAATACTTATCAACTACAAAATAAGGTGTAAATTCTGTTACAATTAGATTCATGAACGATATATTAACAGCAACTATCAACTTTATTATAGACATGACAATCTGTGCAAATAGTACCAAATAGTGTTGTGCCAACGAGTTTATTTCAAACGATATAAAAAAAAATGTCTTTATTTCAGGCATCAGCCCATAAGTTGTTAGTGATGAGTTAGTAATAGATTGTGCTTGAATGCTATATTAGTGTTATTAGTACTTAAATTACTGTAAAAAATATTTACTAAAGCCTATCGCGACCTCCACCCAGTGTCTCTGGATGGGACAATCCGGTCTGTCAACAATCATTTCATAAAAATACAACGGTAAAATTAAATCAAGTGTGTGATGGTTTGTTATGCGTGAATGCGTTTAAATAATAGAATAATGAGTTTATTTCTGCCTCAAATCGAGTGTGAATTAATCTCAATGCTCCACATTTAATCGAATAGGTTAGTAGAATGAACTAGAAATTATATAAGCTCGCGGATGCAGTATAAAAATTTAATTACATCGCGGAAATGGCGACGATATCCTCTTAGTTCCGCAAAAGAGTCACACCGTGAATATTAAAGAGGGTCATGTACCTATTCAAGTTTGCAGATGAATTTAAAATTTAACAGTGAGATTTAAACATAATACAGGCTGTATTCACGTTATATTTATGTAAAAACTTTATTACGGTAATATCTAAACAGCTATTGTAATTTTTTAAGTAACTGTTATTGTTCGAATATGTGTAAAGGACGTACAATGTTAAACTATTAAACTAATTGATAATAAAATTGTGTAATGATAATGCTTGTTACGTCTGCGATAGTCTAAGTTAATGATGATGATGAAATGCTAATTAGGTGTTACGATTCACTGGTTCAAGGATTACTTATAATCTTTAATGATTTCAACTGATACACGCTGATTCATTTGATTGATCGACATTCTTGATACTTTAAACATTTGAAAGTCTGGCCGTAGTCTATGATTATCAGTTACTTGGGAATTTATGATCTACTTAACCAGTTATCGATTTCTACTTGTGACTAGACTAGACAAACGTCACATTCACACTCGAGTGATTTTAATCGAATAACACTCGAGATAATCACATCACTATGCATTCATTGCCATGTTTAACCAACCGTTGACATGTAATTTTACACCTTAACCTGTTTAGGTTAGGGTATCAAGTTGCCTGACATGTAAAGAGATATGAATCTTGATACTTCAGATGATGAAATGGTGTGATTGCAATACAGTTAATATATGAGCGCTGGTGTTTGTTTGGTCTCTTTATTTATGATGGCTGGCTCTGTGCAACTAATATTGGGTTTAGAGAACGATAAAATTGAAAAACCAATCGAAACATTTTATGTACCTATGTTAGGGAGATACTAAATATTTAAACAATTCATCAGTGACATCTAGTGGGACTTTTAAAGAAACATCAAATCACCAGTAGATCCTTAAGCTGTTTGCTTTTGTAATAAAGAAAAAAAAAACCTATACTTAGCAAAAGGACAACCAGACTTAAAACTTAAGCTAATTTTATCGTCGTGTATCTAAGTCCGGTTTACTATATATAATTTTTTATTGCTCTATTTCCTTATAAATATATAAAACTTGTTTTTCTATAAACAGGTTATTACTATTATTATATCACAGCTATTTTTGCAAGGCACAGCATTATTGTTACATAATAACTTGGTTATAAAGATAATAGCGCAGGGCGTCAGGAAAAACCGGGAAGAGGAATATTCCATCTTCCCTAAACGTAAACTCGGTTCTTGACTCAGCTACCGAAAGTCATGGTATCATAATGTCATAGACCGTAGATTACCAAATTATGTAATTAACTATTCAATTTACCAGTCTAGATACCCCAGTTATATCTGGGACTTGGGACGTGCCAAAGGCGTAGTAGACGAAAACTGCCACTGGAGTTCCCAAAACTGCCTCTCTTGTCTTAACCTACTAGAGTAATACCTTGGACCGAACTTGCCAAAGGCGTAGTAAACTGAAACCGCCAGTGGAGTTCCCAAAGCTGCCTGCTCTTGTCTTGAAGACGACTTTTCGGTGATATCGGTATCAGAAGTCTGGTTATCTACAGGCAATAAGTCCCACCTTCTTATGAAGGCCTATATGCCATGCTGGCTGCTGTCCAGAATCCTGCTACTTACATAACATGTTCAGTGGCGAAGGGTGAATATTTTCAGAAGGGAAGCCGCAGGTACCTAAAAATCTTAAAATAGCTAAGATCGCACGTTAATAAAATAAAAAACAATTTAACAACTTTTAATTTAATTTTACATTTTACATTTTTTTTTTTGTATTTCAGAACAATAAATTAGCAAAGAAATGTCGTGTTCTGTATTTAAGTAATATTTCCTGAAGGGAAGCTGGTGGGAATCGTGTTATATGGACCCTTCGCCACTGCATGTTATATTTATTAGGATTTTTTATGAACTATCCTGCTTTACCGCTCCTTTCATCATCATCCTCTGAGCCTTTTTCCCAATTATATTGGGGTCGGCTTCCAGTCTAGCCAGATGCGGCTGAACATCAGTATGTTACACGGAGCGACTGCCACCAGACCGCCGCAACCCAGTTACTGGGTAATACTGACATTCGGAGGTTAGACCAGTTGTCAGACTTTCAGGCTTCTGACTACCCGTAACGACTGCCATAGATATTCGTATGACAACCGGGACCGACAGCTTAACGTGCTCTCCGAGGCACGGAGGGGTCTCGATGTGTAACGAAACGGTCACCCATCTACAGACTGACCGCGGCAAGTGCAGCTTAACCTTGCAGATCGTACAATCCGTGCAGTCGGTGCTTCGCTACGAGCCCCTCCTTTCATATCAGCCTGAAATCAGTAGGTACAGTTAATGATAGTAACACAATCTGTAATTACACGATTCACTTGCTTTAATTTCTCTATAAACCATAATAATCAGCGGGTAAAGTTCGCAATAATTAAATCATACTTCACAACTGAAAACGGATTTCAATTAAACATGTAGACCGAATTCATGCGAAATTATAATCTCAAATCTGGTTTTAAGTCTTAAAATAGGTTTTACTTAGAGTTTGAAACGAACGAATTTGAATCTTATCTGTATTAATTTAAATTGAATTTTCATTGCCATTAATTCGCGACAATGTAAAATTATATTTATCGGTGGTGGTCTCGTTACGTTCCGGCCTAAGTTGCACAAACGTGTCCATAATTATATTATTGAATTATAATCGTTATTGCTCGTTGTGTAAGGTTTGTTTTGAGTTAACAGTGAGCTGTGTAAGGCAGCGACATCTCCGGTGTGGCCAGTATCGCTCTACCTGATTACACTTCAATGTGACATAAGCTAAGAGAGTCCAAATTATAGGCGGAAGCGATTTTATGACTGCTGTTTCCAAGCAGAATTCTAGTAGAAGGCTGTTCAGCTTGAGACGTTAATGAACTGGATGTTCTTTTTATTATCCCATACTTTTCACCTGGCTTTTGTGATAATGCGTCGTATGCAATTTTTCTAATATTTCGGCTTTTCGGCAGGTAGGAAACTTATCCGAACTCTTCAGAAATTACACAAGTCCTGGTCAGTGAAAAAGAGGAAGATAGTGAAAATTAAACACACCATTCCAATATGTTTGAAGTGCTTGAATCTTGAGTTTATTCCCAGTAATTCAAAATTTATTGGATGCGAAAGATGAAGAACTTTATCACGTAGTGCGACTTGAGAGGCCTGTTCTACAGTGGACTGCGATAAACTGATTCCATTGAATAACTAAACATTTATTATACAAAAAATCATTTTCTTATTATTATAATCTTTACGGCTAATTTACCAAAATTTTTACGCTTACAACTTAATCCAAGACCAAACAAACCTTGATTACTTACGAAGGCCGGTTGCCAGCCTTTAGTATACCTTAACCTTTCAGTGACACTTCGAAATAGTGGTTGTCAAAATAAAATAAAATAAACATATACATGTAAATGTATTTTATACAATTTTAAGATATATAAATAGTGACACGTCAATAAAAGTGTAAGTGAGAATAATTATAGCCTCGTAAGTGTTTAGCAAAAATATTCGGCAAGTCAAAAACTGTTTGTGGAAATTACTATAATTTATCACTGATAAACAATAACAGTGGAAATTTTGGATTGGTAAAATAATTTGTGGTAACAAAATAATCTTTTGTTGTTATATTTGTATGTTTTTGTTCGAGTTTGTCATTGTATCTTCACGTTTTTCTTCGATAGTTAGAGGTGAAAAATATTTCGGATATAATTTTGAAGAGAAACTGCATCTTGTTTTGACCGAAAAAACTTTATTTTAGTGTTATTTGTATGACATGATTTTTGGAACTATTCATATCATGATTGCTATTAATATTTTAGTGTTATATAAATTCCATAAAAATCATGATTCTCTGACTTATTGGATAATTGTTAGTTATTGGTTCATATTTACAAATCGAGCTTCTTTCCAATCTATTTAAATTGTTTTTTACTTTCTCATCTATATAAATATTGAAATTTAATTCTTTATTTAATTGATTTTCTGTATCTTCTTCATACGCTAAATGTGATATCCTCGGATGACTTGTAAACAATGATATTTAAACTGTAAATCAATTTGTTCCTAAAAATAATATCGGTTATTATTATTATTATCAACGCAATTTTCCTTTATAAGCAAAATGACATTAATAATTAATTATTGAAGTATAGTCAATAGCACTAGTGAAGTAGAGTTAGGTAGGTACTACCCATCTAGTCTGCTGCCCGACCAGTAGCTAGCGTAGCTGGCACAGCTGGCGTAGCTGGCACAGTTGGCATAGCTGGTAAAGGCCCTTGAGGTGAGGTGGCGTGCAGTGTTCCGTGCGCATCGCCTAGGAGGGTGCGGCCATCATTAGGCTGCACGGGGAGAAGGGGCTCGCCTGCTTGTAGCGGGCCAGGACCTGTCGGGGGTGGTTGTGTGAATACTCACGGGTGCCCATGCCCCCGGCTAAGGTACTTGAAGGAACACCGTGGTGGTTTTAGTCGGTAAGGCTCCGCCTACCCCGGGCGGAGTGCGTCCATGAGGGTTTCCCCACGCCAAAAAAAATACGACCAAATAAGGATCAATTACAAATTCAGCAACCCAAACCAGAAACACAACAGCTTAATTAAACAGAAACATTGACACGGTTTACGAACAAACATAATCTTATTGGTTACACTCAGTACATTTAAATTAACCCTGACTTTCTCACAATCTTTCAGCACGTGAAAAACATTATTATAACATGAAAAAAAATAGACACGTGCGAGACTTACTCTTATATTGAAGGTTCTGTACCACGCCAACTATAGCTGTGACTTGTGCGCTTTTGACACTTTTTCTGTTAGTTTTTTGTCGTAATAAATTTTAATTAATCAGGTTTATTGTGGCACTGAAGAATTTAAAAGGTTTTTAATCACAACCGAAATAAATAACTTTCAGTTTATGCATTTCTGGGGATTCTACTTAGTGGAAGTTTTAAAAAAAATATTCCCAATAAAATCACAGTGGTTGTGGTATACGGCATACAGTAAACACCCCGGTTTCTGAAAGGTAGATTAATTTAATCTGTTGTCATACCTAATGTCAGCTCCTGTGATTGATCGCCAAAAATACTAAAATCCAATCACAACACTTGACATGGCATTTGACAACGGAAATTTTTGCATGGATCAGTTTTTCAGAAACTGGAGGTTAGTCTTTTTTTTCCTTCCGAAAACAACAGATACGGAACCCTAAAACTGTGATCAGCTATCAGCTGATTGAACAATTGACATAATCCATTGGCCTTGCAACACTTCCCCGTTTCACTTGCGTTGTTGGGTCTTTTCGACCCGAATCTGGTTTCTGACTTAAATTGGCTTACTTAATCACTGAGGTAGTTGACACGCGATATTGTTTTGTTTTTCAATGCTAACCCTGTTTCTATAAAAATGTTGCGTACATGAAGTATGAAGTTTTTTTTGGTGTTAGAAATAGCAATGCGTGATGCATAACTTTCTTGAAACTCGCAAGTTCGATTTTAAAACTTATAGCAATAGATTTAAAGTAATAAATAGTTCAATATTTTACGACCATTCATTATTTCAGTTTAAACTTTCAAAGTTCAAATATTTCTTCGGCAATGTTTTGTAAAATCGTTGCGGTGTGTGGTATTTTCTCTTAATTTATGTTTTAATTAATTGCACTAACTTTCGCCATAAAGTTTTATATCATTGCACTCTTAAAACGTAACTTATTAATTTATTTGATGACCTACAATTTTTTTTTATAATTAAGACTTCGTTGGATAAAAATACTATTTATCTTGTAGCTCAGTTAACTTTCTCGTAGAAAGCCGACTACATTCCTTAGCTGAATCCTTTCCGTGTATCTTAGAAAAGTTCTACGAAATAAATACCTATCAAGAGTTATTTCAACAATCTTGTTCTTTGCTAGAGTTGGACATAAAATTCCTTCAGAACGCTATTGACCTAGTTGTATAAACAAAATTAAATTGATAAAAATTATATGGAAACAAATAATATATTTTCAAATAGAGGCAGTAGAAGGTAGTTTCCAAAACAAAAATGTCACGGTATAATTGTACGGTAGATAAAAATATGTTTTTTTTAAATATTTGTAAATACGCTTGTCATCTTAGTCTACCTGCGAACACGAAATGCTGCAAAGCTTTCGAAACGTCAGGAATACCAATTTAAATAATATACGTGATTTAATCCGGTTAAACTTTGTTTTATTATAATGTGTAGTGATTGCGAAAACCTTAGAAATTAAAAATGTCATTCATGGTGCAAGAAAGTGTTTTTGTATCAATTCTGAACTGAACCAATTAAAAAAATTACCTTGGTCCACTGAGGTAATATGTACTACGTACTAGAGAAGACACCTCGAACAAAATGTTTGTAGCACGTTTTAGAGCTCCTGCACTCTCACTCGCTTAGCCACACTCGCGCCGCGCGTGCTCCGCGGCCAGCAAGTTGTGCTAATTTTTTTCTGCTCCAGTACTGCCTTGGTCATGGTATTTGTTACAGAAATGTGGCATAAAATGTGTCATTTTGCATAATATGATGTATAAATACCTATAATTTGCCTCTACTGCTACTAAGTAATCTGTGCCCCTGCCCTTAGCTGAATTTCCAGCAAAAACCTGTTAAAAATACCGGCTCAAGTAGATCAATGAATAAATTCAGCCTATCGTAGTCCATTTCTGGATTTAGGCCTCTCCCGCCCTCTTCGCATCTAGTCGCCCCAGCTACCTTTTTCACTGGTCGGTCTACTGGCTTGGGGCGCCCTTCGCTGCGTTTGCAGATTCGTGCTCTCCACTCAAGGACTCGTCTGCTTCAACGGCATCCGTCCTTCGACGGGACCAGATTTACAATCGCTTGGGCATAAATTTCCAGCCGTGGTAGTTTAAACCCGTTTAGATTTAACTGCACTCCAAGTTCCTATTAAATATTATAAAACACAAATCGTGTCGACATTACAACAGATAATGTTACATAGAAGCCGATCAATAAAGCTAAATATCTCAGGGAATTGCTATTGAGGTTAAACAATTCCAATCACAAGTAGATCCGTCCTGAACTATACATGTCTACAACTACTATGTTCTACAGAATTAACACTTATTAATAACTCCTTAAAGTGTAAATTACATTGTTTAGTAAGAAGTGGTTTAACCCATAACAAGACACCATGGAAATGTACAATCTGTTTTATGGGTAACGAGCGTCTCGTTGTATATTACTGCAGCGCATTTGATTTGGGTAATTGTGGTTAGTGGCTGTGGAGAATTTTGGATGCCCTCGATTGGTTGAGGCCTAGTTTCGGAGAGAAACGTGCGTGGTAAAGACTTGGGTGTCCATAATATTAAAACAGATATGCTTGTAATTTAGAGAGGTTCAGCTACAGTTATAAAGCATGTAGAGAAAGAAATTGGTCTTAATCAAAAAACTAATATTGTTGACTGCAAAATCAAATTCTTCCAGTTTTTTTAGAATTCAATCCTTCCTTTACTCAATGTAAACCGCTGCACTGGTTTCCAATAACACTACCTCCATCACTTATCCAAAATCACTTACACCCCTTGTAGATCACTTGTTTTACTTCAACCATATATGATTTCCAAACCATTCCAGTGAGTGAGGCTGCGAATACTAAGCCGAATCCAATAGTAGCCCATTTGTCTAAATCGTTTCAGCTGTTTAGGAAGGCGGTAAATTCGCTTGTGTACATACCAAGGCGTAAAACATTGCCCTCCTTATAGCTTTCCTGTTTCTGGAAATCTGGTTGGATTTTATCCTGAATCAGGGCTGTAAAATTGCCTCGACTAATTGGATTTTAGTTAGTCAAGTTAGTATTTTAAGAAATCTGTTGGAAGAATGGTTACTAATAGTCGCAAGCATCAACCACACACCCCATAGACGCCTCATAGTAGGCGACCGATGTCTGCCAACACATCAGACTAATAGAGCTGATATAGGTCGCCACTATTCGCCACTTGAAAACTTCAAATCAGTTTCGACCACTTATGTGAGCCGTAAATATTTCGCGTTAGTGAATAGCCAATAGCCGCATTGGTAGGGCCAATCGGATTGCAGTTCCCCGTTTCGTCGTGCTTCGGCTAGTAGACAGAATTACTTGTACGCATTATATTCAACAATAGGTGAATTGGTCGATGGTCGCTAGCTATGCGAACAGAAGACCTGATGATTAAGTAGTTTTGAGTTAACAATTTATTTGAAAATAACTAAGGTTGAAGCAGACAATGGACTGAATATGATGACTGAAGGATAGACGCACTGGATATCAAAAACTATTTAAACGACAGAACAATACATGATGTAACGTAATCATACCCGAATAGATGAAAAAATAATCTAACAAAGCAGCTTCTTTTTTCGAATAAAGCCTTTGTTTTGAAATTAAAAATAAAATAATAGCAAATATAAACAAATACACTAGGTTTCCCTTTCAAATTTCGCCAACGAGATACGACCTATTGTGATCATTTCGATTCACGCGCCGCTGCTCACAGCGTACTATAAAAACGTAGTGTTTTTACGGCTATAACACTATGTTCTTCTGTTTACTGATAGGAACAAAAAACGGGCCTCACAAAACGTGAAACAGATCGAGAGAATCTTAGGATGTGTTAGCATCACTGTGAATAAAAGTGTTACTGCAATATCTAAAGAGATAGATTAAAATCAATGGAATTTTTTTCCGATGGCAAGCGTAACTTCAAAGAATATTAACCTAAATTCGTCTGTTTTGAGGATTTATACGGAAGAAAAATGTTTAGTAGTAAGTAACTGTTATATCGACATTTAGCTCATCTCTGGATAAGAAAAGAAAACAAAAAGCAAGACCATATACATAACGTTAATACTAAATGAAACTTACTCAGAAAAAACAGTAGTTTGGCCCCAATCCAACTAATACACGCTTTATGTATGGGTTCAGATATATTATTATTTCCTACAACTAGTATAATGAGCGGTATATTTATTCAGTGACTGTTCCGTTTATATATTTTCCTTTAGGAAGGAAAAATCCTTGTTTGTCTCAGGATGTCGGTATTAGATTGTAATATACACCCGTAGTTTTGGGGATCAACTGCTTTATCTACGAGACGTACAACGACCTTTCCTGGTCAGTTTATTGGATAAAAATATTTGGGAAGTTTGTAAGATGTATGCAGAATGATTTATTTAAAATAAATAATAAAAACCGGCCAAGTGCGAGTCGGACTCGCGCAGTAAGGGTTCCGTACCTCTCAACGCCCTGATATCCCATAAAAACTGATTTAATTTACGAGTTTATCAAAAGATATCAACGTACAGTGCGCGAAATATGAATTTTTGCATGTCTTTCTTACGCAGGTACCACCACATATGTCTATGTTTGTCTTATTTTTAGTATTTGTTGCTGAACTACATAATATGCACTATAATCTGATCAAGTTTGACGCTGGTATATATTACAGTTTTGAAGATAGAGCAGGAACAGAAACGTTTAAAAAATGCATGTTTTTTGAGGTTTCTTGTATGGGGACCCCCTTTGGTTTGAGACTTTTTTGTTTTTAGTATTTGTCGTGATACTACTCATAGCAACACAATTTCTGAGAAAATTTCAACCGGTCACCTATTACCGTTCAAAAGATACAGCCCTGTGACAGACAGACGGACGGACGGGCGGACAGCGTAGCGAGAGTAATAGGGTCCCGTTTGTCACCCTTCGGGTACGGAACCCTAAAAAATTATTAGCGACCAAATATGTTACAATACAAATGCGCTCTGCCTCCTGGACTAGGTTAATCTGTATCCCAGGAGACATTGCCTACCCTATGTACATAGACTTAGCTACATATTACATATGATTTTGATAAATTTTCTCCAAAATAAGGCACCCATAAATCCAATATTTGTGTAGTTCTCAAATCAGTAGTACATATCTATAGTCGACTGCATGACAATAGTAACACTCGATTTAGAAAACTGCCTTTATAGTTTACGAAATAAATACGGTGTCAATGTTACCACTGACCTGCGGTCGACCGTATACTATAGTATGTATGCTCACGTAAAAGATGTGAAGACTAAAAATATACCTAATGGATATGTGTCTTTAAGTTATATTATGTAGTATTACTATTGTTATTGAGAACCGTTTTGAAACAATGTAACGTATTCATAAGTTACACACAGAGTTTGGGCGTGCGTAATATTCAATATTCAGTCAATTGAAACGTGTTCCTTTAAGTCTTGTATTTAGTCATTGTTGCTACCTTATTGTAAATAAAAAATTATGAGCAATTAAAAATTAACCAAAGTTATAGTATACAACCTTATTCTTAGTTTATACTAAACCTGAAAAGGGATAATTGTGCTCATCATTATGTACAACTTTTACTATGGGACCAAACCTGAAATCTCGAAACAAATCTGCTGTTAGAACAAATGGTATTTATTTCGCGATTTCAGGGTTTTGGTACCATAGTAAAAGTTGTACTTTACTTTACTGACCCCTTAAGAGTTTAAGTATAAACTAACAATAAGGTTGTGTAAAATAAAAAACGTACTGGACTGAAGATAACTTTATTGCTATGACATTCAAGAAAGAAAATTAGAAAAAGATTAAATGGAGAAACTCAGAAGCATGGTCGATAATAATTCTAATATTTGTAATCCTAGTCATTCGTCTTCATTTTCCATTAAATGGCTCAAAACGGATCTAGTCACGTATTTGTGTAGCATTAGAAACATGAAAAACGTATGACATCATTCATTTCTGTTATAATAAGATTTACGATATAATAGACGATAACTATTGGACAAATACAATTTATTGTCGAGTTTATTATATCTCGTGTATAAAGGACACTCGTGAGGACAATGTCGCTAAGTTCTAAGTGGTTTTGGAAATAGTGCTGGAGGGCCTGGGAGGTCAAATCTGAAATTATTAGGTACAGAGAAAAGTAGTCAAAGGAGTCTTGAGCTTGATTTGGGAAAAATAAATCGAGCTCACACGAGAAAACATATTTGTTTATATTTTTTAAAAGCTGCTGGTTCGGCTAGAAATCAAACCCAATCTTTTTTGCTATAATATTATCAAAACTCATCCTGTATAGGAATATATCTGAAAATGGAGTTGGAAAAAATATTACTGAAGATTTAGAAAATATAACTGAGGAATTAAAAGCCCAAACCAAAAGTACAAAATCACCGAATCTACACCAAAAATCAACTAACTTGAGTTCGATAAACGTAAATAAAGATAATTTGTAATCCAAAGTAGCAAGAAAAACTAACCTAAAACAAAAGTACTAATTCACCAAAATCCACAAACTTCTAATTTATTATTCACGTCCTAATATCATTAAGTGTTTCCAAGGTGTTCGATATCTAAGGCAACAAAATCACAAAGCATGTAGGGGTACCAATATCCTGACAAAGCTAATTAATTCAAAGCTGACCAAGGCTCTACCTAATCCGAACAACTGATATCGGTAATTTTATTTACGTCTTTACCTTCGGATACTTCTTGAGGCTCTTGAGACTCCGTGAAAGTCTCTAACGCTCCCACGATGCTCAAATTTGCATTATTTGTCTTTTACCTTTTTTTCTGTATAATTTCTTTTATAATATATCTTTCCTTTTTTATTCCCTTTAGATAATTCGATTTGGGCGTCATGTTTCTTAGAAAGCGGATATTGAGAATTGTAATTTTCATTACCGTCTTTGAAGAAATTACTGACGACATGGCGATATCTCAGTACAAGAAAGTAACATTGAATATATTGTAGGTTATTTTATTCCAAAGAATAAATAAGATTATGACCAATAAATATGATAGGATAAAAGTGTTCCCAAACGCATAAAGGAGAGAGTAGACATCATAAGATATCTTAGTTGCTAACTTTGCATAAATTACAATATCTCGAATAGTGAAAACATCTTTCGATAGACATACTGGTTATTATTATAATGTTAGTCAGTATTTCATGCCAGTCATATTTTCTGTATGGAAATCTGAGTGATGTACATTCATCGTCTTCCATTTCTGTATTTTTACTATTCGATAATGCAAACTTGATGGCTTGCTGTCTCATTGTTCGATATTCTTCGGTATTATCCCTGTCTAATATATCATGACTACTTTGATGTTTTATTTCTAGAATGTCCATATTACTAGCCGTTATTGTAAAGAGACTTGGGTTTGTATTGGAATTCAGAATCATATTATTGTCTTCGTAGAGTAAACCCAAGGTCGGGTAGATTATGGCTTTTCTTTACTTGTTGTGTTTTCTATGTTCTGTAGCAGGCTCTAGCTATCATTCGACTAAATTATTCACTTAGTAACAAAAATGTGGACATGCTATAACTAGTCAATACGTCTCTTCAAACCTGAAATGGTAATTCATTACCTCATAACATAACCGCAAATGGTTCGTTCAGATTATTGGGTCTATTTGGATCGTTTGTATCGACACTCGTTAATAATACTATCGCGTTTATTGTTTGCAATATCAAGTTATGACCTCGGCGTGTCGATGGCGTTAATTACAATTTTATTTCGTTTTTTTATAGATTCATTACTAAGAGTTTTACTACGGTGGTACAACAAATTGTGTATTTGTGAACACAACAAAAATAATTTTGACAGACGAGGCTACGTTTGAACTCGAATCATTATTATAAACTATACAAAGACCGACTGATGGAAGTGATTTAAATGACAATAGTGTTTCATTCGTTTTGGGGGTAATGTGCGTTTGATGTCCAAAGTGGCGAAGTCAGAGTCGCGAGTTGTGTTAGTGGGTGATGGGGAAGGTGATGGCTGCTGTTCCTGCTCTGGTATGAGGATCGGTGACCTTGGCGGCGTGCTGCTCGAAGCTGCAAAACTAACCAGGTCCTGGTTCTGTCAGAAGCCTGGATACGGGTAAGTTATCTTGAAGTTGTAAATGTTAAAAGAGCTACAAAGTTAATCATTATCATAAACAAAATAATAACATGATTTTAATTTTAAGATTTCAGATTTTTGATTTTTTTACGTAGAAAACTTTTCGTGTGTTTTTTCATTGTTAAATAACTAAAACCTCTTTGTACGGTTTCTTTCGTTTACCTATATCACGCCATTTATAAACTTTAAAAAATACGTTACTGTCAAAAGCTGTCAAATCACATTGAGTGATTATACGATATGGATTATACTTTTCACAGAGATAATAATCATAATCATTATCTTTGATCATATATTAATTATTGTGAAACAAAGTGCTTTAGTTTCTTTGGGAATTATACTGGGACTGCTGCGGCTAAAAAAAAAATGGGCTTGTTAAAAACATCAACGGGCCTTGTTGGCATGGCCGTAGCTCCAAATGCCCATCACACCCTTATGTCTCTATATGGGAAAATTCAAAGAGTTCTCTGTAAGATGCCTAAAAATGCTGCATACAGGAAATATACTGAACAAATCCTTTGTGAGAGACTAGACGTATTAAAGATTACCAAGGACGTACTTGAGATCGAAACGAAAATTAACTGTGGCCAAGCTGAAGAACTAATTATCCAGGCTGAAAATGAACTGAAATTGGCTAGAAAAATGCTTGATTGGCAGCCTTGGGATGCACTCATGGCTCAGCCACCTAAGAACCAATGGGAATGGCCTCCAATCAAAGGTGTCTAACATATGTAATGATTCTGTTACTACTATTTTTAGCTAATAATAAATATTTAATTAAATCACCGTTTCTTCTGCCATCTTACAAATTACGATAGTCCTGAGCCTATTAGGGTTAGTCCCTGGTTCGTGTTCCACTACTTTTGCCTCTAAAAAGCTTTTGCGTGTCGGATCTATCTCCGAAGGGGCTACCCTTCGAGAACTACAATAGTCTATTTTTCTTGATACCGAACTCTAGTAAAAAAAGAAAGGAAAGAAAATATTATTCCTCCTGTTTTGTGCATAGATATTTTTACTACTTATCATTATGCTTAATCTGCTATCCTGAATAAACTATTAAAAACGCCTGCAGTTAACGGGAAGAGAGAAGTAAGCCTAAAAACCACACGGAGAATCAAATTATTACTCTTATTAATCTGACAACTGGTCTAACCTCAGGTTGATGGTAATACCCAGTTAATGGGTTGCGGGGGTCTGGCCTGTAAGACTGAAAACCAACATAATTGAGAAAAGGCTCGAAGAAAAAAGATTAACATATAAATATATGTTAGTAATAAAAATATGTTCAGTACCCGTGACCCCAGTACTGAAAATGTGAAATTAACAAGGTTTTCTTCTGTAATTCGAATTCCTTACAAAGTTCTCGAATTAATCTTTTTGACAAACTAAGCCTATATGGAAATTTCATTAAAACATAATGAATAAAATTTGGAAACTCGTAGAGAATCTGAAAGTTGTTCTTAATCAGAGACAGTCTTACCACCTTCTTTCCACGTGTACTTGGCCAACTTTAATTAAACCTCTCCAAGTCGACTTCAAACTTGGCTGGAAATGCGTCAAAGGAAACGAAATTGCAATTTCCTCGTTTTTAGGGTTCCGTACCCAAAGGGTACCAAATGGGACCCTATTACTCTCGCTACGCTGTCCGTCCGTCTGTCTGTAACAGGGCTGTATCTTTTGAACGGTAATAGGTGGCCGGTTGAAGTACAGAATATGTTAGGATGACCCCCTATCATGACAAAAAAAGTAAAACCAAAGGGAGATCATACAAGAAACCTCGAAAAAATGCATTTTTTCATCGTTTTTGTTCCTGCTCTATCGTAAAAACCAGCGTCAAACTTTTCTGATAATAGTGCATACTATGTAGTTTAGCAACAAATACTAAAAATAGGGCAAACATAGACGTTTGTGGTGGTATATAAGAAAGAGATACAAAAATGCGCATGGTGCGTAGATGTCTTTTGATGAACTCTCGTAAATTAAATCAGTTTCTATGGTTTATCAGGTCGATGGTTGGTACGGAACCCTTACTGCGTGAGTCCGACTTGAACTTGGCCGGTTTGATTATTATATCTAAATGTTTCCATAACTCTTTCCAACTGAAGATAACTGTGACTGGGTAATTATACATATTATATATGAAGAGGAATACATTTGGAAGGTGGAGGACCGAGTGTTGTGGCGCTACTTTGGAAAGACGTATATGTACAGCTGTGGACTGCGATAGTCTGAGCTGATGATGAAGATATAAAACTAATACCTCAGTAGAAACTCGAGTGAAAATATGAAATTGTAATAAAACGACAGACTTATTGGGTGATATACCCTCAATATGTCTTAGATAAAGTTCTGGAGTGGCGACCGTGTACTGGAAGGCGCAGCGTGGGTAGGCCCCCCACAAGGTGGACCGACGACCTGGTGATGGTCGCGTGAATCCGCCGGATGCGGGAAGCGCAATACCTGTCGTTGTGGCGATGCTTGGGGGAGGCTTATGCCCATCAGTGGACGTATTTCTGCTAAAATGAGGACGGAAGACAAAAAAAAAAAAAAAAAACTGAACCCTAAAAGATCTTTCCAAACACATCTTTCTACGAAGCCCCGTTTGTAAAATAATTATCATTAAGCCCTTGTGAGACTACGAATGTTTTAGCATTTATCCTCTCTCGCCATTAAAAGGAAAAAGTAATAATTTCAAAATGGCGCGAGATACTCATATCTTTGTGCTGGCAGAGTGCATTATGTGCTCAGTGATAAATGCACTATCATAATTCACCACAGATGGTATCATGCCAGTCATATTAAATCGATTAAGATACTGTGAAAGGACGATTATGATATGCCGACGTTTAATTAAATAACAAAAGATATAAGAATTTTTTGTTAGTCCTAATTATTTTTGATGAAGTTTTTCAATAATTTTTCTTTCAAGTTTCCAACATAAAATCCCTCATCATACATTTTCTCATATTAAGAGAGATCTTAACTCGAAAATTCAAGCCACATACCAAATACGAAACTTGGCTTTAGGCCATATGTGATACATCTGTAGAATAATCTTAATGTAATAACTTAGACCGCAGCTAGCAGAACAAACAGCCAGTTTCCTGGTTTCATATTTAAGACTGACTTGGCAAACATACGGATTTGCTAAGCAGATTGTTACAAAATCACCAGGAAGGATTTCAAAAACACGCTCTTAGAGAAACATTTGCAATTCGTGTAGTCTGAAATCATATGCCATTCACACCAGCGCTAACATGACCTAAATCGGCCGCTAGTACTTCCCGTCTTGATCTAGTATTGTAAATCCACTCTGACAAACCAGACCGCTTCCCAGAAAGGCTTAGTTTGCGTAACAGTCTGGACGTGTGCCAACGGACAATACTAAGTTTTAAAATTTCATGATTCTTTGCGAGATGCTGGCAATTTATCGAAACTGCTCAAGAAACTTCAATAAGGCGTCGGTGAAACTGTGAGATTTACATAACAGTCCTCATAAAAAAAAATCTTGGCTAATTTACTTAACTAAGGCTTAATTTTTGTTTTTATAATATTAAAATTTATTGCTAATAATTTACTTTGTTCTCATCGTGTTTAGCATACAAAAGCAGATTTTCAAGGTCTTTGTGTAACCAGTCTGCGTTATAATAGTCGAATTTACATTCACAATACACCAAATATCGTATGTCAGAAGCTTACTGCAAAATGACCAACTCAATCAATATTAATATTCAAAAAATGCAAATGATTGTTTAGACAACAAGAACAATACGGAGGATTTTAAAATTCACACTCGCTGTATTGTGTTCGGTTTAAAGGCAGATGATGAAAGCAACAGCTCTATTTTGTTTTTAAAACCGCGCAATCTCAGCCTCTCGCAGGCACAGGCATTGCCCAGTCTAATAACCTACAATTTTTCGCTGGGCCCAGAAACTGGGTCGTTTCTGCAACGAGCGCGCGCATTCAGGCGTATTAATCAAGTCGGTGCAGCTGAATAGAGGATCTCCCAACACCCCCCCGCCCCGGTTCCCCATGGGTGACAATGGGGGGATGTCGCGCTCCATTTGACAAATAAACTGCACTTGAGAGTACTCCCACAGTTGAGCTACTTGGTAGTTTGAAAAATTGTTGTTTTAGGGAATCGGTTTTCTCGCTAATGACTTGTGTAATTTGTAAGTTGTAGCGCTTAGTTCTTTGTTCCCTTAGAATAGCAGTTTCATTTTTTTTTCCTTTTCAGTATACTTTTTACCTTAAACTGACTTGCAAGAAATTTTCTTCCGAGTAAAGTTAGAAATTTGAAAGAAAAAAAGATGGCACGTATGTTACTGACATCCAAATCTCTTTTAAGCTGTATTGTAAGTTACTCCAGAGATAGTTCCACGGGGCAATACTTGGCACCGCTCCAATAAGAGAGCCTAACAGACTAATTGGCAGGCTTTATCGCGAAAATTAAACGTACAATAAAAAATTACGACTCTTAACATTGTGCCGGAACATTCCTGAATGGGAAATCTTTAGGAATCACTTCGTTTTTATTGTAAAGGAACCGTAAAATTAGTCCTTCAGAAGTTTTAATGCTTGACTTCTGTAGTGTCCTTAGCGTAGGTATCTAAGCTTTGGTAATTTCTTTGTTCCTATGTGTTTTAAATTGGCCGAAGTCAACAACTGTTAACAAATGAGCTTCTTATTTTGTTAAACACGTTTTAGACAAATTATGTTCAACAATGTCGGTTGTAACTTGTAATTAACGTTTTGTTATTCAAGAAGTATTTGTTTTGCGGAAAATGTGCTTCGTAAGACAAACGTTCGGTATGATTAAATAGCTGTTTGTTGATTTTTGGAAGGCAAAGAACATATTTCTTGTAATAATGTTACTGATTGTTGATCTCTGAGATTGTTTTACTGAGATGTCAATATGCGATGTGGAAACTGGTTTCTTTGAAAAGTATGTATCTGAATCAAACAAGAATCATAAAAATAATGTAAAAGATCATAGCAATAATATGCAAAACCATTCGAATAAAACCATAGTTCTTAGAGTTCGAAACAAGAGCGGAAGTAATTATAATATTAAAATTAATTTAAATGAGTTAAATAACTAGTTCTATGCCGGATAGTTTTTATTTACAAATGTTACGTAGATCATCAGATGTTTTTTTTTTTGTTTTTTTTTATACTTCATGCAAGCAGGCAGATGTTCTTACACTTATTAAAACGGTTAGTTTATGTCACAAGAAGACGACCAACGATCTCCTTAGGTGTATTTTGCAATGAGGCAAAAATCATTGAGCTATGTAATAAACTAACAAGGTGGTCTTTTCACATCCAAGCTACACGATATTGCTTACCCGAAAATTTCTGAAAACAAAATGAAACACAAGCAGTAATTTATTTAACAAACAATTTTCTCGACAATTTCACAAACCATACATATTGCATCTACAATTCAATTCAATTCAATTCAATATATTTATTTGCTAGAATATGGTACATAAATAGGTGTTACAAAAATGTTGTGTTCTAACATATCCTGTCACGTATGACGTGCAAACATACTTGGGGTGCATAATAGAAATTTTAAAAAATAACTAAAAATAACAAAATGTCAACATTATGTACATAATTAGGCTAACATAATTACATGGTATTATATTGGTATTGTATCTATATTGTAAATATTACCGACTTATCTTCTAAGTACTATGTAATTCCAGGATTTCCAATTTAAATCTAACATGACTTTTCAAATTTAAAACATAACAGTTTCAAAGTTTTGCAGCAACATGTGGAGTGTTTATTTCCATTACCCAGTGGAATGCGGGAGAAGCTTGCAGATACTGGCAATGCTTTTGATGTAGGATTGAGGAGAGATGTTGCGTGCATCGAATAGTTATACTTGGTGATTAGAATATAGGTATCTGGGGTATTTCAATGGGCTCGTGGCTAAATAGCAAGCGTGTGGATTGTACGATCTGCAAGGTTAAGCTGCACTAGCCGCGGTCAGTCTGTGGATGGGTGACCGTTTCGTTACACATCGAGACCCCTTCGTGCCTCGGAGAGCACGTAAAGCCGTCGGTCCTGCTCCTGATCTCTCTCCGGTCGTGTCGAATTGCCGTCCCATCGGATTATGAGAATGAGGGAATAGAGAGTGCACCTGTGTTTGCGCACACACTTGTGCACTGTAATATGTCCCGCGCAGATGGCTAGTCTCCATTGAGGTTGGCCGCCGTAACCGAAATTCGGCTGGGAGGACATTATTATTATCTGGGGTATTGGGTTAGTTAATAAGCTGAATTATCGTTTATTATACTAAACTGCAATCATTTAATGTTTTAAATCCTAATTTTTTAGACTTCCTACATGCAGTGCAGATTACGTTTTTTACGGCAAAAAATATTAAATAGGTGAAGTCAAGCGCATCGTAATAAAACATGTATAAGCTGAACCTGTCCTGTATGAAATTTACATACTAATGGGCAAAATCAATATCCAATCTATCCACGATTTACCTTACTAGAGATAGAAATTTGACATAAGTCCCATTATTATGTCAATTTTCTATCTCTAGTACCGTAAATCGTGGATAGATCGAATATTACTTTTGGCTGTAAGTCAGTTCTGCTTTTAATTATTTTGTCCATTGATATGCGGTTTTCTGTTGCATAAAAATCGTGAAAACAATATTTTATAAATTTAAGAGGCTTTCATTCTGCAGTGTATTGGAATTGATTATACAATTTTTTTATCAACACGCAACGTTTATATTGCAATTTTTTGCAGTTAATCCCCAACCGTTTTGCTAGACGCAAACCTACCAAGTTAAATATCTGTCGATCCCAAGTCGGGACAGATTCGGTTTGTCTGCCAGGAAATTGGCACATCTCTACATCAGTGATTTCAGGCAACTCAGCGGTAGGAAACAGCCGCATCGGCATCACTAATACCGCTGGGAGCGTTTAGGTCTCGTTCCTACTAAAATGTAGTTTCTATTGATTTTCTGCAAGTAGGAAATTATTTACTGCAGTCGTAGTTTCTACAAATGTTTAGATTTTACGGTTTCTGTGTTGCTTCATTTGAACAGTTCTCAATAGATATTATTTATATTATTATATTTAAGTATATTATGTACGAAACGTACCTATTTTTACACCGTAACTACCCACGATCGGTTCCCATTCTTCTAGTCCATCTAAAGGTTGTCTGGAAGAGATTGCCTTGTGCGATAAGACAGCCCATTGTACTTATACAATCTTTCTTTAAACTACCGTCTTTGTTTTCGTTTGGTGTATGCACAGTCGACTGCATGACAGTGGTGACACTTCAATTCGAAAACCGCCCTTACTGCTTATGAAATAAAGATGCTGCTACTGTCAAAGTGTTACCACCGACGTGCGGTCGACCGTACAAAAAATAATATAATAAATAAATAATAAATAGATTTGCAAAATCAGAATCATTAATAAAATTGTTTCCTCTATCTTGGTGTTAGGTAAATTTTGATAATTTTCATTTTTTTTTTAGGACTGTTCTTCATCAACATTGTTCCTTTTCTCCAATTTCGTCCTCTTCTACAAATAAGCCTCCACCTTTAGTACAAGTGTTATGACAGGCGCAAATGGTTCTTTTATCAAGTGGGCGAGCGTCAAACAATAACATTTTCTTACACTTTGACTTACGTACCATGTAAAAATATTACTTTGTACCAAAATAATGATCTAGTTGACAGCATCGGTGTTCCGGAGTATTCATATCATTAACAACTGAACGTATCTGTTTGTAGAAGTTTTCAACAGTTGAATACATGAAACTATCCTAACGAATGCTAGTTATTAGTAGGGAGTTGCCGCTTTTGTATTATCATGTTTCATGTTTTAGTTTCTGGACTACTCTTTGCAGTCGTGGTTTTTGTTGCTTTGTACTTTGTTGCGATGTTGGAGTTAATGTTTTGTAATTTTCCTTTTTTTATCCCATTATAAAAATACCATTGCCATAATCACTTAAATTGGAACATACACATATTGACTTGTTGGAATATTGTAAAAAAAAAAAACTAACCACTGGTACATCATCAACTCAGCCTATCGCAGTCCACTGCTGGACATAGGCCTCTCCCAAGTTGTGCCACAACACTCGGTCCTCTGCCTTCCGCATCGAGTCCCCCCCAGCCACGTTTTTCAGGTCGTCGGTCCACCTGGCGGGGGGGCGCCCTACGCTGCGTTTGCCGATTCGCGTTCTCCACTCAAGGACTCGTCTGCTCCAGCGGCCATCGGTCCTTCGACAGACATGGCCAGCCCACTGCCACTTCAGCTTACTGATCCTACAAGCTATGTCGGTCACTCCGGTTCTTCTCTTCTCGGTCACTGGTACACTAAGTACGAATTCAGAAAGCGGGGTGTATTCTTTATGTGTGAACAGATGGATTTACTTATATTAACGCTTACTTTCATTGTATAATTCAAGAGTTTTACGGAAAATACTGCAGGGAGTTGATTTAAATATTTTACTTATCATTAGCCTCTTCAATTAAACTTTTCCTGCTTCAAGCATAAAATTGATAACAATTCTTTGATACCCATAACTTACTAGTTCCGGCTTGGACCTCTGTTCCGTTTTCTAACCACGCGACTGAATAGCTATTATTAATTTATTCAGCTGTTCTCAGATCGCTAACTATACAAAATTGTGGTGTTTCTTGAACTTTCTCTGAGACTCGTCGTGACAGCGGCTGATTGATGTACCTACCTACTCTTGTATTTTAGTGCTAAACTATGAAACACGATTATTTCTGTCGGTTCCTTGTCGCTTTGGTACTATAGTCTTGTGTAGACTGATTTGTGGTTTTGTAAGGAGGTACTCGTGTTTGGTTAGTACTTAACACAGATTTGTTAATTGATCCTCTAATCTTATATTCCAAGTACCCACTTACCTACCACGTATTTGAGCTACAGCGCTTATTGGTACGTACCTGAGCTATGGAGTGACGATAAGTAAAAATCTTTAGTTTAAATACGAAATCGATTGTGTTCGTTTTCATAATCTCGTCAGCGTTTTATTTGGCAGTTTTGCAATTGCTATCAAATAACATAATCATATTTGACCAAAAGGGCCAGTCTAAAACAATAATGTTTAATTTTTATATCACTGCATGATTGTAATAGCAGGTAATATGAGCAAACACCCTAACACGCTAAAACCCTATCTCTTCTCATGGGTGTCGTAAAAGGCGACTAACGGCCAAAATTAATATCCAATCTATCCACGATTTACCCTACCAGAGATAGAAATATGACATATTTTGTATGGAACTTATGTCAAATTCCTATCTTTAGTAGGGCAAATCGTGGATAGATTGGATATTAATTTTGGCCGTAAGGGATTCACCAGACGATGGGCAGCAGCGTTCTCACAAACTGCGATCGCCAACCCGCCTGCCAAGCGTGGCGATTATGACATATCCTCCCCTATTGGGGGATGCCTATGTCCAGCAGTGGACGTCTTTCGGCTGAAATGATGATGATGATGAATATGAGCATACACTGAATTTTTGTGCAAATACTAAAGTAGCTATTGCTGACATTAAAACGCTTACACCTGACACTAACCAGTTTTTATCAGCAGACGTTTTAATATGCAATTGGGTTCACTGTTTGACATTAAAAGATTAATTAGAAAGCGTTATGTCGTTTTTACGAAATACATTTGCCGGAAATTGAAACTAAACCAGCGGCGACTTCAACGTATTTAACAATAAAACCAATATAGAATAAATTGAAACATATTCATTGAACAATGAGGATGAAGAGACTGTGAATAATAAAAATAAATTAGGGAATCTTAAATAAATACATACACGTGTCGTGAAAGAGTTAATAATAACTGCCATTGCCTATTTGAAACGCTGTACTATTTTTGAATTAAACGTTATTATTATTATTGTTATCACGAACGAATAAATAAAGGCGGACGGAATCTTGCTAAGAAAAAATTTGAGAATTAAATTTTTTCCTAAACCCACTATAATTTCGACATTGTTGTAACACAATATTGTTATTTTATTTATCTACACTCGTATCGTAAAATTTGAATTATGAACTCAAAAGTAATGTCATAATGACATACTTTACGCACATGCACCTGTAATGAATTTAAAAAGTTTCATTACGATACAGTTTGCTGAACAAAACAATGCGGTAATTTTTTTTTTTTTCCATAATCGCACACTTCAGCCCAACTAAGGAGTTTTTAATGCCACTTCGACCTAACCAAGGAGTTTTCAAACTTTTTTTTAGCAGTCGTACAGTTTGGCACCAATGAATACACAAAATTCAGGGTGGCGCCACTTGTCATACATTGAATGTTTTTATCGTTTAAAATCGCGTTTTTGGCAGAACTTTTGACTGTCATATTGCTTTTAATTATATTTAAGTGTTTACAGGCATATTTTATGTATGATAAAACAGAGATTGACGGAATCCTGACAAGGATAGAAAATTAGTTCCGATTATAACGTTTTCGCCAGACTATATTTTATTATCTGTGTAGGCGCGCACCAGCGCGCGTGCGCGGCCGCGCGCCACGGCCTACTGGATTTGGTCACCCTTACTTGTAAATTTATTGTTATTGTTTACGTTATTATTATGGTTTTGTATGTCGAAAGTTTTATTCTGGGCAAAAATATCTGACTACAGCAGTGATACTGAACTGAGGAGAATATGACCCCGCCTGAATTTCTGGATGCAGCAACGTAAATGACGAACAATCTTTTACCAGAGAAATCAAGAAAAACAACGACAATGTTACCAAGATTTTGACTTTGGTATTTTATTTAAAATTGTATGAGTGTAGATAAAATAGTGTATGAAACTGACATAATTAGGTATTAAAACACTCGTGTGATGCTATTAAAAACCTCGCCTACGGCTCGGTTTTTAAACTCACACTCGTGTTTTAATAACCCCTATTATGCAACAGTTTCATAAACTACTATTGTGACACTACGACGATTGCCGTCACACGTGATTTGATGTGTAATCGTGGCTTGTCTTACTGTGGTTGTGAATGTGTGCGTGCCAGCCCGTACTTTTAAGCGAGCCCTCTTAGTATGGATGCTTCACATATTGTTTAGTGAGATTCCGTCCGCCTTTTTTATTCAACCATGATTATCATATATGAATTCCTCTGGAGGAAAGAATCCGCCTCTCTTTAAACTTCGTAAAATAAGCGCCTCCTAGATAAGATATAGAATACGTCATTCATTGTCGAATGTTTTAATGACCATCCATGCATGATACCAGACTAGGGGAAATTGTAAAATTTTAAATAAAATAAGTTACGGTTACTGTTAGCCTGTAAAATCCCACTGCTGGGCAAAGGCCTCCCCCCTTGATATCCAGGCTTAGTGCCAGTGATAGCCAGTCGGTAGATGTACAGCTCGTCCTTCCAGCGATTTCGCGGTTTGCGTCAACGAGGCTTAGTTGTGTCAGAGATCAGGGCTCCACTGTGTGGTAATTTTGGCCCACAGCTCAGACGGCATCCGGCAGTCGTGGCCAGCCGATCCCACTTTAGTTTAGTGGCTTTTAAGCTACATCAGTAACGTGCGTAGTCTTACCATATGATTCAAAATCTTTTAAGCTACATCAGTAACGTGCGTAGTCTTACCATATGATTCAAAATCTTTTAAGCTACATCAGTAACGTGCGTAGTCTTACCATATGATTCAAAATCTTTTAAGCTACATCAGTAACGTGCGTAGTCTTACCATATGATTCAAAATCTTTTAAGCTACATCAGTAACGTGCGTAGTCTTACCACATGATTCAAAATCTTTTAACTGTAAGTACTGTAACATTCAAGATGTCTAGAATAAGTAACATAACATCACGCCTGTATTTCCCCGAAGGGGTAGGCAGAGGTGTATAGTACACCCACATTTCGCCAGTTATGTTATAGTCCCATGTAATAGGAGGCGAGCCTATTGTCATTAACCGGCCACAAATCCATACTCCAGGCTGCTACTGAGAATTTCCTAATTAAAAAACCCAATAACACTTTGCCCGACCTGGGAATCGAACCCAGGACCCCACGCTCAGCAGTCACGCTTGCGACCACTAGACCAACGAGGCAGTTAGTAGAATAAGTAAACACATACATACATATTATCACGCCTGTTTCCCATTGGGGTAGGCAGAGACTATGGATTTCCACCTGCTACGATCCTGACACACCTATTTCGCTTCATCTACGTTCATTAACCTCGTCATACTTGCTCGTCGGCTTAGAGTACTCTTAACCTGGCATTTTTTGAGAAGGTCGGCGATTTTATTGCGATCCACACTCGAAAAAAAAACTTGAATTGTAAAAACATTTTGGCACCTATGATTTGGACCCTGTTACGATCAAAGAATTTGTCGTAATATAAAAGATAAGATAAAGTTTATTGGGCAACATTATTACAAGTATAACAAGGTACAAGAGTACGATAGCAGCTGCAGTAGTATGCATGCACTGTGTCGCAGCTGCCATCGCCATATTTCTGTCTATTATGTAAAATACTGCAATCGTGTTATTAAAAATAAATATCTTGTGTTGTTATTATTACAGCGATTATCGCAGATTATAATAAAAGTATTCATAGATAATACACGTGTCATATCATAAGTGAATATCTCGCAAATTCTTTCATTATCTGTATTTTTATCAAAATTTATGTTATCGTTATCAATTACAAATTATATTCTATGCGAATTTGTTATACGTGCAGTACATGATAATTTCTTGACGGAGTAGTTTTCTATTTCAGAGTGTAACTACTCGGTACAGTGCTTTAATGAGAGTTTGACTTTGACAGTTATTAAATACAGCTTGCGACAGTGCTTGAAGGCAGTTCGGGACATCACATCCCAACGTTGGACAAGTCTATAGTGTAGACTGTGCTTATGTTCTTAATTGAAACCAGTTTATAAATTGTGCAGGATCCGGCTACCCAGTGTCGTGATATTATTAGGTATAAATGTAAATACAGTGCACTGGAATTTTTAACAGACGAAAAAAAAGGAGGAGGTTCTCAATTCGACGCGTTTTTTTTAATGTATGACCACGCATAACTTTTTACAGAGTAGTCCGATTTTGATGATCTTTTTTAATGGATAGGGAAGAAGTTGTCGTCATTTAAATTTGAAGGGTAGGAAAACAGGGGATGAGTGCTTGTTCACCCACTGAATTCTTACTTGTTAACCTATTCTGTTGAAACTTGGCACACATAAATGTAGTTCTAGACAGTACAACATAATGGGGACCTATCTGATGATAGAGATGGAAGACAGTCGAGGGAACTTCTCAATAGTTTACAGCAGCTACATGTTTGGGCTTATTTCATTCATCTTGATGAGAACTTTAGACCTAGCTGAGTTATGACTGTCATCGAGGGTCTGATGCTGGAGACGGAGTAAGTAGTTTAAGTATTAATAAAAATTAAGTAGTTAGTAATCAGTAGATTTTAGCCACAATTTTTTTTTTTATAAAACTTTTTAACAAAAAAAAATTCCGACGAAAACAGAAACTGAAAAGCGAAAAATAAAATGAAGCTTTTTAATCTTGATAACTAAACTAATCTAAATAACTTATTATGAGTCGGCGCCAAACAAACAATCAAACATCATTAAATTACTTTGAAGAAATAATAAAAACAAAATGACATCAAATACAACGTGAAATTTTCAACGATAAACAATTACTTTCCAAAACCAAAAATGCGTTCTCCGCTCGACCACTTGCAACTTGCACGCAATTTGCTTGTGTGGTTGGTGCCGACTCAAATTTTTTTATTTACATTAGTTTAGTTAGGAGAATAGTTATTAAGACTAAAAAGCTTCATTTAATTTTTCGCTTTTCAGTTTCGGTTCAATCTTTTGTTAAAAAGTTTTATTGAAGTTATTTTGACCAAAACTAACTCAAACCTCAAAGAGTTTTGTAAGAGTAGGTTATTCGTAGCTTAGAACTATGCTAAATATAGGTAGGTACCCCTAATCTCTAAATGGTACCTTAGTGAATAAACAATTTCTCTCGTAAGCACTTACCTTCGTAGTTACCTTCATAACTAGTTGACACAAACTAGTAGTTAAGCAAACTATCTAATTTCATAGCTAAAACAAATCGTGTCTTTAGGACCTACCCACTTTCATTATTATATGTGTGAACATGAAGTTACCTCAGAGTTTAGAATAGAGACTTGCCAGCTTTTAATTAAAAAATTTGTTTGTCCACTTTGCTGGCTTATAAGGATTATGTTTGGGGTATTTAAAGCTCAGTTTAACTTTGTTTAAAGCTAACTATCTAAGATTTCTTACAATAAGCCTCATTTCTTCGGATTTTTTTCTACTACTTATGACGCTCGTATAGGAGACTCGATAAAGACATTATACCAACATTCACCTGCAAACTATAGATTTAATTTAAGCCCTTTCGATCTAGTCAAACTCATCAAGGGATCTTTCGACATAGCAATAATGATAGTAGCCTCCTTGATGGAGATACTCAACACAAGTGGTCTTGATTTTGTTGGCGCCATTTCTTCTTATGTTTAAGTGTAATCATAAGTGTATAAGAAATCAATCGTTGATTATTTGTAAGAGTATCGTGATGACTAACTTATAACTCGCACACTCTCAAGTGTACGTAACGTAAACGTACAAAATTCAGTTGACTTCGATAAAAGTGGGAATGTAATCATGCAGTTGATCCTACGTGTATTTCATTAACCCAATTTACGAAACGTTCACCTAACCAAGCGAGATAGATATAACCTTTTATCTCTCTCGCTCCAACTATCCCGAGGAACTACGAGTTGCAAAAGCGTCCTAAAAACGTATGTGAGCAAACATTTGATTAAGATAGTGAAAATATTTACCAGCATGTGTTACAAAAGAATGGAACAGCTATGAGGAAAATACTTGAAACTGGGCATTTGAAAACTGGGATGTCTTTGTTTTGATTGTTTAGAAGAAAATAGCGATGAATGTTGAATGTTTAACATTGAATTAGAGTGGAACAATGACAATTCATGTTTGGAATGTCGATAGAATAATACGTCTTCATGCATGTGTGATGTGGTTTTACAAATATTTTTGATGCATCAAAAGATGCTATGGTTTCAAAAACACAGATGACGAGTGCACATAAAATAGTTGTGAAATCTTTTTATCGTTTGTTTTTTATTCTTTTACCTCATCCAAAATATATTATTTATTGGTGAATTGATGAAAAAGAACATTAGGTATTGTTTAAACGGTATTTTATCAATATTATGTCATAGACGACACACATATTTAAGATAAAATTATTCAAATTTCGCAATATCAAATATATATTCAATATTCAAAGGAATTAGAATCTATTAGAATCTAATCACGAAGAAAAAGAAATACTTCACTGGTCCTTCGAGCCGAATCAATGTCGTTTCTCATGTTCTAAGATTTCTTTACTGACCGGCTGCTTCTTTTGTCCTCAGCTTCTCGCAGAAGGTAGACGAAGAGGAAGGGACGGGCGGGGTGGCTCTTCATCCCCCCGACGGCTTCTATACCCACCAGCACTCGATCCACGCTCACCATGCTCACACTGCGGAACCCGATCGAGGCTACATGGAGGGCAATAGATACGTCACTGCTGTCCACCGACCACTACCTGGTAAGTTCAAAACATGGGATATTGATAACCAAACCTATTATTCATTCAAAACATTGGAACTAGCGCAGTCTACAGCCAGGTATTGGCCTCTTCAGAAAAGGGAGTTAATGCTCAGATTTGATTGGCTTTCACAGTTTACAATTAAGATCTCACCGAAAAAAAGTATAAAACCACTTCTTATGGACAACTCTCACAGATCGCTTGCCATATTGAACAGGTGCATTAGAGCAAAGAGCCTCCACTAGTGCCGATATTTAATTGGTCGTTCGGCAGTCAGCCTTGCTACCAACCTGCTGACTCGCTAATCTTTTCTCCTCACGGCATGATCTATTATCATTATGTAGGTCATGTCGATACGATGGAAGATCAACAGGAGGTTTTCGCAAAATTTTGAACCCCTGTTCAAATCTTGATATAGATCATGATCAATATTATTTTTATTTTTTATTTCTATTGATCTTGATCTAGGTCCTCGATGCATCTCATTATTATCTGTCCCTTGTTTCTACATTTTAGTTTCTACATCCCACAGTTTTGCTTTAGCATAAACGAATCCCATATAACGTGATTTCAGCTCTAAACCACTCGAACTCGTCATGCTCGTCGGCGTCGAACGCGTCCACGGGGGCGGGGCTGTGCGTGGGCGCAACCGAGCCGGCGCCACCGCTGTACATCGCCGCCCCACCAGAGGGATTCGGACACGCCGTTCATACAAACAGGTTAATGGAATACAAACATAGAATTATGGTCGCTTTTGTGAATATTAGAGGTACCTACAGGGAAATGTAAGTTGGTGTATTTATGATTTTGTATTTTGTAAATATGATGTCTGGGTCTCGGACGAATAAAAAAGGCGGACGGAATCTCGCTAAACAAAGACTGAAGGACTACTTTTTTCCTAAACCCACTATAATTTCGAAAGCATTTTAACACACCAGATTTATAGTGTTATTTTATTTATCTACACTCGTATCGTAAAATTCGAATTATGAACTCGAAAGTAATGTCATAATGACATACTTTACGCACATGCACCTGTTATGAATTTAAAAAGTTTCATTACGATACAGTTTGCTGAACAAAACAATGCGGTAATTTAATTTTTTTTCTATAACCGCACACTTGAGCCTAACTAAGGAGTTTTTAATGCCACTTCGACCTAACTAAGGAGTTTTCAAACCTTTTTTTTAGCAGTCGTACAGTTTGGCACCAATGAGTACACAAAATTCAGGGTGGCGCCACTTGTCATACATTGAAAATTTTTATCGTTTAAAATCGCGTTTTTGGCAGAACTTTTGACTGTCATATTGCTTTTAATTATATTTAAGTGTTTACAGGCATATTTTTTGTATGATAAAACAGAGATTGACGGAATCCTGACAAGGATAGAAAATTAGTTCCGATTATAATGTTGTCGCCAGACTATATTTTATTATCTGTGTAGGCGCGCACCAGAGCGCGTGCGCGGCCGCGCGCCTGGCCTACTGGATTTGGACATCGTTACTTGTAAATTTATTGTTATTGTTTACGTTATTATTATGGTTTTGTATGCCGAAAGTTTTATTCTGGGCAAAAATATCTGACTATAGCAGTGATACTGAACTGAGGAGAATATGACCCCGCCTGAATTTTTGGATGCAGCAACGTAAATGACTAACAATCTTTTACCAGAGAAATCAAGAAAAACAACGACAATGTTACCAAGATTTTGACTTTGGTATTTTATTTAAAATTGTATGAGTGTAGATAAAATAGTGTATGAAACTGACATAATTAGGTATTAAAACACTCGTGTGATACTATTAAAAACCTCGCCTACGGCTCGGTTTTTAAACTCACACTCGTGTTTTAATAACCCCTATTATGCAACAGTTTCATAAACTACTATTATGACACTACAACAATGACTACCGTCACACTAGATTTTTTGCGTAATCGCGGCTTTTTGGCATACTAGGGATGTGATGTACTTGCCCGTACTTTTAAGCGAGCCGGCATACTATGGATGCTTCACTTATTGTTTAACGAGATTCCTTTTTTATTCGTCTGAGGTCTGGGTGTTGATTCAGACATTAAATTTGCGAATGATTAACTTGTACAAATTTTGTTGTGTAATCAATGCAATTATTTCGCCAAGTAATTCTCATTTGTAAATAATTTATTTGTTTGTGTGTATATGTAAGGGTAATCATGGTTTTTGGGGTAAATGTGTATGTGGATATTGTGTTACTAACATGTGTATATGTTTTCTTTACTTTTGAATTCCTTCCATAGGCGAGGCACAGATGTGTCCATCATGGGCACGACGGGGCTTACACAAAAAGATCCCACGTTACCCCAAAAAAGGGGTAAATTGACTAGAGGGTATGTCGTGAACCTCAAGAATGCGTATTGTGTGCCCTTTAACACTTAGATAACACTTAACTCCTATCTAAACTCAAAAAAGCCTTTTCTATTCCTTATTTCATAAATCAAAAGAAAGATTATATTTCTAAACAACACTGATGCAAATTACTTTGATTTGGTTATGTTTGTATTCAAATGGACGCAGTAACTAATCGATCATCGGATTCTGTCACAATCCAAGCTAAATCTGTCAGCTTATTGAAAAGAAATCGTTTTAAAAGGACCATTTTATATTACATTTCTTAAGTGGTCTACTATATCGCACCAATCAAATCGATGACTGACACTTAATTTTGGTGTCTTAACTATCACATAAATATACAATTTAAAGGGTTTCTTGATAACGAATATAATAATATTAAAAACGAAACGAAAATGCAATCTACAGCCCAGAACAACGACCATACAGGCTATAGACGCCTCATCACAGGCGACCGATGTCTGCAACACATCTATGAAATTTCACTAATGTAGATCGCCACTATTGGCCACCTGAAATCTTCAAATCAGTTTCGACCACTTACACGAGCCGTCAAAACTGCCGCGTTAGTGATTAATTAGCCAATAACCGCCTTGGTAGGGCCAACCGGGTTGCAGTACCCCGCCTCAGCTAGTGGCAGAATTTATTGTACGCATTACATTCAACATTAGGCGTCTATTGGGCTGTATGGTCGTTGGCCCAGATAAAAGATTCAAAGACTTATTTTTCAAACTGGTCCTTCGATACAGAACATTTGGTCCTGTCATTTTAAATCGGATAAAAGTTATCGCGTCTCAATATGCACGTAGCCTTGTCCAAATGTAATTTGTACCAGCTCGTAAGTAATTTAATACTTTGGTTAATAGCCTGTTTAACTGAAGGCATGACTTTTAAGCATTGTTTTAAAGGCCCTGGTCCACTTTCACGCATGTTTTAAGTACTTAAGCTAAGGGTATTTGAGATAAACCCTCAAGTATTAAGGTCTCTGGAAAATTTGGCCGACAGCTTACATTGCCGGTCAACTTTTGGTCCAAAAATATATTCAAGTTGAAGTTTAAGTATGTCACTACGTTATTATTAATCAATGGTCATGTTCAGAATAAATCACAATGAAAATGACATATTAAGCGGTGCTTATTTTTAGAAACATTAATAAATCTACTTAATTATAACTGTAACTTACAACCTTCGATCAATAATAGTTGATCGAAAGCTTACAACAAACTCATTGCGGACATACTCAGCCAGTGGCGTCGATTCTCTTCACAAACGAAACTTATTTTAAACTATCGCTCTCTTTTACTAATAGTAGATGCAAGAAAGGGATGGCAACAATGTTAGTGCTGTCAAATTAGTTTACGTGTTCCACTTCTTCGTATTTTTAGTGGGCACGTTCTGAGATCACGACTAAACTTGTATGGTCATTTTTGTTCCGACTAATTTACCAGCACTTAAATTGTTGCCATCCCTTTCATGTATATACTATTACTAAAAGATAGCGATATTTTATGTTTAGTTAGTGAGTAAGAGACTCAACACCATTGTCATTAAATATTTTCGAGATTACATCTTTTTAAATAATGTGATAAAATACAGATTTTTGTGCCAAACGTGGTTATGTTATGATAATTAGTTTGAACCGCAATTTTCGGCCATTTTCTCAGTTTCATGTAGTTAAAGTGGACTAAATCCAGTAACCTAATTTGATCGAATTCTAACCATTAATAAAACTTAATATACTCTTATCATAAACTTCAAAATTGTTAACAGCATGTAGTTATAAAAGTTTTACTCGTAATTTCGATTCTTGTCTTCTAGAGTATTGGATTCATTCATTATATTGTCAGCCACTTCGTTCTCGTCTCTTTCCAATAATGACACTGTCTATTAGAATTTGTTCAAACTTCATTAGTTAAATAGTACATCTCCATTCCCTGAAATTAAATGAATTAGAATTTATTAAGGAAAATCAGAAATAATTTGAATCTGCAATTTTTAAAAGTACTTAAAATTGCTCTCTAACTAAGATTGTAATGTAAGTATCCTGAATAAGCCTTTATAAATATTATAAGATTTAAGAGAAATCCTTGATCTGGAAAAAAAAAACACCCAGTTTTACCAAATCATCATCATCCTCCTGCCCTTATCCCAATTTATTTGGGGTCGGCGCAGCATGTCTGCCATGCCAGTTTTACCAAATATAATATTAATAAAATTAACCCAACATGTAGCTGCCTAATTTACCGAAATAAACATTAACCTCTTATTTTTAATTTGAACCCATGAATGAATGTTTGGTAAAATGAACATCAGTCATTTGATATCCCGCTATCTTGCAAGTCATGAAATGTTCAAGTAATAAAAAAATTCAGTGAATTGAGATTCTTTTGGCCATTCAGCTCAAAAACATAAAACATTTTTCATAAAATAAAACCGATTACTTCAGCCATCGATCACTTTTTCCATAACACCCTTTATTGATTACTCTATCGAAATATTTGTTCACAAAAATTACTTTTACTCTAGCATGGACCTTTATAAAAATACCGCTAACCGTGAAGATGTTCATTTTACCTGACACCTAAATCCACTCCACTCATTCTCAACATCACCTTCCAGCCGTTATGAGATGTCTCAAGACCTTCTCGACAAACAAGTGGAGATCCTAGAGCGAAGGTACGGAGGCTTACGAGCAAGGAGGGCAGCTGTCACTATTCAGAGGGCGTTCAGGAGACGACAGTTGCTGAAGAAGTTTAGCGCCATCACAGCGATGGCGAAGGCGGCCGACTCCAACGCGAGGAGGCTGCAAGACGGCCCTGATCATGGCCAACTAGTCAATGGTATGGAGTGTTTTGTATTAGTATCCAAAATTCTTAAAAGTGTACTCGATTACAAAGTTACAATAGTTGCGCTAATATGCTTAAAGCGAACGAGCTAAGTGGCGCCCCCATCATTAAAAAAGTAATTTCTCGCTGTGTACATCATTTATCGAAAATTCGTTTTTAATCATTCAAGTACAGACACTGTTGTTTAATCAGAACCTATTAACCCTGTAAATTATAGTTCGCTGTAGTTGAAGATAGACAAAATGCGAAAAACGGCCAAAACGGCAAATATACGAGGTGTTTTGAACACTACGAGGATTTTAAATTTCTAATTCCAAACCTACAGCTTTCTTGAAGTGTTCTTTAAGCCAAAGTAACTCACTAAAGTTGACTCCAGAATATCGAAAACTAATTTAACATTTCAAAAATGTCATATCAATTCAAGCCTGTTGACACAAAGGTCATAATTCCCTTAAAATCACACAATTCTTCACATCACACCTTTATATGAATTTTTAAAAGTGAATTTTATTCGCGGTATTCTGGAGTCAACTTTAGATACTTTAGCGGCCTTTGGTTGCTTGTTTGGAAAACTAAATTCCACGTTATCTTTTTCAGGTACAGATATATACGCAAACACACTACTACAGAAGAGTCCTAGTGGTGCTGAGAAGGTCTTAGCCCTCACCAGGCCTATGCGCTCCATGTCCTTACGGGAACGACACGACATTGACATGAGGTGAGGAACTTACCTACTTTATTTGACTCATCATCATCATTTCAGCCGAAAGACGTCCACTGCTGGACATAGGCCTCTCCCAGAAGGCCATAATCGCCACGCTTGGCAGGTGGGTTGGTGATCGCAGTCGGTTGGTTAAATCCTCAGAGAACGCTGCTGCCCATCTTCTGGTGAATCCCTTGGTCGCCTTTTACGACACCCAGAGAAGAGATAGGGTGGTGCATTTTTTTATGTCCGGCACCACACGAAACTGACTTACACTTTATTTGACTGGTTTGCTTAAATTGCCTTTAAGGTTGAGAGTTAAGAGTAGTCCCAATTGCCAGAGATACTGCGTTCATGTCCCAGGTCGGGCAAAATGATTTTGGAATATCCTGTTGAGCAATTCTTGACTAGCACGCTTGGTGATCGCAGTACTTTCTTATTAGAAAATACATGTCGCCGCACTGCGCCGTCTCTTGGTTCCCACCTTTTACCATGTCTATTGGGTAGACTATTCAGCTGGGTGGCTAGAAACCACACTTTACTTCACATTTTAATACATAATCAGCCCATTACTGTCCCACTGCTTGGCACGGGCCTCTTCTCAGTATGTGGAGAACACAGACCAGTAAGCCTCAAGACGCCGCATAAACAAAGTTTTGCATGAGAACACAGTCGTAAAATGTTGGCGGGGTATAGGGGGTGGACGGCGCATTATGATTGGTCGTTTCAAAAGTTCGTTGATATGATTGGTGCCGGAGTGACGTCCGGGTTGGCGGCGGGGCGTATGATATACAGTATTACTGCATATGTTTGGTGACCGGGGGTGTCCGGCTGATTGGCGTATAGAGGCTTGCTGGTCTGTGGTGGAGAATTAGTCCACCAAGCTGACCTAGTGCGGGTTGGTGGACTACACCATCAAGAACTGTATGGAGTACTCTCAGGTGTGTATGTCTCCTCACGATGTTTTCTTTCACCGTTGAAGCAAGTGAAAATCAAGTGAAATCTCAGAGATGAGCAGGATTTGAAATCAGGTCCTCTTGCATGGAAGGTAGCCGTGCAGCCATTAGGCTGACACAGATTTTTTTCTTTCACACAATTCAGTGCTCTGAGAGAAAGGTCTACATAAAGACACAGGACATAATTAAAAAATATAGACGAAGTGCTGCAAACAATCCAGTGCAGCAAAAAAAACTATGCTCCTTCGTCTACAACCAGCGCTCACGCACACCTCAAACCGTGCTCACCCCTCTCAGTGCACATGTCGCGTCATCGTCCAGTAAGCATCGCGAAAGCAAATATCCTTCAGGTGCATGGTGTGTGCGTGAGTGCTGGTTGTACACGAAGGAGCATTTTTTTTAGCTTTACTTTGATTTTTCGCAGCAGTTCGTCTATATTTTTTATTATGTCTGTGCATGAAGAAGTGTTTAACGTTATGTAAACACGTCGTAACACAATGCAATCACTTTGTTTTCTCGCTCTACCTTGAATACCGAATTACTTTCAATAACACGTAATAAAGGCAGTAACGTTAATTTATAATCAGGTGTCGTACCGTTATCTTTACTGCCTGAAAGTAGCGCACACATTTGAATATTTTAACGCCTAACAACTAATTTAGAACCTTATCTAGTGAACAATAAAGTTCAATAACAGTTTGTTTCACGATCAAGTTAATAATAGTTAGGAAAAAGGTGTTGGTGCGCCGTAGGTCCCAAAGGAAATGCGGTCGAGTTTTTTGGGGATAAGTACGTTCGATCACTGGGTTTCCAATAGTTGTAACGTCTGCCTAAGGTTTGGAAACCTACTGAGAATTGTGGTTTCTTGGTTTATATGCTTCGATCAACAATAGTACTATTGGTAATCTATGTGTCAGGTTACCGGTATCCAAAGGGGCCAATTCTCATAATTTAAAATTGTTCAATGAGGGCCAATTCTCGTAATTTAAAACGTTCAAAATATAGTTCCAAACTAATCTCGATGCTTTAAATCTCAATATCCTGACAGTTGATGTTTCTGATGGCCGTTTATTGGTGACATTAATGACCTAAATGTTTTTTAGGCATGAGAATTGGCCTTCAGAACACAGTTACAATCTAGGCTCAATGTTTTAAATGTCAAAAACAAACGTCAAACACCATCTACCATCCACCATCTATCTACTGTCAAGTAATAAAAGACTATAGAGTATCTCAATGTTGTAAATATCAATCACTGAATGATTGAGGGATGATTTTTTTGCTTGATCGTGTATTAATAATTGGAGGCATGGTTAGTTCTAATTTTCCGATTGAGATTTATGTAAGAGGAAAAGAAATGGAGAGACCATATTTTTTTCATATGCTCCAAATTTTTGTTTATGGGTTTTTAAACTGTAAATGTGATTGACATTTACAACATTGACCTGTCCGCACGTAATATACCCATAGCGAAGTTGTAGGACTCCGTATTTTTTACATTTGAAAGAAGCCGGTGGAATTACAATCACATGAGACTTTCCATCTTCATGTCTTAGTTTGGCGAACTGACTTGCGGTACCATTAAGGCAACAGTCTAGGTGGTATTGCAGTTGTTATGGGCAAAGGTAACCACTTAACATCAGGTGAGCCTTTAGCTCGTTTCGCCAACCTATTCGTGGCTCGGAGAGCACGTAAAGCCGTCGGTCCTGCGCCTGATCTCTCTCCGATCGTGTCGAATTACCGTCCCATCGGATTATGAGAGTGAGGGAATAGAGAGTGCACCTGTGTTTGCGCACACACTTGTGCACTATAATACGTCCCGCACAGATGGCTAGTCTCCATTGAGATAGGCCGCCGTGACCGAAATTCGGCCGGGAGGACATTATTATTACTATTTAAAAAAAAGCCACCTTCAATATTATATTTACTTATTCGCACCTTCTGTTCCAGCAACCACATGTCGTGCGACCCTCAAAGCGAGGTGGAAGCGATGGTGGCTCGGGTGCAGCAATCCGCCCACCAGATCCACATGATCGCAGCCGATATGCCGCCCCTCCACCGCGGGGATGCCGACAGCGGTGTAAGATTCTTGTTTACCATTAGGTTTCGAAATTCCGGACGTTCACATATCCGAGTTAGGGTTGTCAGGGATTCCGGGCCGTCGTTCTTTGTATGGTATTTTGTTCCGGCGCTGGCGCTGACATTGACTGATGTCACGTGAGTGGCCCAATTTTTTATGCACAGGATCATGGTTCAGAAGCCCTTACGGCCCTGACCTGAACATGTGTGGAAAGTACTAAAGAGTTTCCAGACCTAAAAAAAAAGCAGAAAAGAAATAAACTAAAGTCTGTAACGCGATGTTATTTAAGGAATGTGTATGTAGTAATATAGTTCTTCGCTAGCTGGAATTCATTTTGTATTACAGTTACTAAATACATACATAACACCATAAGTGGCGCTCAACGTCGGACTATAAGTGGCCCGCCGCGTAACGCTATAAGTCCAAATTTCAAAAATCAGACAAAGTAAAAGTCCAGACTTTCCGGAAAATTCCGGACGAGTCCTAGAAAGCTCATTTTGTCACTGCGCCCTAAAAAATCTATTGTCACGCTTCTAGTAGCGTATTTACAGAGCCTGCCTCCTCTAGCTACAGGGCTAATCATAAAATCGATTATTGCCTTGGGGTTCCAGTATTTGATCTCATCATATGAGATGGCCTCCAAGGTTCTGACTTTTTATGTGATGCACTGCATCACATTCACATAGGATATGAAGAGCGTTTCATCCTTTTCGCGACAAAATCTCTAAACTTTAACCCATTCTGTGTAGATGTTTGTTCCGGATATACATAAGTTCCGGACGTATGGCAACCCTAGGTAAAAAGTAACGGCTTTACATCAGTTAAAAAAATTAATGACCGCTCGCTTGGCGCTGCTTGTAGTAACTAGTTTTAAAAAGTCCGTTCACAGGACTTAGCACATCAACTATATAAATACGCTTTTATCGCACTACTGATAACAGCCTCTATATATAACAACATTGCTTAGCTCATTATAATAATTATCACTTATCTCTTATCATTGTCTTTCGTGACGTTGACTAAGAGCAACGTCCGTAAGCGGAAAAATAAAAAATCCCCAAAAATGGACCAAACGAGAACTACAGATATTATTCGAAGTATAGTGAAAAATAAAAATGTGATGCTTAGAAAAGTAAAGAGGTTAAAACTTTGGGGCCTCACTGGGAAGTATAAAGTGTGTGTATATTTATCTTGTAAATAATTGTTATTAATTTTGTGGATAAAATGGTGTATTTTATTTTTGTGTGTTTTTTCAAAGTGTATAATGTTGATTACCATACTTTTTTGGTGTACAAACTGTAATATAATGCTTTTTTCATTTATTCAGAAGTAGGTACAACATATTTTTATTTTCACAATTCACTCACCAAACTATAATTCAGTTTTAGGTGAGACACTTATAAATACTAACTAGGCGTATCCACATTAATTGCAATGTCAATGAATTATATATAAATTATGAACTCCATAAGCAATCTCGTGAGTGATTTTTTCTTTCTACAATTTAAATCGTACGTGTAGTTTGTATGAAAGATTACTAAAATCTTTTAAATTGCTTAAGTAATTATTATTGTCTGTTAAAGCTAGCGATGGGTCATTGACGTTTATCGTGTCAATGTAACCATTTATTTCCAAAAAATAACAGGTTGAAAATGCTGTTAATTTATAACAGGTTTGAAAACAGCTGTATGTATAATTTTCTTAAATATTAACGTTTTTTCGTTTAAATCAGTTTCATTTAAAAAATATAATGATAATGAACATTATATTCGTTTTGAAATAAAATTGAGTTGTTTTTTTCAAACAATTCGTTTGTCAGTGCATACGTTTTTTGTAACCTGTTCATTTGTCAAATGCATATATTTTTTTCTCTCTTTTTTTTGAGCAATGGAAAATAGTTAATTCGTTTCATGTGACAACCACAGGTGACAACGCTGTTTTAAAAAGCCGTTCGTTGATTCAATGCCCACCATCCTTTGACATCACGGGTTTTACGCCTCATAAATTAATAATGCATTGTAAAAACCTCTTCACTATTGTTGTTAATATATCTTAGCCATACAACCGTCTTACTAATAGTAATAGTTCATAATAATAATAATCAATTGCAGGTATGCAGCTGTTCTGTGAGCGGCTCGGTCACAAATATTTCGACGTCATCGTCACACAATGAATCTCTACACAACCACCAGCTGCTTAATAATACTGGTAAGATATGGAATAGAAGAGACTTACATCTTCTCTTGACACTCTTTCATTATTTTAAGGGCTTACTTATAATAGTTGGCAAATAACTTTAACAAAGACATCTGCGCATGTTACTGTAATGACGTAAAGATTAGAATCGTTTAAATCGATCACTGTTGGTCATGTTCAAAATATTTGCCGGCTACTGTAGTCCGATGGGTCAGCGACCCAACATGTGTCTTGTTATCCGAAACGAGAAAACGCAACTTGGCTCGATCTTTGACAGTACCTATCCTGCCAATAGCTACCTCGAAGCTCCCGAAGATCAGCTTCCACCTTTTAGCTCCATAAGCGTTAGCGTATATTAGCGTGAGCCCATAAGCTCGACATGAGCCTCCCAAAGATCGATATAAAAAACGTTCTGAAGTATGGCAACATAATCAAAAGGACAAAAAAAAACAAATTACTTGAAATTGGGGATACATTTCTAATAAAACGAACGGGAGGTTGTTGTGCTTAGTTTAAGGCGTCGTCCTAATACAACGCGATTATGGGACTATCACAAGAACCCGCGATCAAACATGCAGGTGTCCTAATTGACATTCGCGCGATAGTTGCACGATAGTGCGATGTCAATTAGGATAGGACACCTATTCGACACATGTACGGCATGTATGGTCGACCGCACTTAAGTGGTAACAGTTTGACATTGACAGCGACTTTATTTCGTAGGTAATAAGGGCGGTTTTCTGATTCAAGTGTTATCACTGTCATGCAGTCGGCTGTACCTGTACCAGTTTGGTCGCGGATTCACATAAGCAAAATTTGCGCGAACTAGCGATGGTCGCGTAATTACGTTATCATACTTCGCCTTAGTTGGTTCAAAAAATGCTTGAACACGGCTTATCAAATTCATAACACTTCAATTAACAAAAGATTGGGTATAAGATCTCTCTTCCGTAATATTATCTTAACAATCTTTTTTTTTTTTATAGTGTAAAACCAATCACAAGCGAGTTTCCTTATTTGTGTTGCAAATACCAGTGTATTTGTTTCCAATGCCATTTTTTACAAGTTTCCGCGAAATTACTATCTTCAACATAAAATAAATATTGCACTATCGCGAGGGAATTTTATCTCACATAAACGGATTCTTGAGGTTTGTTTACAATTAGATACCTTGTATAGTAAACAAATCTGCTATAAATATACAAACTCAACGTCAACGTCATCACGTGCTCCCTGAAAGGGTATCAGTAGCGTTACCATTAGTTTACACGGCCAGAACTCGCTAGCGTCTCCGTAAATGATTTATATGAAAGATTGTACAGCGCCCCTAGCGGAGACTTTTTTATCATAAATATTAGAGGTATTTGGTCCTCATATTGACCTTGTCGCTTCACATGCTTGGAAGGAGGAATGGCATAAAATTAACCCTTCCAACTTTAAAATATTTCTTCCAGGTCCAATATACGGTAACCTGCTGTCATCTGGCGGTAAGCCGCTCTCGTCTCCAACGGCGCGACAACAGCAACAATTAGCTGCAATACAAGCTGCAAATGCCAGGCGCCTGCCCCCAGAAGTACCTAAGAGGACCAGCAGTATTACACTCAAGTAAGTTACAACATATACCCTATGCTGTTGGCATATGGTTGTCATTCAAATGAAAAGGCCATGCCAATTGTAGCTAGCTGTTTCTGTCATGTCACACCTCGGCCACTCAATACAATATAAATGCTAGCACCACCTACATACACAAGATTACGTCTGTATACGACCGCACACACACGTGTAGGTTAGGGATGCTCGCCGATCGTAATGCCGACTCGCTTCTCAGTAGTTCTCATAGATGGCGTGCTTGCATAGCGACAGGCGATAGACATCCATTGCAATATTGCAGTCCAATTGCCGTCAGACTGCGGGTGCGTGCGGTATGCGGGCGAGGAATCTTAAATTGGCGGGGGGCGGTGAGTGGCCGTTCTGTACGTTATTACTATTACTTAGATATTCTGTGGTCATGTTGTTGCCTGTAAACAAAAAAAAAAATTTGTAATAAATAAACGTTTTATCTATCTATAAAACAGCTTTTTTATCAGAAACGAATACGAAACGTCAGGAAACCAATCAAAATAAATATACGCGATATAATCCGGTTAAACTTGTTTTATTATAATGTGTAGTGATCGCGAAAACCTTAGAAATTATTAAAGGTTATCATTTTTGGAGCAGACAGTTCATGAATTCCCGTATGTAATATATGTATATGTATATGTATATGTAATTCCCGATATAAAATTAATATTTACCTGTCTTTGTTTTACAGTGCCGAGAGTCCTGTCTCGCTCCGTCGCGCGGAATGCGGTGCTGTGGTCCGCGGTGGCTCCATGTCATCCGTACAATCTTCATCATCATCGTCCTCGCAGGAACACCGCCATCATTACCATCAACCCTACCAGCCTAGGGCACCGGTTAGTGAATTTTTAATTTTAGAGTTCTGTAACAGACAACATTGCCAGCTTAAACACTAGATTACATGAGGAGATTAGCAGGAGAACGAAAGTGACCGACATAGCCCGAAGAATTGCCAAACTTAAGTGGCAGTGGGCGGGGCACATTGCTCGCAGAACGGATGGCCGATGGGGCAGTAAAGTTCTGGAGTGGCGACCGCGTATATTGTATTGAGTGTCCGAGGTGTGCTTCAGGAACATTTCCTGTTAAATTATCAGTTTGATTATTACTTTGATTAATTCTGATACATTATTCAGATTAAAACAACGAAAAACACTACTGGCACGAATTAATCCCGCATTATGAAATGATCAGCATGTTACTAACTGCAATATTTATTTATTATCCTAGTACGAGTGATCCAAACGATACATTTTTAGGACCTATTCAAGCTCTGCCGTAATACAAGTCGGCAAAATGACATATAAAAGTTTTTGGCAAGCCCAACTTGTAGGGTTACTCTTGAAAATAATTCTGATGGACAATCTGCAAACGTCAAGAAATAATGCATTATATTAAAAAATACCGAATTACAGTAGTACACATTTTATATGGTTCACCGATGTACGGTCGACCGCACGTCATTGGTAACAGTTTGACATTAACAGCGCCTTTATTTCGTAAGTAGTAAGGGCGGTTTTCTAATTCAAGTGTTACCACTGTCATGCAGTGGACTGTACCTGCGCAGATGACACAATTTAAATACGCGGGAAATTGGTTAACCAATCGGAAAACACTCGCTGCGCGCCAAAAGTGTCAGCCACTTCCGCTAGTTTACGGAAGCGTGTGAGCGAAATGGAAAAATACGTCACAGCAATCAATTTCAACACCTTAAGGCTTATATTAAAAATATAGATATGTTTACCCTAACAAAACCAACGAAAAAAAAGACGGCAGCACAATACACATAAATTAAAGTTACTTTCGCGTCTAATTGGTACACTTTTTGTACACACATGACGGTACATTTGTTTTTTTTTGTCACACGGCACGCTCGGCGCCTTGCTCGACACAGACTAGCAAAACGTATCACTTAGGACGTTTTCGAGTCTTCAGATTGCGCGTGCAACAACATAATATCTGTATTGGGTACCTACTGGTTACATATCTGTTCTGATGTAACTGTGTTTTCTTTGTACCATAATAAAACTAAGTTTATTTATTGCACTGTTTTTATGTATCACTATATATATGATATGACACTCAGTCATTATATTATGTAGTACTTACTTGGTTTGAGTTTCTCGGTAGTGGGATTTCATTATGTCACTCTTAAGGTTTTTGCTGAAAATCAGCGCTGCTGGCACTAGGTCCGTCCTAAGCCACAGCATTAAGCTGAGCAATGACCTACATTTTTGCGCACTTGCGACGCACAAAGATCACAGTAGTATTTACAATACCTAGCATTTTTATTCAAAGATAATAATTTTAATCACTACGATTTATTTTTATTATAGTTTTTGTTTTGATCACAGATTAATGATTGACTAACTGTAAATCACAGACTATAATGTAGAACAAAAAACCGATGATGTACCGTAATAACCACAGATCATGTATTGTTTATGTCCAGTGTTGTCAGTTGTCATTTTAATTTTAACTATACTAATTTGTCATGGAATGGTAAAGTATTATGTATAAGTATTGTAGTGTGTGCGTCAAATGGAGCGCAAGAATAAAATCTTTTTCTTTCTTCTTCTTTCTTTCTTTCTATTTTTTTTTAATATCATTGCCTTAAGGGCATTACTTAAGGTTGATTATATTTTTTTTATGTTTTGAGTGTTTTCGTCAATCGTCTTTTCGTGTCTGCGCGAACGAACGAACTGAAATAATTCCAAGCCGAATTATTTCCAAGAGTATCCCCACTGAGCTTCCCCTCCCCGTCCCAGGAGCCGCACGTGCTCATCCAGGAGCCGTACCAGCACCAGCGCACGGCCTCGGCCTCCGGCGGCTACAGTGCGGAGCGCTTCGCCGTGTGGAAGCGGCAGGAGGCGCCCCCCTACTACGAGGCGCCGCCGCCCACCGCCTGCTGCCGCCCGCAGCATGACCACCACACACACCCGCATCAGCCTCTCAAGGTGCTTGTTAAACCCCGTACCGTAGAAATCTAAATATTATGGTAATAAACACTTTGCCCGACCCGGGAATCGAACCCAGGACCTCACGCTCAGCGGTCGCGCTTGCAACCACTTGACCAACGAGGCAGTCAGTCAGTGTTATTGGGTTTTTTCATTAGGAAATTCTCAGTAGCAGCCCGGAGTCCGGATTTGTGACTATAACATAACTGGTGAAATGTGGGTGTAATTTTTACACCTCAGGCGTGATGTCATTTTATGGTAATAAAAAAGCATCTACTGTCTCATGAGACGTTCCATCTTCATGTCTCAGTTTGGCGAACCGACTTGCGGTACCATTAAGGCAACAGCCTAGGTGTTATTGAAGTTGTTATGGGCAAAGGTAACCGCTTAACATCAGGTCTCGTTTCGCCATCCTATACTATAAAAAGCTACTGTCTTTTAATACCGGAACGCGTGTCGCCAGTTTTCCGCTACCAACAAATAAATACGCAATTACGCCCACCATGTTTCTAGCATACAATCCAAAATATTTTTTTTTTTTTTTTTTTTTTAATTTTTTTTTTTTTTAATTTTTTTTTTAAGCTTTCGCGCAGCGAATTCATTAAAATACTATTTATCTATTAATGACTTCGCGACCAAAATGGCACTGTTAATCAAGCAAAACGGTTCGCAAACTGGCGTCCTACGAGACACCTGCACGCGGCGACAAGTTCACGTGCCTTTACCACTTCTATTGCCTTATTATTTAGATTTCTATGTCCCGTACCTATTGTTGTCCAGGAAACAAGAGAATCACCAACACCCCCATCAGCCTCCTCAGTTTCCAGTTTGTCTAATTTTACAGGGCACAAATAAGCATCATCACTATTCATCACCCTTCACGCAACATCGTTAGATACTCACGGTCCTGAATACCAACTTCAGTCCAATTCCATTTAAAGTCAATATTATATTACTATTGAAGCAAGAACTATCAACATCGTCGGTTTTGTTTAGATTTAATTCTCCTCAGTTTCTTTGCAGCCTCCATTTCTTGCATCCAGATTCACGTTTCGAATTGTTCTACCACTTTCTTTATAAATCTTAAAGGTGCTCCCAAAACGTTGTTCAAAAAAAAAAAAATGGTCGTCATAATATATATTTGCACACCATATGAAATGGTAGAATGTAAATGGGCCTACACCTACATTCTGGCAAATATATGAATTTGAATTTCACAAACGTTTGTCAACATTTAAAAACATCAGGTGTGGGAGCAGTTTGCATTGGTACTCCCACACCTGATATTTCTAAATGTTGACAAACGTTTGTGAACACCGGTGTTTTTGAAATCAACACGTTATTATTTTACGTAGTCTATTTATTTAGCATAAATTAAATATACTTAATAAAATGTTATTAACGGGGTATGAACCACATACAGTAACTGGCCGTTAACGGCTTGAACTCTAAAATATTCACCCTTTCTTGCAGGTATCTGAAACGGTGCGCAAGCGTCAATACCGCGTGGGCCTCAACCTGTTCAACAAGAAGCCAGAGCGAGGCATCGCGTACCTGATCTCCCGCGGTTTCCTGGAAAACTCCCCTCGAGGAGTAGCCAGGTTCCTCATCACCAGGAAGGGTTTGAGCAAGCAGATGATAGGAGAATACCTTGGGAACCTACAGAATCCCTTTAATATGGCTGTGCTTGAGTGAGTTTGTGTAGCGTGTGCTTTCATATTACAAGTTCTTTCGCATAAAAACCATTGATGTAAAAATATATGGTCCCTTCACAAAAAGTGGAATTATAATCTACTTACAGTAAGGTCTAGGAGGATGAAATTTTGCACAAGAGTTCCTTAACTCTTCTTCTTCTTAAACTCATTCCCTAAAAGAGGTCAAATTGGGGTTGAAAGTTTGTATGAATAAAACACGGGAGCGGCCGTCATCATCATCATTTCAGCCAAAAGACGTCCACTGCTGGACATAGGCCTCCCACAAAAAAGCGGGATATGCCATAATCGCCACGCTTGACCCACTGGTAAATCCCTTAGTCGCCTTTACGACACCCATGAGAAGATATACGCGCTACATATACATAATAATATTGTGTTATTCTTTACGTCCGGCACCACATGGAACGGAGCGGGCGTCAGCTAGTAACTAATATAATGCAATAATGTGTTGCAATACAGTATACATCTAACAGTAAACTCAATAAACATATAATATTCTTATTTCGATTATGCTTTACGAATTTGTGGTCACAGTAATCCATCACCTCAAATGGCTTCTAATCTTTTTTAAATAATCGCTTGAAACCACACCCATGAAATTTAGGGCTAAACCAATCCATAACAACTCCTACCTTTTCTAATTTATAATCTTAATTCTTCCTACTTACATCTACAGGTGCTTCGTAAACGAGCTCGACCTATCAGGCATGGCAGTGGATGTAGCCCTCCGTCGTTACCAGGCGCATTTCCGTCTACCGGGCGAAGCTCAGAAGATCGAGCGTCTGGTCGAAGCCTTCGCGAGGAGATATTGTGTTTGTAATACTGACTTCGTGCAGCGGTTAAGGACTCAGGATACGGTGAGTCCAAGATTCTTTCTAACAGATCTGCTTAAGATCATGCTTGATACTTGAATCGCTTTTTTTATAGTATAGAATGCCGAAACGAGCTAAAGGCCCACCTAATGTTAAGCGGTTACCTTTGCCCATAACAACTGCAATACCACCTAAGCTGTTGCCTAAATGGTACCGCAAGTCGGTTCGCCAAAATGAGACATGAAAATTAAAAGTCTCATGTGATTGTAATTTCATCGGCACCCGTACCCTTCAGACCGAAACACAGCAATGCAAGCATCACTATTTGGCGGAGAAGTAGGTACGGTGGTAGTACTTCCCCGGACGAGCTCTTTCGCAAAGGAGCTCTACTACTACTAAAAGCTTTCTACTAATGGAGACACACTTCCTTTCTTGGTCAAAGAATCACCGGTGAATCAGCTTGTTAATAAACTTTGCCGAAAGCTTCTCTGAAACTACAATAGTGGGGAGAGATACTTAACAATTTCTGTTTGAGTTACTTAATACAACTCTTATCAGTTTTGGAGCTATTTTATTCACTCTACACCAAAACGATCTGCAACTAAGATATTTTATTCAGAAACACAACCTGTATTCATTGAATATCTTCCTCCACAGATATTCGTCCTAGCCTTCGCCATAATAATGCTGAATACAGATCTCCACACACCTAATCTGAAGCCGGAAGCTCGGATGTCTTTGGACGATTTCGTTCGTAATCTCCGCGGTATTGACGACTGCGGGGACATCGATAGAGATATGCTATCGGGCATCTATGACAGGGTGAAATCTAGCGAGTTTAGACCCGGCAGCGACCATGTCACGCAGGTAACTAAAGCTCTATTTTCACGGGTTTTATGATGCTTGAGAAGTCTTCTGATGACTTAGATCGCAACCTTCGCGGTATTTACGACTGTGGGGACATCTATAGGGATATGCTAGCAGGCATCTACGACAGGGTGAAAGCCAGCGAGCTTAGACCCGGCAGTGACCATGTCACAATGGTAACTACAGATTAATTTTAACTGGTTTATGATGCTTAAAGCCCAAACGTCTTTGGATGATTTCGTAAGCAATCTCCACGGTATTGACGACTGTGGGGACATCGAAGGGGATATTCTAGCGAGCATTTACATAACATAAACATAACCAGCCCATTACTGTCCCACTGCTGGGCACGGGCCTCTCCTCAGTATGAGAAAGCTAACGCCTTATTCCACCTCGCTGGCCTAGTGCGGGTTGGCGGACTACACACACCATTGAGAACTGTATAGAGCACTCTTTGGTGTGCAGGTTTCCTCACGATGTTTTCCTTCACCGTTAAAGCAAGTGATAATCGAATATACCGCACATGAATTCGAAAAGTCAGAGGATCCTCCTGCATGGAAGGCAAGCGTTCAACCACCAGGTTATCACTGCATTTACGACTGGGTGTAATTCTAGCGAGTTTAGACCCGGCAGCGACCATGTCACGCAGGTAACTAGGGCTCTATATAAACTGGTCGATTATGTCTTAATCTTTTTTGACCGAAGCAAGTCCCTACCCTACTTTTGACATGTGTTAATAATAGAGCGGTACCATAATCAAAAAAACTGGTACGGTATTTGCAAAATTGACTTAATATCCTTTTATCGTCTTCCAGGTGATGAAAGTCCAAGCCACAATAGTAGGCAAGAAGCCACACCTTGCCTTGCCGCACCGGCGACTGGTCTGCTACTGCCGCTTGTACGAGATCCCTGACATTCACAAAAAGGAGCGGCCTGGGGTGCATCAGAGAGAGGTAAAGTAAAAAATATTATTTTCCGCACAAATGCTAAATAATAACGATCTTAAACTTGCACTCGTTTGAAATAATGATGATGATGTATCGAGCTGCCATATAGCAACTTGGGACCCAATTTTCTTGCGTATACTGTTGCATTGACTAACTGTATGCAGTGATTAAGATTTCTGATTCTTGTAAAAGTGAAATCGAGGTTCGTGAAATAATAATATAAGGATATTTTCGGTTTTCCAGGTGTTCCTATTCAACGACCTGTTGGTGATAACGAAGATCTTCAGCAAGAAGAAGTCTTCAGTGACGTATACGTTCCGCCAGTCATTCCCGCTGTGTGGCATGCTCGTCAATTTGTTCTCTGTGCCACGTAAGTGCCCATATTTAAAATCTGCGGTATCTTCGATCCTTGTCTCAAACTCCTAATCAGGGCAGAAGCCCCGGGTGACAAATACTACAGCCAGTCTCGCTGTCTGTACTATGCTGGATCCGGTTTCCGGACCGCAAAAGCAGTGCAAGCTCAAGAGAAAAACAAAAGCTCCAAAATACACGAAAATTCATGCTATCGTAAAAATAAGAAAATCTTTGTATTTTATTTGTTGAAAATTTTGCCTAAAGGGCGGTCGCCTATTATGAGGCGTATATGGGCTGTATATATATATATAAGGCGTATATATATATATCAGTCTGCTCGTGACCACGGCCAATGCAACTTGGCCGAAACGTCGATGTTAGTCAAAATGTTTTTGTTATGTTTTGATTTTATTGTGCGCGACAAGTCCCGTAAACCTAGTTCAATATAAGTATATGGGCTGTATGCTCAATGTCAAACTCTTATCAGCAGCAGCAGCAGCTGACTCTTCTAGCAGGACTGTTAGAAAAGATTTCATTAGAAATCAGCAGTATAGTCTGACAAAAACGTCTAAAATTGGAACGAATTTTCTATCTTTATCAGTATTGTGCCAATCTGTGTTTTATCATGCAAAAAATGTGCCTGTAAACACTAAAATTTACATGAATTATCCCCAAATACACAAACGCAACTAAATTTTTAGTGGTCCTTAAGTCTCATGCTGTCACTGTCACTCTAATGTCCATTAAAGCGACAGAACGTGTTTTAAGGTCTTAAAGTTGAGTATCGTTTTAGTATTAGGGGGTAGGACTATCCAAAGTTCTGCAAAAACGCGATTTTAAAAGTTTAAATTTTTAATGTATGGACTAGTGGCGCCCCAATTTTAACAGACTTCAAAAATACAGATTGGTGCAACTTAAATTTGATGGAAATCTGATCAAGATTTTCGGAGATAAAATAGTAAACTTCTTCAAAAAAAGACTTCAAAAAGAATAAAATAATTTGTGTGAAACCGTTTAGGAAATCGGTGCCAATTTTTTCTTAAATCAAACCGTATCAAAAGCACCTACTTTCTGAACTGTTTCACACAAATTATTTTATTATTTTTGAGGTCTGTTTTTACTTTTTATTTGTATACCCTTTTATGCCAAACCTTTGTACTTTATTTTCCTACTTTATCTTCCAGACTACCCCTTCGGCATCCGGCTGTCCCGTCGCGTGGACGGGCGGCGACTGGCCACGTTCAATGCCCGCAACGAGCACGACCGCTGCAAGTTCGCGGAGGACCTGCGCGAGAGTGTCGCCGAGATGGACGAGATGGAGGCCATGAGGATCGAGGGGGAGCTCAACCGGGGGAAGGGGAGAGGCACTGGGAATAGTGCGAGGAATGGTACGTATTATTTATATAAATCATTTGTACTTATAATTATTTATTTATGCTTCGTTAGCCGATAAAACATCAGTGATATTTATTTCGTTAGCAGTAAGAGCGTAAATCAAGTGTTACCACTGACGTTTACATATGGCGGACTTAACGCCATAATATATCATTCTCTACCAGTCCGCTATTGGTTAACAAGCAACCAAATAAAATATTTAAATATTATTATTAAAAAAAATGTACTTCTGTTTAGTAGTTTATGTTCTATAACGTGTTTTTGTAGCATCACATTGTTGAATATCCAATTTTACTATTAAAATAGAACTTCCGGAACAAGAATATTATATTGATTTTAACTCTATAAAACTGTATTTTCTCATTGATACTAAATTACAATGTTTTTTAGGGTTCCGTAGATAACCAGTTGAAATTTTCACAGAATATGTGTTACTATGGTGTCTATCACGACAAATACTAAAAATTAAAAAGTCTTAAACCAGTGGGGGTCCCCATACAAGAAACCTCGAAAAACATGCATTTTTTTCTACGTTTTTGTTCCTGCTCTGTCTTCAAAACGGTAATACATACCAGCGTCAAACTTTGTCTGATTACAGTGCATACTATGTAGTTTAGCAACAAATACTAAAAACAGGGCAAACGTAGACATATGTGGTGGTACCTACGTAATAAAGAGATGTAAAAATTCAGATTTCGCGTACGCTCATTGATGTTTTTTGATAAACTCTCGTAAAAATCAATCAATCGTTTCTATGGGGTATCACGTCGATGTGTGGTACGGAACAATTAATGCGTGAGTCTGACTCACACTTGGCCGGGTTTTTATTATTAAGTATACAAATACTTCTTGCTCCGTATGGCGCTGGACATAAAGAATTGCACCACCCTATCTCTTCTCATGGTTGTCGTAAAATGCGACTAAGGGATTCACCAGAGGATGGGCAGCAGCGTTCTCTGAGTATCTAACCAACCAACTGCGATCGCCAACCCGCCTGTCAAGCGCGGCGATTATGGCATATCCCCCACTCTTGGGGGAGGCCTATGTCCAGCGGTGGACTTCTTTCGGCTGAAATGATGATTATGTTGACTTACATCTTATTAGATATGGCTGAATGAGGCTAATTGTTTTCATGGCATGCTAATTTAATTATTATTCTTTTACAGTGATGGAGAATCGAGATAGTGGCGTGGCCGACGTCGAGATTGATCATCAACAGTGCATGGACCACTTGCACGTGCATGGGTGAGTTACTATTCACAATTAACAACTTCAACTCCCTTCGATAAACAATAGTTTATCGAAGGGAATTTTAGTTAATCTGGTGGTCTTCAAGACTCGAGTGAATAGGTTTTTGCTGGGCAAGCGTGTACCATCGTCGACCGCACCATCGCTTAACATCAGGGCGGCAATTCTCGTTTCCTTCGAGATAATCTCGAAATAGAGATTTCGTTTCGAACGCTCTCTACTATAAATTAATAAATGTTGCTATTTCAAACAGATTTATGTTGCGCGATGCAAATCAATCCACTTAGATAGTGCGATTTTAATTTAATTAATTAATTTTAAGTTATAATATATAAAATTTTAGTTAAAATAAATTAAATTTAGGTTAAAATAAATTAAATTAAAATGGCCTTCAAAATTAATTAAATAAAAAATACTAACAAAATAAATTAAATTATAATTGCTATCCAATAAATTAAATTTTAATTGAAATCTAATAAATTAAATTAAATTAAATATACAAACGAAATAAATTAAATTAAAATTTCGATATAAATTGCAATCAATATTAATTACCTAGAAAAAATAAATAAAAAAATAAAAAATATTAATTTAATTTATATATTTAATAAAAAATATATAAAAATAATAATATATATTTATATTCATTAATACTAATATAATCTCGCGAGACGACAACAAATTTGCGTTTTGATGTGGTTCGAATTCGAGATGTATGTCTCGAACGGTCACGACCAGTCGAAGCAACTCGAGCGGCAGCCTTCGAGATATCTCGGGTACGATATTTCCAGAATAGCTCATCTTGAGTTACACTCGAGAAAAGCTATTAAGTATAAATAATATTAATATTATAATATTATATAATACATTATTTAAAAATTTAAAATTTAATTAAATATATTTTTAATAGATATATTTTTTATTTATAATATTAATAATTTAGAATAGTTTAAAAGTGCCGAGAGCACAATTTTCGAAAAAATTACTTCAAGTTTCGAAATTTTATAGTAGATAAAGTTCAAATCGCAATCTCTATTTCGAGATTATCTCGAGGGAAACGAGAATTGCCGCCCAGGTGAGGTGGCGGTCAAACGCAAGCCCGTTAAGAATAAAAAAAAAAAAAAAAAAAGTTTGCAGTTGCATACAAATTGAATGATGGGCACCGAAGTAAAACATAAATAAATAAAAAATAAATAAATATCTTTGGGACATTTTTACACTTTACCATCTAGTCCCAAACTAAGCAGAGCTTGTGCTATGGGTACTAGACAATGGATATAATACCTAAATACATTTTTTTATTTGTAAATACATACATATATTACATAAGCAACACCCAGACCAACACAAACACTTATGTTCATCACACAAATGTTTGTGTCCTGTGGGAATCGAACCCACGACCTCGTTATCAGCAGTCCGACACTCGAACCACTAGACCACAGAGGTCGTCTTGTCATAAATGTGTAGACGTTTTTAATTGGGGATGTTATTTATGTGACTGTTAGGCAATTGCATTGTATAATAACACCAGGTAGTCTCTTCCCGTGACAGCTAGGTCACGTGATTGCCTCCGTACTACGTCATCAGCCGTGGAGCCAATAGCGGGCTGTTAGCGTGACACTTGTCAGTTTGATGTGCTGCCACTTTGTGAAAATAAACTACCCGAGCAAAATGCATTTTTTCATTTACTTTCTTCTATAAAGAATCGCTTTTTAACTAGTAATTTAATATAGTTTCCTTTATTAACTAATTAGATGAATAACACGAGATAACAAATAGGCTAGTTAGGAATTTATTTTATATTCATTATGAACAAAAATCTCCTTAAGTATATAGAAGATATCAATCAATGGCAGCACTGATCGTGACGTAGCTTGGAGGCATCGCGCTGTCATTGCGGGAAGAGAATACCTGGTGAAACATCTTATTATACCCATGGGCAATTGTAAGTCCTCTCTCATAAATAAATAATGGCTACTCAACGACGTCAATAAGACACACGATCGCGTATAAATGATCAATGGAATCCTAAAGATGATTGCTGAGAGACCAGAATCTGCCGTTGTAGGTAGACTCATCAGGCTGCATGTGACCTGATGAGCTTTGTTATAAATATGTATTGTGATGTGATGAATGTTTGTTTGTTTTAAATATCTGTGACTAACATAGTTTTAAGATGAATATTGTTACTAACCAAATTATGGACACTCTTAGTCTAATAAATGTTTATTTTTTTTTTTTTTTTTATAAGCAGCATGTTCCAAATTCAGTTGACGCAACCTACCGCCATCTAGTATCATACGAAGTACAGTCGACCAAACGGAATCATGACCCACCATAAGCTTTATTTTCGACAGTTAATTCGAAATTCAAAACATATTTCAAGTTCTATCAAAAACGTTATTTTTTATCAAATTAATAATCTATTGGATTCATAAAAAAGCTCAAAATTGCATAGACCTCTGGCCCGTATCAAAGCAGTTTCCTTAATATTCAAAATGTCATAAGTGCAGCACGACTGTAATAAGAAGAAAATTATGTTTTGACAATTTCATACGAATTATCGGCTGAGTGGGTCATGATTCTGATTGGTCGACTGAACATATGTACAGTCTGTATATACATATATCGATGTGGCTACTACTTTGAGATGTCCACATTTTCCATCAGATTTCGAATGTCGTCTTATTACAGGCCCCATGTCCAGGCAGTCAATTTGCATACAAAATTAAAGCTTGCGACCGGTAACCGGACCAACTTGTCAAAATAACTAGTATCCTGGCTGGCTGCTAACATCATTTGAGTACCATGTTTACCTTTACAGTTTCACAAAAAAACTGTACTTATACAAATGTACTTGTACTTATACTATACATTACAAAATGAACTCTAAAAATCGCTTTTCTGGCAGAACTTTGGACTGTCTTATTAATTTAAATTTAATTTAATTGGTAACAGTTATATTTTTTGCATGATAAAACACAGACTATCACAGTACTGACAAAGAAAAAAAATGTACTGTTAAGATACTTTTTTGTCGCACTGCAGATCCTTTCAAGACCTTCAACTAACCATATATTTGTTCCAGCGTGGCAGTCCCCCCTCCGCCGTCGTGCCCCGCCCCGGCGGCCCCCTCCCGGCTGTCGCAGAACCCGCCGCCCACCAGCATCATCAAGCGGAACGTGCTCAGCAACTCACTAGTTGACATCAACGATCCTGGTAACAAACTTAATTATATTATAATTATTGAGAGCCTGTACCACACCTCGGCCACTCAATACAATATAAATGCTAGCAACACCTACATACACAAGATTACGTCTGTATACGAACGCACACACACGTGTAGATTAGGGATGCTCGCCGCTCGTAATGCCCACTGGGTTCCAAGCGCTTCTCACAGATGACGTGCTTGTATAGCGACTGGCGATTGACATTCATTGCACGATTGCAGTCCAAGTGCCGTCAAACAGCGGGCGCGTGCGGAGCGCGAATCGGGAATCTTAAATTGGCGGGGGGCGGTGAGTGGCCGTTCTGTACGTTAGTACTATTAGATATTCTGTACCTGTACTGTGCCACTGCAGGGATATGTCGTCCCTACTCTCTTTAAGGTAGATCGACGACCTGGTGAAGGTCGGGGGGATCCGCTGGATGCGGGAAACGCAGGATCGGTGTGGCGATGCTTGGGGGAGGCCTACGTCCAGCAGTGGACGTCTTCCGACTGAAATGATGTGATGACGATGATGTTGACTCTCTTTCCGCTTCTCTCTGTCTGATGCTATTAAGAACTAGTCATCTTGGAAGGAGTCAAGCTCATCCCGCCATCTCTGTCTGGACCTGCCGCATTGGCGTTTGCTAGTCGTAGGGACCCATTAAGTTGTAAGTTTGGCCCATTGGTCGTTTGACATGGCGAATGGTGGCGGTGTTTCGATGGCGAAACGAGCTAAAGGCCCACCTGATGTTAAGCGGTTACCTTTGCCCATAACAATTGCAATACACCTAGGCTGTTGCCTAAATGGTACCGCAAGTCGGTTCGCCAAACTGAGACATGAAGATGGAAAGTCTCATGTGATTGTAATTTCACCGGCACCCGTACCCTTCAGACCGAAACACAGCAATGCGAGCATCACTACTTGGCGGAGAAGTAGGTACGGGAGTAGTACTTCCCCGGACGAGCTCTTTCACAAAGGAGCTCTATTACGACTTATTTGTTTCTTATTGTGTTATAGTTGCAAAATATACAACGTGTAATTGAAATAACAGAAAACTTCTAAAGGGGTCATTGTACTTATCAACCCTGAAATTGCGAAAAAAATATCAGCGGTTCCGTACATTTGTGTTCACATAAATTGACAAAATAATGGGAACAACATTTTTTTCGCGATTTCAGCGTTTGTCCCATAGTAAATGTTGTTCATATTGATGAGTACAATGACCCCTTAAGAGATTTTCAGTTATTTCAATAATAGAATAATTAATAATATAATAATAGATTATTTTAGTAATAGAATAAATACCAAGTTAAAGCAAACCACAGATATTTTATTTACAACTAGCTTTTTTTTTGGGCCGGAAACCTTCGCAAGCGTACTCAGAACAATTCACTAATATTTCATCACAATCGGATGAATGGTTTAAGAACGCATAAAGGACAAACATTCATTTTTATGTATATTATAGATACAGTTTTGTATACGTTAATATCAAATAGATTGTAAGCTGTCGATGATGGAATCCAGTACAAGTTTTCTGATATAAAACCTGTTCTTCCAGTGGCGATAGCAGCAGAACGTCTCCAACGGCGCGGTTCCGTGGGCTCGCTGGACAGCGGCATGTCGGTGTCATTCCAGCAGGGCTCCCGCAACGCACTGCACGCTACCTCGCCCAGACATCCTAATGACCAGCGGTCCCCAGGTATAACTATGACATTTACCTTAAACAACATGTAACAAAAACCCTGTTGTTCCTGTGTTAATAAATTAAATATTAAATCATTGTTAAATGTGTTTATATAACTTTAAATTTACAATTAATAATTATTTAACAATTAATTTGATAATTTTTATTATTTTTAACGCATTTTACGCATGCGAATTTTTTTTTTTTTTTCTTTCCACATTTTAAAATCGTTAATTAATTTGTTTTTTTTTTTATATATAATCACTGAGTGCGTGAGGTTTGAGTGATAATCACTTTCAATTTACAATTAATAATTATATTTTTTATTGAAGAGTTTTTCCAAATGAGGTGTGTACTTCATGAATACCGATTCTGATAATATAGCTCACAGGAACAACAGGATTTTTGTTACATACTGTAGAAGAAATGTTAAATTCTACTATAAATTTATTTTTCTCCCACTTGCTCGGATATTGGTTAAAAAAAAAGAATACATCAATCGACTCTTTTCCGTACGCAACAAAATAACACGCCAGCAATACCCAACACGGCTTTACTATTAATGCCGTGTTGGGTACAGCTGGACAGTTTTTATTTTTTAAATTATGCTGCCGAGGTTTTTAAGTACACACTCACATAAATTAGCTGATTATAAAGGCTGAATGCGCATTTTTTTTTTTCAAATCTTGAAAATAGAACAAGAACCGCGCGTTTTTTTTTTAATAAATAAATAAGTAGCTTGTGATATGGGTACTAGACAGTGGATATAATACTTATATAGGTACTTTTTTTTGTAAATACATACTTATAATACATAAGAAACACCCAGACCAACACAAACACTTATGTTCATCACACAAATATTTGTGTCCTGTAGGAATCGAACCCACGACCTCGTGATCAGCAGTCCGACCCTCGAACCAATAGACCACAGACGTCGTCAGTTGGCGCGAATGTAAATTAGATAATGTTGAATTAATTTGTGTATTGTTTCCTCGCAAATGAGGGAAAAGTACTATACAAGTCTTGGCCGAAATAGCAATAAACGCCCTCGTTTAGTTAAAAAGGACTCGGCTGGCGCCTCGTTCTTCCAATATTACTCCGCCGTCAATTGCTTCATTTCAGGGCTCGACAGTAATGTACTATTGCGGTTGCCAAACGCATTAATTATAATAGTACATTATGATACAAGTGAGCTAAGTTGACTATTGTACTCGAGGCTGGATTGCAGCCCGAGCCGAAGGCGAGGGCGTAATGGAGCCGAGAGTATAATAGTCAATGCTCACGCGTGTCATACGACGTTTTTCAACACACTTGCGAGGAAAAAAACATACATTTTAGACAAATATTGAATTTGTGAAAAATGGCGCGCGGATTACTGTAATGTAATCGCACGGTGACATACAGCTATGCGCGCGCAGGTGGTCGAAGGAAACCGCCATACAGCCTAATATTAAAAATATTGTAAATTGATTTATTTTATTTAAAACACAAATTCATATTAATTTGTTAACAAAAATTAATAATTTGATGAAATGAAATGTTTATATAGCATATTTTAATGAATACAGTTGATTTATTCCCAAAAATGTTTTATTTAGTTCAGGCATAAAAACTCTTTGCTGCGATTTAAAAATAAACTGTAAAGTAAAAAGCACTAGTGCAATAATATAATGAAAAAAGCACGCGTGCGTTATAAGCCACGTTATGAATCTAAAAGAGATGCAATAAGAGCCACTTTACGAGCAAGTGTGTTGAAAAATAGATTTTAAATGCTGCTTTAAGAGCTCAACTGTCAAATTGCCAATTAAAATAACACAATAGTTAAACAATGGACGTCATCTTTTAAAGGTGGTTTGGCATACGAGCGGATAAATTCATTTAATGATACTATAAACGTGTTTTTTTTCTTTTTCAGGTCGCTTGTTCAGTGGCATCGGCGGCATATTCCCGGGGCGTATACGAAAATTAAGCGCATCCGGAATTCCGGATACAAAGCACGGCCAAGTCGGAAAGAGTACCGAAGTATAAACATTACCACATTTCGACGGGAAAAATCGTTATATTTTGAAATTTTAAACTTCGAATGGATCCTGATTGATCGAATTCAAATGCCGAACGTTTACTGATACGTTCGGGAAGTTTCGTTTTTCTTTGATTCATAATTGTATCGGATTTGGTCAAGTTGATTAATGAGTGAAAAGGTATGCTCTAAAAGGTGATCGTCTATTAATTCCTTACAAATGTAGTAGGTTTATTATTTAAATGGTCGGGTACCTCATTTTCCAAGTGCCATCTTAATTTTCAAAGCACTCTTTATTAAGTAAAGGATTTAAATCTTCTTAAAACTGATTTGAATTGTTAAGCTGGTGTAATTTACCTTGTAATGATATTCACAAATGATATTATGCATATAAAAGATAAGGTAAAATTGGGCCTGTAATTGGACCATAGCGTCCCTAATTTTAAATATTTGAAGGTCATCTTCGGAAACTATAATAAAACACTAGTTTTCTTGAAGAAGGAAATACATAATTTTTGCGTAAATTCCTTTGTGAATATTGAAACTATTCGCATCTATGCCTGAATGCGGCATACAGAGCATTACGATTTTTACGCCCGTAAAAATCTCTATCAATGACTTAAATTTTCGTCCTTTATCACTTTTAAAGTCACATGTAGCGTAATTTTGGCTACAGGTGACATTAAAGCTACAGATGACATTAAAGCTACAGGTGTCATTAAGGCTTCGTATGACATTTTAGTAACAATAAGTTAGCTACGTCTAACATTTTAGCTACATTTGACATTTTTTATCATTGTGGTTCTGTCAGGGTAGGTTACGGTTGATAGGCATTTGGGTGGTTTTGGTTAATTTGTATTTAATATACAAAAGTGCCAACATATAGTATGGTACTCGATTTTATTAATATAACAATGACTATGGTGCGGACACGAAATAACATGAAAAAAAATATGACATTGAAGAAATTCATTATTGAAATGGCTACATACATTTGTTTTTAGTAGCCAAAATACACGTATATTTTTAGTATATTTTTCTTCAGTAAAGAAAATTATACTATTTGTAGCTTTTCAAACAAATTAGACGATTGAATTACATTTATTTTCACAGGGACACTAGTAGGAAGAATTAAAGGACGTGTATCCAGAAAAGATAATAAACCTCATTTGTAATAAAAGAGGTGTTATAACGAAAAAAAAGGCTATTCGTATGAATCGAAGATAATTTGGGTCCACATTTTGGATGTAGTAATAATTCTTACATGTTGGAGAAAATTGCACTCACTATCCTTGCGTAAATTTAGTGTTTTTTTTAAATAATCCACACATAATATTTAACATAATATATATTAAAAATCCATCATACATTTTGAGGCGTAAATAAATTATTGCAAAGAAGATTATAAATTGGCAAGTATATAAACCATTTTTCGAAACTGGCAACTCTTGTCAGTTTAAAGGTATTTGTAGTAAATTTTAAATTCCTCAGGGATAGTGAAGTGGTTTCAAATCTAGCTAGAGTTAAATGCGGAATTACTGGACGGCTAAAAATATATTAAGACAATTTATTGTATATTAAATTGCGTCAAATCAATATTCGCTTATTAGATTCAAGTTAAAAAAATATTTTTCATTGCATGTTACCAACCAGAAAGTATTATAAAGATTACTTTAATAATAAAAAAGAAGGTTTATCTTAGAATTCATGATATTTTCTTTAGAATAATTGTACATACGTTTGGAATAGCGAAAGCAATAGAGATTATAAAGTACACGAAAAATATATTCTTAATTTCAGCACAAAGCAATACTTACATAGACGTCACAGTTAAAAATATATTTATCATAAAAATACGAATTTATTCACAATTGTTGATGAATTTTATTAGACTAGGTGATTTGAGGAATTTTTAAATAAACTAGTACCTTTTTGTCATGTCGTGAATTTAGAGAGGGGGCGTCTAGTCGTCGAAATTGATGCATTTTCGATTGTGTCCATAAAAAAATCTATTGAAAGAATGTATACAATGTGTATCAAAAAATTCGTGGTCAGAGCTCATTCAGGGCATAGCAGGACCAAACCTGAAATCGAAAAAAAAAACAGCTTCTGTTCCGTTCAAAATAATCGATATCAACAGCTGATTTATTTTTAACCAATGAAAAAAGGCAGAGGTTCTCAAGTCGATGGGTATATATTTTTTTATGTATGACCACGCATAAAATTTTACAGAGTAGTCCGATTTTGGTGATTATTTTTTTATTTATTTCAGGGTTGACCCTGTAGTAAAAGTTGTTCGATAGCTTACCCGAATAAAATCTTCAAGTTTGACCACGCATTTTTGATACACGTATAATATTAAGAATAACCTATATCTTCCAAAAATATGTACGATTTTCTGTATTCAACTATACATAAAGGCTGCTTTTGATTTTTTTTAATTGTATCAATAGATTTTACACTGTATAGTGTATTACCTAACGTTACCGATTCGACTTTTCCATGGATTTTACCGTAATTTATAACTAAATAGTGATAAGCGTGTAATGTAATGTGAATGGCCGGCCTTATATGTGTGCGCAGATTTGCGCGCGTTCTTTGTAGACGTGTGTAAGAAGTGCAGCAGTTTTTCTTTGAATTTTTATTTCACCATTGCTTACTTAGTGACAAGAAAATAAAATATTATCTATACAGTACGTAGTTACGTACCTTGGGGTACATTTTTGCCATCTTGATGTCTCCATATCAGACATCTGTCATCATCTATCTAGATATCGTAGACTTCGGGACATGTTTTTAATATTTTGAAACAGACGCTGCATTCCTTATTCTCGTCTTTAAAACTAGCTTGCTACATTCGAAATTGTGGATTTTGCACAAAAAAAATCTAGAATTTTGTGCTCAAGGAATCAGATCACTATTTCTGTGGTTTTGGATGTATTTAGCCTCTGTTTTCCTTTACAATAAGCGTAGTGTAACTGTGCCTCTCTGAGTATATAATAATATATTCGCGTAATAATTGTGAGCAGGACGTAAGCAAGCATCGAACGCTAACGAACGACCGAGATAGCGAGAACATGCAGTCCCCGCCATCTTGTCGCTCAGATGAACAACCTATCTGACTCTGGCCGCCATTACCGCGCATGCGCGCAACTGATTTGGTGCGCAGCGCAGCCACCTGTTGCACACTTCACAGGGGCAGAGTTATTTTACACAAATTGTAAAATTCTAGGCCGGCCAAGTTAAAAAATGTTGACTAATCTAATATAGCTACTGTTGACTTTGTACCGGTTAATTAGGCTTGTTGTTTCTACTATTTGATACGAGGGTAGATAGAGAAAATAAACGACTTGTTATAAGCGAAGGATATTATGGGATATTACGGACCTTCTGGTTATTGAATAGTCTTTAAAAATGTCCAAACATGGTTAAAATTAATACTGATGTTACTGAAACAGTCCCAATAAAAAAATTACAAAGATAATGTATTAAAAATATAAATATATTTATTGTGACATCAATATCAAGTTTAATACATTCTATTAATTCGATATATCCAGAATTAAGCTGTCCAATATATTTGATTCTGAATCTCTAAATTAATCATAACTCTTGTGTTTGTTTGTCATTTAAATTTTGTACAGTCGAGCACACCTTAAATTTATTTTTTATTCGAAACATTTTTGGTATAAAACTGCTTTGTTGTTCGAGCTTCTTCGAGATTCATAATTCTTAAACTTATCGAATCCTTTGTGTAAACGACTGTACCAAAAAGTGTTCTAAATTCACATCCTTCCTAGTTCTTAAAAAAATAAATGTAATGCATGACAAAATGAAAGGAATTGATGTAAAAAAGTTTCTTCGTTGGATTTTGATCCTAATATATAATGTAATAACGATCTTTTTGAATTAAAAATAATTATCCCAGAAAGTTTCGTCAAGAGACTCGAATGTAATGTTTGTAAGCGTATTTCAAGCGTGATGCGTCTTTATTTTAATAGGGGTATTGTATGGTTTTGTGAAAACGTGGTGTATTTCTGTAACCTCTACCTATTGACTGACAAATCATGACCCGTGATCATGCCCTAGCATTTTCCTGACCTATTGGCAGAGTTCCCTATGCAGTAAAGGATCGGTCCATTCAAGATACATGTTTAAAAATATCAACGTAATAATTTGCATTTCCAAGAAGTATAATATATTATATACTTATAGTATATAGTTTCCCCTCCGATTGAGAATATAAATATTAAAAAGCCAATTCAAGATATTATATGCCATAATGATAGATACTTGCAAAATCTGTATTGAATGTAGTAAAATATTTTAGATAGTTTATTCCCGACTTTTATCTCTAAACAGTATAAAAGAAAGTCTCTTTTTCCGTCATATTTGTGAGCTTAGTTGTTTTAACCTCTTGAGTGCCACACCGTTCCAAGCACAATTAAAATTCGATTATGTTTCAACGTTACGTTACGAGAGGTAATAGATTTTCATGCAGTTGTTACGATGAAATGAAATTAAATGATTTATTCTGCTAATTTTATTATTTTAAAAATTAGATGGCGCCAGCAATTTCTATGAGACTACCTCTAAGAAATACCGAAACAAACTCAGGGTTCAGTCTCTTAAAGTCCAGACATTTATTACTTGACTGCTTTTTTTGAAGAAAGTGCCCGGTCAATTTTTGTGGAGCTGTCCCAACTGATGGCACGCATGATAATCGTTTCCAGAATTATTTTCGGAAGGTTTATGTGCATTCACTCGTATTTAATGATATTCAAAAGTAGACCGACGACCTAAAGAACGTGGCTGGGGGGGACTGGATGCGGAAGACAGAGGACCGAGCGTTTTGGCGCAACTTGGGAGATGCCTATGTCCAGCAGTGGACTGCGATAGGCTGAGTTGATTGATTCAAAAGTACAGATATTTTACTAGTGCGCGCAATCCGAAGACTATAACTCTCTATAACGTCCTAATTGAGACGTTTTGCTATTAGTCCGCGTCAAGCAAGACGCCGAGAGTGATCGGTGACAAAAATAATGCTGTCATATCTTGTGTATACAGAAAGTGTATCAATTATGACGCAATTAATGTAACTTATAGTAACTAACTGACTTTGTACTAGTTTATGTACGTGTGCTGCCGCTGCGTACGGGTTTTTTTTTCATTTGTTTGGTTCGGGTATAACATATCTATACTTTTAAATATCATTGTGTTTAACAATGTGAAGCCGGGACGGATCGCTAGTTATTTATACAAAAGTACATCTACATATCTTTTATAAGAAATACACCACAGCGTTCGTGTGAAAAGCTAAAATGTTCGAATCGCTTTTGTAGATTTCGCTTGACGCCAAAGATGTTATTATTCTTGTGTTCAATCTCAATGAACCTTATTCTAAAACAATGTCTTCTTATTGTTTGTAATTACGATAGTTTTGGAGTAAAACGCCTCAGTTTGAATATATTTCAAGTAGACAGTGTAGTTTTATTCATAATTATATTTGAACATTTTATTGTAATATTTACGATATCAAATTAATGTTGATAAAACCACTGTTATTTTCCGTGACATTTTAATAAATTAAAAAAATTTGACTTGTAATAGTTGCTTGATAATTACATAGACATCACTTAAAAATATAATTAATGAATAAAACTACACAAAATATTATAAATAAGTTGTAATAGATTTAATTTTAAGCGGTTTTCAGTTCTGTAACATACACCTACTAACTTATTTCTATGTATGTATATTGAAGAGTTCTTTCTAATATATATTCTTTAGTTAAAAATTGTTAAAAAAACCTTAGATTTTAAGCAATAACGCGTTTGCGTCTACATGTTGTATCATATTGAAGTTGTTGAGAGTTGCTACAACTAAGTCACTTAATAATAGTTTTATTTAAAACATAAAACGATGAGAATGTATTTATTTATTAAATATGAATTAACATTCATGAGTAGTTTGCTGTTTTATTTTACTTAATTTATGACACACCGTTATTTACATAAACAGACATTCAGATTTATCCTTTACCTAAATTGTACAAACACTAATGGAGCGAGCAGTGCTCGGAATCACCTTACGTGACCGTAAGACGAATACGTGGATACGCTCCACTCCAAGAGAAAAGTTAAAGACGTAGTATCCATAATAATAGCTAGCCGTATGTGCAGATGGGCGGGACACATTGCTCGAATGGACAAGAAACGATGGACACGGAGACTGGAGACCACAGAGTACTGTAATATATATGAACCTGGAGACTGCTGGAGCGGCGACAATTTATCAACACACTAATGCCATAATATCTCTAGTGCAACCTGCAAATATCGTGTGGCGGGAAAATTTAAAAGGAGCCCAGTGTAGGTCACTGACCTCTACTATGTTTTTTTTTTTGGAATGATTAAAAATAATAAATAATAATAATTACCGTTTCGAAGATGGAGCAGCAACAAAAAATTGAAAAAAAAAACATGTTTTTCGAGGTTTCTTGTATGGTATGTATAAAACCCCCTTTGGTTTTAGACTTTCTTAATTTTTAGTATTTGTCGTGATAGGTCGGATATAGGTCATAGCAACACATATTCTGAGAAAATTTCAACCGGCTACTTATTACCATTCAAAAGATACAGCCCTGTGATAGACAGACGGATGGACGGACAGCGTAACGAGAGTAATAGGGTCCCATTTGGCACCCTTTGGCTAACCGCCCATGAACGAACCTTAAAACATTTTCATATCCTATACGTCAAGGGTCACCAGTTGGTTTCGCTCGGGGTCCGTTTTAAGAAATGAAATGACCATCGCGGTCCGCACATTTTATAAAAAAAAAAAAATGTAATTACGGAAATCACAAAGGTATTTTTTTACATATCAATGAGAAAAATTACATTTTTTGTTGCGGACTATCTGTCTGAAGTTAGAAGTAAAATTGGTGCAAGCTATTGACATTAAATCCTGGAGATTTTCATAAAGATCGAAGTTCATCTTCGAAAATGCTGCTTTACAAATATATGTTGACCCAAACAAAGTACCTAAGAAGTTTCAAAGCAAATTTTTGTAGTTCTGGATATTATTTCTCGCTTGTAAGCTCGTTACTTCGCCCCGCCGTTTTCGAATTGACGTCAACAAAGATATTGCGGGGGAGAATTTTTTATTAAATTACGTATTCTGTAGTGCAAGTTGCTATGTTCTCGCGGTCCGCACAAAATGGGTCGGCGATCCGGATGCGGACCGCGGTCCGCCATTTGGCGACCCCTGGTATACGTCTTATTATCATGTTTGGGGGGAAGGTCGCGGGAATCCGCTGGATGCGGAAGGCGCAGGACCGGTTGTTGTGGCTATGCTTGCGGAAGGCCTATGTCCAGCAGTGGGTCTTTCGGCTTAAATGATGATGATGACGTCTTATTAAATTACTCCAATTCCTCTTCAAATTCATAAAAAATAAAAAACGCATGCGAAGCGAATTCTAAAGATTTAAATTGTGGAAAAAAAATAATAATAATAATAATTACTGTTGACTCAGCAGTCATTGTGCCGATTGTCGTTACAGCCAATGGCATCATCGCAAAGAGCCTCGACCAACACCTGCAGAGGCTCTCGTTAGGCGGCTGGATCAAGGGCTTGATGCAGAAAGCGGTACTTCTGGACACGGCGCGTATCGTGAGGAGGTTCCTCTCTCTGAGGCCCTGACCACCGGTAGCTTGGACCCTGTTCCTGATACCGGTGGGCTACTGTTTTTATATATTTTTAAATGTTTTTATATCTTTTTGTTTTAAAAAATATTTAAAAATGTATTGAAATGTGTATATAAAATGAATAAACGGAATAATAATAAAATGCAAAATAATAGTAAAATGCGTTAAAATAATAAAATAATTAGTAAGGGTAGGCACATCTATACGACTTTGATTTAACTGCAAAGTTAGTCGAGTCGGTTAAGGAACAATGTTTCTTAATAAGATATCGCTGACGTCACCCAAATACGTATAGTGGAGGACAATTTCGATACCACGAGCAGTGTTCACGGTAGCTTAGTGGCTAAAGCACTGGCGTACTGAGCCAGGAGTCGCAGGTTCGAATCCTGCTCGTGAGCGATTTTTTCTTTCCACAATTTAAATCTTTAGAATTCGCTTCGCATGCGTAAAATGCGTTAAAATAATAAAATAATTAGCGAAGTATAACTTACAGAGTTAATAGTTTCTGATAAAACTACAGTACCTGTACTTCAAAAGTTAAAAACGAAATTTCGATAAATGGTGTGTATGCAAGTAATGTTTTTTTACTGATGGGTGCGCCACTTGGCTGCTAAATGCCCCTTAAGTCTTTCTATGACTTACCCCCAGTTTCTAGAAGACTGATCAACGCAAAAATTAACCAATCGACTGTCAAATCTCAGGTCAAGCGATGTGATTGGTTGTTAACATTTTCGCCGGCCAATCACAGAAGCTGACATTAGATTTGACAATAGATCAAATTGATCAGATAGATAGATAGAGTATACTTCAACCAGCCAGCAGAAAAAGCAAAGCCAGCCAGCAATGATGATGAAATGCCTTCTAGAAACTGGGGGTTAGTATCTTTTTATGACTCATAGTACTGTTCTGCATTCCTAATTAAATGTAAATGATATTTACTTCGTAGTATTTGTATACATTCTAGTATTCATTTAGCGATAAATAATAGTGTCGCCAAAAACGTATCAGTAACGCTCTTAGCCAATTTTAGTCTTTTTCAACACTATGACTATCACTGCGAACTTCCACACCCGAATAGCTTTGCACTTAGTGTGGAATCGATTATCTTGCAGTGTAGTTCATTCAATGGTTTTTCTCTCCTTTTTATTCATGATAATATTAAGCATAAATAAACGTATAAATTATTTTAAACAAAAAATAAATTACTCAAGAAGCAATTTGTTGGAATGAAAGTTAGATTTCGTAAAGGATAAAATTGTATGTATATTTTCCTTTTATTCTTATCACTTATTCTTTATTTTGCCAATAATATAATTTCGAAAGATACCTTTTATAAAAACAAAGCAACTAAATATTTTAAAATTATTATTTAAATAATTGAACACGTCATCCGCGAAGGATTAAGGAAAAGCCTTTCGAAAACAAATTCGACTCAAGAAAAAAGCGTAATAATATTATGTATTTTTGAAATGGTCGGCAACGCGTCGTCGACAGTGAAATCTAACATAAGCATTAAGTAAAATAAAAATAAATAAAATAAAAATAAATATTTTGGGACATTTTTACACAGCACCATCTAGTCCCAAACTAAGCAGAGCTTGTGCTATGGGTACTAGACAATGGATATAATACATATATACTTTTTTTTTTGTAAATACATACTTATAATACATAAGAAACACCCAGACCAACACAAACACTTATGTTCATCACACAAATATTTGTGTCCTGTGGGAATCGAACCCACGACCTCGTGATTAGCAGTCCGACACTGGAACCACTAGACCACAGAGGTCGTCAAAGTACAATAAAATGACACCAAAGTAGCAAATTTTCCTAAAAAAACCCTTATTTTATTAAATGTTAGTTCTTATTTCATGGACTTCCTTTAACTTAAGAGTCCTCTTACATTTTTTTGACAAAAACAGTAACGATTTTTTTTTACTTTTTAGTTAGGATTTTTGAAGTCTGTTATTTTTTTCCATAAAAAGTTTTTATGTCTCTAACCAAATTAAGTGTGTGCATTGTATTTAGATTATATCTTTAGATTTCGCTCCGCATAATATATGTATGGATGTTTGTGTATGCGTAAATGCGTTAAAATAATTAATAATTTTCATCATCGTCATTTCAGCCGAAAGACGTCCACTGCTGGGCATAAGCCAAAATGGGATAGTAATATACTATAATCGCCACGCTTGGTAGGCGGGTTGGCGATCGCAGTTGGTTGAATAAATACTCAGAGAACGCTGCTGTCCGTCCTCTGGTGAACCCCTTAGTGGCCTTTTACGACACCCACGAGAAGAGATGGGGTGGCGTTATTCTTTGTGTCCAGCGCCATATAGAACAATAATTAATAATTATACTTATTAATTTTATGTAATGACCAAGTCATTATGATAATATAGGTACAGGGTAATTGAAAAAATACCCGAAACCTCCAAGCACTAACTTTGTATTATGACCCTGAACAACGTTTGTTATACGACATTTCATAGTTCTAAACTTTTTTTCATTAAAAAATATGAAAATACTTTGTAGTTGCATATTCTAGACGGACGACGAGAGGCCGCCCGGGGCCGCGTCGGCGAGGCTGCGCGGCTAGTATAAACGCACACTCGGGCTTGCGGCATTAAATATATTTTACAATCAAGTCAAGTAAATTTTACAAATTTCATATTAACAAAAAAAATGTTTTCTGGTTTAGTTACCTGTTTCGTTTTGGCCAAAGTCGTAGAACAAACGTTATTCAAGATCGTGATACGAAGTTCGTCCTTGGCGGTTTTGGGTATTTTTTCAATTACCCTGTAGGTATATTACATTGGTGCACAGATAATTTTACAGGATTGATTTGCGACTGAGTCGAAATTTTATTTTTATTATTTTTATTGAAGAGTTTTTCCAAATTAGTTGAGTCCTTACGTATGAATATCGATTGAACTCCATGGGTACAGTCAAAACCCTTAACCGGTCCAAAGTAGTTTTAACCGAAAAAAACGGTAAAAAGTACTTTTGACTAACGGGGTTGGTTAAAAATAGTTTAACTGAAAAAAAAAAACTGTCAACTAAGTTTGACTGAAAAAGTCGGTTAAAACTGGTTTTGATCAAGAGCGTTAGTCAAAACCACTTGTGAACACCGGGGTCATTGACCTTAACCCTAAGTATGTAAGTGTTTCTGTGTATTAGGTCAATCAGCACGATACATACATTTGGGATACGTTTACGGCAGTTCCTGATAGTTGAGCAACGGAAACGAAATATGTATGATTATGGTAATTAATGAATAGATTATTTTAAATACCTTTGTAATGTCTGTGTTATCTGTTTATTTATTTTTTCTAATTTAAAAAAATGTTAATGTTTGTTAATGTTAAAATGTTTTTTAATTTAATGATTATTTTTTTTATTTTTAGGGTTCCGTACCTCAAATGGAAAAAACGGAACCCTTATAGAATCACTTTGTTGTCCGTCTGTATGTCTGTCTGTCCGTCTGTCAAGAATTTTTATATAAGCAACGGGTAGAGGTATGAAGTTGAGGTCGTCGACATTCACGCTCTGACACTCGCCCCGAGAGGTCGTGCTGCTCCTGCTCCGTCCTCTCGTGACGAATTAAGTGCTCGAATATTTTTCGCTACGGCTCACCGTAGCGCCCTCCGCAGTCGCCCCGCCGACTGCAGCCCGATAAGCACATTCGCTGTCTTTTTCAAGACAGCGGGCGCGCTTTTGTCTCTGTCTGAGGAAGTCAGTCAAAAACGTTGTGTCCCTTCAGGAAAAACCCACTTATTTACTGTGGTTCTCGGTGGATACCTAACGGTGATAACAAACCGAGGGGCGTTGACCCGACACGCCAGCTGCGCTCCTTAAGGGCAAAGCAAAATTGGAAGAAGCTAGGGCCAGAAGGCCTTGGGGGATCTCCTAGTCTTCCCTAGCTTACCCCCGTTTCGTCCTATCTAGCATTCTCTAGGGGTTTACACCCATTGCACACTAGAGACTTAGGGACCTGTTTGCACATTAAGACTGGCAAACAGGAGTGCAAGCTTAGGGCTCACCAGTAGGCACACAACCTCCCCGTCTATACCCGACGGGGAGGGTTTGAACACACTCCCGGGAACACCCACCCGAGGAGCAAACCCCCATGTTAGTACGCCACTAATTTTCTCCCCCTCTCATTGTTGCTAGGCTTGGCTTAGTCATCATCTATATGATGGTGTCTGATGCCGAGTTCCTCAGCATCTTAAAAAACGTCCTCTTCAAGGACCCTACCTTTATCGCCAACTATGGCGACCTGTTTGGCAGCGCTTTTGCCGCCAAACAACCTGACGTCCCCGACTCTCCAGAGTCGCCCGATACCCCCCCACCCCTAAGGAGGAATAGGCGCCCCGCCCGGTCCGACAGTGATGAGGAGAGGCCGAGGTCTCCGCGTGGTCCGCCTAGGCGTTCAGCCAGCCTGGACCATAAGGACCGTACCCCCTCACCTCTCCCCACCCCAGCCCCCACTCAATACCCTGATCGCTCCCCAATCCCATCAGACCAAGAGATGTCTTCGGACAGTGAGGTCAACTCAGACGAGGCCGGTGCCTTTACCACGGTAGTGGGCAAAGGTAAAAAACGCAGCCGGAAAACAAACAAGGCCGAGGCTCTCGCCTCAAAATCTTTAAAACTTTCCGAGGCAAACTCTGCCCCGGCCCCTACCCCCCGTCCCGCCTCTCACTCCTCCTCGCAGGATAACAGGCCCCCCTCCCCTCAGGAACATACCTCACCTTCCCAGAAGAAGGTGCCCATCCCGCCTCCCTTATTCATCCAGGATAAGGCATATTGGACCAGGATATCCGACTGGTGCAATCAAAATAAGATTAATTTCACTAGTGCCCGCCCCACACAGCAGGGCATTAAAGTAGTTGTCCCCACCCCCACTGATTACCGCAACCTTACCAGGTTGCTACGCGAGCGTGGTGTGTCTTTTCACACCTACGCACTCCCAGAGGACCGACTCCTTAGAGTTGTGATCCGAGGGATTCCGTCCGAAGTCAGCTGCACGGAAGTGCACGCCGACCTCGATCGTCAAGGGATCCCGGTTGCTATAACCCACCGTATGTTCCGTGGTAAGCACGGTGAACCCTACAACATGGTCCTTGTCATTTGTCACCCTGGCGAAAACGCCAAAAACATCTACAATATAAAGACCGTATGCAATTTATCAGGCATCACGGTCGAGCGCCCCCACAAGTCAAACCAGCCTGGTCAATGCCACCGTTGCCAGCTGTATGGTCACTCCCAGCGTAACTGCTACGCAAAGCCCAGGTGCGTTAAGTGCCTAGGCGATCACGGGACTACCGAGTGCGAGCGTCCCAAGGAGAGGGACCAGTGCACGGAGCCCCCTAGCTGTGTCCTTTGCCGTAAAGCCGGGCATCCAGCAAACTATCGCGGATGCCCCAAAGCCCCCAAAATGCGCAACGCCAAAACGGCAAAACGCACCTCCGACCGCGTTGCGAGGGAAGCCCCCTCCTACGCAGCCCCCTTCCATTACCAACCACCAAACCCTAGAGGCCCACTCGGGCCCTCCCCTAATTTCCACGGCCCACTCGGGCCCAACCCCTGGTTTAAGGGTAATCAAAAGCCCCAATACCCACCTCTTCCGACCTCTCGTCTAGCGCCCCCGGCCTCAGAGCCCCCCGCGCTGATGAACTTACCCATCCCCGCACCTTCTCTCAGGCCCAAAACTGCACCAGCAGCTAAAGCCCCCCCTCCCATGAGAACCCCCCCTCCGGTAAACTACCCCGGCCTTCTGCCGAGAGAACACCTCGAACCCCAGTCAGGGGAAACCCGTATTGACGCCTACTCTAGACTTTGGGCCTTTACCCAAGGCATCCACGAGCAGCGCCTTCAGGTACTTACCAAGTACCAAGACATCTATAGAATACTTAATTCCAATTATAATGTATAATACGGCCCCACCCAAAAGATTCAAACCCCGTTCCCTAAATTTAGGCTTCTTTAATGCCAGAGGCATTAGTGGTCAACGCGATGACGTAGCTGTCTTCTTGCGTGAGCACCAACTTGACATATTACTCGTTCAAGAGTCCTTTCTCAAGCCCCACTGTCGTAATCCCAACATAGCCAATTATAGGCTGATTAGAAACGACAGAACGTACACCGCACTAGGCGGAACGCTAATCTATTACCGCAATTCTTTATATTGCATCCCCATTGACCCCCCAGAGCTAGCATGCCTGGAGGCTTCAATCTGTCGCCTAGGCATGACAGGGCACCAGCCCATCACCATAGTCTCGGCCTATAGGTCCTCAAACAAACCCGCGAGTCTGCTCGAGGACGACCTAAAATCCTTACTCGATCTTAGTAATTCTGTAATTATAGCAGGCGATCTAAACGCCAAACATTGCTCATGGAGCTGTGTCTCCAATAACACCGCTGGTGTTCAATTAGAAGCACTTAGCGACAGACTTTCCTTTGACGTCATCGCCCCGATGCGTCCCACTCACTTTCCCGACACAGTAGGGCAACGGCCCGACATCCTAGATATAGCCCTCTTAAAGCGCGTAAACCTCGGTATTCGCTCTATCGAGGTAATTCAAGAATTAGACTCAGATCACCGACCTGTGATCATTCAACTGGGTCCCCGAGGTGGTCCCTCGGATCCCGGTACTCCACCCTTAACTAAAACAATAACCGATTGGAGGAGACTAGAGGACCGCCTCAAATCTACCTCATCCCCCCAACTAGATTCAATCCCTGACTCCATCGAGACAGTCGCGGATACGGTGGCCGCGATCACCTCGCTCACCAACCATGTACAGTCCGTAGTGGGCGAATGCTCACGGCAGGTTCCGATGCTGGATGACCAGCGTCTGAAACTGCCGGACGATGTAAATGAGTTGAGGACCGAGAGGAACGCGGCCATCCGTGCCTATGACGCTTTTCCCAACGAAGCCAACCGTGCCCATATGCGCTCTTTGCAGAATACTGTAAAAAGACGTGTAGCTCAGGTACGGGAGGATCGCTGGGACAAGGAAGTCAGCGAAATCCAACCGTCTCATTTAGCCTTCTGGGCACTTCAACGCAAACTCAAATGCGAGACCACGGCAGCTATGCCCCCCCTAAATCGACCCAATCAAAGGCCGGCCTTTGATGATGACGAAAAAGCCGAATGCTTAGCCGACAGCTTGGAGTCTCAGTGCACTCTCAGTACGCTTCCCGTAAGCCAAACCCACCTTGACAAGGTTAATTCAGAAGTAGAGCGTAGGTCAGCCCTCCCCCCCCCCCCAATAGATGACCCTGATGACCCGCTCCCACCGATCACCCCTGACGAAGTTCTCTCTATAGTCAAGGATCTTAAGGCCAAAAAAGCCCCCGGCGCAGACGGCATCACCAATAAGGTGTTGAAACGTTTCCCTGCCACCCTAATCGCTCTAATGACCGTCATCTTCAATGCGGCATTTAAAAACAACATCTTTCCCCAGGCTTGGAAACAGGCTACGGTAATCGGTATTTCAAAACCGGGCAAACCAAAAGCCGAGCCGAGTAGTTACCGGCCGATTAGTCTCCTCAATGTCTTCGGTAAAATCTACGAGAAGCTTATTTATAAGCGACTCAAAGATTTCGCCGACTCAAATAAACTCCTTCCCGACGAGCAGTTTGGCTTTCGTACAAAGCACTGCTGCGTTAATCAACTGCACCGCATTGTAGAACACATCAGTGCAGGCTTCGTACGCGGTCAAATGACCGGTACTCTCTTTTTCGACGTAGCAAAGGCTTTCGATAAAGTATGGCACAACGGCTTATTATATAAGCTGTACACTATGAATGTGCCACATCGTCTCGTGCTCATCATCCGAGACTACTTATCGAATCGTACCTTTTGCTATCGCATAGAAGGGGCTCTCTCCTCCCCCCATCCCATTCACGCCGGTGTGCCACAAGGCTCCGTGCTCTCCCCCCTACTGTTCACGCTGTACACCAGCGATATTCCAAAATGCGGTGCAGCCCGTATTGCCCTTTTCGCCGACGACACGGCAATCTATTACTCCGGCAGGAGCCATGTCGCTATTTCTCGTACCCTCCAATCCGCGGCCAACACCCTAGGTGACTGGTTCCGGAAATGGAGAATCGAAGTCAATCCCGAAAAAAGTGCAGCGGTCCTATTCGATAAGAAACCCCTGTCACAGTACCGCAAAGAATTGAACGTACCAGTTTCAATGTTCGGTAAACAGATCCCATGGCAAAGTAAAGCCAAATACCTTGGAGTGATCCTTGACCGTAGACTGACTTTCAGACCACATATCCGCAAGGTGAAAAACCGTGCCGCCTTCGTCCTCGGACGTCTCCACCCCCTACTCAATGCGCACAGTAAGTTGCCCACTCCTCTCAAAGTAAGGATATACACCACCTGTATCCGCCCCATACTCGCCTATGCTAGCGTTGTGTTCGCACACGTTAAGCCGGTGAGAATTCACTTACTCCAAACCCTCCAAAACCGTTTCATGCGAAGGGCCGTAGGCGCCCCCTGGTACGTACGCAACGTCGACCTCCACCTAGACCTCAAACTGCCGACCATCAAGCAGTTTTTCAAGCGTGTCTCAAAACGCTATTTCGACTCCGCTCCCAAACACCCCAATCCCTTGGTCGTGGCGGCCACTGTCTACCAGCCATCTGCTATTAGCAAAATCCGACGTCCCAGACACACACTCATTGAACCCGATGACGCTATTACACTCCTCCAGGAGTCAGATAAAAGTACAAGCACACTCCGACGCCGTCGTCCAAAATATCGTCCCCGCCGGCGAGGACCGACGCGACACACACACAGAATCCGAGAGTCCGACTCTCGAGAAACAGAAACACATGCCGACGCAGCACCGGCTGCTGGGGGGACCGGTGGCGGGGTCCCCCTGCTGCACCCTGAGTCGAGGTCCGAGCTCCCCCCTGGGGACGCCCTCACGGTGTAAGCAACCGGAGATAATCTCGTCACGCGAGACCGGCCCTATGCTCTAGAGTAGTTCCTAGGAGCAGGCTATTGCGTAGCCACTGGTTAGGTTTTCTAGGTAGGTCTTAGCCTCGCCGGCGAGGCTTGCCGCTTCACGGCGTTTTAACACGTCACCCGATAGGAACCGAAAGTCCGCTACTTTCGAGGAAACCAATTCGATGCAGCAACGGCTGCTAGGGGGACATAGGAACGGCGGGGTCCCCCTGCAATGCCCCAGCGAGGTTCGAGCCCCCCCCTCGGGGGGCGCCCGCTTTCGCGCGGTATTAATGATACCGCGCGTATTTATTTAGTTTATAAGTTAGGGAAAAAACTTTCGGCGAATGGAGTCCCACATGGGACTCTCCGCCAACTAAGTCCGGTTAAGCAGAAATGGGACTTCGGTCCCACCTGCGAGAGCCCATTCGAAAAAAAAAAAAAAAAAAAAAAAAAAAAAAAGTATGAAGTTGAAATTAATATCAAATACCTACTAAGTTTGACGGTCATATAGTAAAATTATATAATAAAATAAAATTAATAACATAATTATTAAAATAAAAAATATTATATTCTATACATTTAATATCACTATTCATCCAAATTTCCCCAATAGGAAAGCCTTGAGCTGTTTTTAAATGTGCTTACCATGCTTTTTAACTCTTTAGGTATAAGACCTTTTTGGTATAAGACCATTCAACAATATCCGTGGTTTAATGGAGCCGATATGAGCTGGCAAGAGATTGTACCGAGCTTCAGGCTTCGATCTGGACACATTCCTTTGAATAGTTTTGCAGCGTTGATGGGAAAAGTCGCATCTCCAAATTGCGTAGAATGCCAGGTAGTCAAAGACGTCTACCACATTTTGGTGGAATGTGTTCGGAACGAGGCTGAGAGGGTTGCAATCCTCAACCAACATGACATTGATGTGCATGGAACTGGTTTATGTAATGGCATTCTTGCATTTCCATTATCTAAAAATGCAAGAATGCTATACAAATTAGTTGAAATAGGTACCTATTAAGCGTAGGTTGTAATCCTAAGTTGATAATTAATGTAAGGGTTCCTATGAGGGTGACATGTTCAAATGTTGAACAAACCCTCTTTACAAAATAAAGATTTAAAAAAAAAAACTCTTTAGGTAATCGTGAAAGTATGGTACCTACGAAGTATTTTGTTTAATAGCTATATATTTTTATTTCAACAGGCTTCGACAGTAAGATATTGCGACATTAGCTCCGTGATATCGGAATTTATTTCCGTAAGAACTAATGGAACTTTCGGGGAGATGCCAAAATTAAAATATTGTAGGTTTATGACTCTTTGAAAATATTGAACAGGAAACAAATCAAGATGACAAATATCAACGTATTGCAAGAGTTCGCTCCGAAAGTTGCTGAATCGGCGCATATTTACAGACAGGTAACATATAGGTATTTGTTTTGTATTTGGGCAGTAGTTAAACGAAGAATGAAAACATCGTGAGGAAACCTGCACACCGGAGAGTGCTTCATACAGTCTTTGATGGTGTGTATCATTCGGCAACTTCCAACCCGCTTTTGGACAGCGTGGTGAACTTTATTTCCTAAAATATATTCTCATTTAAAATAAGGATGTTCGGACGGTTCTAGGTACATATCGATTTTCCTTCGCCAGGACTTGTGGTTTATCAAATCGAAGAAAATGGTTGGGTTTGTCTAGGGCATGTTCACACACTGCAGATTTTGTGGAGCGTCTGTTCTTTACGTCAGGTATATGTTCTTTAATTCTAGTAGCTATACTACGCTTTGTTTGCCCTATGTATGATAATGATAACCCACAATCACAATCAATTTTGTAGACCCCTGCATCTTGTAAAGGAATGTGACACTTCGCCGGTCTCAGGAGTTGGCTGATCTTTATTTGTGGCTTGAAATAGTTTTTGATAGAAGAAGCACGCTTCAAAATATGACCAATTCTGTTGGTGAACCCTTTGATGAAATTAAAAAACATCCTAATTTTAATAGAGAAGATGGTTGGCAGCTACCACCTGTTTAAAAATAATTAAGTCCCAAACACCACGCTACACTGGCAAAGATAATGACATTGTGAGTTATTACTGCGTGCATCGAAACAATTTTAATTCATAAAAAATGTAAGATAGATTCAATTTTTTTTTTTAAAGATATGTAAAGACGCTTGTCATCTTTGTCTTCCTGCAACCACGAACTCTGCAAAGCTTTCGAAACGTCAGGAAAACCAATTTAAATAATAATAATATATGCGATGTAATCCGGTTAAACTTGTTTTATTATAATGTGTAGTGATCGCGAAAACCTAAGAAATTATTTAGTAACATTCTCTTTTCCATAGTATATTATTATGTTACACCATGTACTCTCTTCCCGTGACAGCTTGGTCTTGAATCCCTCCGTGCTACGTCATCGGCTGTGGAGCTCATAGCGGGCTGTTAGCGTGACACTTTTCAGTTTGATGTACTCACACTTTGTGTAAATAAATTACCCAAGCAAAATGCATTTTTAAATTTACTTGCTTCTATAATGAAGCACTTTTGAACTAGTAATTTTATACAGTTTCCTTTAATAACTAATTAGATGAATAACACGAGATAACAAATAATATTTACATCTCTCATATTCGGTAAGTAGGTCCTTATTACCCCCAAATGGGGCTTGTAGGTAACCAATTAGCGCTCTAGGGTAATAATGTAGCTAGAAAAGCCCTAGGGCGGTAAATAATTTAAAAAAAAACTCTTCACTGTTTCAAAAAGTTCGCGTACATCTAACCATCATACTGGCAATAGACATCATGCATTCAGCCCAATGACAAAAGAGGTCGCTTCGCTATTCAGCCTTGTCTTCGTATGAGTATAATAGTCATCAATTTTAAATATCGATCGGCGAAGCTCAATTTCGTTCTTGAAAAAAAAAAATTAAAAAAAGATGAAAAAAGGCGCAACCAAATAATGAAAACTATTCAGCTTTCAAAAAATGAAACATCTTTCTCAAGAGATGATCCGCAACCATCAACTTCTGCTGAAGAAAGCTTCATCCCGTCAAATGTTATCCATGACCAACAAATATCACAATTTCAAACTATTAACATACCCAAAAAACACCTGTCCCTAAAATTTGAAAATTGTTCTCATTTCACTATAAATTTTAACTAATAAAATGTTTTATTCTTGTAATGCCGGTTTTTTTCTACTTACCTCACAATCGAGATGTAAAGCAGAGTAGTTAGCTCGGGTGTAAGCATCAATTGCACCCTCGAACTATATCTCGGGCTGCAATTGAGGCCTTACAGCCCTTGGCTACTAATCTACTATTATTTTATATTCATTATGAACAAAAATCTCCTTAATCAAAGACATTTGTAAACTTACGTCAGTACAGTAACTTTATGTTAATCGTATTGAAGACGTCAATCAATGGCAGCACTGATCGTGACGTAGCACCGAGGCATCGCGAGAAGAGAATACCTGGTGAAACATATTATTATACCATACTCTTTTCCATCTCTTAAAATCTTAACATTAGGCACTTTTACTTGTATAACTTATGGTCCTAAATAAATTCTACTTAACTTATCTCCTACTTGATTCTTAGTTGAAATTAAATCTCCACTCTTATACTTTACTGGATTGTCATTTTAATCAAAATTTAACATTTTTATTTGTTTACTCTGTAACAAATTATTCCTAGCTTCAAATTGTGCTCTTTGAAGCTTGTATTTTAATTCTAATTCTTTGTTCTAAAAGATAAGAGTCAGGTTTATATAATTAATTACGTACTACATTATTAGGTAAATTACAATGTTTTCCAAATACTAACTAAACTGGAAAGTATTTTGTCTCTATCAGTAACTCTTGTGACGTCTTTTATTACAAGTATGTCACGTAATTGAGACATTTCCTTTATACAATTGTTTATAAAGTTTTCAAAGCGCTTATTTTTTATTATTACGAGCTCGTGTAATTTTATTTGCTTGCAAAAACGTTGAAATTCTCTCGCTAACACACTTACGGTCTATAACGATCGATATATTACAAATATTGCCAATTTTTCAGGCACAAAAATGCAATTTTTGTTATCACTAGTGAAATGCTTAAGCTTTTCTATCTGTTTTATGGTGCCAGGAGTACATACAAAATCAACTCATTACTTTCAGTCGGTCGTTTGAGGATTTTACTACTTTAGGTTGGTCAAACCTAGGAGTAGAGAGTTCCTCAGAAGTCGTGTCATTGTTGTCATGTTTTCAAAGTCAGTACTTAACCTACGAGCTTGTGCTCTGCTCATGACCAAATACTACATGCCTATGCAAGTACCTATGCATATCCTTCAAATCGGTGGATGTCATGGGTATCCGTCTGGTATGGGTTGTGCAGTCCCGGGACATAATTTATCTCAAAATTCATACTTCTCTTATAATAATTTCAATGAACTATTATTTCGCAATAAGAATTCATGTTTTAGTACACATAAACTAAGACACTGTAAATTAATAGATTAAGGTTATTTGATTTCTAAGTTAACAATGAATTACAGCAAAATTAATAAGACTATAAATAGAATGTGTCCTATACTATGTAGGCACCAAAAATTTCGTCTTTTAAAATTTTCCTTGCGTAGTTTTTGTGTTTTTGTGTGATGAACATGTTACAAGGAAAGTTTTTAATATGAATGAGGATGGCTATAAAAAAGAGGTAGACCAAAAAAAACATGGATGGATTGTGTGAAAGATGATATAAATAGAAAGAAAGTTAACATTGAGATGACGGCTGATAGAGATGTATGGAAGAAAAATAAATGCTGCGCTGACCCCAAATAAACTGGGATAGGGGCAGGAGAATGATGATGAGTTTTTGTGTGACAGGTTTGGTGGTCAGCAACGTTCTCAAGGTTCTGTAAATTTAGTTTTAAGACATTACAAAGAAACATTTCATCATAACTTTCTTGTTTTCGATTCGATGCCATTAAAGGCAGACGGAATTATAGGTTTGGATTTCTTAAATAAATTTCATGCTAATATTAATCTCAATTCAAATATTTTAACGTTAACTAAAAACGGGCAACAATATTACTTAAATTTTGTTGATGAGCACAATAGAAATAAACTAATTATTCCAGCACGTTCAGAATCAATTCATTATATATGTGTCAATGAAATTATGTTTGATGATGTACTTGTATGCGGAAAAGAGTTAGAGAGAGATGTGTTTTTAGCAAACGCAATAGTGAAAGTGGAAAATAGTAGGATCCCAGTTAGAATACTTAATGTAAGTGAGAAGGAAATTACTTTACCATCTTTCAATCCTAATTTACAACCATAGAGCGATTATAATGTTTGTCAGTTTAGCAAAAATAATATCAATGTTTCAAGAGTTCAAACGTTATTTTGTGAATTAGATTTAAATTATTTAAACGGTGATGAAAAACAGTCTATAGAGGCAATATGTGCAAAGTATTCTGACGTTTTTTATGTTAAAGGAGATAAGTTGACAACTACAAACATTTGTGAACAATCAATAGTTGTAAAATCAAATATTACACCGGTTTACGTTAAACCGTATAGGTTACCACAAGCATTAAAACCTGAAATCGCTAAGCAGATAGACAAAATGATAAAAGATGATATAATAGAGGAATGGAATAGTGAGTGGTCAAGTCCAATTTTATTAGTGCCAAAGAGGAGTAGTGAAGGAAGTGAGAAGAAATGGCGATTAGTTGTGGATTATAGGAAATTGAATGAAATGATTTGTGACGATAAATTCCCTTTACCTAATATAAACGAAATTTTAGATTCTCTCTCGGGTGCTATTTACTTTTCTCACCTTGACCTTCACCAAGGTTATTATCAAGTAACCTTGGAACCTAACAGTCGTAAATTAACAGCTTTTACTACTAATACCGGTCAATTTCAAATGAAACGTTTACCAATGGGACTAAAAACCAGTCCTAGTGCCTTTAGCCGTATGATGTCTATTGCGATGTCTGGACTGACATATGAAAAATGTTTATTGTATCAGGATGATCTTATTATTTTTGGAAGAAGCCTTTCTATTCACAACAAAAATTTAATTGACGTCATGGAGAGATTAAGAAAAGTTAATTTAAAATTAAATCCTCAAAAATGCAAATTCTTAAAGAAAGAAATACTTTATCTCGGCCATCTAGTGTCAGAAAAGGGAGTTTTACCCGATCCTGAAAAAACAAATATATTAAAAAATTATCCAACTCCAAAAAATACTGATGAAGTTAAACGCTTTGTAGCTTTCTGTAACTATTACCGTAAATTCATAAAATCTTTTTCCAACATAGCGATGCCTTTAAATAAGTTGAGTAGAAAAAATGAACCATTTGTCTGGACTAACGAATGTAAAAATGCATTTGAGTTTTTAAAAAACGCTTTAGTTTCTTCACCAATTCTACAATACCCAGATTTTTCTGAAAGTAACGAATTTGTGTTACAAACAGATGCTTCAGGTACTGCGATTGGCGCCGTGTTATGCAATAAAGATTTAAGACCAGTAGCTTATGCTAGTAGGCCCTTGAATGAAGCGGAAAATAATTATCCTATTATTCAAAAAGAACTTTTGGCAATAGTTTGGTCTGTAAAATATTTTAGACCGTATCTATATGGCAGAAAATTTACCATAATGACCGATCATAAACCTTTGATATACCTTTTTGGTATGAGAGATCCTTCCAGTAGGCTTTTGAAATTTCGGTTGACGTTGGAAGAATATAACTTTAAGATTGTATACGTGAAAGGGAAGGATAACGTTGTCGCAGATGCTTTATCGAGAGTATGTTTAACATCAGACGAATTGAAGAGTATGAATGAGCAAGTTGTGGCTGTGATGACTAGGGCTCAAAAGAAGAGAATGGATGAGTTACCTAAGAGTGTAAATGATCTTCGGAATGCGGATATTAGTAAATTCACTGACAAAAGGCCTGATCAGCCAAGAGTTGTGGATATATTAAAAAAAACCATGTGATTCAGTAGAAATGTGTTTTATTGAAGGCAGCGATTTAAAAATATTAAAAGATGATAACATGATAACTGACGAGTTTGAATGTTTTGCGTTTATGACAAAAAATAATACATTGTTTATTAATTCTTATTTCAAGGCGCATTTCTCGCGAGCCGAATTTGTGCAGAAATTAAGTTATTATTGTGAAAAGATACGTATCGATGAAGTATTTATAATTAAAAATAAAGATAATATGGATTTTATTAAACATCTTTGTAATGAAATAACGTCACTTAAGAATTGGTCCGGACCGCGAATTTGTATAATACGAGGAGTAAAAAGAATTAGTGACGATAATGAGAAAACTATTATCATGAATGACTTTCATTTACTGCCGTCCAGTGGGCATGCTGGAGTGCGTAGAATGGCTAATACTATAAAAAGACGATACTTTTGGCCAGGTATCGTAAAAGACGTACAAAATTTTGTCGAGAAATGTACGAAATGTCAGAGATCGAAATATTTTCGTTATATCAAAGAACCGATGGAAATAACAACGACAGCTTCCTCGGCATTTGATAAAATTTACTTAGATGTAGTGGGTCCTTTAGATAGAGACACCGATGGTAATTGTTATATATTAACTATACAGTATGAATTAACCAAATTTGTACAAGCCATCCCCCTTAGAAATAAAGAAACAGTATCCATTGCAGATGCTATGGTCAGACAGTTCATTTTAAGATTTGGTATTCCGAGAACAATTGCTACAGATCGTGGGACAGAATTCATTTCAGCTACTATGGAACAGGTTTGTAAAATTCTTAATATTGAAAAATTATCTTCAACAGCGTACCATCATGAGACAATTGGTGCCCTTGAAAATGCGCACAAAACTCTGGGTGCATTTCTAAGGATTCAATGTGAGAATTACACAGATACTTGGAGTTATTGGCTACCGTTTTGGTGTTTTAGTTTCAACAACACAGTTCATTCTGAAACAAACTATATGCCATTCGAACTTGTTTTTGGTAAACTCTGTCGAATACCAAGTAGAATTTGTGATCCTGTAGAACCTTTATACAATATTGATAGTTATCCATTACAATTAAAATATCGATTACAACTAGCACATGCCAATGCAAAGAAAAATTTGTTATTTAACAAGCATAAACGAAAAGAAATGTATGATAAATCAGTTAATTCTTTTAAGTATCAGAAAGATGATTTGGTGTTATTGAAGAACGAAACGGGTCGTAAATTAGATGCACTATATGAAGGTCCCTTTGTAGTAATAGAAGATTTAGGTTGTAATGTTAAAATAAGTAAAAATAATAAAATAGAATTAGTACATAAGAATAGGACTAGGCCTTACAGGAAATAACATAGTTGTAAGTCTTAAATAACATTGCAATGTTTAGTAATAAGTATGACGTAGAAGTCAATTAACTTTCATAATTTTGTAAATGTAACAAAAAAAAAAAAAAGTTTTAGTTTAATTTTTATTTTTTTTCCTTCGCCCAGGGAGGTGAAGTGTATGTTATTAGTGTGTATCCTCCTTTAGAGGATTACACCCATTGTATACACACCTTTATAATGATATTCAATATTATGCATACGATGCACTTTCCTTCAGCGCGCACTATTTTTATAATTATTGATTCACTGAATAAATGGGGCTCCATCAAAGTGGTTGTGTACTTCTTTCCAATCCTATAGGAACCCCAACATTACAGCCTCGTCCTTCCAATATTACTCGGCCGTTAATGGCTTTATTTCAGGCCTGGACATTAATGTTACTATACTTCTAGTTATAACTAGAAGTGTCATAAATCTAGGAGATATATCTATCCTAGATATATCTAGGTGTGCGATTAATTAGTAACCTCGAAACAAGTACCAATTATTTCTTCTTCTTCCCTCTTCTTTACTTTCTTCTTGTTCCTTTCCTTTTCTTTTCTTTCTTTTTTCTTTCTTTCTTTTTGCCACCAGTCGTTCATTTTTATTAGAAAAGCCTTTATAAGATACACTTTCAATTGAACACCAAGAACGAAAATATAAATTAATATTTTAATTTCAGCTTCCATCGCCCCCCTTGCCATGATGATGGGCTCCCTCTTCTCCGGCCTCGTGAGCGACGGCATCGGCAGAAGGAAAAGTCAGCTAGTCCTGATCGTCGCTTACACCATCGGCTGGGTCATCATGGTATTAGCCAATAACAACACAGTCCTACTCATAGGACGGTTCATCACAGGGATGAGTACAGGAGCCTCAAAGGCAAATACTATTGTTTATGTCGGAGAATTGTCTGATCCGAAGTACAGATCAATTTTCTTATTCAGCCCTTCTATAGTCATCCATTTGGGGGCTCTAATCAGTCACACAGTTGGTAAATATGTTCAGTGGCAGACGAGTTGCTTCATTTTCATATTGCCAGTCATTTTATGCTTTGCGATGTTAATGTTTTTGAAAGAAAGTCCGCTATGGCTGTTGTCAAAAGGGAAAATCGAAGAAGGTATAGAATCTTTTATAGAATTTAGAGGTAAGGGAGAGAACTGGCAGCAGTTCTACAGAAGTGTAAAGACAAGTCAGAGGAGACTTCTTCGTTTAAAGATACACTGAATACAATATTTAGTAAACCATTCATGAAGTCTCTGGCAACTGTATTTTTACTATTCATAGCTGTGCAGTGGTGTGGTATCAATACTATATCTTTTTACGCACAAGAGATATTTGAGAAGACATTCTCTGGAGATGTAGACGCTTTTATGTTAATGTTAGTTACAGACTGTATTAGAGTATTAGCGGGAGTAGTTGTATGCATGCTTGCTAAGATCTTGCCGCGAAAAATTACTTTCGTAACTTCTTGTTTAACAACCACTATTGTACTTATAGGCTTAGTAATATATTTGTATCTCAAGCCTGTTGGATTGGTGTGGTTGGCTGTAACCTGTATAGTTATATACTTAGCCATAGCAACTGCATTGACTAATGTATCTTGGTCGTTTGTCGCAGAGATATTTCCAGCAAAATTACAAGGTTTTGGATCGGGAATAAGTTCAGGGATATCGTTTGCTTTACTATTTATTTCTGTAAAAGTTACCCCGGAGATAATGTACAGGTTTGGAGAAGAAGTTATGTATTTAGGATTTGCTAGCGTTACGTTGTTTTCCGGGATCATTTCAGGTTTTATACTTCCCGAGACTAATAGAAAGAGTTTGCAAGATATTGAAAATGCGATGTATAACAAGAAAGTTGTAGAAAACGATGTAGATACAAGATGTTGATCTGTAACCGTGCCATATTTCTAGAAAAAGTAATAAAAAATTTGCTTAGTAATCCAAAAATATTTAACGAATTCTACGGTTATTTAATAACGAAATTTTCACTTAGAACATAGCGAGGGTTTGAGAATAAATCCCGCACGACTTTGAAAATAAGTCACCGGCGGCATTGTCAAAGGGCGGAAAATTTTGCCCATTTTTTGGGTGGTTTCACACGGGGGGAATTTGTTTGTTTACAAATTGGTATTTAAATAAATAAATAAATAGTTATTGATTTTTTAATGGTTAATGGCAATAGGCTCGCCCCCTTTTGTTATTGGCACCTCAAAAGACTCAAGCTGGTTTTTTGACATTATACACTTAAATTTTTTATTAGCAAAATCCTTTAAGGGACTACCATACTGTTTGCGGCCGAGTTGCTACTATGTTCCACGGGTGCGACAAAAATAAAAAAAGTCATGTGGCGATTTTAGGAAATTAGTACTCATTATATTATCTACTGTGTCCCTTCTTTCCAGAACTAAACTATAAATTAAATACACATTGCTAATGAATTTAATTTCCATTTCCTCATCGAAAGTATCAACATCTAAGTGTCCGAAGTTCCTATTCGTGGCTCAGGTAATTGTTTGTTATTTGTTTGTTCCGATTCCTGGAAATGTGTCGATTTTTCCATTTGTTTTTGTTATAGACGTTTTTGACGCTCCTTCACAGTCGACTCTCATTGTATAAGATACATGAAACCTTCTATGTTTTAAATTATTTTCACACAATTCTTTTCAATTAATTAAGTAACAAATCATTGTACTATTATTATTTGAAAAGTCTATATCCATGGAGTTTCTTGCCGGCTCTTCTCCATAGGACCAACTTTTTGGAACCGCGCAACTAGATTCATAATTTAACGTTTTGAAAGTGCATGTAAATAAAAACCTATGACTTTGATGTTACGGATTCACTGAAATCTGATCCTCGTTGATCTTTGATTTTGATTAATTCGTAACAAATTGCTACGAATCCGCATTCGTTTATTTTAATCTGATAATCGTAATTTTGTTTTTATTTACGACTTATTTTAGTTGTTTTTACAGAGTTAACCAAAAAATGCGTATTTATAAGCATTTTTGTCATCAATATTTGCGTCAAATATGGCGGCAAGCATTTGACTGTTACTGAGTGGGTTCAGCATGTATTTATTACATGAAATAAAGGAGTTATTTTTGATAGAAGACAAAGAAAATATCATCTACACGAGTAGCATAACCACTGTAGACAAGAGATTTTTCAACGGAAGAATAGAAAAAACGACATTGTATCGTACTTTAACTGTCATATTATTTATTTTTCTGTAGACATAACACTTGTCTACAGTCATCATGCTACGCCGGCTGTAGTTAGTTACATAAGCGCATAACTTATTTATACAAAAGAATCGCGCATTTGTGGCGAAAAAGATTCTACATTAAGACTAGATTTTTGGCAAATCAAAATGGCATAGTGGTTACATTCCGATAGTATAACTTTAGATATCAACTCAGCCTATCGCAGTCCACTGCTGGACATAGGCCTCTCCCAAGTTGCGCCACAACACTCGGTCCTCTGCCTTCCGCATCCAGTCCCCCCAGCCACGTTTTTCAGGTCGTCGGTCCACCTGGCGGGGGGGCGCCCTACGCTGCGTTTGCCGATTCGCGGTCTCCACTCAAGGACTCGTCTGCTCCAGCGGCCATCGGTCCTTCGACAGACATGGCCAGCCCACTGCCACTTCAGCTTACTGAACCTACAAGCTATGTCGGTCACTCCGGTTCTTCTCCAAATAATCTCGTTTCGGATTTTATCCTTCAAAGAAACTCCAAGCATAGCCCGCTCCATAGCTTGCTGAGCGACTTTAAATTTGTGGACTAGCCCAACTGTCAGTGTCCACGTCTCGGCGCCGTAAGTCATGACAGGCAGGACGCACTGGTCCTTTGTTCAAGACCTTTGTCTTCAAACTTTGCGGTATAGGCGACGAGAAGACTCGGCGAAGTTTGCCAAATGCTGCCCATCCCAAACGAATCCTTCTGTCGGCTTCTTTCTCGAAGTTGTGCCTACCAAGCTGAATTATCTGCCCTAGGTAGAAGTACTCCGTATAACTTTAGATGGATTTTTTCAATTAACAACAGCAGCAGCATCGACGTTGATTGAAATTGATACTCAAGAAAACAAGGATGACCGAGGAAGAGTTATAGAGAAAGTTCCAAACGCATCTGACAAAGGAGAAGACAGGAGATCCATAGCATTGACAAGTCCATAACTTCTTCGTTGAGTGATAACTCTTCAACCAACATTTTTCTTGAAATCGGTACTGTTTCAGTACAAGAAATTCTATCTCTCATCGTGGAAGCAAAATTGACTAAATGTCAGTATATTGCTATGTTAATTAAGGGTTTTGTTTAAAATGCGTTCCTCTAGAAATTGATATTAGCTCGATTTGATTCAGAGCTAGAATCAGTCGGGAGTAAGGCCCAAGGGCAAAATTATAATTTTGCGTTCCCAAAACTTATTTTGTAAGAAGAGTAATGCATAAACTCTAGTGTTAATCTTGAGTAAGTTCATAATGTAGCCTTGCCCCAGTGGCCTACGACACACCTCGGCCACTCAATACAAAATAAATGCTAGCACCACCTACATACACAAGATTACGTCTGTATAGAACCCGCACACACGTGTAGGTTAAGGGCTCCGGTTGAGTCTGAAACTAGTCGGGCACACCCGATGGAATTACATGAGTCACAGATAAATACTATCGTGAGTGAAACCGTTTATACAAATAATTAACTCACGATTATGTTAAAATAGAGAAGAATTCACTTAGGTAGTATGTACTACGTACTTAAGAACACACTTCGAATCGAATGTTTGTAACGTTTTAGAGCTCCTGTACTCTCACTCACTTAGACACGCACGTGCCGCGCGTGCTCCGCGGCCAGCAAGTAGCGCGATATTTTTTGTTCGTAATGTCTACTCTAGTGCGTAGTACATATTACCTCAGTGGAGGAATTCAGCCCTTAATTCACCACGCTGCCTTACTGTGGAGCGCTTTCAAGTGTTCAGGTTTTCTTATGATGTTTTTCTTCACCGTTAAAGCAGGAAAAAATCAAATTCTAATCCGCACATGAATCTGAAAAGTCAGAGGTGCAGGCTGGATACGAACTCAGACCCTCCTGCGTGGACGGAGTTAGACCTAGAGGTCTTTGCTCCTGTATCTGTTCTCCTTACAAGAGATCTACGCAAGAGATTCATAATCGAATACTTTTACATTAAGAAAGGTGGTAGTCTAACCAATAGACCACAGACATTTTAATAAAAAAATACGATAATCTAGGAATCCTACTTAATCCTATCCACAGACCAGTAACCCTCTAGATGCCGATTAGCCGGATACCCCCGGTCACCAAGCATATGCAGTAGTACAACAAATCATACACCCCGCCGCCAATCGGGACTCCACTCCGTCAGCGAGCGTCACCAATCATACCACCGCATTTTTGATCCGACCAATCATAACGCATTGTCCGACCCCCGCCAACATTTTTTGACTGTGTTCTCATGCAAAACTTTGTTTATGCAGTGTCTTGACGGTTACTGGGTCTATGATCCTATCCTACTAATCCTATCCTATCCTATTTCCTACTAATATTATAAACGTGAAAGTTTGTGAGGATGTATGGATGTTTGTTACTCTTTAACGCAAAAACTACTGTATGGATTTTAATGAAATTTGGCATACAGATAGAACATAACCCGGATTAATATATAGGCTACTTTTTATCCCGGAAAGATGAACCGTTCCCGAGGGATGCGCCATAAACGACATCCACGCGGGCGAAGCCGCGGGCACAGGCTAGTGTTATATATATGCGAAAGTATGGATGTTTGTTTGTTCTTCAATAAGTTGAAACGGCTGAACGGATTTGGATGAAATTCGGCACTCAGAGAAACCATATCCTGGAATAACATATAGGATACTTTTTATTGACATACCAAAGGAGCGAAGCCGCGGGCGACAACTAGTAAATATGTTTTTAATATCACAATATAACTTCACGTCTTTCGACATCAAATCAATTCTTACCATTTAAACGTGGTATCGGAATGTGTATAGGTTTGTTCAAGCCACATAGATCTGACAACGGAAAACAGCACTTGTAAGTCCTCGCCCCTCTAAGCCGTGCTTAGCTCCGGAACGAACCCGCGACCCGCGGTATACGTATGTAGGTAATAGTAAACGTCATGACTTTTCTAGGCAGGTGGGACAAAATGTGTAGAGTGGGCATTCGACATAAATAAATACATCTGAAAGTTTGTTTGCTACTCAAACAGTTACACCAACGATCGTGCTTCCTACTAATTTATAAATTTGAAAGCTTCTGAAGATGTTTGGATGTTTGTTACTCAGTCACGCTGAAATGGCTGAAAAGATTTGAATGAAATTTGGCACACAGATAGCCACTTTCTATCGCGGAGAAATAAACAGTTTCCTCGGGATGCACTATAAGTATTTCTGTTCTTCTTCTTCTATCGTGTCGACATGAGCTACATATTAATGATAACAGCTCATGCCGTGGGGAAATGATTAGCCAGTCAGCAGGTTGGTAGCGGGGCTGACTGCCCAGGGTGCGCCGGAAAATCAATTAAATATCATCACTCGTGGAGGCTCTTTTAATGCACCCCAGTACAGCAGTATTATTGCAGTATTACAGCAGTATTTTTACTGCAGTATTTCTGTGATAAGCTGAATTATAAGCGGTTGAAAATACGCCTAAGGATGTCGGCTAAGCTTGTTGCGATTGGGTCGTATGGCAATCGCTCAGTTTAAAATACGGTATTCAGCATTCAGCCGCCAACCAACTTGACTGGAACTTGAAGCCAACCCCAATATGTTTCGGAAAAAGCTAGTGGAAGTATTTTCCTAAGAAGACTAATAACTCCACCTATATGGCTATGCCCATATTCATATTCATTTATTTGTAAAGTCAATTTACACGTCAGTAGTTTCATAAATCATAAAGTTCACAATATAAACAATATTGTATATGGGAGGTGGTTTGGGATGGGATATCCCTAAATCACTAGATTCATATTTCTCGTTCTTATAAATTCTGAAGAATCGTTCATGGATATTCTTTACCAACCATCTAGACCAGCCCCCCTAGCCAAGTTGACAATCTACAATCGTCAACGCTATAGAAAACAATCAAAATGTATGGGAATGACATATCTGAACGAATGACTTTGTCGTCGTCGTTTTTTTTGTGCTTTTTTCGTTTTTGGGGGCAGGGCCTTACTCCCGACTGATTCGAACTCTGAACTAAATTGAGCTAATGTCAATTCCTAGATAAATGCAGTACGATTTCACACTAACTCGAAATCAAAATCGATTGATACAGCGCTCGATCCAATCGGGAGTAAGGCTCCTGGTTATCTTTGCGGCGGTAATCGTTCCTATCTAACAAAGTTATCGATAAAGGATTCTTTTGGCAATCACCAACCTGCTTACCCAACGTAACAACTTCCTCGATTACCTACCTAGCAGTGGCGAAGGGTCCATAAAACATGATTCCCACCAGCTTCTCTTTAGGAATTGCTTAAATACAGATCAACAACATTTCTATGATAATTTATTGTTCTAAGGTACAAAAAAAGAATGTAAAATTAAATTAAAAGTTGTTAAATAGTTTTTTTATTGTATTCAAGTGCAATCTTAGCTATTTTAGGTACCTACGGCTTCCCTTCTGAAAATATTCCCCTTCGCCACTGCTAGGTGTTCCTTCTTGGATTTTCTTCTGTCTTATTCTTGCCTAAATCCAAGCAAAGTTTAGTGAAAAAGGAGAATTTAATTGAACAATATTAAAAGTCGACCCATTCGCGAATAGTTAATGTTTTTCATTTTTATTATTTACACAAAAATATGAAAAATGTATGCATGTATGGTCTAACAATTTAAGTAAAAAATTACACATCGCCTACTCTACGGGTTTCCCTTTTCTGTATAGCAAAGCGCGTCCCCCGTCGTTCAGTCCAGTACAAGTGACCACGTGACAAGTAGTTACAGCCTTCAGCCGATACCGCGTACAAAACTAAATTAAATAAAAAATAATCTTTTACTGTGAGGATGAAGATTTTTGGACTCGATTTGTAAAGGTAAGTTTTTTAAGGGTTTATTTATATTTTTGAATGACCAAAAAGGCTGTACCTATAAAATATGTGTGAAGCATTCTACTTCTATTCATATAATTCTACATTAGACTAGTACCAAGTCTGATATTATAATAAATGCAACAAGTTTTATTTGATAAGGTAAAAGCGAAAGATCATTTAAAATAAGTAGCATTATAAATGATGGATTTTTATGAATTATTTTATTGATAACTTGCGGCCCGTCTTCGCACGGGTGGACATAAAAATATAGCCTATGTTACTCAGGGTGAATGTAGCTTTCTAATGGTGAAAAAATCTTTGAAATCGGCACAGTAATTTTTGAGTCTATTAGATACAAACATACACACAAAAATACAAATATTTCCTCTTTATAATATTAGTGTAGATACCTACTGGTGAAGTATTAATAATGGCCTCTTTTTTAATGTCAAAAATCGTGTATAATCGCAATACATAGTAAGTAAACCAATTTCTTGGATTAATATAAAAATACGAAAACGCAAGCTTGAGTTTGCCTTCTTTAATTCCACTTTGATTCGCTGTTGCGCTGACAAAAATGCAAAAATATTGTCATCAGCCTGGGGGCTCTGGCCAGTCGGATAAAAACTAAAATGAGAAAGCTAATTTAATAGAGAAGCTAAAACTGATTTTAAATGTTCTTTTTCCTTAACACATGCTGTTTTACTATTGGGAAAAGTCCACGCCGATACCTACCTCTCTGTCTGTAGCCAATCTCCTACTTTTTATGTTGCTAGCTTCCAGTTTCCCTCACCAGCGTTTTCTATGGCCACTATGATTCACCAGATTTTTGGCACCTCGAGGTAGGTATGGCAAGCAGACCCGTATTTTTTGTGCCTGTACATGAGCTATCCAATCTTAAGTCTTTGCCATAAAATTTAATTACGTACAAAATGGTGTTTCTTGATTCTAATTGTTTTACACTCCCATCCTCTCCTTCGCGCCTGTCTCACTTGTGTACCTAACTGTGAGTTTGCACTGACGAAACATTCACATAAAAACATGTTGAAAAGTCAGTTTTCTGTCAATGTATCGAATCGCGTTGGCATTATCACACAACTTCTTAAAACGCAACTTGTTTGACATTTCATAGTCTATTGACATGTTCCACAATTAATTTCGATACACTTCAAAGTATTTGCTTTTGGCCATACATGTTTACCGACCTCATTGGATAACACAAAAAACGAGATTTATACAAGTTTTGACACATGATTAAGCATCAGTGCGAACGTCAGCCGTGACAAATCTATAGACAAACATGTCAATGTATAAGTTTTTAGTCAGTGCAAACACAGCCAACAACAAATCTTGAAATCTGTCAAAGAATTTACCCAGTTTTCTGCAGTGCGAACGTAACAATCAACAAAACAAGTTGTGACATTAGTTTCATATGACAAGTTCCGAGACATTACATGTTAAATGTTTTTTGGTGCAAACCCACAGTAAAACGTTAACTGATTCAAATTACTAAGTATTTAAAACAAACCACAATTTAATTTTTTTGAAAAAACTTCCATAAAGCATGACACCACCACTATTTAAATAAAAACAATTTCCGAACGCACTTCCCGCCAATTTTCCTGTCAAACTGAAAACTTTTCGGCGGCAAAATGGCGTGTCACGACGCGAACTAACCGCCTCGTTGCAACAAGTCAATACGAATACAACACAAATTATACTCATTTAGTGATAATTTAATAAACTTAACTAAATTATAGGCATTTAATTCAATTTAAGTGAGTTGCCGTCGCTCGGAGAGGGTCATCCACCTCCCTGCGAGTATTGTGTTACTTAAACCACGGATTATTAATGCGATAATATGATTTTCTTTGAATGCCTTCAGTTAACTGGATGTTAGGGCTTTAAGGTGCATAGTAACTACGTCACGTCTTTGTCTACCAATTAATAATTAGAAAAGCAGAGGTTTTCAACACTGTATGACTAAGGCCGATGTCCATCAACTTTAGTTCTCTGATTAAACAGTCGATTACTTAAAATGTTTTTTTATAAACGGTTGTTTAACTATTGAAAATTATTATTAATAAGCTCAGGCGTTCATACTAACAAACTTAATTTGAAAGAAAGAAAGAAAGAAAAAAGAAAGAAAAATGATTTATTGCCACAACAAGACGACATGCGGTAGGTACCTACACATAAAAAATTACTATTACTACTATATTTGACTTTCATTAGAATTGGAATTGTTAACTGCTATCTAACCTGGCATTATGCTGAGCTGGACACTCATTTGCCACAACTCTGATACACGACACATGATTCGTCTATAAACTCTTTGACAGCAGTATAATGTAAAAAAAAAAAATTCTCTCGCTGTTTTTTTATTATTTATTTATTATATTCTTTATTGTACACATACCAAACGAAAGCAAAGACAAGTAATAATTTACTAAAGTCCATATGGTGCAGCGTAACTGTCTTTTATTTATTTTTAAAAAAGTGTCTCTGGTAGTTATGTCCATAGAAATCTAAATAATAAGGTAATAGACATGTTATCTACTGTCTTTTCAATTCCGGAACGCGTGTCGCCGATTTGCCGCTACCAACACATAAATACACAATTACGCACACCATTTTTCTAGCATTCAAAGTAAAATAAATTAAGCCTAAAAATCCCCTGTAAGATATGTTGCAATAGTACATTATGATACAAGTGAGCTAAGTTGACTATAATACTCGAGACTGGATTGCAGCCCGAGCCGAAGGCGAGGGCGTAATGGAGCCGAGAGTATAATAGTCAATGCTCACGCATGTCATACGACGTTTTTCAACACACTTGCGAGGAAAAAAACATAAATTACACATATTAGACAAAATATTGAATTTGTGAAAAATGATATAAAGATTTCTATGGTTGTGTCAAATAGGTAAATGTATTTATTCTCTATACTTGCCCATATTGTCCATCCTAAGGTTGTCTGGAAGAAATCGCCTTGAGCGATAAGACAGCCCATTGTACATGTGTTCTATATAAGTCATATATCTTTTGTGTACTATAAAGAGTATTTGTATTGTATTGTAAATGTATTTTCTTTCTTCTTTTTTTTTGTAAGTCGAGAGACAAAGCTATTTGCTCTGACTAGTTAGTCGGTCTTATCGTGCAATATTTAAGAAGTTTTCAACCCGCTAGCTTTGTTTGAGGCGCCATCTGGGCAAAACGAACTATAAACAGCATGTTTCATACTTGTTTGGACTAAAAAAAAAAGAAAAAAGTCCGAGTTTTTGATATTTAGATACGGTCCTCTGCAGTTGTTATGATTTTATTTTGCTAGTTTTTTTAATACTAACTTTCTACAAGTACTTACTTCTCTGGCTCAGTGACCCAAAGTTTGACATGGACTGCGCACGATCTTGCGCGATATTTCGCCTGTTGGTGATACAAATCGAATCAGTTTTCTGGGTTTCTGTACCCAAGTGGTACCAAACGGGACCTTATTACTCTCGCTACGCTGTCCGTCTGTCCGTCCGTCCATCTGTCTCTCACAGTGCTGTATATTTTGATCAGTAATAGGTAGTTGGTTGAAATTTTCTCAGAATACCAGGCCCCTCAGAAAGTATTGCGAAAAAAAGTTTTTATATATGGGAGACTGGCCAGTTATAATGTTTTTCGAAAATATGATTATTTATAAGTAAAAATAAGTAAGTTCCAATTTCAAAATTTCCCTCCACATTTTTTGCGAGTTAATTCAAAGTATTGTGTCTCACTGAAATATGGATCTGCGCCGGGAACATTTTAGAGCTATGATTTTATACGATTTCAAGTGTCGCCTGAAACCGGATGAATCGTACGATAGACTTCAAATGGCATTCATGGATGAAGGCCCTTCCAAGGCAACCGTGTATCGTTGGTATAACGAATTCAAGCGCGGTCGACCAACTTTGGGGGATGACGAAAGAAGCGGTCGCCCTTTGACGGCTGTTACCGAAGAAAACGTGCTAGCAGTGAAAAATTTAATCCAAGACAATAGGCGAATTACATATCAGGAGATTCAACACATATTGAAGATTGGATCGGGAAGCGTTCACGAGATTCTACACAGCCATCTTCGCGTGAGGAGGATAGTATCACGCTGGGTGCCGCACAACCTCACCGATGCTCAGAAGCAGGCCCGGGTGGAATGGTGCCGTGATATGCTTAACAAATTTGAAGCAGGCTCGTCTCGGCGTGTTTACGACATCGTTACAGGTGATGAGTCCTGGATTTATCAATACGACCCAGAAACCAAGCGCCAGTCGACTGTTTGGGTGTTTCAAAATGAGCCAACGCCTACCAAAGTGAAGCGATCTAGAAGCGGGGGTAAGATTTTGATCGCTAGCTTTTTTAATTTGACTGGCCACTTGGTATCAATTCCCTTACGGGATCAAAGAAGCATTAATGCCGAATGGTATACTACCAAATGTTTGCCAGAAGTTTTCTCTGTTATAAGCAACAAGCGACCAAACACAGGGCTCCGCGGGCTACTGCTCCACCACGACAATGCACCTGCGCACACCGCACTCAAAACGAGGGACTTCCTGGACAGCACGCCAGTCAAACTCCTGGGTCACCCTCCTTACAGCCCTGATCTAGCACCGTGTGACTTCTTTTTATTCCCAAAAATAAAAAATCAGCTCAAAGGGATACAATTTTCGTCGCCGGAAGATGCGCTGGCTGCGTTCGAGCAGGCTGTAAACGAGGTGTCTGCGGCGGACTGGAAAAAGTGTTTTGAAAACTGGTTTAGGCGCATGAATCTTTGTATAGAGGCTGGTGGAAAGTACTTTGAAAAGATTTGATAAAAATATATGTACGTATAGAACAATTTTTTTTAGTTTCGCAAAACTTTCTGAGTGTCCCACGTATATGTTGCTGTAACCAGTATCACGAAAAATACTAAAAATAAAAAAACCAAAGGGAGACCCGTATAAAAAAAAAAACGGGCAAGGCATAAGTTACACAAGGAACCCAAGAACCGAACGAACGAACGTTCCTATACAAGGAACGTTTTTGTTACTGCTCTATCTTCAAAATGGTTATACAAACCAGCGTCAAACTTGGTTTGATTAAAGTGCATTCTATATAGTTTAGCAAAAAATACTAAAAATAGGGTAAACATAGACATATGTGGTGGTACAGTCGTAAGAAAGAGATGCAAAAATTCATATTTCACACACGGTGCGTTGATGTCTTTTGATGAACTCTCGTAAATTATATCAGTTTCTATGGGGTATCAGGTCGATGGGTGGTACGTGGTACAGAACCCTTACTGCGTGAGTCTGACTCACACTTGGCCGGTTTTTTACGTTCAAGACTCTTTTTGTATGTGGATAAGAAATTAGCTAGTTCCTCAGAATAAAAGTTCGATTTGTATGAAGATCGATCCCTAGCTTATACTATATTTTTGTAACAGACTGTACCACTTTTTAACTGGCGAAATGTGGGTGTACTATACACCTCTGCCTAACCCTTCGGGGAAATACAGGCGTGATGTTATGTTATGTTATGTACCACTTTTTATGAAATAAATAAATATGAAATATAAATTTGAAATATGATTCCCATTCGAAACAAAAATTAGTATGTCTAAGAAATAGTTATTACTCTAACTTTCTTTCCTTAAGATGGAAGAATCTCTGGATGGTCGTGAGGGCGGCGCAGGCGCAAGCGGGTTCGACTCAGCAGCCATCTTAAACGATGACGTATCACCTACTACCAGCTTCTGCTACAATATTCCAAATCTATTCAATGGGTGAGTTATTATAATATCTTTAGCTTAACGTACGGTTACTCAAAATCACACAAATGTGGGTGTACTATACACCTCTGCCTACCCGTTCGGGAAATACAGGCGTGATGTTATGTTATGTTATGTGTGTACTCAAAATCAACTTATTTTGGTAAAATAATTATGCATCACTGGTTTCGTAACGTACAGTCAGAAATATTTCCGCGGTAGCAGAGTTCGTTCAAGGCAATTTGTCATCAAAATGTACACATTTAAAAAACAAAAAATTTGAACTGGGACTGTGATTTGAACATTTTAGTTTGCCGTAATCATTGTCAATTTAAAGGTTAAACGTAGTGTTATTGTAATTTTTATTTATTTTGTATGATTTAGTAGCGTTTCAGAGCTATTTTAAATCTCTTTCTATGTCAATGTAAAACGACTTGACTTTTTTGACTCCACGTCCCATTTGCCTTTGATCGGTTTTTCACAGCATACTACCATCGCATTTCTCATGAAATTGATTGACCTTTGGATCATCGCCAGCGTCTTCAGGTCTGTTTAAGTAAACGATGGTACGCAACCCTAAAAACTACTTAACTATTTATTTCACGGATGTTCAAATAAATTTCAAAAAAAAATAGCGCTCAATCTTAATGGAGTGAGATTATGTGCTCTATTTTTTTATAAATGTTATTCACGCACTGACTTCAAACTATAACATCCTCAAACATCCTAAAAATCTACTTTACCGTGGAGAAGTTTAGAACGCAGGAGGGGCCCACGTCTTGGTCTATTATTAGTCACTAATGTTATAAATAATAATAGGATGTTTAGATTTTTGTTATTACATTTTAGGGTAATTTTCTAGGTTTTTTTTCTAGGAATTACTGATATCTTATTCATAAATCCGCACACCTAGGGTTGTTCATAATTAGGGTGCTGGCCAGAAAACCTCCACGTGTGCCTGACGGCTGCTTGTCCTTCTGGACACGTCTGGAGGGAACGGCAGTTGTTTGGCCGGTGCATCCTGGGTACGGGCATAAGAATAGACAATAATACTAGTATAGAAGAGAATCTCTTTTATACCGACCCCAAATGCCGCCATATAAATACCTACTTCCCCCTTCAGCTTCTAACGTCCCTCTGTCGTCCGCGCGTGCTACCAGGGCTGATAGCAGCTGCTAAATATTTAAAGCGTTATCTGTCGGTTTAGTTAGAAACAATAGACTTTTCTTTACGATGAAATAATTATTTTATCCTAGTTTTATATATAAATTATTTTTTATTTACTTAATACTTACATTTTTTTTTATATATTTAGGTAGGTAGGTACCTAGTTTACATAAGATGACCTGCACTCAATGAAACAAGTTAAGTACCTATAATTGACCGACAATGACAGAGAGAAATCAATAGACGTCGTTTATAATACTCATTCATGTTTATCGAATGTCGGTATAGTCCGAGAGCTAGGTAATTTCTGTTTTCGATTACACTACTACACTAATCTTTTATGGTGGCAAGTGAGTGACACTACATCATTTATATAGGTACTTATTATTTTATTATTTTAACGCATTTACGCATGCGAAGCGAAATCTAAAGATTTAAATTGTGAAAAGAATAAATCGCTCACGAGCAGGATTCGAACCTGCGACTCCTGGCTCAGTACGCCAGTGCTTTAGCCACTAAGCTACCGTGAACATTGCTCGTGGTATCGAAATTATATTATTATTATTATTCTTTTCACAATTTAAATCTTTAGATTTCGCTTCGCATGCGTAAATGCGTTAAAATAATAAAATAATTAGTAAGGGTAGGCATATCTATACGACTTTGAATTAACTGCAAAGTTAGTCGAGTCGGTTAAGAAACGCTGTTTCTTAATAAGATATAGCTGACGTCACCCAAAGACGTACCATAGTGAAGGATAATTTTGATACCACGAGCAGTGTTCACGGTAGCTTAGTGGCTAAAGCACTGGCGTACTGAGCCAGGAGTCGCAGGTTCGAATCCTGCTCGTGAGCGATTTATTCTTTTCACAATTTAAATCTATAGGTACTTATGTTTGAGAATGTAAAAAATAAATCACAATTGAAAATATCACTTACTGTTAGATTGATTAGGGTAACTTTTTAACTGATGGGAATTATTGTGAATAGAAACAACGTCTTGCTCGTACGCTCCTTTTATTTGTACTAAAAAATCAACTTAATGAATAGAAGCATAAGGTGTGGACTGTATATATATAGATAGGTACATGTTCATAGGTTCGCATAGTTACAGCTCTGATTCCTTTCTTTTGGTTTACCTGGACATTCCGCCCACCAAAGAACATAGTTCTTTATTTAATCTTATATAATTAACATATCAATAGAACCTCTCACTTTGAGTTTCAAAACAAAACAAAAACAACTAAATTCTATTAACAAAAAATATAAGAAAATTACGCAATATAAACTGAACAGTGTGTTATACGTAAATAGTACTCAAAACTAAAATATAACTCTCATATATAAAAAAAAACATACTTAGTTTGTTTTAAAAACAAGGACGGTTATTTGTACATTACAATACATTAAGAATGTTTGAACCGCCCACCGTGGCTCCCCATGGTTAGTCAAGGATAACATTATATGACTAAAAATAGTTGTAAAAATAAAATGTGTATATTCTACAAATGCAAAGTATAAAACAGTTTGTATAAGAATAATATATGTCAAAATCTCAACTCTAAAATCTGTAAAACAAAACTCTAAACTCTAAATAAACCTGGTATAAAAAATAATTTCATTTTGTTATAACACAAACCTTACTAAGTGGACGCTTATATTCTCCGGTTTTACACTTTACTGACACAACACGAGTTATATTGTCAGGACCTGTATGTTTCTGTATAATTTTACCAAGGATCCACTTAGCTGGAGGAATGTTGTCCTCTTTTAATATAACAATATCACCAATCTCTGGTTCAGAACAGTTTGAATTCCACTTATACCTTTGGTTCAGACTCACAAGATACTCTCGATACCATCGATTCCAAAAATCATTAACAATTTTTTGAGTCAGTCGCCACCTGTCTAAACCTACTACATTATATTTAGTATAATCCTCGTCAGCTATATTAATTATCGGCTCACCAACCAGAAAATGTCCTGGTGTCAAGGGGAGTGGGTCGTTTGGATCATCACTAAGTAAAGTTATAGGTCGCGAATTTAAGCACGCTTCCACTTGCGCCAAAACTGTCGCCATCTCCTCGTAGGTAAGTGTAACGTTTCCGACTACCTTGCGCAAATGTGTTTTGGTACTACGAACGCCAGCTTCCCACAACCCTCCAAAATTTGGTGCGTGTGGTGGAATAAAGTGCCACGTTGTCCGCTCTAATGTAAGCAATTCCGCTATTTCCTTAGGAAGGGCTGATTTGGCACTGTTGAACATTTCTCGCAACTGTTTATCAGCACCAACAAAGTTTGTGCCATTATCGCTAAACAAGTCTTGACAGTGGCCTCTTCTAGCAATAAAACGCTTGAACGCAGCGATAAATCCTTTAGCAGTTAAGTCGGTAACGGCTTCTAGGTGCACTGCTCGGGTTACCATGCACACAAAAAGACAGATGTAGCCTTTGTATGACTTAGCTCCTCTGCCCGGCGAGAACCTGATATTAACCGGACCACAGTAATCCAGGCCAGTAGACTTAAATGGTTTACTGGGTTTTAATCTTGCCTCTGGAAGCAGCCCCATTAAGGGTGTTGACTTCTTTCTAGAGTATCTTAAACAAATGACACATTCTCTAAAAGTCTTTTTAACACGTTCTTTAGCTCTTAGAATCCAATATTTTGTTCTCAAAAAGTTTAACATAACCTGAGGCCCTCCGTGTAACGTTTTGTGATGAGCATCGGTAATTATAAGCGTAGTAAAATGATTTTTAGCAGGCATAATTATCGGGTGTCTCGTATCATAACACGCGTCTGCTTGGGTTATGCGACCACTTACTCTTAGTATCCCCTTTTCATCAAAAAAAGGACAAAGAGTTCGTAAAGGGCTCCTTTTTGATACACATCCTCTAGTCTTTAACTGTTTTATTTCATCTGAAAATTCGCCGTTTTGAATAAGTTTAATGCATGATAGTAAAGTTTCATTTAATTCACTATTTGTAATAAATGTCGGTAAATTCGGTCGCTCATTTTTAGGTAATTTTAAATTTAATATTCTCCTACAGTATGACATAACTTTTAATAATCTCGGTAAGGATGAAAACTTTGACCAAACAAATTGCTCATTAATATTAGATAAAACAGTTAAAGATTTGATTTTCTCCTCTTCATGTGTATCTATTTCGTGTGTATCGTCCCTTTGTATATTTGTCTCTGATAGCCATTGAGGTCCTCTCCACCATAATAAATGATTTATTAAATTCTGTGGGTCTAAACCTCGCGAAGCACAGTCCGCAGGGTTTGCATCAGTAGAAACATGACCCCACTGCTCATAATCTAAAATGTTTAAAATCGTTGACACTCTATTACTGACAAAAGTAGTCCATCGGCTTGAACCTCCTTTAAGCCATGCTAGGACTACCGTGGAGTCTGTCCAACCATATAAATTATTTTTGGGTATCTCCATCACCTGTGCTACTTCAAAAATCAGTTTAGCTGCCAAAGTTGACCCACTCAGCTCTAGTCTCGGAATCGAAATTTCCTTTTCTATTGGCGCAACTTTGGTCTTTGCAGTTACTAAATGTACATGTATATTATTCGACTCATCAGTAACTCTTATGTAAACTGCAGCCGCAAAGGCTGATTTTGAGGCATCTGAGAAAACATGTAACTCAGTTTTAGAATCTCGCGTGACGTCTACCCACCTCGGAATAATAAGCTCCTTTAAATCCATTAGACTAATTCTATATATTAACCACTGTCTAAGTAGATCCTCTGTTAAGCAGTCATCCCACTGAAGACTAGATTTCCACAGTTTTTGGATAAAAATCTTAGCAACAACCACTACAGGGGCAATCCAGCCTAAAGGGTCATAAAGTCTAGCTATAACAGATAATATTTGTCGCTTAGTGACGGGCTCTTTAGTTTCAGGTAAGTTAAGCACATACTCGAAATTATCAGATTTTCGGCTCCAACTTACTCCGAGTACTTTAATCGAGTTATTTACCTTTATAGGTGTTTTCTTGTCACTAGCTGATTCTCCACTCTTACCGATTAGATTTATAAATATTTCACTGTTACTGTTCCACTTTTGAAGTTCGAATCCACCTGATTTCATTAACTCATTCATCTCATCGTGTATTTGTAATGCTTCATTTACTGTTTCAGCACCCGACATCAAATCATCCATATAGTAGTCTTGCTTAGTTATTTTCGCAGCTAACGGGTACTTTGATTCCTCTAACTCGGCTAGTTTTTGTAAAGCCTTGACTGCCAAGTATGGTGCGCATGCTGTACCAAACGTCAGCCTCACAAGCTTAAAATGCTGTATGGATTCAGATGGATCAAATCTCCATACGATTCTCTGAAAATCAGCGTCTTCATCTGCTACTCGGATCATTCTATAAAACTTAGTAATATCAGCCACTAAACATATTTTATGGTTTCTCCATCTCATTAAAATGTGCCTCAGATCTTGCTGTAATTTTGGTCCAACAAGAAGATCGTCATTTAGTGACACGTTGTTGTTTCCCTTGCTTGACGCATTAAAAACAACTCTCACCTTTGTAGTGTCCTTGTCTTCTCTCACCACGGCATGGTGAGGAAGATATGACTGCTCGAGGATTTTCCATCTCTTTCTCACTCACTGCTGTCATATGATTTAAACTTAAATACTCTTCAAGTACTTTGTTATATTCTACTCTTAATTTCGGATCTCTTGATAATTTTCTCTCTAAACTCTCTAACATCTTGATAGCTCTCTCTTTAGAATGACCGTACTGGCACTTAGGATCGTCTGTTGCAAAAGGTAATCTCACTATAAACCTCCCGTACTCGTCTCTCACAGTAGTTGTATCAAACAAACTCTCACAATCTTTCTCGCTTTTTGTCATCTCTTTTTGTATTATGTTAGGTTCATTTTCTATCTCCCAAAACTTCTTAAGTACATCATCCTCTTCTAAATTTACATGCATGCTAATGAGATTACTTTCTGCCGACGTATTGACTCTTTTTGACATTTTTCCTGATATAATCCAACCAAAAACTGAATTTTGTGCTATTAAACTACCCTGAGATTGCTTAATGATTCCATCAAGTAATATATCGCCATACACTTCTGCACCTAACAGAATATCGATATTACCTGGTGTGGCATATGTAGGATCTGCTAAAGGTAAATTATTAATTTCAACCCACTCATGAGAATTCAGATCGGTTGTCGGAAGCATAGACGTCAAAGAATGCATAACATACGCGTTAACTTGGATTGAATTTGCTGGATTATGGCGTGATTCTACTCGCAGTGATACAGAATGTTTTATCCTCGTACGACCATCACCCAGCCCTGACACCCAGCCACTTACTGGTTTGCGTGTGAGACCAAGTAACTGAACAGTAGCCTCAGTAACAAAAGAGGCTTGGGACCCTTGGTCTAATAAAGCTCGAATAAATTGTTTACAACCATTTGAATTAAATACCTTAACTCTAGCCGTTGCAAGCAGCACTCTGGTAGGTTGTAGCTCCCTCCTAGTAAATGCACTAGTAATATGTGTTTCACCTCGTGATGTGCTCGGTTTCTCGTATGGGTCGCTCGGTGACACTGTTACCTCACTTGCTGGTTTGGTTTCCTCATTGTTCTCTCTCTCGAAGTGTAGCAAAGTATGGTGTCTTCTTCCACATTTTCTGCAGCTCAATGATTGACGACACTTGATTACAGAATGTGTAGGTGACAGGCAATTGAAACACAATCCATTGTTTTGCGCAAACTCTTGTCTTGCCTTAGGCGCCATAAGCCCAAAGCGTTTGCAGTGGTATACATAGTGGCTCTCGTGACACATCGCACACTCAACTTCTTTAGTTTTAGGTTTGTTCTCAAGTGACGTGTGAAATGATTTTGGCTTTTGTGCCGGCTTCACTGGATATGTTGATCGTTGAGCGTTAGAATCTATCATTTCTAAGGACCTAAACCTGTACTCTAAATAGTCCCGCAATTGTGACCAGGTAGGTATTTTGTCGTCTATCGTATTAAGCTTCTGTTCCCATTGTTTAATTGATTCTGTGTCCAACTTTGAGACGGTAAGATAAACGATAATAACATCCCAGGTGTCCGTGGAGATTCCTATGCTCTGCAGTGACTTCAAACAAGTTGATGTGGTGTCTAGTAACAGCTTAATTGCATTAGCCGACTCAGAAGTTATTTTCTTAAGTGCAAACAAGTTTTTCAATATGGCATTGCAGTTGTATCGCTTATTATCGTAACGTTTTATTAATTGTTTCCACGCCTCCTCATAATTTGCTTCGGTAGTTGAAAAATTACGTAATAGATTTAATGCTTCTCCCGCTAAATTGCCTTTTAAATAATGTAATTTTTGAACTGACGTTATTGTCTTATTATTGTGGATCAGTGATAAAAACATATCATAAAATGTTTGCCATTCTTCATATTTTCCTGTAAATGTAGGTAATTTTATGCGCGGCAGCTTAACGTCACCATAATAACTGTTTTCCGTATTACCAGCAGTTGTACTCGTTGACGATTCTGAAAATGGCGTGATCAAAAATGGCTGCAAAGCTTCTCGTAAACTAGTTTTATATTGTACGTAACGTTCCTCAAAATTCTCGTAAAAATTCGCAGTGAAGTATGTCTCCTTCTTTTCTTTCGAAGCCTTCGAAAGGATTGCCCTATGTCTCTCCTTAAACTCGGTATACTGTAGCTCAAGTACCTCCAATCTTGTTTCTAAGAAAGGTCTTCTAATTTTATCTTTCGAAGTTTTCTTGAAGTTTCGTTCAGCTCGCTCTAAATTATTATTTAACTCTTCTTGTAACGTGATTAGCACCTCCATTGTAGTTGTATAGTACCTAATAAGACGTAATAATTCCAATAACACTCTCACTATAGTTAATAAGTCCTCAAATAAAACAATTGTTCACGTATTTACTTATTAACTCACTCGCGTAATATTGTCTCGTAATTAAAAAGTCACAACAGTTAAACGCAACAGAATGCCGTTCGCCGGGCGAATCCTTATCTAAGGAATGCGGCGTAGCTCGGCTCGATCGTCGCTGACACAATCCGGTTCGTTATGGACCATATGTTAGATTGATTAGGGTAACTTTTTAACTGATGGGAATTATTGTGAATAGAAACAACGTCTTGCTCGTACGCTCCTTTTATTTGTACTAAAAAATCAACTTAATGAATAGAAGCATAAGGTGTGGACTGTATATATATAGATAGGTACATGTTCATAGGTTCGCATAGTTACAGCTCTGATTCCTTTCTTTTGGTTTACCTGGACACTTACTTTTCCTCATTTTTGGGCAAACTAAAGAAACTAAGGTCTGGCGTGGTTTTTGAGTTAATATTACACCCAAATACATATTTTGGCGCCATGACCGCAACTGACGGCACACGCGTGCAAGCGTGAGGCGACGCAAACCCCGACTGTGCATTCCCTTTAAAGGTACGCTAGACGGTTGGCTATTATCGTGGATTTGAACGCGTCTGGGTCCGGAGTTTCGTTTCTATACTAGTATTATTATCTATTTTATGGTACGGGCACTAAAATCCTTTCGAGGGATTAACCTTCGGGGGATTTTATTGCCTGTGGCGAATATTCTGGCGCGGGAGGGGCCCGTTCTGGGCCAGTGGAGAGTTGCTCCACGTGTCCCTTTGCCAACAGAGGGCACAGTGGAGGAGCACGGGCGGGCCCCGTGTGCACTCACCCTGCCTGCAGGCAGTGGGGGGACTGTCTTTCCCTGCCCCCGTCGATCTCGTAACCCCAGGAGTGCCCGCTGAGAAGTGTTCTCGCGCCTCTTGGGACCGAGGGTCTTGGTTTCACCGCCCGGACTGCGAGGAAGAAAACCTCTATAAAAAACTACGGGAGGTAGGGCCTGCGAGCAGCAGACTCGGGGTAGTCTGCTGCCCGACCAGCGGCTGGCGTAGACGGCACAGCGGGCGTAGTTAGCGCAGCTGGTAAAGGCCCATGAGGTAAGATGGCGTGCAGGGTTCCGTGTGCGCAACCAAGGAGGGTGCGACCGACGTTAGGCCGCACGGGTAAAAGGGGCTCGCCTGCTTGTGGCGGGCCGGGACCTGTCGGGGGTGGTTGTGTGAATACTCACGGGTTCCCACCGCCCCCGGCTAAGGTAGTTGAAGGAACACCGTGGTGGTGTTAGTCGGTAAGAGTACGACACTGGCTTCGCCTACCCCGGGCGGAGTGCGTCCATGAGAATTTCCCCACGGCAAAAAAAAAAAAAAAAAAAAAAGGTTGTTCATAATAGTTTAATTTTAAGAGTTAGGCTCGTCATTTAGTATTTTCCATCTTTCTCTGCATTCCGCTTCTCTTTTGATTGCCCGACAGAACACGATATTTATGTTTTCTTTCAATTCTTCTTCTTCGTGTCGACATGAGCTACATAATAATAATAATAGCTCATGTCGTGGGGAAAAGATTAGCCAGTCAGCAGGTTGGTAGCGGGGCTGACTGCCCAGAGTGCGCCGGACGATCAATTAAATATTGTCACTCGTGGAGGCTCTTTTAATGCACCCCAATTAAAATTTTTGCATAAGAGTTCTTCTCGGACTTCCTCTCTTCCTCTCCCCGCTTATCTTTCCCCTTCTATAATAGTCCTTATTCAATGATTGTGTCTGAAGTCTTATAAGGTGTTTCAACATTTTCAGTGCTGTTCATATGGAATCAAAAATTTACGTACCTAAATAGATTAAGTATTGAAAAATTTACGTACCTAATCTATATTGGAAAATAGAGGCAATAATGAGAGAAGCAGTGTTCAGATAGTTGCTATATTTATTAGTGGTTTTACATTTTTTACACAAGTGACATGGTATGAACAAAAGCCATTACTATACTTATTTTAAATCAGTGACAGCAATGTGTAAGTATGATTACTATATTCATACAGGCCAGTGCATACATATATGCGACCTCCAATACGCCCCCTTAATCTATTACACATGCGTATGATTACTTCTGTACTTGTCAGTACTCGGTACATAAAATTAAATAAATCGCTAACCCTTTTGTGTCCGACTGTACTCAAAAGTAGAATACAAAAACCCACAAAAACAGAAGAAATCTAACAAAATAAAGCATGCATAACGAAACTAAATTTAGAAAATTATCTATTACACAAAACACTTATAAAACCTAACAACAAAACATCTAACTACTCATCGCCCCCTTAATGGAATAATTTGACAGGGATAAATCCTGTAAAAAACCTCTAAGCTTCGGGCTATGAACACTTTTAGTTAAGATGTCCGCTATCATCTTATCAGTTGACATGTACCTTAGTTCAACTTTGTTAGCCAGTACACATTCACGAATAAAATGATACTTGATATCTATATGCTTTGTCCTGTTATGCATCATTTTGTTAGCTGCTATTTTATGCGCCGACTGATTGTCATTATAAATTACTACCGCTTTATTATCCACAGCTGTTAAACTGTTCAGTAAACTCCGTAAATAAAGAGCTTCCTTCGAAGCTTGGCTCAATCCTACGTACTCTGCCTCTGTGGAGGACAAGGATACTGTCGCTTGCTTCCTACTCTCCCATGACATCATATTTTTACCTATCTTGAAAATTAATCCTGTGAAAGATTTTCTATCAAGTGCTCCTCCCCAATCTGCATCATCGTAACCTCGTAAGTCTAAATCTCCCGACTTCTCAAAAGTAAGACATATGTTGGACGTACCCTTCAAATACCATAAGACCCGTTTCGCACATTTAAAGTGTATTTCATCATAACACGAATTAAATTGTGAAAGTACACTCACCGCATGTGCTATGTCTGGTCGCGTATTACAAGCCAAATAGTTTAGACACCCTATTACAGCTTTGATATGGCAGATTGCTATGGGAATTTGTGCATCTTTCTAATTTCATACCGACTTCCATTGGAGTCGAAACTGGCTTAGCGTCGGTCATGTTAAAGTCATTCAAAATAACCGAAATGAACTGTTGCTGATCTAGACAAATAACATCTTTATCTCTCCTCAGCCTCATGCCTAAAACATGCCTAGCCGCGCCTAAGTCTTTTACTTTAAACTTGTCAAGCAAATCGGTTTTTAATTTTTGCTTTTCTTGTTCACAATTTCCAAAAATGAAAAGGTCATCTACGTAAATAACAATAATTAACTTCTTATTGTTTTTAAGCTGCTTTTGATACAAACACGGTTCTATTTTTGATTGTACAAAGCCTGAGTTTAACATTTCTTTGTCCAATTCCTTGAACCAAGCATTCGAAGCTTGTTTCAATCCATACAAAGAACGTTGCAGCTTACATACCTTGGTTTCTTGACCTTTGACTACTGCTCCTTTCGGTTGGAGCATGTAAATGTCCTCTTTAATCTTGCCATATAAAAAGGCAGTCGTTATATCCCATTGGTCAATAAACCAACCGTATTCAACAGCTAGCGAGAACAACAATCGTAGAGTAGAGCTTCTAACAACAGGAGAATAATTCTCAGTATAGTCTACACCACATACCTGTGTGAAGCCTTTTGCTACTAATCTAGCCTTGTATTTCGTTACCTTGCCATCGCTATCTTTCTTGATTTTGAACACCCATTTGCACTGAATAGGCTTTTTATCAGCTGGAAGATCCACCAACGTCCAAGTCTGGTTCTCCTTTAGTGACATAAGTTCATCGTCTATCGCCTTTTGCCATAAGTCACCATCGGGTCTCGCCAACGCTTCATTAATAGTCAATGGATCATCATGAACATTGCTCTTCTCGGCATACATAACATTGCATCCATACCGATCGACTTGTCTGCGTTCTCTTACAGGATACCTTCTTTCTGATTCAGGTATTGTCACTTCCACTTCAGTGAATACGTCGTCAGGTACTCGCTCTGGTTCTACAGGTTCAGGTATCTCCTCCGTCAATTCTACGTCTACGGCATCACGATACACATCATCATGAGCCTCCTCAAATCTGCTTGTAGATCCGCTGGGTAAACTGGAAGGAACAGAATCTGTATTCAGGTTAATGACAACTTCCGAATTGTTCACGTTTTCTTTTTGGAGAAAGACGTTTTCCAGAAATTTAACATCTCTCGCAGTTGTCACTTTACCGGTCTTAGGATTCATCAGACGATAACCCTTCTGATTATCTGGATATCCAATAAAAATCATCGGTTCCGTCTTCATGTCTAGTTTGCGTCTCTTTTGTTTTGGTAACAATCTGTACGCCAAACACAGACCAGTAAGCTACAAGACTCCGCATAAACAAAGTTTTGTATTCGAACGCAGTCGTAAAACGTTGGTGGGGTCAGGGGGGCGGACGGCGCGTTATGATTGGCCGGCTCAAAAGTTCGGTGGTATGATTCCTTATGATTGGTGCCACTCGCTGACTGAGTGACGTTCCGATTGGCGGAGGGACGTATGATATGCAGTGGTAGAGCATATGCGTTGTGACCGGGGGTGTCCAGCTAACCAGCGTCTAGAGGCTTACTGGTCTATGACGCCAAACAACCAAAGATTTTCAGATGACTGACATCTACATCTTTTCCAGTCCAAAGCTTCTCGGGTACCGCATTGTTCAATGCTTTCGTGGGGCTTCTGTTTTTTAGATATACAACAGTATTTACAGCTTCAGCCCAATACTTTTTGCTGAGATTCGATTCTGACAGTAAAGTTCTTGCCTTTTCTATTATAGTCCGATTCGCTCTTTCTGCGACAGAATTTTGTTCCGGTGTGTACGGTACGGTCGTCTGATGTTTTATGCCTGCAGACTTCAAAAAAGATTGAAATTTACCATTACAGTACTCTGCGCCGTTGTCAGATCTCAGACATTTAATAGATTTACTTGTCTCATTCTCAACTTCCGCCTTGTATTCACGGAACTTATCGAAAGTTTCACTTTTTTTTTTTTTTTAAATAAACATGAGTCTTCCGAGTGTAATCATCGATAAATAGAAGAACATACCTCGAACCACCAAACGACGGCTCCTCTATTGGTCCACAAACATCGCTAAAAACCAACTGTAAGACCTCGTTCGCTCTCGTACCTTGGTTTTTAAAGGGACTTTTGCATGTCTTTCCTTCGATACATGCAATACACGGCTCGCACAAATCGGTACTCTTAAATTCCATACCGCTTACTAAAACTATCATTTTATACATATAATTACGCGATAAATGAGCTAGTCTTTTATGCCAAATGTTAGAAATATTTTCATTTTGTTTTGACAACGTCAAATTCACGACGTTATTTTTATTTTCTGTCAACTCATAAATACCGTCGACCTCTTGACATCTTGCAACAATTTGATTTTTATTTTGAATCATGCAACCTCCACAGTAAAAATTCATGCAATAATTCTTTTTGGTCAAATCGCTCACAGAAATTAGGTTCATGGATAAATCAGGAACATGTAAAACGTTTTCTAAAATTAATTTTTCGTTTTCGCTAACTCGTGGATTAGCATTTCCTCGTCCTTTCATCAATAATTTCTCGCCATTTGCTACTGCGATCTTCATGTTGCCCTTTTCAGGTGTATAAGACAACAATTTGCTTTTATCGTGGGTCATATGATTTGAACACCCACTGTCTAAATACCACTTATCTTTGTTTATCCCCTGTTTCGTATTCAGGCAGATATTCGCGGTTTTGGTCCGTTCCTTGCATTCGGACGCCTTGTGTCCTTGCTTGTGGCACTTAAAACACTTGTAGACAAACTTCTGCTTACGATCGTTAGTTTTAATGTTAGATCTTGCATTGTTCTGTACTTTACGTGTAGCTAAGGCTTGTTCGTACTCTGTGTTCAACTTACTCTGTCTACTTCCTTCTTGTAACAATTTCATTTTAATTTGCTCTAACGTGATCTCTTGTCCACTATTATCTACAGCCATGATGAGAGGGCTGTACCCTGCGGTCAATCCACCTAGCAAAATCGATATGATCCAATCATCAGGGATTTGAGCATCAATATCGGACAATTGTTGTGTCAGGAATGTAATTTTGGATGTGTAACTTTCCATAGAATCCAAATTCTCTAACTTACAGTTGAAAAGCTCTCGCTGAATATGTATACGTCTTCCCCAACCTTTGTCTTCATACGCTTTCTGTAAGCTGTACCAAGCTTCTTTCGCAGTCTTCGCATTGTAGACATGGGTAAAGCACTCTGGTTCCAACAACAAACATATTGTCGTTCGTGCCTGCCGGTCTACGTCAGCATTTACTACATCTTTAGAAATTACTTCCCACCAGTTTTTATTCTCCAAGTAATTTCGCACCAAGAATTTCCAGTTTGGGTAGTCGGACGATCCTTTCAGCTTCTTAATTCCACTTATACCTACTTCAGCTGGCATAATTGACATTTCGTAAGATTCACAGGCACACTATAAATATTCAAACCACTCAATAATTATGCTCTACCTGGGCAACCTGGGCCCATAACCTATTGGAAAATAGAGGCAATAATGAGAGAAGCAGTGTTCAGATAGTTGCTATATTTATTAGTGGTTTTACATTTTTTACACAAGTGACATGGTATGAACAAAAGCCATTACTATACTTATTTTAAATCAGTGACAGCAATGTGTAAGTATGATTACTATATTCATACAGGCCAGTGCATACATATATGCGACCTCCAATAATCTATACTATAATAATATTATGAAGAGGAAAGATTTGTATGTTTGTAATTGATAAACTCTGAAACTACTGAACCGATTTTAATAATTCTTTCACCATTAGATAGCTACTTTTCCAGAAGTAACAAAGGCTATATTTTATCTCAGTACGCGGGTGAAGCCGTGGGCAAAGTCTAGTCTTAAATATAATAATAAAATTGTTAATTGTTGTTCGATCTTTGTTCAAATAAAAGTGTGGGGTAGAAGGAATTGTTTACCATCAATTTTTCTACTACTACCCTCGTTTGGAAGCTGCAGATCGGCAACGCTAGTGCTCGCCGCGCCCATTGCGCCGGCATGGACAACCAGTTGGATCGTAGCCGCCGATTGATGCATACGTGACCGTGTCGCGCTCCTAGCACTTCTTCAGTTTCGATTTAACTCACATACTATAAACTATTGCTATTGAGACGTTCTCAAACCCTTATGTGACGAGTGTGGTGTGGCTATATTTACCCAATCACCTTAGTTGGACTGGAACATTCGGCCATGCTGAGCTGATCTGCGCCAAGAGCGACTGCGTGGGCGTGAAAGGTTGGTGGTATTCATTTATTTTACCCTGTGCAGCCTGAGCAAAGATCAGAAACCAGAGTAGCTTACTCCACACTTGGAAAACTATAATTATTCTTTCAGGTCCTTGGAACTATCCTAAAATTTACCAGCCCCCTATATCTCATACCCAACAATTGTTGTGCAATTAAGAGGATTCCTTCTTTATTGCACAACAAGATTACATACATTTCTTTAAAAAAACTACTTATGTGTTAGTGTAAAACTGGCGGTCTTATCGCTTCATGGCGATCTCTTCCAAACAACCATTGAATGGACTGGAATGTCATGGAAGAGACAAAGGATAGTTACACAGTTACAGTTAAATATACAGACAAGGGTGGTTACAGTTAAATATACACACGAAAGAAGATGAAGATAAGTTAAAAGTTGAATTCTCTTTACTTTTTCAGTCTCGGTCCCGGCTCAGTCCTATGTGAGCGTCCAGATACTGAACCAAGTGAGACTTACACCCCAAATGCGGAACCCACAGAGGAAGCGGGTGAACAGCAGCAGTATGAAGATGATGAGGAATATTCTCCAAAATCTAGTAAGAAAACTATTACTAGACTTGCTTAAAGACAAGATAATTTCGGAGTGTCTCTGCGTGATCGAATCAGAAATGAGGAGATTCGCAGGAGAACGAAAGTGACCGACATAGCCCGAAGAATTGCCAAGCTTAAGTGGCAGTGGGCGGGGCACATTGCTCGCAGAAATGATAGCCGATGGGGCAGTAAAGTTCTGGAGTGGCGACCGCGTACTGGAAGGCGCAGCGTGGGTAGGCCCCCCACAAGGTGGACCGACGACGATCTGGTGAAGGTCGCGGGAATCCGCTGGATGCGAAAGGCGCAGGACCGGTCGTTGTGGCGATACTTGGGGGTGGCCTATGTCCAGCAGTGGACGTCTTTCGGCTGAAATTATGATGAATGATGATGAAAGATAATTTATTTGCAAAACATGAGTAAACATGCTTCTCCTTGTTTTAGATTTTTGCATGTCGCAAGCGCTTAACGATGGTACGAAAACCAGTATAGAGAGAAAACGAAAACCAGAGCCTGTCTCGTATGAAACAATACAATACAATACAAATACTCTTTACTGTACACACAAATAATAGCGACATACCTACATGACTTATAAAAAGTAGATATGACAATACGACATTAAATAAAACCACGTACAGATTATCACGTCCTCTGACCGTATACAAAAATCCAGTTAATAGCTTAGCCACAGGAAATTATTTTAATTTCATTAATTTTGAATGTAGGACCATTTTTATGACTGCTGATAACGAGGTCGTGGGTTCAATTCCCACAGGACACAAATATTTGTGTGATGAACATAAGTGTTTGTGTTGATCTGGGTGTGTTGCTTATGTATTATAAGTATGTTTTTACAAAAAAAAAGTATATAAGTTTTATAACCATTGTATAGTATCCATACCACAAGCTCTGCTTAGTTTGGGACTAGATGGTGCTGTGTAAAAATGTCCCAAAGATTTTTTTTTCTTTTATAGGCAAAGATCGTTAGGTCAAAGACCTGTGCGAGTCCATACTATGATTTTGAACTCTCTTTCTCAATGATTACAAACGGTGTTACTTATTATTTCGATGTTTTAATATTAATTTTGTTCAAAAATTTCGTTTTTTAATTTTCAATAAACAACTTATTTGTGTTTAAAATGCTTCTTTAGTCTAGTAATAATCGTGTTTTCATTTATTGTCGTATTGTCATATTTACGTTGTATAGAAGATATGTACAATGGGTCGTCTTATAGCTCAAGGTGATTTCTTCCAGACAGCCTTAGGGTTGAACAATATTGCCCAGTAAAGAGAGGGGTAACAACTTACTTACGTAAGTAAGTAATTATATACTTGAAACTTACATACTAAGCTAGTTTCGTTTATAATGGTTTTGTACTATCGATATGCGCTGGCAATATGCAAAAATCTAAAACCAGAAATCTGTCAGGATAGTCGATCTCCAACTTTAGTGTTCTTCTAACTTTGGGTCGTACAATGCAATGGTATTTAGTGATTTGTTATCAGATTTTTGATATTTTTCAGATGCGAAGGGAGACATTCCAAAACGGAAACAGAGACGATACAGGTAAATTGAATTCATATTATTATTATATACTCGTGATAGCCTAGCGGTTGAGCACTTGCCTTCCGAGCAGGAGGGTCTGAGTTCAAACCCGGACCACACCACTGACTTTTAGAATTCATGTGTGGATCAGAATTTGATTACCTAATACTTGCATTACCGGTGAAGGAAAACATCGTGAGGAAACCTGCACACCTGAAAGTGCTCCATACAGTTCTCGATGGTGTATGTAGTCCGTCAACACGCACTAGGCCAGCGTGGTGGACTAAGGCCTTAACCGTCTCATTCTGAGAAGAGGCCCGTGCCCAGCAGTGGGACAGTAATGAGCTGGTTATGTTTATGGTTATATTAAGATTATGTACTCTTATACAACAAAACAACAACTTCTTCTTTCTTGCTGAAACGTGGTCGCACACAATGGGCCTGATAAGAAGGCTCAAAGTCAATCGAAGGGCAATGGAGAGGGCTATGCTCGGAGTGTCCCTGCGTGATCGAATCAGAAATAAGGAGATTTGCAGGAGAACGAAAGTAACCGACATAGCCCGAAGAATTGCCAAACTTAAGTGGCAGTGGGCGGAGCACATTGCTCGCAGAACAGATGGCCGATGGGGCAGTAAAGTTCTGGAGTGTCGACCGCGTACTGGAAGGCGCAGCGTGGGTAGGTCTCCCACAAGGTGGACCAACGACCTGGTGAAGGTCTCGGGAACCCGCTGGATGCGGAAGGCGCAGGACCGGTCGTTGTAACGATGCTTGGGGAAGGCCTATGTCCAGCAGTGGACGTCTTTCGGCTGAAATGATGATGATGATGATGTCTCTTATACTTAGAATACATTTATGTTGCTGTTGTAAACTCCTTTTGTAGCGATATGAAGATTACTAACAAAAAACCAAAAATAATCATTATTACTAAAGAAAAACCATAGTAGGTTGGTACTTGTATAAAATAATAGGTATTGGGTATATTATTTTATTATTCTTTAGACCAACATCAGACTAAAAATGGGGCGATTTAGTGTGTACAAATTTAGGTCACTGTATTCGCGAATTATAAAAGCGTAAATAACCTTCAAAGCGAACCTAGAGTTGTATAAACCCTCTGCAATATTAATTTAGCAATGGGAGCGCGATTTATTGGTTCAGATCACCATTATTGCTTGAATCTACAATTCGCAATTTAGTAGCTAAACTATTGTCATCTATGATAGTCGTTGTTTATGTTTCTGTTTTTGCACGGGGTCATAATATCTGATTTTTTCAAGTTACTAGAGAAACAGATAGAAAATTTTGCACTATTATTTACTCAGTTTATTTAGTATGAATTTGCTTAAATAGTTTACAAAATACGTAATTATACCTACAGTTATTGAGTTTTGAAAATTACAAATAATTTAATAAGCATATCATTAAAAGGCAAATTAACAGCAGTGATAGCCTATAGTGGTTGAACGCTTGCCTTCCCCCGGTCCGCATCTCTGACTTTTCGAATTCATGTGCGGATTTATATTCGATTATCACTTGCTTTAACGGTGAAGGAAAACATCGTGAGGAAACCTGCACACCTGAGAGTGCTCCATACAGTTCTCAATGGTGTGTGTAGTCCGCCAACCCGCACTAGGCCAGCGTGGTGGACTAAGGCCTTAGCCTTCTCGTACTGAGAAGAGGCCCGTGCCCAGCAGTGGGACAGTAATGGGCTGGTTATGTATGTATGTATGTATGTATATCATTAAAAGGAGTTACAATCCGCAATACATTTATGGGAAGGCAATATTTAGGTCCCGAAAAACGTGCAACGGCATCGCGGCAGACCCAGGCGAAGATGGCGGGACGAGCTGGACTCGTATAGAAAAGACTGGTTACAATTTCACTTGACCGGAAAGAGTGGAATAAGGAAAGGGAGGCCTTTGCCCTGCAGTGGGTCAATATAGGCTGAAAATAATAATCATCATCATCATTTCAGCCGAAAGACGTCCACTGCTGGACATAGGCCTCCCCCAAGCATCGCCACAACGACCGGTCCTCTATAATAATAATAATATTAACTGACTAACATTTTTCATCACAATTCATACAACTATAATGACACTATTTAGTATTTTGTAACTTAAAAAATCATTAGAACATGCTAACAATTATCCAGTAATAAGATTTCTAGAACAATAAATAAAATAATATGCTGTTTGTTTTCAGGACTACGTTTTCCAACGTGCAGCTGGAGCAACTCGAGTCGGCATTCCATAAGACTCACTATCCTGATGTATTCTTCAGAGAGGAATTAGCTATGAGGATAGATCTTACCGAGGCTAGAGTTCAGGTAATTAGGTTTTTATTAAGATTTGATTCTGAACATAACTATTAGGTTTTAGTGAATATACTGTACATATGCAAGAATAATTTTTTATCACCATCCAAATAATAAAATACGTAATTATTTATTACTTTAACATATGCGGAGCAAAATCTAAAGATATAAATTGTGGAAAGAAAAAAAGGACTGGGTGGATGGTGGTTAGTGGATAAAGCACTTATGTAATGAACCAAGACTCACAGATTTAAATCTTGCTCATGAGTTTTTGAGCAAAGTTTTCTTTCAAAGATTCATAGATTTATTTTGCCAACTAAGTGTAAATATTGGTGGTAGGTTATAAATATAGTTCTTACAAACTTAGTCGCCTTTTTCAGGCATTGCAAAATTTTTGGACTTAATTAATTACAATTTAGTATATTAATATTAGATAAGTATTGAGCTTATACATCTAAAATAAAATTAGTAGATCGCCGTATTAATTTTGGCGGAAATTTATTTAGATAATATAAAAACTACTGGATAATTTCCACAGTTTATATCAATAAAATCTGTGGTTAAGGATTGGATTGGATTGTTTTTTTTAAGGTTCCATGTCTCGAAAGGAAATAATTCCGTTATTTAGGATCAATTTGTTATCCGTTTGTGAATACCCTTTTTATTATCATTGTAGTATTGTAAAAACAATTAATTGTAAGTTTTTCTATTATATACCTACCAACAAATGTATTGTAGCTGTTTTTAGCCTTTTTTTGAAGTCGGTTAAAAATAAAATGAAAGTAATGACTTACTGAATGCAGTGCACTAGTTTTGATTACCACTTGAAGGAGCTTTTTTACATTGTGTACAAATGACAATCTCTTTTTCAGTATTATGCAGTCATGCATGTTTACAGAGTGGGTATGATAATACGACATTAAACAAAACCACGTACAGAGTGTCACGTCCTCTGACCATATACAAAATATCAATCAAATCCAGTTTATAGCATAGCCACAGGAAATTATTTTAATTTCATTAATTTTGAATGTACGACTATTTTTCTAGCCAAAGACCTGTGCGAGTCCATGATTTTAAACACTCTTTCTCAATTATTACAGATGATTACAAACTGTGTTACTTATTATTTCGATGTTTTAATATTTAATTTGTTCAAAAACTTGTTTTTTTTTTTTAATTTTCGATAAACAACTTATTTATGTGTTTAAAATGCTTCTATAGACTAGTAATAACCGTGTTTTCATTTATTGTCGTATTGTCATCTCCTGTCTCCACGTTGTATAGTCATGCATGTGTTGAGCATGTATGAAGAATCAGTTAGTAGAATATAATGATTTTATTTTAAAAAAACTTTCGTTCTAGGTTTGGTTCCAAAACCGCCGTGCGAAATGGCGTAAGCAGCAGAAGGCTGGTTGTGAAGGATATCCTGTTGCTGCAAGGGATCCAAGGTCTCCTGACGAGAGGTCACCATCAGCTCTCGCTCTGGAGATGAGGGATTTTATCACCATACCTGGTAAGTTAGCAGGTCATATACCAACACGTTGTTTTAGTCGTTCTGAAAACAAATAATATGGACTCTAAGTATATCAAAACAATAATCGACTATTAGTGTAAATTAAAAAAAAAAAAATTAAAAAAGAAAGCAAAGATGGAATAACAATAGAATAAGATAGAACAGAATAGATTCGGTCAGAATCAGAATTACTAACATTTTTCTTTTAAAAAAAAACTAAAAGTTTTAAACTTGGTCCGATTGTATTCCATCCTACTATAATCCTACTAATATTATAAACGTGAAAGTTTGTGAGGATGTATGGATGTGTGGATGTTTGTTACTCTTTCACGCAAAAACTACTGTATGGTTTTTAATGCAGATGATTTCGCCATTGTTCTTTGGCATATAGATAGAACATAGGCCGGATTAACATATTTGTTACTTTTGATCCCGGGAAGATGACCAACTCCCGAGTGATGCGCGATAAACGACATTCACGTGGGCGAAGTCATGAGCATAGGCTAGTACTCTATAGATCAACAAAAGATAGGTACCTTAATTAAAAAGAAGGTGAACACAGACATGTTTTGTGGTACTGAACCCTTAGTGCGAGAGTCTGACGCGAACTTAGCCGGTTTTTTCCAGGTTATAATAGTACTACTACTGTTTGGCGTGCCACCAAGATAGTTTTCCGAAGAATTGAAAAGTTATCTTCATAAAATTAGTACATACTTGTTGCTTAGTTCATAAATATTAATGTCTTTTTGTTTGAGTATTACTATTTTGGTTCTTATTATTCTGTGTTGTTCTAATATATTTTTGTAACAACACAGAATAATTCCAGTAATTTGAAGACAGCAAAAACGTAGGGTGCATTAAAAGAGCCTCTACGAGTGACGCTATTTAATTGATCGTCCGGCGCACCCTGGGCAGTCAGCCCCGCTACCAACCTGCTGACTGGCTAATCTTTTCCCCACGGCATGAGCTATTATCATTATGTAGCTCATGTCGACACGATAGAAGAAGAAGCAAAAACGTTATTTCTTTATTGCTTATTTCATAATTACTTATCTTTTACAGTTTCATCAGCACAAATGATAAACTTGAGTGAGGCTCATACTCAAGTATACGCAACAAAATCAAAGTCATCGCCTCCAGCTATACAAATATCAGCGTTACCAACGAGACAGAACCCTCAGGCTGACCTCCCATCATTTTCCATACCCCTGCAATACAACCTCGGAAGCTTCAAAAAGATTGGCGAAGACGTGCAATTGGACCTTGAAACTACAGATCAGACAAATTGGGATACAAGAATGATACCTCATTTCAACCTGATGAATTTAAAACCTTTGGTTGAAACCAGAGAAAATGTTGCCATGGAACTTAAATATGAAGTAAAGAATGAAGGTAGCGTTAATTTCAATGAAATACATGCGGTGCAAGCTATAGAAACTGAAGATATTTTAGGTAAAGAAATGGTAAATGTAGGACAGACTATATCACCAGATTTTGAAATACAAAGGTATCAGAATTATCAAAATGAGAATGAAAAACGATTCAGAGAACAAAGTTTTGAAGATTCTGTTATGGATGATGGTAGGAATGATTTTGTTTGTGATGGTGATTTTCTTTGTAAGAATAATTATGAGAAGGCCGACGAGAAACATAGTGAATTTGAGGAGTGTCATCTGTTAGATAATGATAATAGTGTTGGTATTAATAATTTTGAAAGTAATTTGTAGATAAATGAAAAATAATATAACGCTGTAATGATCTCATAAATCCATTGAAAGTAGAATTAATTTCAATGAGATACAAATAATGCAAGCTATAGAAATTTAAGATATTTTAGGTAAAGAGATAGTAAAATGTAGGACATATTATACCACCGAAATCCGCGGATGCGGAAGGCACAGGACCGGTCGTTGTGGCGATGCTTGGGGGAGGTCTATGTCCAGCAGTGGACGTCGTTCGGCTGAAATGATGAATGATGATGATGACTATATCACCAGATTTTGAAATACAAATGTATCAGAATTATCGAAGTTAGCATGAAAAAAGATTGAGAAAAAAATATTTTAAAATTATATTATGGAAGATGGTAGGAATGATTGTGTTTGTGATGGTGATTTTCTTTGTAAGAATAATTACAAGAAGGCTGATGAAAAACAGTGAATTTGAGGAGTGTCATCTGTTAGTTAATGATAATACTGTTCGCATTAATAATTTTAAGCATTTTGTAGATAGATGAAAAATAATATAATTTCTGTAATGATCTCATAAATCCATTTGAGGAGTTTTCCGACACTTAAGTCCACCTTTTTAACCGACGAAAAAAAGGAGGAGGTTCTCAATTCGACGCGTATATATATATATATATATATTTTATGTATGACCACGCATAACTTTTTACAGAGTGGTCCGATTTTGATGATTCTTTTTTTAATAGATAGGGTATATCTCGAAGTTGGTCCCATTTAAATTTCAAAATCAAAATCCACCCCTAAAGGTAGTAAAACAGGGGATGAGTGTTTGTTCACCCACTGAATTCTTACCTGTTAACCGATTCTGTTGAAACTTGACACACATAATATAGTTCTAGACACTACGATATAATGGAGACCTTAGATTAAAACCACAAAAAAATTAAAAATAAAACTTTTTAACAAAAAATTGAACCGACGAAAACCGAAACTGAAAAGCGAAAAATAACTAATTATGAGTCGGCGCCAAACAACCAATCAACGAAGATCATTAAATTACTTTAAATAAATAATAAAAACAACGTCACATCAAATACAACGTGAAATTTTCAACGATAAACAATAACTTTCCAAAAATGCGTTCTCCGCTCGGCCACTTGCAATTTGCACGCACTTTGCTTGTTAAAAGTTCGTTTGGCGCCGACTCATAATTAGTTATTTTTCACTTTTCAGTTTCTGTTTTCGTCGGTTCAATTTTTTGTTAAAAAGTTTTATTATTGTATTGTTTAATTTGTATTTTGTACATATTTATATTTTATATAGATTGTTGATAGTAAGTTAGTTGTAAGATATGGTATTTATATTGTATAAACTGTTATGTAGTGTAATGTAATAATATTATGTATTACCTATTAATTGATAAACATATTCAAAGACAATCCATTTGATAATAAAATTCTCAAAAGTATATAGTAATATAAACTTGTACATACAGGTTAGAAAATTTTAATTTAAATCAGTTTCTAGTGAATGATTATCTTTCAATTCTATACTTGCAGTCATAAGTAATTAGATAAATGATTGGCTTTAGTTATTTACTAGTACAGTCGACTGCATGACAGTGGTAACACTTCAATTCGAAAACCGCCCTTCATCATCATCATCATTTCAGCCGAAAGACGTCCACTGCTGGACATAGGCCTCCCCCAAAACCACCCTTATTGCTTACGAAATAAAGATGCTGCTAATGTCAAAGTGTTACCACCGACGTGCGGTCGACTGTACTGTGGAGCTTTATATAGTTCATGACAAAACATAGATTGTTTTATGTATGTTTTTTAATGTACACAAATATTATGTTCGCTTGTGAATTGTGATACTGTTACGTTTATTTTACGTCATTCGTAAAAGTGGTTCTAGTCATAAATAAATCAAAATATAAAAATAATTAATAATTTAAACTAGACTTATTTCTTTATCAATAATGTCGTTCCTTTATTTCTGACACTCCTTCTTCTTTCTTTATTTCTGACACTGAAATCGCATGTGTATTTGCTTCCATTTTTTTTGTTTTACAGAATTAGTATTTATATTTTCTTATAATTTGTTGACAGAATTTTTATTTCTTTAATTTTATATTTATTGTCACGTGTATTTCTGCTATCAATGCAAGCTTTTAATCAACAATGTCTTTCTGATTTTGTTATATATTTAAAAGTAATATAATATATCAAATAATCATACTAATATTATAAATGTGAAAGTTTTTTGGATGTTTGTTACTCAATCGCGTTGCAATGGCTGAACGGATTTGGATGAAATTTCGCATACAGATAGAACATAACACGGATTAACATATAGGCTACTTTTTATCCCGGAAAGATAAAGCCATAGCATAGGTTAGTTTTGTAAGTAAATTCAAACATTCAAAGTTTAAATAAAAAAACTTACTGACGTCTGTGGCTTCGCTCCCGTGGCATAAAATATATACTAACGACCCGATATGTCCCGTCCCGTCCTGACATGTCCCGTGGTATGTCGATAAAGTATCCTATTCATTGTCTTAATTCAAAACATGGTCTATCTCATTCAAATCCGTTTCGCTGTTTCATCGTGATTGAAGGACAAACACACAAACAAACATCCATACTTTTACATTTATTATAATAGTAGGATAGCGTCGTATTTGTTATACGCTACAAGAAGTTTCAAAAGAAGTAATATTAAAGATCTTCCAAAGTTTACTGGAGATTCAAGAATATTCCTAGGTAAACAAAAACTTGAGATAAAGTTGTCGTTTTCAGTTTTTGTGCCTAGGTTTTGTTTGGTAAAGTTTTGATACTTGTCGTAGTTTTTGTGTCTTGAGAACTTGTGACTATTAAATTATTAAATAGTTTCTTTCAAAATTATTATGACAAAAATATTAGATTGTATAGATTTTCGAATACGTCTGGAAGCAGTTACAGAAACTATACCGATTGCATTCTTTATAAAAAGTGAAAAAAAAATACATTCTAAATAATGGTCTATCAATGAAACTGAACATTTCCCAAGAAAAATATAATATCAGGATTTTTTATATTTTTGATATCCTATATAAAAATTTGTTTGGAAATAAATGAGGTTTCTGAAAGGGAACTTAAGGGAAGTATTTTTTTTACTGAGTAAAGGTTAAAATATATAACCTTTTAACCTAGCCTTTTCTTAACAGGTTGGGGTCGACTTACAGCATAAAATTAACTAAGGAAATATTCATTAACAGAATAACTTAATATATACCTACAAGTACCGTCATTTTCAATAACAGATGTTTCTTCATTCAACAATATTTCTCCACTAATTTTCCAAGGCAAATCCTTCAATCCTTTAGCTCAAGGCATTACGTTCAATTTGAACCCACAAGTAAGTAAATAACAATTTAAATGTGAGCTTATCTAAATCTCGAGTGCAAGGCGGCCATTGCGCTTCATGTAAACACCCTTTTTGTCGGCCGCTTATGGGTGAAGACATCGGTGCGACTTTGCGATTTGCGTTTTTTCTTGATGTTTTTTTTTGTGGTAGAATATTACCTAACTGGCTGATACCTCAATCAGTGCAGGAGGCGTCAGAGAAGAATTCCAGGCGGTACACGCCTGCTCTTATTGTATTAGAATATTCGTCGATATTATGTATTCACCATATGAAATCCAATTAATCTGAATTCAGGTATGGGGGTCATATGTTGGTCGTAATTGTTATTAACCGACGAAAAAAAGGAGGAGGTTCTCAATTCGACGCGTATTTTTTTTTTTTTTTTTTTTTTATGTATGACCACGCATAACTTTTTACAGAGTGGTCCGATTTTGATGATTCTTTTTTTAATGGATAGGGTATATCTCGAAGTTGGTCCCATTTAAATTTCAAAATCAAAATCCACCCCTAAGGGTAGTAAAACAGGGGATGAGTGTTTGTTCACCCACTGAATTCTTACCTGTTAACCGATTCTGTTGAAACTGGACACACATAAATATAGTTCTAGACACTACGACATAATGGACACCTGAAGTTAGATTTTAACCACAAAAAAATGAAAAATAAAACTTTTTAACAAAAAATTGAACCGACGAAAAAAGAAACTGAAAAGCGAAAAATAACTAATTATGAGTCGGCGCCAAACAACCAATCAACGAAGATCATTAAATTACTTTAAATAAATAATAAAAACAACGTCACATCAAATACAACGTGAAATTTTCAACGATAAACAATAACTTTCCAAAAATGCGTTCTCCGCTCAGCCACTTGCAACTTACACGCACTTTGCTTGTTAAAAGTTCGTTTGGCGCCGACTCATAATTAGTTATTTTTAGCTTTTCAGTTTCTCTTTTCGTCGGTTTAATTTTTTGTTAAAAAGTTTTATTTGTAAAACCAGATGTAATCTCCGGTAGAATCGGCTTCTTCTAAACTGATCTGAAAATATCAACAACAACGTGTATCAGAAATGCGTGGTCATATTTTAAGAGCTCATGCAGGGCATAGCATAGAACAACTTTTACTATGGGACCGAACCTGAAATCGCGAAAAACATATCAGCTGTTCCCTACTAAATCATCGATGTCACTCGAAAAAATGAATGGATCAGCTGATATTTTTTTCGCGATTTCAGGGTTGGTCCCATAGTAAAAGTTGTTAGATAGCATCCCCTGAATAAGCTCTTCAAATATGACCACGCATTTCTAATACACGTTGTATATATCAATCCGCGACAGTTTTAATAATTAATTGAAATTGTATCTAGTTTGCTATCGAGGTACAAATTGACAGACAGTAGTGCTCCCATCAGTAAAAAAAATATTGCTCACCGAGTACAAAATTTATCGAAAATCTGGTTCTACAGAATTGTAGTAAAGGTAATGTTGTTTAATTAGAAACTATTAACTCAGGTAACTATCAACTATTAAAAAAGGCGGATGGAATCTCGCTGAACAAGAAGTGAAACACCCATAGTAAGACAAAAAGCCGCGAATACGCAACAAATCTCATGTGACGGTAGTCATTGTCGTAATCACAAATAAAATGACAATATATATCTGGTGTGTTAAAATTCTGTCGAAATTAGTAGTGGGTTTAAGAAAAAACGAGGTGCTTCAATCTTCAGAGTTTGTGTTGGTCTGGGTGTTTCTTATGTATTATAAGTGTTTGTGTTGTTCTGGGTGTTTCTTATGTATTATAAGTGTTTGTGTTGGTCTGAGTGTTTCTTATGTATTATAAGTGTTTGTGTTGGCCTGAGTGTGTCTTATGTATTATATGTGTTTGTGTTGGTCTGGGTGTTTCTTATGTATTATAAGTATGTATTTACAAACAAAAAAAAGTATATAAGTATTATATCCAATGTCTAGTACCCATATCACAAGCTCTGCTTAGTTTGGGACTAGATGTTTCTGTGTAAAAAAGTCCCGAAGATATTTATTTATTTTTATTTATTTTTTCTTAGCGAGATTCCGTCCGCTTTTTTACGACGCACCAAATCATTATGCCGCACAATCGCAACTCTGCATTCGCCCTAACATTCTAATTTCACATACTACGGTTTGTACAAAAATCGATACAACACAAATTCGTAACATGCGGCATAAGCCTTATACTAATTTTCTCAGCTAAAAATATAAGTTTTAAACACGAGTAGCTTATTATGGCGGCTTTCTTTATGAAATCACGCCATGCAACCAGAAATAGTTCGCACTTTTTATAAAGTGTTTTGATATTTATAATTTAGCTTCTGTTCGTTTTTTAGGGTTCCGAAGGAACCCTTATAGTTTCGTCATGTCCGTCCGTCTGTCCGTCTGTCCGTCTGTCCTAATCCTTTACAGCTTAATAACTTCTACAATTATAAACATAAGTAAATGAAATTTTGTTAAAAAATAGTCTACATATAGATCTCAATTTTAAAAGAATAAAAAAATCGTTTTTACGTATTTTAGGGGTGGCGTCCATACATGTGAAATGGGGATGCAAAAATTTTTTCGCTGCGCCCCCTCGTGTGGGGTATCATTGAATAGGTCTACTAAAATGAAGGTAATGTTTGATACACCACTTTTTTATCAGGTGTACCATCTGCGAAATATAGCCCGCCAAAGTGGCTTGCAATGTGTCCCCCCCCGTGCCATTTCTAAAATATGCAACGTAGAAACTTATAATCTTCCACATTGATAGAACTTTGTAAAAACTCTCTTTTAAAATTATTTCGAGTATAATGTGATTATAATTTTTTGAGTTATAGAGAGAAAACTGAAAAATACTTAAAACGTCCTAGTTCAAAGGTCATTGACCTTAGAGAAAAATGTTCTTGGCAAATAATGCTCTTTTAGCTACTTTCTATTTGAAAAAATCACAAAAAGAAACTTTGAAATGAAACACTTCTTAAATTTGGCTTCTTGAATTTATCACTAGATGGCGCTACTAACAACACGCTCTGAGTCGCGAATGCTGCCGATTATTGCAAAAACTAAAATAGCCATGATTAATATTCTATAATACTGAGCATGGCCCGACATGCTCTTGGCCGGTTTTTAATAAACGCTTTAGTAGTTTTTTATAATATAAATAAGCAGAAACTATAAAAAATGTGACATTTTACACAGCACCATCTAGTCCCAAACTAAGCAGAGCTTGTACTATGGGACTAGACAGTTGATATAATACTTACATTCTTTTTTTTTTGTAATTACATCTAATTGTAATTGTACACCCAGACAAACACAAACACTTATGTCCATCACACAAATGTTTGTGTCCTGTGGGAATCGAACCCACGACCTCGTTATCAGCAGTCCGACACTCGAACCAATAGACCACAGAAGCCGTCAATTCACTTCATACCTTGCCAAGGTAAAACACATATTTTCTTTTATTTTGAACTGGTCATAGTCGGTAGCTATAAGCTAGGAGACCGGCCGTGCGTGTTGCCAACGTGACCCACGTCACGACTTCTCAGAACCAATACCGTCAACTTTATATCGCTGTTACAATCCACTACGTGGCTTTTGTTTTCAGACGAAGGTTTTACAACCAGTAATAGTGGCTATTTGTTTTATGTACAGTAAAGTTGCTATGTCCAAAAACAAAGCGTTTTTAGTTAGTTTTTTGAAGACCAACAGTGTTGTTTAAAAGATCATAAGTTGTAACTTAAGATACATACCGGTTACCACATATCGGTTTTCCTTCGCCAGAACTTGTGGTTTATCAAATCGAAGAAAATGGTTGGGTTAAAAAAAAATTAATTAATAATATTGTACGGTAGATTAAAATATTTTTTTAGAAATATTTGTAACGACGCTTGTCATCTTAGTCTACCTGCGACCACGAAATGCTGCAAAGCTTTCGAAACGTCAGGGTAACCAATTTAAATAATATACGCGATTTAATCCGGTTAAACTTTGTTTTATTATAATGTGTAGTGATCGCGAAAACCTAAGAAGTTATTATTGGATAGTTATTAGCTATGTATGTATTTTGTCTTGTATTGTATATAATCTTACTTATGTTTCATTTGTGCGTAACGTTGTGGCTCTGCTCTGTGCATAGCAATTTGCAGCATTTTGCGCGGATGTGACGCAAATTTTACCACACTTCTTGATTCTTTTTATCTGTATTTGTCTCTTATTTTTTTTTTGATAATTTCTTGCGTCATTCTAGACGCAAATAAATATGTTTTTATATCTTTCTTTTCTTTTTATACTTGTAAGTTCGATTCGACTCATGTTTTTTTTTTGAATCTGTGAATGTTTAATAAAAAGAAATGCCCGTTTGAGCTGATTTAATTTTCATCTTCACCAGCTCATTACTATCCCACTTGTGGGCATTGGTCTCGTCTCAGAATGAGAAGGCTCAATTTTAATACAGTAAAAAAAAAATTTTTAGACTATTATTTTCACCATTGGATTCTGGCAGCTCAACCTTTTTCACATTCGCTAAATAACCATCACTTAGGTAACACCTCCCGTACTGAAATAAACCAAATCATGTAATTCTAAATTTAGATCTTGATCCATAAGAATAAAACTACTTCGATACTGTTAATCCTAATGGAAAAATATTCACCAATAATAAAATACTTATTTTTAGCAAAGGGAATTCCATTTGGCATTTTGTTGCGAACTTTAGTCTTACGCTTACTGTCAATCTTAATAGAAATGTTGGCAAAATATTCTATATAAATTATCATCATCATCATCATTTCAGCCGAAAGACGTCCACTGCTGGACATAGGCCTCCCCCAAACATCGCCACAACGACCAGTCCTGTGCCTTCCGCATCCAGCGGATTCCCGCGACCTTCACCAGGTCGTCGGTCTACCTTGTGGGGGGCCTACCCACGCTGCGTCTTTCAGTACGCGGTCGCCACTCCAGAACTTTACTGCCCCATCGGCCATCCGTTCTGCGAGCAATGTGCCCCGCCCACTGCCACTTAAGTTTGGCAATTCTTCGGGCTATGTCGGTTACTTTCGTTCTCCTGCGAATCTCCTCATTTCTGATTCGATCACGCAGGGACACTCCGAGCATAGCCCTCTCCATTGCCCTTTGAGTGACTTTGAGCCTTCTTATCAGGCCCATTGTGAGCGACCACGTTTCAGTACCGTAAGTAATTACTGGCAACACACACTGGTCAAAGACTTTCGTCTTGAGACACTGCGGTATTTTGGACGAGAAGATATTGCGTAGCTTCCTGAACGCTGCCCAACCGAGTCGGATTCGACGATTGACTTCTTTCTCGAAGTTGGACTTACCTAGCTGGACAGTTTGTCCTAGGTATACATAATCGTCAACAACTTCGAGTGTAGATTCTCCGATGTTTACGGGAATGGGTGCTATATGGGAATTCAACATAACCTTTGTCTTGTCCATATTCATTTTAAGACCCACTCTATCAGAAGCTCTACTGAGGTCATCGAGCATTGTACCGAGGTCCTCCATCGTCTTAGCCATGACTACTATGTCGCCGGCAAACCGAAAAAAATAAATATAAATTATATTATATTGTATATTTTCTGTCTGCAACTTTTTAAAAATAGCTTTTAGAAGAAGCTTGGTTATGTGGATACTGTTCAGAAGACCAATTCAAGTAATCTCTTCTCTTTCAAAGATCTTAATTTCTAGAATTAGTGTGGTTTTTTTACAAATTAAGAACCTTAAATGACTCGGAGACAAAAAACTGTACGTTAAAGGCCCGTACAAACCGAAAGCAGGTCAGTATCAGCGCGGGACATAAGCAGTGCTGCAGACGTCACACTAGAAGGTAGGCAGTTTTAAAGCGTTTTGACGGCGGGCCCGCCATAGAAATGCTTTTATTAGGATATATTTTGTCGGTTGTCTTTTCGTTCAGTGATTGCTTGATGTAAGCCCCTAACATCCATTCGGATCGTTCGTAATCGCAAAAGACCTCGTCAGTCTTGAAAGTGGTAGCCACTCCCCACTTTTAATGGCAGTGGTAGATGGTAGTGATAGCCTGGACTACCAACTATCTAATCCTGATCAGGTGACGAGCCTATTGCAATCTTAGTGCCTTCATCTCTAAGCAGGAACTCCTGTCTCCCGATCCCATTTATTGGTTTTTTATGGACTACAATTATCTTTGATCGACCAAAATATGCCGCAAAGATTCATACAACCAAAATTACACAGTAGTATAACCAAACTCGATTCAACAAGACATTATTTTAGGAAATGACTTCAAGCAAAGTGTTTTCAATTATTACTGCATTTTTTTCCAAGCCTTAGTGAAAATTTACCACGTCTGTACTGTTTTGGATAGCTTATAAAATGAGTATGCTATTTCTGTAATTTGTACGCCAAATGTCATACATTTTTTTCGAGTAATTCTCTGCAATGTAAAGTGTACTTAGATGATTTTGTTTTATAACTTGTGATTTATGACCATTTATTTCCGAGGTAATGAAAATTTTGGCCATGGGTTTTCTATGATAGGAATTAATCATTCAACAGCTTTCAGGAAAATGCCAATCGAGTGCCCAGAACAGGATATATTTTTCCATCCGAAAACGGAAAATCTTAATATATAAAACAAAGTCGGGTACGTTTTTCTCCTAATAACAATAATGTCTACGTAGACTACAACGGATCTCCGCGGGACATATTGTAGTGCACAAGTGTGTGCGCTTTGCGCAAACATAGGTGTACTCTCTATTCCCTCATACCCTTAATCCGATGGGACGCCAATCTGACATGACCGGAGAGAGATCAGGCGCAGAAACAACGGCTTTTACATACTCTCCGAGGCACGGGAATGTAGCACCGTAACTTCTTGACTCCAGGCTACTCCTGAGAAATTTACTTGAAGAAAAATCGCAATAACACTTAACTTTTCCCCAAGAACCCACGACATGACATCACAATCTGCAGTTGAACCGTTACGGCTAGACAACCGAAGCAGTCCGTCTCTCCTATGTAGTCCTTAAAGCAACAAGTATCTTGTAAATTCAAGATAAACCTCCAACTAAATAGTTAACAGATTATACGAGAGGTACTAAGGGTAAATTTACCTTTAACAGACGCTTGAGTGACCCTTGAATGATTTATTATTGTTACAAGTATGTACAAACAATATTGCGGGGACATTTCAACGTTCTATATTAGTTCGTGTGATCGACGAATCAGGTCAGCCCGTCTGGGTCATACAATTTAAATATACTTCAACTTGGATTTTTCTTGAATTTGAACTTCATTACAAAGGTAGTAAAGTTGTAAGTTCTTTGTCAGAGTTAGAGGTAGGGTTTGCGCTTTTATAAGTAGGCAGGAAAGTTAAGACTGAGATTTGTAACTCATCTGTTAGTTTTTTTGTTGTTTGAGTTCCTAAGTTGCTCCCGAATTGTAACGATTTTTTTTCACTTAAGGTATGTATTTTTTTATAGGATAGCGAAACGAGCTAAATGTGGGCCTGGTATTAAGCGGTTACCTTCGCCTATAACAATTTCAGTACCAACTAGGTTGTGGCCTAAATGGTACCGCAAGTCGGTTCGCCAAACTGAGACATGAAGATGAAAAGTCTTGTACCAGGCCCCTCAGAAAGTATTGCGAAAAAAAGTTTTTATATATGGGAGACTGGCCAGTTATAATGTTTTTCGAAAATATGATTATTTATAAGTAAAAATAAGTAAGTTCCAATTTCAAAATTTCCCTCCACATTTTTTGCGAGTTAATTCAAAGTATTGTGTCTCACTGAAATATGGATCTGCGCCGGGAACATTTTAGAGCTATGATTTTATACGATTTCAAGTGTCGCCTGAAACCGGATGAATCGTACGATAGACTTCAAATGGCATTCATGGATGAAGGCCCTTCCAAGGCAACCGTGTATCGTTGGTATAACGAATTCAAGCGCGGTCGACCAACTTTGGGGGATGACGAAAGAAGCGGTCGCCCTTTGACGGCTGTTACCGAAGAAAACGTGCTAGCAGTGAAAAATTTAATCCAAGACAATAGGCGAATTACATATCAGGAGATTCAACACATATTGAAGATTGGATCGGGAAGCGTTCACGAGATTCTACACAGCCATCTTCGCGTGAGGAGGATAGTATCACGCTGGGTGCCGCACAACCTCACCGATGCTCAGAAGCAGGCCCGGGTGGAATGGTGCCGTGATATGCTTAACAAATTTGAAGCAGGCTCGTCTCGGCGTGTTTACGACATCGTTACAGGTGATGAGTCCTGGATTTATCAATACGACCCAGAAACCAAGCGCCAGTCGACTGTTTGGGTGTTTCAAAATGAGCCAACGCCTACCAAAGTGAAGCGATCTAGAAGCGGGGGTAAGATTTTGATCGCTAGCTTTTTTAATTTGACTGGCCACTTGGTATCAATTCCCTTACGGGATCAAAGAAGCATTAATGCCGAATGGTATACTACCAAATGTTTGCCAGAAGTTTTCTCTGTTATAAGCAACAAGCGACCAAACACAGGGCTCCGCGGGCTACTGCTCCACCACGACAATGCACCTGCGCACACCGCACTCAAAACGAGGGACTTCCTGGACAGCACGCCAGTCAAACTCCTGGGTCACCCTCCTTACAGCCCTGATCTAGCACCGTGTGACTTCTTTTTATTCCCAAAAATAAAAAATCAGCTCAAAGGGATACAATTTTCGTTGCCGGAAGATGCGCTGGCTGCGTTCGAGCAGGCTGTAAACGAGGTGTCTGCGGCGGACTGGAAAAAGTGTTTTGAAAACTGGTTTAGGCGCATGAATCTTTGTATAGAGGCTGGTGGAAAGTACTTTGAAAAGATTTGATAAAAATATATGTACGTATAGAACAATTTTTTTTAGTTTCGCAAAACTTTCTGAGTGTCCCACGTATGATTGTAATTTCACCGGCATCCATACCCTTCACACCAAAACACAGCAATGCATCACTGTTTGGGAGCAGAAGTAGGTATGGTCTACTTATCATGAGTATTCGTGTGTAATGTAACAATTTAAAATACGATGTTGACAATAATGCGAATGCTCTTCTGCCAGTATATTGAGCTGTGCGACAGCTCAGCATTATTCGCTTTTGTAACTGCTTGAAATTGAGCATAACTTGATACTAAACTGCTCACATTAGAAACTGCAAACATTCGTGCATGTAACAGTGATTGATATAGTTGATATCAACAGTTACAAATGGTGCACACTATGTTTACTCGGTTTATCGTACTCACTACAGCAATGTTCGAAGTTATAAAATTCCAAGTATGCGCACTGTAATGCTCATCTTAACGTACTCTCTACTGCAATGTTCGAAGTTGTAACATTCCAAGTCTACGCACTATAATGCTCATTTTAACGTACACACTACAGCAATGTTCGAAGTTGTAACATTCCAAGTCTACGCACTATAATGCTCATCTTAACGTACACACTACTGCGATGTTTGAACTTGTACCATTCTAAGTCTGCACACTGTAAAGCTCGGCTTAACGTAATCACTACTGCAATGTTCGAAGTTGTAACATTCCAAGTCTACGCACTATAATGCTCATCTTGACGTACAGACTACTGCGATGTTAGAAGTTGTAACATTCCAAGTCTGCGCACTGTAAAGCTTGACTTAACGTACTCACTACTGCAATGTTCGAAGAAGTTGTAACATTTCAAGTCTGCGCACTGTAAAGCTAGGCTTAACGTACTCACTACGGCAATGTTCGAAGTTGTAACAATCCAAGTCTGCGCACTGTAATGCTCGGCTTAACGTACTCACACTCACTGCTGTATTGTTCGAAGTTGTAACATGCCAAGTCTGCGCACTGTAATGCTCGGCTTAATGATTTCTTTTTGAAAACCAAAGCATATGCAACCATGGCTTCTCTGTGGATTTTCTTTCCTAGCACTTTGTACAATTATTAACCGGTTCAATGACTTTATGTGTGTAAAATTTCACACAAAATTATTCAGCAGTTTCAGCATGATTGAAGGACAAACAGACATTCATACTTTTGGATTTATAATATTACTAGGATCTAAATTACTTGAAAACAATTTAATGATTTACGTGACTCATGCCAGGTCATTAGTATATCTAGTGGCGGGGCTTTCCCCATATTCATTATTCTTATCTCAGAAGTCTTGCAAGCTTCTCTTTCTGAGAAGGTGTAGAGCCAGTAGAGCCCAGCAGTGAGTCAGTATTTATTTATTTATTTGGGAAAACAAACAATTGTATAGTATGTATGAAGATGTTAGATGATAAGTTTAACAACTAGGTTAACGTACAATCCACGACGTTTCCACAATTTTTTCAACGACGTCTGTGGTCTAGTGGTTCGAGGGTCGGACTGCTGATCACGAGGTCGTGGGTTCGATTCCCACATGAGTATGACACAAATATTTGTGTGATGAACATAAGTGTTTGTGTTGGTCTGGATGTTTCTTATGTATTATAAGTTTGTATTTATAAAAAAAAGTACATAAGTATTATATCCATTTTCTAGTACCCATAGCATAAGCTCTGCTTAGTTTGGGACTAGATGGTGCTGTGTAAAAATGTCCCAAAAATATTTATTTATTTATTTTTGAATTACTTTTACAAAACTGTGTGGAATGGGCTGATTATATTATGTTCAAAACTAGAACAATAATTTGTAATGAAGAAAATACGATCTAAGTACACAATTATATTACAATATTGAACTGAGAACAAATACTAATTTTTGGTTGTTTTCCATAAATATATTAGAAGATCTCTATAAGACCTGAAGATGGTATCAATCAGCAACCAGCGTTACTCAATTTACAACCGAGAAGGCTTTGCCCTGTGGTGTACCGAGCTTTTCTTGGAAAGCTCGATAAAATAGGTATAACCCGTAGTTACGGCCTTGGTTAAAAGTGCTACGCGGTCGCTACGATGTAGATTACGTTAGCGCTACGCGGTTGCTACGATGTAGCTTACGTAGGCACTATGCAGTTCCTACAAATTAACTTACATTGGCACTACGCAGTTGCTACGACACATACAATTTACTTTGGCACTACGCTTGCTACGACATCGCTTACGCTGCAGTTATGCTTGCTATGGTGGCGCTACATTTACTACTGTGTAGCCTACGTTGCAACTACGCTTGCTACGATGTAGCCAACATTGCCATTACGCGGTAGCTATGATGTAGCTTACGTTGAATTCTCGTAGCAAATATAGCGCCAACGCGATTTTGCTACGTTTGCTATGAGAACGTAGCTTGCATAGCGTTCGCGTAGCAAATATAATGTACCGTTATTTACCATTAATTTAGATTTTTTGCACCAGTCATAAAAAATATTTTTCTCCCTTTTGCTTGGAAATTGATTCATTATTTAAAAAAAAAAATTACATGAATCGGCTTTTTTCCAAACGCAACAAAATAACACGCCAGCAATTTCCAACACGACAATAATAGAAATGGATGGACAGTTTTTTTTAATATGCTAGCGAGGTTTTTTAAGTACACATTTACATAAATTAGGTGTTTTTTGGTACACTATATTTCATCATAATAAAAGCTCAATGCGCATTTTTTTTTCAAAACTTTGAATACAGAACAGGAAACGCGCGTGGACGAATTGGCGCGAATGAAAATTAGATACTGTTAATTTAATTTGTGTATTACATAACATACATAATCAGCCCATTACTGTCCCACTGCTGGGCACGGGCCTCTTCTCAGTATGAGAAGGTTAAGGCCTTAGTCTAATTATCTAGCCTTATTATTTGTGTATTGTTTCCTTGCAAATGAGAGAAAAGTACTATACAAGTCTCGGCCAAAATAGCACTTACGGCCTCGATAAGTTAAAATCACTTCGGAAGTACTCGGCTACTCCTCGTACTTTAATATTACTCGGCCGTCAATTGCTTCATTTCAGGCCTGAACAGTAATTTACTAACTATTAAATCTGATATAAAAATTAATTCTTTCATAAAAATCGAATAACGAGAAAATTATGGACCTTTTTTTCTCTTTATTAGATTTTAATAAAGAACCCTTATTTTATTACAAAGTTTTTATCTAGCATCACAATATTGTATTAAAATAAATTCTCCAACTCATTCCATTACAAAATTTTCTAATATTAAACATTTTTTAAGTAAAAAATAGTTGCTACCCCACTGAGAAAATGATCACACAATAAGAAATACACATCAAACGAAAGTAGTTGACAGAAATATTTCTCGTTCATACACCATTTCTGAGAAAACCTTTTCGGAGTCGCGTGAAATCCATTTAAGTGAGACTGCATCACTTAAAGGCTTTTAGTTTGTCTAGAGGTCACTTCAGCACATTATATTTATGATAAATTTATAATGGACTTTTGGATAAATATTAGTTTAACTTTGGAAAGGGCTGTTCTAAGGCAGTGCTTTTGAAAGGTGTGAATGGTTTTGAATGTTATATGTCAAAACTTTCTTAATTCTAAATTATTTTCAAGTAAATTACTAGGGGCGTGTCTAAGTGTTTTTGAATTTTCATACATATTTATCAGTAGGACAAAAAACTTAAAAAAAAAAAAACCGACTTCAAAAAGAATAAAATAATTTGTATGAAACAGTTTAGGAAGTCGGTACCTTTGATTAGGTTTGATTTAAGAATAAAATTGGCACAAACTTCCTAAACTGTTTTACACAAACTAATTTTCAACACACTTGCTCGTAAAGTGGCTCTTACTGCATCGCTTTTAGGTTCATAATGTGGCTGATAACGCACGCGTGCTTTTTTCATTATATTATTGAACTAGTGCTTTTTACTTTACAGTTTATTTTTAAATCGCAGCAAAGAGTTTTTATGCCTGAACTAAATTAAACATTTTTGGGAATAAATCAACTGTATTAATTAAAATATGCTATATATATAAACATTTCATTTCATCAAATTATTAATTTTTGTCAACAAATTAATATTAATTTGTGTTATAAATAAAAAAATCAATTTATAATATTTTTATATTAGGCTGTATGGCGGTTTCCTTCGACCACCTGCGCGCGCATAGCTGTATGTCACCGCGCGGTTCGCGCGCCATTTTTATCATTTTTCACAAATTCTTTCTATTTAAAAAATTGCTGTCATCCATTGAAGAGTTCCCTTCTTTATCTCCGAAGATCTTCATCAGATCTTCACCAAATGATACTTTCCGAGTGCAAATGCTTGATTTGTTGATGAAAATACCATAATCGCTACATGTATGCCTATAATATTTGAGGAGTTCAGACAGAGTCCATAGTAGAGTTAGTAACAATTCACATATATAGTGTTAGTAAGTATAAAATCAGAAACACATAACATTACATAACATAAAATCACGACTGTATTTCCCCGAAGGGGTAGGCAGAGGTGTAACAGTACACCCACATTTCGCCAGTTATGTTATAGTCCCATGTAAAAGGGGGCGAGCCTATTGCCATTAAACGGGCACAAATCCAAATTCCAGGCTGCTATTGAGAATTCCTTAACGCAAAAACCCAATATCACTTTGTCCTGATCCGGAAATGGAACCCAGGACCCCACGCTTAGTAGTCACGCTTGTGACCACTAGACCAAAGAAACCTTTTCTTTCCTTAATAAAACGGGCCGGAAATATTAAGAACAGTCAAATTTTTCCATGGCTTTGTAATACGGAAAAATAGTTACTACCTATAAATAAAGACGGCCACTAATTTCACGTTGTAACAAGCAAGTGATCTTATTTGACAAGACTACATTAACATTAACATAACATCACGCCTGTATTCCCCAAAGGGGTAGGTAGAGGTGTATAGTACACCCACATTTCGCTAGTTATGTTATAAGTCTCATGTAATAGGGGGCGAGCCTATTGCCATCAAACTTGACAAGACTAAATATCTTTTTATTTCATCATTACAGCCGAAAGACGTCCACTACTGGACATAGGCCTCCCCCAATTAAGGGGGGGATATACCATAATCACCACGCTTGGCAGGCGGGTTGGCGATCGCAGTTGGTTGGTTAAATACTCAGAAAACGCTGCTGCCCATCCTCTGGTGAATCCCTTAGTCGCCTTTTACGACACCCATGAGAAGAGATAAGGGTGGTGCTATTCTTTAAGTCCGGCACCACACGGACTTAAAGACATCTTTTTATTTAGAAAGAGACAAAGTGAGAAATTAATTATTTTATTATTTTAACACATTTTACGCATGCGAAGTCCCAGGTTCGAATCCTGCTCGTGAGCGATTTTTTCTTTCCACAATTTAAATCGTGAGAAATTAACTTAAATTATAATCAATTTAAACTAAATTAGCTTATCGTTTCGTGTGGTGCCGGACAAAGAATTACACCACCCTCTCTCTTCTCATGGTGTCGTAAAAGGCGACTAAGGGATTCGCCCTCATGGGCAGCAGCGTTCTCTGAGTATTTAAACAACCAACTGCGATCGCCAACCCACCTGTCAAGCGTGACTATTATGGCCATTCACTTTGGGGGAGGCCTATGTCTAGCAGTGGACGTCTTTCGGCCGAAATGATGATGGTGATGAGGCAGAGGTTTATAGTACAACCACATTTCACCAGTCATGTTATAAGCCCCATGTAATAGGGGGCGAGCCTATTGCCAATAACCAAGAACAAAACCAGAGTCCAGGCTTCCTTATAAAAAACCTAAAACACAGCCCGACCCGGGAATCGAACCCAGGAACCCACGCTTGGCAGTCGCGCTTGCGACCGTTAGACCAATCTAATCATAATCCTACCTATTATAAAACTGTAAATGTGCCTTTGCGGGGCCTTTGTCCAGCAGTGGATGTCTTTCGGCTGAAATGATGATGATGATGAAATTAGCTTAGAAGTAGTACCTTGCCTTACCTTAAACGTTAAATACAATTTCAACGAGTTTTTTAGCTACTGTAAACTCATTAAGGAAATATAATCGTGATGTAACATTTTTGCATACACGATATTAATAAGGAAAATACAATTTTAATATTAAAAATCAACATGCAAGTAATCTACATAAATGCAATGGAACACACGCTAATTTGTTTATATTTCGATATACAGCGTGTATAAGAAATGCGTGGTTATATTTGAAGAGCTCTTTCAGGGTGTAGCAATTAGCATAGTAGTAGTACACCCACATTTCGCCAGTTATGTTATAGTCCCATGTAATAGGGGGCGAGCCTATTGCCATTGACCGGGCACAAATCCAGACTCCGGGCTGCTACTGAGAATTTCCTAATGAAAAAACCCAATAACACTTTGCCCGACCCGGGAATCGAACCCAGGAACCCATGCTCAGCAGTCGCGCTTGCAACCACTAGACCAACGAGGCAGTCACCAGTCACAGTCATGTTGTTGTATGCCACCCTAAATAAGCTTTCCAAATATTTGCATGCATTTTTGATACAGGTTGTATAATTCTGTCGACCCCTCGAGGCAGTCTTGAAGCTTCATAATACTCTCAAAGGGCATAATGCATCTCCTCTCGAAGAAAATGCACTTCTTATGAAACTCATTTGACAAAATCTACGTCGGCATTAATATCAGTCCCTTGGTGTTAAATTTCGATTTTTCTTGTTACGTAACCACGAACAAAAATAAATTCTAATCAATAAGAAATAAGTCATGAAATCGAACGGTCATTCTCCTAAGCTCTGTACCAGCTAATATGAACTGTGGAAAGCAAACAGTACACTCCGAAAGTTCACTGACTAACGCGAAAATGACCCCTGTAATCAAAACGATAAGAACCATTATTAGATAACACAATTATACCGTAATCGAATTCGGACGGTTGTGTACACCGCACACATATACATCGCGTTTTACTAACCTTTCTTATTAATGATTTAAAGTCGCCCTTAAGTCTAGTGTAATTAAGTCGAAAATTGATTATGATTAATATAAATTGTACAACCTATTGACTCGAAGGACGGCGTGCATTCGGTTTTCCGACACGTAACCTTTCCAAACAAAAGTCAATCTATACACATAAAAATAGAGTTTAATTTTGTATAGGCTGATTCAGTGGAATACCATGTTTTGTGTGTGAAGTAGTAGCCACGGCCGAGGGCTGAAAGGGGTGCTGGTGGACGTGGGGGGAGGGGTTGGGGCAGCTAAAGCCTTTCCAGGTCTACTACGTTAGTACCGCCGCGTCTGTCGTAACGTACGCACGGATGGCGCGCACGAACACGCGCGTGCGCTTTACGATTTTTTTTAAACGTAATTCTCATCATCCCTCCTCTTCTAACCGCTTTTTTATATATTTTTATTGGTTTTTAAACTTTATTAGTTGTGTATGAGTGCGTGTGCTGTGAATGAGGAACAAGGAGGTTGCATTCAATTCTACGGCTGAGTTTAATAGATGCGATCGTACGTACGATTGGTATACAGCGAATGTATGACCTACTTATAAAGGTATGGAACGTACAGGTGGCAATATTTAAAAAGGATACAGGCTGAATGGGACGCGCGTACTACATTTGAAATTAAAAATATAACTTTATAGGAAAAGCGCGGGAAACCACACACGGTGGATAAAAATGGCGGGAATTGTAGTAGCGAGTGTGCGTGAGAGAACCTTCTCTTATTAAAATTTCAAGAAGAATTTAAAATGGAAATTGTGTTGTAATCCTGCGCCTCTGAATCCCGTTGAAGGGAAATTGGAAATTAAAATATTAAACAGGAACTTTATTGCTAAGTTTATGATGAAAATGAGGTACTCTTAATTCTTGCCTTAAGTACAGGTTATGTTGTACTCCTTATTCATCTTGAAGTGTAGAGATTTTCACTTGGATCACGATTTTATATCCAAAGTACAATTATTTTATAAAGAAATTTTTTACGAACCCGAACCGCGGAATGTACCTACACTTAGTATGAGGGAAGTAGGGAAGTATACTTTTTAAGTTTATTGCCAAGCAAATATTCATTGAAAGTTAATATTTCTTATAGACTGATTACTATAACACTTAACGTGAAGTATAAAAATAAATAAATTTTACTGGCAATTAAAAGTCGTAAATATCCAGGGTCGACAGATATAGATCTGATGAAGATTTCTCAGGAAATTATTATAGAATGGTTTGATTAGGGTTATGTATAAATAAATAAATATTTGGGACATTTTTTACACAGCACCATCTAGTCCCAAACTAAGCAGAGCTTTTACTATGGATACTAGACAATGGATATAATACTTATATACTTATTTTTTTGTAAATACATACTTATAATAAACAAGAAAACACCCAGGCCAACACAAATACTTATGTTCATCACACAAATACACGCTGAAATTTGAATCGCTTAAATCCCGAAAAGGGGTCATTGTACTCATCATTATGAACAACTTTTACTATGGGACCAACCCTGAAATCGCGAAAAAAAATCAGTTGGTCCCTACATTTGTGTTCACTTAAATCAATAAAATGTAGGGACCACCTGTTTTTTTTTTCGCAATTTCAGGGTTGGTCCCATAGTAAAAGTTGTTCATAATGATGAGTACAATGACCCCTTTTCGGGATTTAAGCGACTTAAATTTCAGCATGTATTTGAGTCCTGTGGGAATCGAACCCACGACCTCGTGATCAGCAGTCTGACACTCGAACCACTGGACCACAGACGTCGTCGTCGAATACAGTTTAACTTTCTTCGTTATTAAAATGATATGTCACTCGCAAATATCCAAAATCTTCTGAGAAAACTTCATTTGACAACGTCTGTGGTCTAGTGGTTCTAGTGTCAGACTGCTGATTACGAGGTCGTGAGTTCGATTCCCATAGGACACAAATATTTATGTGATGAATATAAGTGTTTGTGTTGGTCTGGATGTTTCTGTAGTATAAGTATGTATTTACAAAAAAAAAGTATAAGTGTTATATCCAGTGTCTAGTACCTACCCATAGTACAAGCTCTGCTTGGTTTGGGACTAGATGATGCTGTGTAAAATGTCCCAATTTTATTTTTGTCTTTTTACTACTATAATTGTACAAAAGGTATCTCAAAACTCAACGTCAAGCCGGGAACAGAAATTAGGCCAATTTATGACACATCAGGAAAAAAAAGTTTTATCGTTTTCGAGATATAGGTATATTTTACCTGTATTGTGTCGAATTTCTGGATGTTTTGAGGAAAAATTTGGATATTTTCCTATAGCCATGCCATGCCTTGGTCACAACTTGAAATAAAACCAATAGAAAATCTTAAGAAAAATACTTAAAATTTTACAGTTTTATTTTTCTGATCCTATCTTTCTGGCCTCTCTTCTGCTCTCGGATTGACGATGAGTGTTAAGACACCATGTATACACATATCACATATATCACTAATCAATTTATATACAAGTCTAGAAATAAAAATTGGTTTTAACATTTTTGTTGGCTTTAAAAGTTACGTCACCCCGGCCATTTATTTTTAGATATTATGATTCAAATGTCTGGAAAGTCTGTCCTATTACCATGACATGCATTAGTATATTCTATACGTATAGTTAGCCACATATCAATGGTAACATATCCATTTTAAGTAGAACTGGCTTTGTATGTAGGTTTTATGCAAGACAGGGTCTGCTTATACTGGTTATGTTCATTGATTGCGTTGATATGCGGTTGACTGTACATGCACAACTTTACTTATTTACGTAACCCAATCTTGGAAAAGGGTTGCTATATATAATAATAGTTAACTTCAGCATGTCATTGTTTTTTATTGCAGTTTGTCATATTTATACTGAACGATCGATCGGGTTTTGAGCTATTTTAGTTTGAGTCAAGGTTATTATAACTTTACATGCTGTATTATTTTAACGCATTTTACGCATGCGAAGCGAAATCTAAAGATTTAAATTATGGAAAGAAAAAATAATTAGTAAAGGTAGGCATATCTATACGACTTCAACTTTACCTATGGGGCAAACCCTAAAATCGCGAGCGAGAAATCAACCTTTCCATACATTTCGGTCGAGTACGTATTGTTGTATTCTATGAAACACTTATTTTTAAAGATATAAATTGTGGAAAGAAAAAAATCGCTCACAAGCAGGAACGAGAGCTATTTTTTCTATGATTTCAGGATTGTCACCACATAAAAGTTGTTTTATGCTACGCCCTGAATACAATTTCTAAATATGACTACACCGTTCTCTTAACATTGAATTATACATTAATCTACTTAAATCTACTCACTCCAAGTACTGCACTAATATGCCCTTTACGCAGGCACACCTCTATTTAAGTAATACTAGAGATGATACTCTTATGTACACATAAAAAGGGGAAACATAAATATTATTTTTACTACGACATTTTACGACGATACGTATCGAGATACACACTAAATGTCGTAGCAAAGGTCTACGAAAGTTCGTAGCACTCGTAGCGGGCTACGAAGTGTAGTAATTGTGTAGAATGTTTACTATTTATAAATGTGTTATGTTTTATTATACTACCTGTAACTTATGTATTATGTCTTGTATGTACTTCTTTATATAACTAGCTTATGCCCGCGGGTTCACTCGCGTATTTTGTCGATATCAAGTGTCGTTTTAGCTTTCAAACTATCGCTGCGCCAAATTAGTCGCTACAAAGTTACTGTCGGACAAAAAATAATTTTGCATATTATTATTCATGCAAAAGTGTAATATGTCCAGCAGTGGACGTCTTTCAGTTGAAATGATGTTGATGATGATGATTTATAATACAAGAGGTTGCCCACGGTGTCGCCCGCGTGGATGTCATTTGAAAGAAAGAAAAAAAAAAAATGCACAAAACATGGTACATACTGGTGTTTGTTGGTTTTATGATAAATAATACTAGGATGTATATTAGAACGACAAATTGTAATTCGGTAACAAATTTACGCAACATATTTGACAAGTACAAACCGACCAAGAGACAGAGGCGCCATCAGTGGCAACTTTATAAACTAAAATCACTAACAAAACTGTTTGGTTTACATATCTTCTATAACAGTGTTACGTAAAGTATGATGGTTTGTCGCGTATTTTGCAAGTTTTTTTTTTTTTTTTAGATTTATCAATTTTTTTTATTTTTATTTGTTTTTACCTTTTAATGTAGCCTATGTCGTTCTCCAGGTCTCAGGCTACCGCTTCGCCAAATTTCATTACGATCGGTTCAGAGGTTTGGTCATGATAAGTTAACAAGCATACAGACAGAGTTACGTTCGCAATTATAATATTATTATTTTAGGATATTAGTTTTGACACTAATGTATATTTTGATTTAAAGGGTTTTATTGAACTTACAATAATTAATAATCGGGCACTGGTCGAAAGTATTTTTCTTAACGTTTCTAGTAAGAAACCGGTAATCTGTTATTTATTAGGCCATAAATCAGTGGCAGTTAACGTAACCCCTCGTATACCAAACCACCTTTTAAAGACGATGTCCATTGTTTAACTATTGTGTTATTTTAATTGGCAGTTGAGCTCTTAACTATACCCAGGGTCGGATTAACCATTAAGTCTCAAATCTTTTACTGTATGTTCCTGAGCAGTTAAGCATCGGTCCGGTGATGCTGCTGATGCTATTACTCACATCCCTCCATCAACTTGAAAAGAGCTGAACATCTTCAAACGGATGAAAAGGGCCCCAAGAATTGCATTGTCTAAGGACCATGACATGGTTAGTCCGGCCCTGACTTACCCTAGGAATATTCCAATATTTAACCCACTGATGTACAAAAAACCCCGTGGTTTTACCCTAACTTAAATTAAAATAAATTGGATTATTTATAAATAATTTTGACTACTCCGCGCTATGACTTCATTTTCGCTTAGAATTCTTTCAGACTCTTTTTTCTTTTTACTTTGCTCCTAAGGATTGTAGCGTGATGTTAAATAGCTTATAACCATCCTCGAAAATTGGGCTATCAAACATAAAAATAATTTATCAAATCAGACTGGTAGTTTCAGAAATTAGTGCGTTCAAACAAACTAACGAACTCTTCAGCTTTATTATATTAGTGTTAGTATATAAATACAAAAAATGCCACACATAAGTCAATTTCAACAAAATAAAAACCATGAACCTAGCGTTTAGAAGTCCACTGCTGGAGATAGGCCTCTCCCAAGATGATCCACACACTTACGCCTGTCGAAAAATACTTGCTACCGAAACATTATCGATTTTTTTACGATTCTACTCCAAGCATAACCCTTAATACCTAGGAAGATCTTCGTTCAGGTAAAAAATTTGCCCGGAATGCATGAATATCTTAACCGAACACTGCCCAGGGGAGTCGTGGTAACGATTCCTCCTGCGATTCCTTCACGATTCCTCCACGCATTGATTACGTAAAAATGGTAACAGAGTTCCGATTCGATCGAGATGTGTATTCATGATTCCGAGTAAGGAAGGAATTCTTTTTGAAGTTATGTTTATAAAACGGTGTTTGATTGTGAGGGTTAAGATAATTTACATTTTATACGTAAATGTGTATAAATATAGTGAGTTTATAAAAATTTGAAGATTAATGATTATAATGAATCTACTTTTCAATTAGAAAAATAATTTGATGAAGTAGAATTTGTCAATTTCAATTTCATTTATTTGCCAATATAGATTTAAAATGGTGTTATAAATTTTATAGTAGTAATAGTCATGCAAATTTTTTGTAAACAATAAATATTATTACTTCATCTTCTTCTTAGCGAGTCAATGGTAAATTAATTAATTATCTATTATTAGCATTGTGAAATATTAAACATAGGTATTCTTCTTCTTCTTCGTGTCGGCGATACAACATTTTTACTGATAGTGGCACAGTAATCACACGCTGCTGGCCCAGACATTTGCCACGTCTTGTGCATTGTCTGTGGCATCGATAAGGTCACCCAATGTGCAAGTGCTTGGACACAAGGAGCAGCATAGCAAGTGTGACATTGATTGAAGATCAATGCCACACATGCAGGCTGCTGTAGCTGTTTGGTCTATATAGCCCCACTTGCTCATGTTAAGCCTGCATCTGCCTACCTGGGTCCGCAATTGGTTTAGGGACTTCCATGTAGGCCAGGGGAGTTTATACCCTACAGGAAGTCTCTCACTGGGTTGGATATAGTGTGCAGATGGAGGTAATTTTTCCAGCCACAGTTTTCGACGAGCTTCAGCTGTAGAACCTTGTAGAGCCTCTGTTGATTTAAGGAAACTGTGGCGGCTCTTTAGGCGTTGTGTTGGTATTAAAACTATTTATTACACAGCAAACAAAACACACGAATAAGTTAAAGTTCGTCGGTAAGAAATTCTCTAAGACTGTATTGTTACTGTGATTTTTCTGTACGTAATTTCTTAAGTTGGTCCAGCTAACCATCTACCAAAGGAATTTCATTATTAATTTATTTAATTCAGATCCAAAAATTGATAGTCAATTAACACAAATTACAATGAAACATAATTAAATTCACATGACTACAAAAAAAAAATACTTGTAGTAATTAATTACAATGATATGTCAGATTACACATTAAATTAAATTATAAATCATGTCAGAATAGAATAGAATAGTCAGCTTATAAAATTGAAATTAAGTAATAAAGCTATAAATTATAAAGGTATAAAACAAATTTACAAGAATTAGCTAGTAACAAACACGAATAAATCACGACGCAAATTCACGGGACAATGGAGGGCCAATTTTCATAATTTAAAATGTTCAAAATATAGTTCCAATCAAGTGTTAAGGTGAATGCTACAGGGTAGTCCGCGAAATTCAAAATTACTTGCATTTTTTGCTAATTGTAGCTGTTTTGAGTTGTACATCAATCAAAATACGATTGGCGGTAGTAATAACAATATATCTACTGAATTATACTTATAAACAATATATACCTAGCTTTATAAGCTCTAGGAGCTCGATAATCGATAATTTGATCGTAAATTAATATAATCGAGCTTGTATAGCTTATAGAGCTAGCTAATATTTTTTATGAGTATTATTCAGTAGATATGTTGTTATGACTACCGCGAATCATATTTCGACCGATATGCAACGCGAAATAGCAAAAAACGTAAGAAATTTTGAATTTCGCGGGCTACCCTGTCGCATTCGCCTTAATGTTCTGAATGTTACAAAACAATGTCAAACGTCAAATCTACTGTAATGATTTTGACATTTTATAATACTGAGCTTTTATGGGAACTGTATTTTCAACACTTTTAATTACGATAATTGACCTTCCGGACATTGAGCATTCTCCCTTGTGAATTTAAGTCTTAGGTGATTAAGCAGTAGCATAAATCATGCGTACTGCTAAAGATAGAATTCCTTGCCAGCGTCTGTGTTTCCAAATAAGTATAATCTGATGGTCTTCAAGGCTCGAGAGAGTAGGTTTTTGCTGGACAAGCGTGCACCGTGGTCGACCACACCATTACTTAACATTAAGTGAGGTTACGATCAAACGCAAGCCTATTAGGTATAAAAAAGACAAACAAATATCCACATTAGTAGGATAATTGAGAAAAAAATAAAGAAAAATATTTATGTAATCTTGTTGTGCAATAAAGAGGATTTGTGTTGTATTGTATAATTGTTATTTTTTTACAATAACACACTTAAAAAGGTCTTTGTATGTCTGAAAATAAGTTTTCTCACGTAAGTATTGCCTAAACCTTCGGTCATGTAGCCTTGTTAAAAATTCTGTACTCCCAGTAATACATATTTTGTCTATATAAATACCACTTCATAATATGTAACTGTTTTCTTAACCCAAACAAACAAATCCAACACAAAACTTATAAATAAACAAGGTCCCCATCATAAATTTGGGCACTCCATACATCTTAGAAGTCTAAAAAAACCTATCCTTTTTTACGTCTCCTGTTAAAAGTATCGAGAGTTTTCCAATATGTAGTTTTGTTCCCAACCAATCGACATAAATCACTATATCACGATTGTCTCGAAGTCGCTCGTACCGAATAATCGAATCGTTTTGTAGAATCGATTCGTTGCAAGGGCACCGAGTAATCGATAGCAGACTGAGCGTCGCTTGTTTGTGTTCTCTTTTCAAATCGTGTATGACTTTAATAAAAGCTTCTTTTTTCAAATAATGCGTCTGTTTTCTTTTTTATTGATCGCTGTGTTAGGGTTGAACAATTTTGATTAAGTTTGTGTGTAGAATGCTGTAGAATAAGTGAGTGTGATTTACACTTAAAAAATGAGTAGGTAGTAACTAAACATTTAATAATTTAAGATTCTCGGAGGGTTTTCACAAGTAAGGATATTTGAAATTACCAAGCGCTTGTACGTTTTTGAACTTGATATTGATGGTCCACTTTCATATAGCTTGAGGTCGATTTACTGTTCACATGTTCAATACACCATATTTGATGTCAGGAATAGCAAACAAATTATCATAACATATTATGAACATAGGTACCTTCTCGAAAAAATAAACTAGACGTAGGTATTGTAGTTAGGGATAAAATAACATAGTCAATAAAGATATTAACTAATAACCGAGACACAAATCAGTTTTCGATCTAAATCTTAATTTATCATAAACTCAGCCTAGCGCAGTCCACTGCTGGACATAGGCCTCTCCCAAGTTGCGCCACAAAACTCGGTCCTCTGCCTTCCGCATCTAGTCCCCCCCAGCTACGTTCGTCAAGTCGTCGGTCCACCTGGCGGTGGGGCGCCCTACGCTGCGTTTGCCGATTCGCGGTCTTCTGTCTGTCCGTCATCTGCACCAGCGGCCATTGATCCTTCGACAGACATGGCCAGCCCACTGCCACTTCAGCTTACTGATCCTACAAGCTATGTCGGTCACTCTGGTTCTTCTCTTAAACTAACTTAAATCTTAACTTATATATACTTATTCTAAATCCTAAAACATATTTTTCTATATGAATTAAATACCATTACGAATTCAAAAACATTCAACTCAGTTTCAAAACAGCAAACTTTAAAAAAATAACCCACCACACAGTTGTTAAATCATGAGGAATGAGCGGTGTATTTATTACAGAAATCGCCTGGCCCTACGGGAGGGTTACCTTTGCCACTGACGGTCAGTGCGTGCCTTGACCGGAAGTCGGCCATATTTTATTTATGGAACGCGGGAAAAATAGCAGCGAAGACCTTTTATGCTTATTGATTTTGAATATGAAGGTGGCTAAGAAGTTTTTATGTGGGTGTAGGTTTCGTAAACAATTTATGTAACGTTAGCTGTTTGTTTGAATTTAGTTTAGTAAACAAATATTGAAGAATGTAAGGTTTTCTTAAATATGTATAATTTTTTTTTTTTAGGATACAGTTTTTCTTTACTCAGGTGTAGTATTCGTTTATATTATATCCTACTAATATTATAAATGCGAAATTCTTGGACTAATAAAAAATACGGACGGAATCTCGCTAAACAAAGACTGAAGCTTTTCATTTTCTCCTAAACCCAATATAATTTCGAAAGCACACACCAGATTTATACTGTTATTTTATGTGTGACACTACAACAATAATTACAGTCACACTAGATTTTTGCGTAATCGCGGCGCATACTATAGATGTGAATGTGTGGCCCGTACTTTTAAGCGAGCATACTATGGATGCTTCACTTATTATTTAGCGAGATTCCGTCCGCCTATTTTATTCTTCCGAGGCGAAAGTATGGATATCTTCTGAAAAGAATGTCGTCTGCAATGTGACGGTTTGACACCCACATATTTGGGTAGGCATAGTTGAATTATAATCAATTTATTCATGAATAATAAGAAGACTAATAGGAAATACGATCTTGCGCTTTACGCTTTGCTGACTGGTGTGATAAATAGAACACAAATTACATTGTGATCAGAAGGTACTAGGTAGTAAAAGGAATAATGTGGGCCACAATATAATTAATAGTTTGATCCCTAGTGTTATTATATAAATTCGAAAATATGGTTGTTTGTTTGACCTTTAATCACGCAAAAACAGCTGAATGGATTTGGATGAAAAGTGGCACACAGAAAAGCCATATCTTAGACTAGAACTTGCCTATGAACTGAAATAAAATATGGCCTATGTTACTTCTGGATAAAGTAGCTTTTTAACGGTGTAAGATTGATTAAAAAATTCGATTCAGTAGTTTCAGAGTTTATTGATTACAAACAAACAAACAAATAGTTCCTCTTTATAATATTATATTATAGTATAGATTAACAAAATAGGATACTTTTCATTGACATATCACGAGAATTGCTCTTCGATAGAATAATTATATTTGTTAGGTTTTTTTTTTAATAAGTGTTATTTCACGCTGGCACTGTAATTGTTAGTTTGTTTATTGAGTGGTTACAGACAAAAATATTCACATACACATAATTCCTGACAATAATTAGGCTTAGAACCACAAGTCACACGTGGAATGAAGCAATTTCAAATTGGACTGAAAAGGCTACGTTCATACATTATTTAAGTGACTGTGTGCGTGTTGGCGAAAATTTCACGTGCTGCTGACGTACACATGTTGATTGTTTTTGTACTTCAACTTTGAGCGGAACTGTGAATGAAATTGTCACTTTGAGTCTAATTACCTACCCGAAGCCATGGTATAATAACACCAGGTAGTCTCTTCCCGTGACAGCTAGGTCACGTGATTGCCTCCGTACTACGTCATCGGCCGTGGAGCCAATAGCGGGCTGTTATCGTGACACTTGTCAGTTTGATGTGCTGCCACTTTGTGAAAATAAATTACCCGAGCAAAATGCATTTTTTCATTTACTTTCTTCTATAAAGAATCACTTTTTAACTAGTAATTTAATATAGTTTCCATTATTAACTAATTAGATGAACAACACGAGATAACAAATAGGCTAGTTAGGAATTTATTTTATATTCATTATGAACAAAAATCTCCTTAAGTATATTGAAGATATCAATCAATGGCAGCACTGATCGTGACGTAGCTTGGAGGCATCGCGCTGTCATTGCGGGAAGAGAATACCTGGTGAAACATCTTATTATACCATGCCCTAAGCTAAGTCCAAAATGAATATGAATAACTGCTATAATAGTAATTTAAAATTAACTCAAGTCAACATTATAATAAATTATATTCAGCCCGTAACTGACCGTTTAAAAAAGAAATAAAAATAACCATTTGGTTCTAATTTCAAATTCATAAAAAGAATAGGTCGTAGGAATAACCATTTCGTTCTAATTTTAAATTCATAAAAATAATAGGTCGTAGGTCTGACGTCACTCAGTATTTAGCTAACCCCACGGTCAAGTCCGAATAGCAGTTAAGACGGCATTAATACTAAATGTAACTTTGAAACAAAACTTTGAAATTTCAGTCGACTTAGCAGTTTAGTTCACTAAGATCTATCAATTTGAGGTGAAAACCAAATTATAATTTTACGCGAAATCTAGCTAAATTAAAAGTTATGAATAGGGTTGTCAGTTTATTGCGTAATTTAGTGCGTATTATTTGCAAAATAGTGGTTTATGGTTTAATGACAAGAGTATATTTTAGACCAAATAAAAAGGACAGCATCTCGTAATGTTTTTATACTAAAACAATATTACCTATAGATATTAAAATCCAAAGAAAGTAGTTCCTAATCAAAGAAGAAGTTGGGAAGTTTCCGTCAATCATTTAGAAAGCGACAGCCCTATTCAAAACTCAGTTATGGCTTTAGTCGGTCTAATTGCTAAAGTTAAACTTGATGCTCAAAAGAAATCATCTGACTCCCCGACTATGTTATAAACGTTTTTATGACAAGTGCTTGCTTTGGATGGAAACACTTTATTATTTTCTCTATTAGTACTTATTAAGGTTTAAACAAGCATGGCTGGTGACTTTGTTTATATTGATAAAAGAATAAGGAAATATCCTAGCTACTATCCTACTATAATTATGAATGTGAATGTTTTTGAAGATGTTTGGATGTTTAGTACTTAATTACGCGTAAACCGTTGAACGGACTTAGATGAAATTTGGCAAACCGACAGACCATAACCCAGATTAATATACAACGTGTATCAGAAATGCGTGGTAATATTTTAAGAGCTCATTCAGGGCATAGTATAGAACAACTTTTACTATGGGACCAACCCTGAAATCGCGAATAAAATATCAGCTGTTCCCTACTAAACGTACGTAACGTTTCCTTCCATCTACGTACCTCTGGTATCCTCCAACTATCGTCAGAATGCGTTCCGGTGGCGAGCGAGCAATACCGTCAACAAACAATGTAAACAGTTCATCATCATCATCATCATTTCAGCCGAAAGACGTCCACTGCTGGACATAGGCCTCCCCCAAGCATCGCCACAACGACCGGTCCTGTGCCTTCCGCATCCAGCGGATTCCCGCGACCTTCACCAGGTCGTCGGTCCACCTTGTGGGGGGCCTACCCACGCTGCGCCTTCCAGTACGCGGTCGCCACTCCAGAACTTTACTGCCCCATCGGCCATCCGTTCTGCGAGCAATGTGCCCCGCCCACTGCCACTTAAGTTTGGCAATTCTTCGGGCTATGTCGGTTACTTTCGTTCTCCTGCGAATCTCCTCATTTCTGATTCGATCACGCAGGGACACTCCAAGCATAGCCCTCTCCATTGCCCTTTGAGTGACTTTGAGCCTTCTTATCAGGCCCATTGTGAGCGACCACGTTTCAATACCGTAAGTAATTACTGGCAACACACACTGGTCAAAGACTTTCGTCTTGAGACACTGCGGTAAACAAACAGTTAAAACTTGATATATTTGTGACAAGTATGCAATCGGCGAGACGAGCAGTTAGTCTAGATTTCTTTAGAAAATGTTAGTTATTCTAATATTCATTAATTTATATTTAGTATTATATCCACGCATCTTACTGTACTCAGTCACTATTCGTGAAGACCTATTATTGGCCGATTGTATCTTTACATTGTAATTTAACATACGTAATTTAACATAAAGTAATTGCTGTTGGTCTTCCAAATAATAAATAAACCATCGATATCTCTCGAAAAAATGTAGGGATCAGCCACTGAGGTAATATGTACTACGTAGGATATATTACCTCAGTGGGATCAGCAGATTTTTTTTTTCGCGTTTTCAGGGTTGGTTCCATAGTAAAACTTGTTCAATAGCATCCCCTAAATGAGCACGCATTTCTGGTACACATTGTATAAGGTACTTTTTATTCAAAAAAGATGAATACTTCTCGAGGGATGCGATGCGATGATAGGCATTGGCTTATTGAATCAGAATCATCCACATGAATTTTCAAAGTCAGAGATGTAGGTCGTGTTCGAACTTAGATTCTCCCAGCGCTACTGCAATTATCTCAAATTATTAAAAAAAAACGTTTTATCCAATCAACTCAGCCTATCGCAGTCCACTGCTGGACATAGGCCTCTCCCAAGTTGCGCCACAACACTCGGTCCTCTGCCTTCCGCATCCAGTCCCCCCCAGCCACGTTTTTCAGGTCGTCGGTCCACCTGGCAGGGGGGCGCCCCAAGCTGCGTTTGCCGATTCGCGGTCTCCACTCAAGGACTCGTCTGCTCCAGCGGCCATCGGTCCTTCGACAGACATGGCCAGCCCACTGCCACTTCAGCTTACTGATCCTACAAGCTATGTCGGTCACTCCGGTTCTTCTTCGAATAATCTCGTTTCGGATTTTATCCTTCAAAGAAACTCCAAGCATAGCTCGCTCCATAGCTCGCTGAGCGACTTTAAATTTGTGGACTAGCCCAACTGTCAGTGTCCACGTCTCGGTGCCGTAAGTCATGACAGGCAGGACGCACTGGTTGAAGACCTTTGTCTTCAAACTTTGCGGTATAGGCGACGAGAAGACTCGGCGAAGTTTGCCAAATGCTGCCCATCCCAAACGGATCCTTCTGTCCAATGCGTACAGTCATTATGCATTTATCGGCTTTACACTACGGTTTGCTTTTTAAGCAGATGAAAAAGATATTCTTTATTATTAATTAACTTTTATGTGACATCACTAAATTAAATGGTATTTAAGCTAGTAAATAAGTCTCACATGACAAGTTTATTTGACAACTGAAATTAACTACTCCATTTCAAACGGTTTCGGCTGTCAAATACTAATGCTTTTGCAGCCGTTTGTTACATTTGGCAGTAAAACTAATTATTTGATTTCGGAGAAAGTGACGTCTTAATTAAATTATATTGAAGTTGTATATGCACTTCTCGACTTATCTATCTAGGCCAAAATGGATCTGACAAACGAATATTTATAAAACAGTTATTGTTACGTATTCATAATTGTATTCAATTTTACGTAATATCAGCTCAATAACGACTTTGAGCGTAAGGAGAATGCCACAACTTAATGTAGTTCAGAACATTGCACGCAAGTATGTATGTATGTATACTTCTTTGGCACGCTTTGTAGCCTAAATGGCTTGATGGATTTCAGCTTGAGAGGTTTCTTTAGATTCGTCTTAATTGCGAGAGTGACACTGGGTATATCAAAATTATAAAAATTAAAATGGCCGACTTTTGGCACCATATTAAATGACTTCAAAAAAAAAAATCCCCTAAAACCTATCGAGTGGGGTATCAAAAAAAAGAGGTTTATAAATAGTTTACGAAAATGTATGAAACTTTTATGTTTAAATGTAATTTGGAATGAGAAATGCTAAAAGCAACAAAATATTCTACGTTAAAAGATGAATTATTTTTGTGTGTGACTTTTCAAAACAAAGCACAATACCTATTGACTATTTATGTAATTCATGACCAAAAACATACGTAGCCTCCGCCTGCGTGTTGATTTGATACTCATAATTATTTATTTTTCGCTTTTCAGTTTCTGTTTTCGTCGGTTCAATTTTTTGTTAAAAAGTTTTATTTTTCATTTTTTTGTGGTTAAAATCTAAGTCCAGGTCTCCATTATGTTGTAGTGTCTAAAACTATATTTATGTGTGTCAAATTTCAACAGAATCAGTTAACAGGTAAGAATTCAGTGGGTGAACAAACACTCATCCCCTGTTTTACTACCCTTCGGAGTAGATTTTGATTTTGAAATTTAAATGGGACCAACTTCGAGATATACCCTATCCATTAAAAAAAGAATCATCAAAATCGAACCACTCTATAAAAAGTTATGCGTGGTCATACATAAAAAAAAATAAAAATATATATATATATATATACGCGTCGAATTGAGAACCTCCTCCTTTTTTTCGTCGGTTAAAAAGTGTGAATTGTTGGTACCCATCTAAAAGAATACGGTAAAAGCATTTTATTCTCTTTGAAATACACTGGGTTTGGTTGTGCGATATCAACTTTTCATGGGTAGACTAAGCGCCATACATTAGCAAGCATTGTCCTTTACAACGATATTTTCTTGATTTTTGCTGCCCGATGTTTAATAGATTCCCAACCCTAATGTGCTTACATATTGTAGTACCTTATTTAATAAGTACAAACAATATTAAACTACAAAACATAATCTAGGCTCATTAGCCAAAGTTTTCGCAACTCGTAAATCACGTCTCATTACTAAAAAAAACGAGACATTATTAAACGAAAAATCTCTTCGAAGCCTACGACTTCGAATAAAAAGAAAAAAGCAAAAATCTTCCTAAGAATTACAATTAAAATAAATTATCACATCTCAACGCGAAACAAAAGGAAACTGATGGAGAAAAAAAATCTTGGCCCATTTAATGAAATTTCGACGAAAATAGAAGAAGTTTTCGAAGTAGGTAGAAAAGTAATATGCGTTAGGATTTGAACAAAAAGTTAAATAGCGTATTAGGAATTCAATTTGTTTAATGCCCTCTTAACTTAAGGCCGCTCACACACCGGCCAGGCTGGAATTTTAACTTTTTATAATCTCGTGCATAAGAATTATGGGTACGGTTTATGGATGAGTCCATTATGATACTACGTCTTTAAAAACTTTGGAAGAGATGATTCTTGTGGAAGAGTGAATATTATGAAAAACTATTATTTTATTATTGTTATTTTATTCAACTCAAACTTATTGATTTTATTTTTTGTTACTTTATGGTAGGCTAGTCGTTTTCTGTTGTAATTATGATTTAATTTCTTGGTTCCTTCCTTTCAGATTTAAATAAATGCAAATATTTATTACAAATTATACAATAAAAAAACAGCATAAGTTCCGTGCAACATTCAAAGTCAATTATGTACCTATGAGTTAAGTGAGAGTCGGAAAAATCAAAACATATCATTAAATTTAAGTAGAAAAAAAAATTGATGTAACATTTTAGAAAGTGTAATGTGAAATAAGTGTCAGATGACAGAAGAAAAGGACATCTGCAATGATAATGGAAGAAAAAAGTCGGGGGGTGAAAAAAAGACCGAAACATCTTTTCAAGTGCAAAAACAAAGCAAGATAGAAAAAGAAAAAAGTGGTACACAGTTCCCGTCACTATTCGAAAATCAAAATTCTAAATTGAAAAAATCGCGTTCATCATATTCCCTGGTTCGAAATCCGAATTCGCTAGTTCCAAAATTGAATACTAAAATCACGCGTCCAGTAAATCGGGCATCCATTGCAAAATTGGATGTATTTGGAAAAGTGAGTTGTTATTTCGGTTTGAATACGTCGATGTCTCGCGGGTGCCTCAGGTTGAGTGGAATATGGTCGGTGGTGGGTGTGGTGATTCTCTTAGTGGCGTGGGTGGGGGGGAGCGAGTTCCCCGAGAGGGAATGCTGCGATCCCGTTTACCCCCCGAACACGGCGACCACGGCAGCTGCACCGATTACGCCGCCAATACCCAAGCTAGCAGGTGAGTTCTTTATTATATTTGTATACCTGAATCATAACTAGAAGTATGTGTTTACGTTTGTGTTTATAGGAAATATGTGAAAATTATTATTAATTTGTGACATTCTCGTAAGTTGGACTTTTATGCGTCCGTAAATATGCAAAACGTTTTTTATCGGTTATTCAAAACATTTGGAGCTTCACATCGATAATTGTTTGAAAGTTCTCGACAGACGTCTTTTGTTTGAAGTTAAACAAATACAAAAAAAATACCTTTGTATACGTATGGTCGTGTACAAATTAATTTAATAGTGTTTATTGTATTATGCAGCACCAAATAAATAACCCGTATAACTTTGGATCAAGAACAATACGATAATAATTATAATATTGCTACATGCCAAGATTGAACTCGCAACCCCTTGTAAAAACGACAAATATCTACTGCGCCATATGATAAAACATCCCTTATAATCAAACCAAAGCTCAGATTTGAATATAAGTACTCGGCGCCGATATCAAAAAGCTATACGAAAAATTCACTCCCAAAATGATTGTCGATACGAAGTTGATATTTTCCATTTTCATGCAAGAATTTCTCGTAATCCTAAGAAAATGTTTACGGAAAAATCTAAGTAAAAGATCTTGTTTTCCTTTCCAGTATTTCTGAATAAAAAAACAAATAAAATTAAAACGTTTTCTAATAAATATTAAGTTAAGATTGCGTGAAGTAAATACTTATTTACTGACATTAAGTTACTGCTTGGAATCGTGTTATAAGTACTTAGTGACGTCACAAGGGGAAGTGCGGCAGAATTCACGCCCACTCGATTTGAGCTGGGGTGGGTTTCATTGTAATGTAACGCTGGAGCCATTAGAACTACGGATTAGAAGTAATTAGACAATTAATTATATTGTAGCCGTAAGTCGTGTGGAATTGTAATTGGGAATTTTATTGAAATTTATACGGAATTAAAATCAAGATTTAAAGGTTTTACGGATTTAAAATCAAGGCTTACTGTATTAAGAGACAAGTTAAGTTAAAAAAAAAAAAACAAGATTTTGTGTACGTTAGCAGCTGATATTACTACTTGCGTTGAAGAGAGAGTAATTTTTTTTATTTTTTTTTTTGCTCGATGTCTCTTAGCCAGGTTTTTAGTGTAGAAGTTTCCTTATAGGTTGCTTGAACCACTTTACTTTATTATTTATTATTTTTAACGCATTTTACGCATGCGAAAAAAAATTTTTTTTTTTTTCTATCCACAATTTAAATCGTCACTTTACTTTAATTTATATAAAAACGGGTACTTACATAAGTATGAGTTACCAGTTAGTTAAGTGTGTACTCACACTTAAATAATAAATTTCAAAAAAAAAGAACTGTGAAATCTAGAGTTCACGGTAGCTTAGCTGTTAAATTGACTGGTGTACATACTAAGGGCCTGGGCAGTCAGCCCCGCTACCAACCTGCTGACGGCTAATTTTTTGCCCACGGCATGAGCTATTAATTAACATTATGTAGCTTATGTCGACACGATAGAAGAACACTAAGGGCCTACGTACATATCGAGTATACGTAAGTCTAACTCTTAGTGAGTTCAAAACTGGTAGATACGATGGTAGGTATTCCTCCCTTACGCACAAACCGTTTTGCTAACAGCTTTATATGAAAGGGAGCGCAGGTCGCTGTTTGTTCGCTGCAATATGTTAGCCCGCAGGTTTGCACGGTGTACAGCACCGGTGAAGGTGACGTTGTTTAAGGCTTACTGCCAGTCCTTTTACACGTGCAGCCTGTGGGTGGACTACACCCAGCGGTCATACAGCGACTTGCATGTCCAGTTTAATAACGCGTTCAGGGTGTTTTTGAGGCTGCCGCGATTCTGCAGCGCGTCGGGTATGTTCGCAGACGCGCAGGTTGACGGCTTTCATGCAATCATCCGCAAAAGGTGCGCGTCAGCTCCAACATCATCCTGGGCGCGCTGGCTGATAGGTGGGACAGCCCGATGTTCGCCCACTGGATGCAACTCCACAATCAGTTGTAGGCGGGCCTAGGGTAAACTTAACATCAGTTATTTTTCATGTGTGTGTATTTAAATTTTTAATTATTTTCGATGTATGTAAATTTTAATTTTTTAATAATTGTTTAATTGTGTAAATTTTTATTTCATTTTATTTTGTATGTGTGTTAATTTTTATTTATTCTATGTGGTTTATGGGTTCAGAAGCCCGAAATAAAGAAATTTTAATTTTAATTTTAATTTTTTATCATTAGTACCGCTAAAGAGTAGAATTCCTTGCCGTCGTCAGTGTTTCCCGAAAAATATAATCTGGTGGTCTTCAAGGCTCGAGTGAATAGGTTTTTGCTGGGCAAGCGTGAACCATCGTCGACCGCACCATCGCTTAACATCAGGTGAGGTGGCGGTGAAACGCAAGCCCGTTAAGAATAAATAAAAAAACTTACGCATACTCGATCGAATGCTCGATCGAAAGTGTCGACTTTCATTCAAAAATCAATTTAGTCATTCAAATCTTATCAAATCATTTATTTGCAACTAGGGGTACAATAGTTATATGTGAAATACATTATGGAGGAACTTATAACTTTGTTATTGTTAACTTATAAGTTGAAAATTGTTGAATGAATAAAAGTCGACGCATTCGATCCAGTATACGGTAAGTGTCAAACTCGCACTAAGCACTCTGAATCAGAAATCACCAGTTAGAATCCTTCTCGCGAGCGAATTTTATCTTATACAATTTATAATATATTTGAAATAACTTCGGTCGTATTTTTAAATTACTTTTATAATTTATTCGGGTGCATATCCAGTAGCCATAGCCTTCATAACGTAATTGAGTTTGTCGAGAGTTTCTCGTTTCAAGGTTGATAGGGAAGCAAGTCGAGATTGCGGCTGCACTCACTTCAAGGTTTTATTGACGACGTTTGTGGTCTAGTGGTTCGAGTGTCGGACTGCTGATGACGAGGTCGTGGGTTCAATTCCCTCAGGACACTATTATATGATGAACATAAGTGTTTGTGTTGGTCTGGGTGTAGTTCATTCATTGTCTACCCATAGTAATCATTTCAGCCGAAAGACGTCCACTGCTGGACGTAGTAATTGTGACTATCTTTTATTTATTTTTTAACGAAGTGTCACTATCTGTTTTTTTTAACAAAGTGTCCCTGTTATTTGTGTCAAATAAATGTTTTTTCTTTCTTTCTTCTTTCATAGCACATGTTCTGCTTAGTTTTTCTGTTTCACTTTTTCGAGATTTTCTTATCGTTGAAATTATAATGAGACCTTAAGGTTTTATTTTTGCCTTCTGTACGCGTATTTTATATATGAAATTGAATAATATTTACCTCTTTTGGCTCGCTGGCCTAATTTTTTTTAAATTACCAAATATAATATTAATCTAAAGTATTGACATTAGTCTTCACTTGAACAGTTGCAATTCAGGTTTTGTAAAGTACTAAATAGGTACTAAATTGTAGGTTTACGCTGTATTAAAACGTCATTATATCAAAATCTGTTGAGGTACAAAATATTTTTATTTAATATTATTCAGGTACAAAAAAAGGACTTAATTATAGGCTATCGCCCGTTTTTATCATCAGGCAACACAGTTCCCTTATGTATTGTTTTCAAGATAAACAACCACAAATCATGGTTGGATGACACACAGTCCATGTAAACAGCAGTGTGTGTTTCACCTGTTTATCTATGAATGCATTTACCCTGGTCGGTGAATTTAATTATGGGGTTTGACACCCTTGCCTTGTTGTATCTTGCATTCGGTTAAACGTGGGAATGGGAGAATTCTATGTCGATGTTGACGTCTGTGGTCTAGTGGTTCGAGTGTCGGACTGCTGATCATGAGGTCGTGGGTTCGATTCCCACAGGACACAAATATTTGTGTGATGAACATGAGTGTTTGTGTTGGTCTGGGTGTTTCTTATGTATAATAATTATGTATTTACAAAAAAAAAAGTATCTAAGTATTATATCCATTGTCTAGTACCCATAGTACAAGCTCTGCTTAGTTTGGGACTAGATGGCGATGTGTAAAATGTCCCAAGATACATTTATTTATTTTATTTACTATTTATGTACAGTCAACAAATCGGAATCATGACCCACTCAGCTGATAATTCGTTTGAAATCATCAAAGCAGTAAGGTTTTCATCTATGCTGCACTTAAGACATTTAAAATATTTTATTGGTAAACTGTCACTGTCACTTGCCAATAAAATTGATAACAAGTATGTTGCCAGGGAAATATATTTTTAAGCAAAATTCAACCTAATTGTATTAAATGTCTGTAGGATATTAAGCTTATCGTGGGTCATGATTCCGATTTGTTGACTGTACATACATTTCTATGAAATGTGTCAACTTTTTTGGGCCTTTTGGGTGTAATGATTGCAGCTAAACAGGCGATAGAATCAGTTAAATGAAAAGTAGGTACTTGGTGTGCTATTTATTCCTAGTTCCTACCTCACATCAAACCGATACAATAAATATCGAAACTATGGTACCGTTTTGACCCATAGCACAAGTTCTGCTTAGTTTGGGACTAGATGGTGCTGTGTAAAAAAGGCCCAAATTTTAAATTTTAATTTAATTTATTTATGCATGAAATCTGATGAATGCATTTATTTATTTTACTATACATTATTTGGGAAACAAATAGAGTATACAAAAATAGGTAAAACAATTTACAGAAACAGTTTCCTCAGATTTATCATACATTTATCAAAAATATGTAATAACAACAGACATAATTGACATTGAGTTGAATTATTTAAAAGAGTTTCTAAACATTGAATGAGGTGCCTACTTAAATTTGGATGCCAAACTCTTCGATCAAATATACTATAGATGCACGGTCTTGTACAAAATCAAACCCAATAAACGTCTCCGCCATTTACACTAACTTGTCATTGGTGTAAATGTACGACACTCCATCCTTTGTTTGCACATTTTGAGTATAGTTTTTTTTCTACACATTTTAGCATCGTGACACGTCTCAAAAGCGATTGAGAGCGAAACTGTGCACGCGACTGATTATTGCACAGTCTTGATAGGGCCGTATTTCGAGCGGTGATCGTGCATCTATGATACATTAGATTGTTGGCCAAAATATTTTTAATACAAATTTTGATTTTGAAAGCATGTAAAACAAACATTAACACAATATTAATTTATGTCAAATGTTTTTTAGCACTAAAGCTTTTTAGCGATAACATTTCAGAGATTCCTAACAAGTCGCGTCTGATAATTTTATTATTTTAATGTATTTACGCATGCGAAGTGAAATCTAACGATTTAAATTGTGGAAATAAAAACTCGCTTCGCATGCGTTAAAAATAATAAAAGGATTAGTAAAGGTAAGCAATAGGAATATCTATACGACTTTGAACTAACTGCAAAGTTAGTTAAGTCGGTTAAGAAACACTGTTTCTTAATAAGATATCGTTGACGTCACCCAAAGACGTACCAAAGTGGAGATAAATTTCGATACCACGAGCAGTGTTCACAGTAGCTTAGTGGCTAAAGCACTGGCGTATTGAGCCAGGAGTCGCAGGTTCGAATCCTGCTCGTGAGCGATTTTTTCTTTCCACATTTCAAGTCACGTCTGATATTATAGTGCAAACTTCATCTCATCAATATGCATAAGCTAACTCCATTCTAATAGTCCAATTACACAATCGACCTTATCTAAACCCTTTGATTTTTCATCGTCTACATGATAATATTCAGCTGGAATCTTCAAGTAGTGATGCCAACTTTGGGTATTTTACCCGATATTTAGGGTAAAAGAAAAAGTTGTAGGGTAATTTGCTTAGCGTATTATTTTGTGTAAGACTTTCCTTTGTGTTGAAACATATGTGAATTAACGATGGTTGATTATATAAAGTGACTCATTAAAACCATTCAAATCTTGATACACATATTTAATCAAATAAAAGGTCATGGGTAGGTAGAAGACCCGTCACTATGTTTTCACTTTGTAAGGAGGGTAGCGCATGTACTCTCCTGGCTCAGCTCCGCAGTGGTGGAGACCGCCGAGATGGTGAGCCCGAGGTGTTGATGGGCCGGCTGGATCACGCCAGGAGATGGTGACAGGTGGTCGTCACCGGGCCGGCGAACGGCCGCGCGTAGGTAGGCCGCGTGGAGCGCCGCTAAAATGTAGCCGGGCAGCTACCACGCAGCATGATGAAGATGATAGTAAGCTACAGAGTAGCACCCTGGAAGAATGTCCAGTGTGAGTGGCGTGATCACAAGCGTCTCCTCTGATTGCGACCACCGGAAGCATAAGCAAAGCGAGAGTACAATTGCGATAGTGATGGTGGTGTGTGATTGTCACAATCAGAACGGAGTTTACATGGAATGTGAGAAGCACTGAATGAATTTAAATTAAAACAATAGGTAAAACAAATGGGAAAGAAAAGTTAATATCAAAATATAGCAGAAGGCTCAAAGGTCAAGTTAAAATTTAAACAGAAAAATCGTTATTGATAAACTACCTGAAATACAAAATAAAAGTTATACTTGTTCAGCACTTACCCAATATGGGGATTTAAAACAATAACACATTAAGAACCTACTAAATAGGCGACAACCGATGCCAATGATGTGGAGGGCACACGATTGAAGTCACGGCACCTAATAACGAGGTGCCGTAAACGTGCACCCCCCACGGTGGCAAAAGTCGGTGTCCCGGTGCAGGACGAACGAACGTATAGAATTAACTCGAGCCCGAGCTAGGCGATAACAAATATTGCTGTGTGCGTGCGCTCGTGACTCGAGGCCGCGCGCGAATCTAATGGCCGCTAAGCATTTGGTTTTAAAATGAATGAAATAATAAAGAAAAAAGGTTAATAATAATGATTTTAAATTAAAAATACTAAAAATAACGTTACAACGTTACAATACCCCCCTCGCCAGTGAAGGATTTTATTCGTCCTAAGAGGAATAAAATCCTCTTCGAAAAAAAATTGTATTTGCTTAACCTTTCAAAATCATCAATCATTTCAGTCATACTTCTCGCAAACATAAAAGCATCAGTAACTGTAACTACGTACCAACATTACCAACGCACTCTTCCATACAGACAGGTTTCCAGTTGACATAAACTAGAAACCATACAAATACCATTTAGTTCCAAGTAAAGGCGAAGAACGAGCAAGAAAAAAGAACAAAAAAACTAATGATGTAATACTACTAAAACCAAGTGCCTAACGTTTTCTAGAAAAAAGTTCTAGAAAAGAGAAAAAAATTACTAAAAGAGGGTAAATGTTGAACAAGTCAAAGAAAAACAACTAAGTACTCCGTCTGTTACAATTTTTAAAAAAACTACACGAGTAACGTTATGGTTGTTTTCCTTGAAATACTAAAAAGAAAAACAACAAAAAAATAACAAAACAAAAATAAAAGTAAGGTGCAACTAGTGTGTACGAACACTTAAAAGGAACACAAAATCCTAATAAGTGAAGTAAAAAAAAAAAATTGAAAAAAAAGTTTAATGTTATTTGCTGACTGTACATAGGCAAATACCATGGAGTGGTAGCAGTCAGAAACATTAAGTTGAAAATATTCATTAAAAAAAATTACAAAAAAAACTTCGGCAACATGTATAAGTGACAAATTTGCCGATAGTACTTTTACGAACAAAAATAAAATCGACTCGTAAAATGAAAAACAATGTAAATTACGACGTTAAATTCAAATCGTACACCTTAGTTACTGCCAACCAATATAAAACAAAACGTTTCACAAAATACAAAAACACATCACACAAAACACTAAGGAAAAAAAATGTACCCACCTTAGAAAGAAAAAAAACATAGTGACCATAAAAAAACCACGTTGAGGGCGCCAGTGAAACATATGTGAATTAACGATGGTTGATTATATAAAGTGACTCATTAAAACCATTCAAATCTTGATACACATATTTAATCAAATAAAAGGTCATGGGTAGGTAGAAGACCCGTCACTATGTTTTCACTTTGTAAGGAGGGTAGCGCATGTACTCTCCTGGCTCAGCTCCGCAGTGGTGGAGACCGCCGAGATGGTGAGCCCGAGGTGTTGATGGGCCGGCTGGATCACGCCAGGAGATGGTGACAGGTGGTCGTCACCGGGCCGGCGAACGGCCGCGCGTAGGTAGGCCGCGTGGAGCGCCGCTAAAATGTAGCCGGGCAGCTACCACGCAGCATGATGAAGATGATAGTAAGCTACAGCGTAGCACCCTGGAAGAATGTCCAGTGTGAGTGGCGTGATCACAAGCGTCTCCTCTGATTGCGACCACCGGAAGCATAAGCAAAGCGAGAGTACAATTGCGATAGTGATGGTGGTGTGTGATTGTCACAATCAGAACGGAGTTTACATGGAATGTGAGAAGCACTGAATGAATTTAAATTAAAACAATAGGTAAAACAAATGGGAAAGAAAAGTTAATATCAAAATATAGCAGAAGGCTCAAAGGTCAAGTTAAAATTTAAACAGAAAAATCGTTATTGATAAACTACCTGAAATACAAAATAAAAGTTATACTTGTTCAGCACTTACCCAATATGGGGATTTAAAACAATAACACATTAAGAACCTACTAAATAGGCGACAACCGATGCCAATGATGTGGAGGGCACACGATTGAAGTCACGGCACCTAATAACGAGGTGCCGTAAACGTGCACCCCCCACGGTGGCAAAAGTCGGTGTCCCGGTGCAGGACGAACGAACGTATAGAATTAACTCGAGCCCGAGCTAGGCGATAACAAATATTGCTGTGTGCGTGCGCTCGTGACTCGAGGCCGCGCGCGAATCTAATGGCCGCTAAGCATTTGGTTTTAAAATGAATGAAATAATAAAGAAAAAAGGTTAATAATAATGATTTTAAATTAAAAATACTAAAAATAACGTTACAACGTTACAATACCCCCCTCGCCAGTGAAGGATTTTATTCGTCCTAAGAGGAATAAAATCCTCTTCGAAAAAAAATTGTATTTGCTTAACCTTTCAAAATCATCAATCATTTCAGTCATACTTCTCGCAAACATAAAAGCATCAGTAACTGTAACTACGTACCAACATTACCAACGCACTCTTCCATACAGACAGGTTTCCAGTTGACATAAACTAGAAACCATACAAATACCATTTAGTTCCAAGTAAAGGCGAAGAACGAGCAAGAAAAAAGAACAAAAAAACTAATGATGTAATACTACTAAAACCAAGTGCCTAACGTTTTCTAGAAAAAAGTTCTAGAAAAGAGAAAAAAATTACTAAAAGAGGGTAAATGTTGAACAAGTCAAAGAAAAACAACTAAGTACTCCGTCTGTTACAATTTTTAAAAAAACTACACGAGTAACGTTATGGTTGTTTTCCTTGAAATACTAAAAAGAAAAACAACAAAAAAATAACAAAACAAAAATAAAAGTAAGGTGCAACTAGTGTGTACGAACACTTAAAAGGAACACAAAATCCTAATAAGTGAAGTAAAAAAAAAAAATTGAAAAAAAAGTTTAATGTTATTTGCTGACTGTACATAGGCAAATACCATGGAGTGGTAGCAGTCAGAAACATTAAGTTGAAAATATTCATTAAAAAAAATTACAAAAAAAACTTCGGCAACATGTATAAGTGACAAATTTGCCGATAGTACTTTTACGAACAAAAATAAAATCGACTCGTAAAATGAAAAACAATGTAAATTACGACGTTAAATTCAAATCGTACACCTTAGTTACTGCCAACCAATATAAAACAAAACGTTTCACAAAATACAAAAACACATCACACAAAACACTAAGGAAAAAAAATGTACCCACCTTAGAAAGAAAAAAAACATAGTGACCATAAAAAAACCACGTTGAGGGCGCCAGTGAAACATATGTGAATTAACGATGGTTGATTATATAAAGTGACTCATTAAAACCATTCAAATCTTGATACACATATTTAATCAAATAAAAGGTCATGGGTAGGTAGAAGACCCGTCACTATGTTTTCACTTTGTAAGGAGGGTAGCGCATGTACTCTCCTGGCTCAGCTCCGCAGTGGTGGAGACCGCCGAGATGGTGAGCCCGAGGTGTTGATGGGCCGGCTGGATCACGCCAGGAGATGGTGACAGGTGGTCGTCACCGGGCCGGCGAACGGCCGCGCGTAGGTAGGCCGCGTGGAGCGCCGCTAAAATGTAGCCGGGCAGCTACCACGCAGCATGATGAAGATGATAGTAAGCTACAGCGTAGCACCCTGGAAGAATGTCCAGTGTGAGTGGCGTGATCACAAGCGTCTCCTCTGATTGCGACCACCGGAAGCATAAGCAAAGCGAGAGTACAATTGCGATAGTGATGGTGGTGTGTGATTGTCACAATCAGAACGGAGTTTACATGGAATGTGAGAAGCACTGAATGAATTTAAATTAAAACAATAGGTAAAACAAATGGGAAAGAAAAGTTAATATCAAAATATAGCAGAAGGCTCAAAGGTCAAGTTAAAATTTAAACAGAAAAATCGTTATTGATAAACTACCTGAAATACAAAATAAAAGTTATACTTGTTCAGCACTTACCCAATATGGGGATTTAAAACAATAACACATTAAGAACCTACTAAATAGGCGACAACCGATGCCAATGATGTGGAGGGCACACGATTGAAGTCACGGCACCTAATAACGAGGTGCCGTAAACGTGCACCCCCCACGGTGGCAAAAGTCGGTGTCCCGGTGCAGGACGAACGAACGTATAGAATTAACTCGAGCCCGAGCTAGGCGATAACAAATATTGCTGTGTGCGTGCGCTCGTGACTCGAGGCCGCGCGCGAATCTAATGGCCGCTAAGCATTTGGTTTTAAAATGAATGAAATAATAAAGAAAAAAGGTTAATAATAATGATTTTAAATTAAAAATACTAAAAATAACGTTACAACGTTACAGTGTGATACCACATCATAATCATTTCAGCCGAAAGACGCCCACTGCTGGACATAGGCTTCCCCCAAGCATCACCGCAACGACTGGTCCTGCGCTTTCTGCATCCTTGTGATACCTACTATAACAATGATTTTACTTGTAATATTGCTTTGAAATAAATTAGAAAATTTACAACAAAAATAAACACAGTTCTTAAAAAAAGTTGCGCTATAAAGAAACAGAAAGTATCTATTAGGGAATAGTGGAAATTTTACATAATAAACTTAATTTTTATTTAAAAATACGAATCCTGGGGTAAATAGAAACCAAACACGTGGTGAAGTGGTAATGAGACTTGGCAACACTGCCTTCATTTACATAAACGAATCTATGTGCCATGATAGCCTGATTGTTATTATATGCTTAGCATAAATTATTAATAACTCCAAGATCAAGACGAGACCCTTGGAAGGAGGACTGGGATTCAAAATTAATTCTCTTTGAATATAGAATATTAGATTTTGGAGTTGGATAAATAAAAGTAGTGATATTATTTATTTATACGTAATTACAAGGTACCTTGTAATTTATAGTTTTTTAAGGTTATATTTCTAGTTTATTTTATTTTTTTATAGTGAAGGATGGCGAAACGAGCTAAAGGCCCACCTGATGTTAAGCGAAGCGGTTAGTATAAATAGATATAAATTGTGGAAAGAAAAATTCGCTCACGATCAGGATTTGAACCTGCGACTCATGGTTTAGTACACCTCTATTTTATCCGCTAAGCTACCGTGGATTTTTCTTTCCACAATAAAATTTATATCTTTAGACATCGCTCCGCATGCGTTATTGTGTTATAATAATAAACAATATTTTTTCTCGAATTGTATACGATGATTTTGTGAGTTTTGAATTTTTCATTCGCATTTTCTTGATATCAAGATAATCGACATCAACTCAGCCTATCGCAGTCCACTGTGGAACTGGGCTGCACACATCTGCCGCATGCCATACGATTATCAACTCAGCCTATCGCAGTCCACTGCTGGACATAGGCCTCTCCCAAGTTGCACCACAACACTCGGTCCTCTGCCTTCCGCATCCAGTCCCCCCAGCCACGTTCTTCAGGTCGTCGGTCCACCTGGCTGGTGGGCGCCCTACGCTGCGTTTGCCGATCCACGGTCTCCACTCAAGGACTCGACTCCAGTGGCCATCGGTCCTTCGACAGAGATGGCCAGCCCACTGCCACTTCAGCTTACTGATCCTACAAGCTATGTCGGTCACTCCGGTTCTTCTCCGGATCTCGTAACGGATTTTATCCTTCAAAGAAACTCCAAGCATAGCTCGCTCCATAGCTCGCTGAGCGACTTTAAATTTGTGGACTAGCCCAACTGTCAGTGTCTACGTTTCGGCGCTGGAAGTCATGACAGGCAGGACGCACTGGTTGAAGACCTTTGTCTTCAAACTTTGCGGTATACATAATCGACAGCAACAATAAAATTTTATGAGCGTATTACAACGGTTCTGTACCATTACTTAGCTTGCATAAAAATAAACATTTCAAATACCTACCATAGTATCGAAAATGACTTGAATTATTGCTCTATTATGTTATCAATCCAATTTGGCCATATTTATGTCCGAAATATGGTCATAACCCTGCAATACGCGTCTAACCCGGTCCAAATTGGTGCCTACATTTGTATTCATAAACGCGAACCGATGGTCCGTTCCGATAACCGAGGCCACGGTGCCACTAAAAGCGATAAACAAGATATGCAAATTGCATAATCCTGAGCAATGTGCATAATGCAATTATTGATTATTTTTGACATTCAAGAAAAAATATTTAAAGTTTCTGTTTCAGTCAATTTTGACAGTTGGAAGCATGAGTTTACGTTTATCCCGGCTCAACACGTTGATCCGAACGTTGGCGCCAACGCTAATCGCAAACGTGTGTATGGGGAAAATGGCGTTGGTCCGAACGTTGGGGCGATCGTTGGCAGTTGGCCGTCGCGTGTCGGTTTTATCAAAGAAATTATGCGCCAACGTTGGCGATGCGCCCACGCGTTAGCGATTTGCTCAGTCTTGCCGCAGCACTCGTACAGTAAGGTGCATCGAATGAGCTTGTTCCTACGGTCCGCGTCATGAAAATGTCATCCACGTGGATAGACGCAATAGTTATAGAATTTCTGTAGAAAAATCTTCATGTTAATTAACAAATAATAACGATATTCTCTTGTTTGTCAAAACATTTTTCAAAGAGGACGTCCATTGTTTAACTATTGTGTTATTTCATTTGACAGTTCAGCTCTTAAGTATTCAATAATCTTAGTGCCCAGTGCAACTTCTATTTCAGAAGTCTTCACATTGGCTCTGATGGGAATAAACTAACATTATCTCCAACGTGTGGACTCTCGGCATAATTACGGGCCAACGCTCGTCCCAACATTGGGGCCAACGTGTGGAGCCGTCCTAAGGTTCGTCTCTGAATATAAGCCTTAGACACAATTTCTTGACTTTAAAAGAAAACATGACCTCTAAATTTGTTGTTGTTGTTGACGTTTCTTCTCAGAGATAATCAAATAGGAAATGTTTTTTATTTAGATTGTTTACATCTTGTAAGTGACCTTAAAAATGTACCTACTTACATAAAGACTCATGGATTTAGAAAAAATACCACTGTTAAAATCCTATCTTTATTCTTTCTTTCTTTACCTTCGCTGGGCTGATCCTACATTAATACATTACTTTTTTCAACTTATTTCAGATTGCTTTAAATCAAATAAAAAAAATATATCTTCTGGACATTTTTAATCAGCACCATCTAGTCCCACTAAGCAGAGCTTGTGATATGGGTACTAGACAATGGATGTAATACTTAAATACTTTTTTTTTTGTAAATAAATACTTATAATACATAAGAAACACCACGTCCACGACAAAATCGATCTCGTGATCAGCAGTCCGACCCTCGAACCACTAGACCACAGACGTCGTCGAATTTATACTCAAAATCACTACATAAATTTAATAGGTATACAAAATAATTTCTTAGGTTTGCGCAATCACTACACATTATAATAAAACAAAGTTTAACAGGATTAAATCGCGTATATTATTTAAAAAAATAAAAAAATCTTCGACCACGAAATGCTGCAAAGCTTTCGAAACGTCAGGAAAACCAATTTAAATAATATACGCGATTTAATCCGGTTAAACTTGGTTTTGTTATAAAGTATACAAAAGTCGCTTATAATACTGAGTTATTACTATAACGAAGGTCGTTATAGGCATCATTATCCTACATTCACGCCCTTGAAAAACAATCACAAAATTTACTCTACCTAATGAGTCCAGCGATAATATTCCAAACACACCTTAAAGTAATCTGTAAAGTAACACATATAATACCGCTATCAGTGAGACCATACCACTAATGTTGCAAAATAGGGTTGCCATCTGTCCAGATTTTTTAGATATGTCCAGCGTTCTGGCCTTCCATCCAGACTTTGTCAAAACTTCGGTCGTTTGGACAAGAAAAAAACAAATAAAGTGAAGAATCATCAAAATGTTGAATCTTCGCTAAACTTGATCATTTATTTAATATTTGGTTATTAAAAACCAAATACATCAGTTATATAAGCAGGTCTGCTGGAAGAAATTTCCTAAAGAAATAAGTAGTGCATTTGTACATATTTCTATATATTTATTTTATGATTTTTCTGTGTGTGTTTTTATAATTTAATAAATCAATCAATCTTTATCAAATTATAGTATTTGTATAAAAAGTACATACTTTGTTTAAGATACTACTACTACTTTGTTTACTAGGATTGTAGATATAGATTAGATTTTCTTTGAACATGAAAAAATAATTAATGTTACTTCTGCTTCTGCTTAAAAAGCGTCCGGATTTTTTTGCAAATATCCGTCTTTTTGATGGCAATTTGCAAATTTCGTAATGGTAACCCTACTGAACGGATTTGTTCGTCGAAATAGCATAATGGCCGGGCCATTTCCATCCACAAAGTATAGTTATAAGTAGAGGGGTTGAAATGCATTTCGGTTTGTAAATAAGTTTTTTGTAGTCATTTAGCGAAAAAAAGCTCGATCAAAAAATATTCATTAGTTCATACATATGGGTCAAGGTTTAGTTGTGTATATTTTTACAATGGATGTTTTCGCTGAATAAGGGGTGTGTGTCACCCCTTTAGGGGTGGAAATATATGTTTATGTGTGTATTTGAAAGGTGAACGTGGTAATAATATATTAGGAGGGTTTTTATGGGAGAAGGTTTTCTTTAAGAAGGCTTTGAAAGATAGGGACGGGAAAACTGTTTAATTTTATTAACTCCACATGTTGGTAAAACGAATAGTTATAAAAGTAGCTGAACTAAGTTTAGTAGGGTTGGTTTCTTTTATTTATCCTATTTTTTTATAATCCTAGTATCTTATGAATATTATAAATGTGAAAGTTTGTAAAGATGTTTGGATGTTTGTGACTCAATCACGTTGAAACGGTTGATCGGATTTAGATGAAATTTGACACACAGATAGACCATAATCCGCATTAAGAAAGAAAGAAAGAAGAAAGAAACATTTATTTGACAAGAAGCACATAGATACACGGACACAATTCAACAGAAATACAATTAAATATACAAAAACGGATCATCGATGCTAACATAACATATAAACATGTAGGCATAACATAATATTAACATATAGGCTACATTTTATTTTTGCTGAACTGAGCCTATTTGGCGCAGCCGTGGGGCACACAATTATACTTTTAGGTGTAAGTTGTAGGTAATTAAATTGTATACTATTGTTATTGTGTGCCAGAAGCACTAGTCAATAATACTTTTTTTTCTTTTTTTTTTCTTTTACTACGGGAAAATTAACAGTTCCCGAGGGATGCGCGATAAGTCTTACTGTGATCAGCCTATAATTAGGCTTATCACATTAAGACTTACTTACTGTTTAATTACACGGGCAAAGTCGCGGACTAACCCTCAGTTTCCGAAAGGCTGATCAACACAAAAATTTGCTAATCCACTGTCAAATCTCAGGTCAAGCGATGTGATTGGTTGTTAGTATTTTTGCCAACCAATCACAGGAGCTGACATTAGATTTGACAATAGATCAAATTGATCAGCCTTCCAGAAACTGGGGGTTATTTTAGTATCATATAAGGCGTAACGTTATTATCTTAAGTCCTTTTAATGGGTGAATATCATCATCTTCCTCGCCTTTTACCAACTATGTTGGGATCGGCTTTCAGTCTAACCAGATGCGGCTGAACATCAGTATTTTACACGGAGCGACTGCCATCAGACCCCCGCAACCCAGTTACTGCGTAGTACTGCATTCGGAGGTTAGACCAGTTGTCAGACTTTCAGACTTATGACTACCCGTAACGACTGCCATAGATATTCGTATGACAACCGGGACCGTGCTCTCCGAGGCATGGAGGGGTGAATATACTTTTAATATAATTAACAACTTTTAATATGGGAGTATCCCGGCCTGAAGTCGCGAAAATAAACAGCTGTTCCTTATACTTTGTAGAGCGACATCGATGATTTTGTATGGTACAGCCACGGTACAGCTGTTTATTTCCGCGATTTCAGGTTTGCTTGCATAGTAAAAGTTACTTGAATTTTCAACGACGTCAATAAATAGACACGCGATCTCATATAATAAGCAGCATGTTCCAAATTCAGTTGACGCAACCGTTGATAAAATTTACGTGTGTTCGCGAGCCAGCTGTCAAGTGAACTAATGACAGATGACAGTGTGGTTCCGGAACCATAACTCGTGTAACCATGTTGTTCTTCTAAACAGCGCAACTAGTACGTAGTACATATATATCGATGCTTGAATTACATACTTTTGCAATTCAGAAAAATGTATTATCATAGTATCTACAGTCGACCTCATGTCAGTGGTTTGACCTTCATCAACTCAGCCTATCGCAGTCCACTGCTGGACATAGGCCTCTCCCGAATAGCGCCACAACGCTCGGTCCTCTGCCTTCTGCATCCAGTCCCCCCAGCTACTTTCATCAGGTCGTCGGTACACCTGGCTGGGGGCGCATACACTGCGTTTGCTGGTTTCGCTGTCTCCACTCAAGGACTCGTCTGCTCCAGCAGCCATTGGTCAACCAATGACAGACGTGGCCAACCTACTGCCATTTTAGCTTACTGATCCTACAAGCTATGTCGGTCACTCCAGTTCTTCTCCGGATCTCGTTACGGATTTTATCCTTCAAAGAAATGCGCTCGCTCCATAGCTCTTGACCTTAGCCATTGACCTTAGTAATGTCTTTATTTCGTAAGCAGTAAGGGCGGTTTTCATAACTCAAGTATACCACTAACGTGCGGTTGATTGTACTATAGGAACTAAAAGTTTACTACCAAATAGGTACAGTGCAGTAAAAATAACAGAAAAACATTACAAAATAACTTATTTCAGTACTATCAACTTCTGTTTACGTACTTAAAAATAAGTGGATTGAATATATTTTCTGTAAAATTACAGACAAGGATATCGGAAGTATCGTGAAACAGTTATTTTTTATTGAAACCCCTTATTTTCGTGGTAGTACTGTTAAAATATGGGCGACAACCATTGATAAATCAATACGACTTTGTGATTTGATTAAAATATATGTTTTACTTTGTAATAAACTTTGTAATGTTTTATTTGATTTTTAGATTGTTACGACACGATTGTTAGAAACTATGTACAAATTAACTATTTTTAAGTACGTAAGTGTAGGGGTTTTATGGATGGCCGATGGGGCCGTAAAGTTCTGGAGTGGCGACCGCGTACTAGAAGGCGCGGCGTAGGTAGGCCCCCACAAGGTGGACCGACGCAACGACCTGGTGAAGGTCGCGGGAATCCGCTGGATACGGAAAGCGCAGGACCGGTCGTTGTGGCGATGCTTGGGGGAGGCATATGTACAGCAGTGGACGTCTTTCGGCTGAAATTATGGTAATGATGATGTTGACGATGAATTCAAATTCATCTTGTATAAGTACAAGCAAAAACTTTGTAACAGTTTTTGATAAAACTCGGCTTGATAAATCAAGTACGTACTTACGACAAAAATTAAATACTATTTTTATAGACACTATTATTCTAAGACCGTTTTATTCTTTCAACAGTTTGTTATCAACATCTTATTATAACCTACCACCAATATGTACAAATAGTTGGCAAAATAAATCTTTGAATCTTTAAATATTTTCTTGCAATTTACTAAAAATGTCCTGTCAAGAAAAATATTATATAATAAAACAAAGTTTAACCGGAGTTCTTATAATGTGTAGTGATTATGATTTTTTTTTTTAAACCTAAGAAATTATTAAGAATATTATAGTTTAATTTTGATGAAAATAAAAACGAATAAACAACAATTTATGACAGTGGAAATGCAAAATATTTATACTTGAAGGCCTCTGCTATGCAAATATGAGTAATTTGTTGATGTTGTGAATTTATCTAGTTAAAATTTGGTACAAAAAGAAGATAATTTCATATTAATGTAAACATGTACCATAAATAAAATGTGTAGGTCGTATGTCAGTAGAATGTACAACCACCCAAAGAGATATGTATCAGGGTCGCCAGGGTATAAAACTATGTGTTCACGCACGTGTCCGCCTCAATCAACAATTATTTCAGCCGATAAAACTAAACCATCCCTTTCTACTTTCAATCAACCATCAAAATTACAATCAATAAAAACCGGCCAAGTGTAAGTCGGACTCACGCAGTAAGGGTTCCGTACCACTCATCGACCTGATACCCCATAGAAACTGATTTAATTTACGAGAGTTTGTCAAAAGACATCAACGACGTACGCGAAATGTGAATTTTTGCATCCCTTTCTTCCGTCGGTACCACCACATATGTCTATGTTTGTCCTATTTTTAGTATTTTTTGCTAAGCTACATAGTATGTCCTATAATAGTAACACATATTCTGTGAAAATTTCAACTGGTTATCTATTACTGTTACAAATATATAGTCTGTGTCAGACAGACGGACGGACGGTCGGACAGCGTAGCGAGAGTAATAGGATCCCATTAGCACCCTTTGGGTACGGAACCCTAAAAAAGAAAATCTGATCCTCCATTTTACACTGCTATACCTAGGTTTAATAATAATGGCATTTTAATTACTGTTCCTACGCTTCACTACGTACAAAGTTTGTTCCGCACAAGTGTTTGCGTAAGAAAGTCCTACAGTTAGTGTACTTAGTTGTAATTGGGTATAGAACTGTGTAACCTACATAGTACAGTCATCTTTGTGGTTGCGAACTTGCGAAGCCCTAACTTCACAAATGGCCGTATGACAGCTGTTAAAGTTTGTCAAACGGAAAAATCTTCACATTTTAGAGTTTTATTGTATGTATCGATTTTGATCTTTTAAAATCAAAATTTAATTAAGTTAGTTAATGTGAAAATTACTTCGAGGTACCTAAATGGTAATAATTATGTTTTTTTTTTTTTTGTCCACTCTACCGATAACTATTTTTAATGTAGTTTATGTTTTTCGTTTCCTTAACACTAAAGTATCAGCGTATAGAACCCAGCCCATGAACAGATCACGGCATTGATTGATTTGTAACACATGTAATGCTGCTATGTATATTGGTCCCACGTCACACAGTTAGCACAGTGGGAACCATTTGAAGATGGAAGACGTAATCAAACCGTCTGGCACTCGGCTGGACTAGGTTTTAGTCCATGTGTTCAAATAGTGGCGTCGTTTGTAAAACTATGCGAGGCACGTGCAGCCAATCATCACTCAAAAACAAACGATGTGCCGCTATCGACGAAAATCCGCAAGAAATATTGTCATTTCATATAATTTTATTATAAACACGGGTGGTGTTCCGAGAACACTAAATAGTGATGAAAAATAGCACTTAATTCAGCCATATTAATAAAAAAAATATTAATTAAAGAAAAATGTGCCACTACATTACTTTTGCCACCTTTTATTGTACTGTAAATTCTTGTATGCCGTGTATAATAATGTACGAGCAGACCCGTACAATATGAATAGTATTAATTTTATGCATACGCTAGCACCGAATGCATGCGTTTACTTGTTCAACCATTCAGTACCAATAAATTCGCCAAACAGAAACATCGTTTTAATCATCTCTCCCGGTTCGCGGTACTCACATACCATAATCAGATAATCACATCAAATATCAAGTTTAAAGGTGAATCGGTCTCTAACCGTACAAATAATAATAATTCATTTATTTGTTTGAATAGTGTATCAATGATGTAAAAAATATAATATGTGCATATTATTCTACCGTTTCCGGCGTACAAACGTTTACGAGATAAAATTATAATTATTGTTCAAGAAATTTCAAATATTTAGATTAACTAGAATTATTAAATAGTAAATTAATTACGCCACTATTTAAGTGGATGGACTATACAAAGTATCATCAAAAGTAGAATATTAATAGTATGAAATTATTTACTTGATTCACCACAAAAGCTTTTTATTAGTATTGACACTAAAAGTCGTTTCGGTAAAGAGTTCAAAGTACCCCTTTAAGGTGCTTATGAATATAGAACGGTATTTACTTTGTTATGACAGCGATTATCTTCAAATTCATTGCTTTCAAGGTTCATTTATTTCAATATGTAAAGCTTTCATTTATTAATTTAATTTTGCTGAAGATTTGAAAAGGTTAATCAACCTTCATTACTTTTTTAAGGGACTATTAATGATACAAGTTGAAGTTTTCATTTCAGAGCAATTACAATAAGCCCCCACCTAGCCCCCGTCTCAGTTTGGCGCACCGACTTGCGGTACCATTTAGGCAACAGCCTAGGTGGTATTGAAGTTGTTATGGGCAAAGGTAACTGCTTAACATCAGGTGGGCCTTTAGCTCGTTTCGCCATCCTATATTATAAAAAACTTCTACTGTTTTATTATAAAGAACTATAGATAGATATAGAAGAAGATAGATTTAAAATGCTTCTATAGACTGGTAATAACGTGTTTTCATTTATTGTCGTATTGCCATATCTACTTTGTAAACTGGGTGTCAGGGAAACGCTCCCGAAACTGAAAGGCTATTATTATACTATCTAAACACAATCGAATACCATTAACCATTAGCTTTATACTCATTGTTTAGCGGCCAAAATTAATATCCAATCTATCCACGACTTACCCTACTAGAGATAGGAATTTGACATAAGCTCCATACAAAATATGTCAAATTTCTATCTCTAGTAGGGTAAATCGTGGATAGATTGGATATTAATTTTGGCCGTTAGTGATTTGGTATTTTGCAAACACGCAATGTAAAGCGTACAAAACTCGGGATCAATGACGCGCGTACCTAACCTACCTACGCTCGCTGCGACACGGACTGCGTATGCGAGCGGATGTCGGTCACCCCTAGCGCCAGCTGATATTTTATTTGAATTACATTGCGAAGTTTACAAAAATAAGTAAATAAATGCTGTTTTTTTGCAAATCAGTAAAAAAAAAAAAAAAACAGAATCGCAATTTCTTTTGTGGTTTCGTATCAGTTATTACAAGCACTATCACCTATCATCGTTTTCGGAAGCGTTTCCCTGACACCCAGTATGTATTTTATTGATCGTCACAAAAACATACTTACTATATTTTTGTAAGCCAGTAATCACACGTAATCAAACTAATTATCAACACACAAAAATTGTTATTGACCAACAATTGACATGAGACATGAATTTTAACGTCTTCTAACAGCACACATTATGAAAACCGAACCACAGATAACATAATACTATAGACCGAACCAATCTTTATGCAGCGTTAAAGATAACACAGACTAGACCAAGCAACTAACATAACATCACATGAAACTTTAAAAAGCCCCGACACAATGCACAAAGGACATTTGAGACGTTGCAAGACTTGCAATTCCCACAAGTTTTGCAATCCCGTGTCACAAGACCGCGGACTCACCTTTGTCACAAGAAACTGTCACTTTCTGTAATTAATTCTGCCATTGCATTTCCGTGAGCGGGTTACCTTTTTTCCGTTTTTATCTTTTTCTATGATGTGTCTTATCTTTTGCAAGTGATGATATTTTTCCCAAACAGCAAACAGTAACTTTGTGAATACAATTTGAAATTGTTTTAACGATTTAAAAGAATATCACTCGAGTTCTGTAACGGGATTGAATGAAAATATCAACTGGTTATCTATTACCGTTACAAAGATACAGCCCTGTGACAGACAGACGGACGGACGGACGGACAGCGTAGCGAGAGTAATAGGGTCCCGTTTGGCACCCTTTGGGTACAGAACCCTAAAAAAGATCACCGCTGTTGTTTGAAAAATTGTAATAAAACATAATATGTAAAAAAGATGATCTTTTTTCAATTTTCTCAAACACTAAATAATTACATTTGACTATGACCCTTCTTTCCCTGTACCCTTCATACATAAAGTGATGCGTGTGTAAGAATGCTATTTATAAAAACAACGTTTTCTACATAACACATAACATCACGCCTGTATTTCCCCGAAGGGGTAGACAGAGGTGTAATAGTACACCCACATTTCGCCAGTGGTGTTATAGTCCCATGTAATAGGGGGCGAGCCTATTGCCAAAGACCGGGCACAAATCCAGACTCCGGGCTGCTACTGAGAATTTCCTAATGAAAAAACCAATAACACTTTGCCCGACCCGGGAATCGAACCCAGGACCCCACGCTCAGCAGTCGCGCTTGCAACCACTAGACCAATGAGGCAGTCTACGTTTTCTAAAACAGAAAAAATAATGCTAGCATAGTCTACTAAGCTAATTTCACCTACAAATGAAACGCGGTTACGTTGTAACAATACTCACACAGAACCAAAACAGCTTAACTCTTTCACACGCATGACCTAAATAATGCCTTTAACGATTGGTTAATCAATGAGCATGGTCACTGGATTATTTTTATGGTTTCATTGTAATTCAGACATGAATATTATTGTTACTTGTTCGGATTATTGGTATTGACCTAAATTATCTAATCTTCGGGTCTGATTGCTGTCTGGCAGGGGATAAAATATTGTCTGTATTTTGTGGGTCTCGTGCAAGTCATAATCTTAGACCAAAAGAATAAGATAGACGGAGCGCGTAGAACTAGCGAATAAAGCCAGAAAATGGAATACAAAATGGCAAAGGAGTACCTACCATTCCGTCCACAGTGATCGCGTGCCGCAATCTGGAGCGATCCACAAACTAACGGCCAAAATTAATATCCAATCTATCCATGATTTGCCCTACTAAAGATAGGAATTTGAAATAAGCTCCATACAAAATATGTCAAACTATCTCTAGCAGGGTTAATCGTGGATAGATTGGATATTAATTTTTGCCATAAAAGAATAAGATTGACGCTTCCAACCACTGCTCGCGAACACTGTGGCCGGAATAGTAGATACTCCTTTGCCATTTTGTATTCCTTTTTTCCGGCTCATTCGCTAGTGCTACGCGCTCCGTCTATCTCATTCTTTTGGTCTGAGGGTAATACGTATAATATGTACTAAAAAAAATTGGTAATACTATTATTTAAGGTTAGTGGTTAGTAAGTCACTTTAACACAAAGCAATTACAATATTATACAAATTAAAACAGGACAAGATCAAGTACAAGCTCTGTCAGCTTACAGATATAGGTCAGACTACTTGCAGATCACATAACAGGCGAAATGTGGGTGTACTATACACCTCTGCCTAACCCTTCGGAGAAATACAGGCGTGATGTTATGTTATGTTCCTTGCAGATCTCGTGACAAAGTAAAGTGCTCCGCCAAATGACAGCTGTTTTAATATGAATGAATGAAAAATTTATTTGTTTAAAACATGAGTATAAAATACAATGTCAAAGCACATGCATGTAAGGTGTTTAAATAGTATGTATAGCAGGTACAATATTTTACCCAAAGACTTTGTATATACTGACGTCAGTATAATAACTTTATGGTTTTACCACTGGGGGCGTAGGTACAATACTTTAGTTTTCAGGTAACATTGATACTTTTATTCAAATATGCAATTCTTCTTGTCATACATTTTTTTATAGGATAGCAAAACGAGCTAAAGAAAGGCCCACCTGATGTTAAGGGGTTACCTTTGCCCATAACAACTGCAATACCACCTAGGCTGTTGCTTAAATGGTACCACAAGTCGGTTCGCCAAACTGATACATGAAGATGGAAAGTCTCATGTGATTGTAATTTCACCGGCACCCGTACCCTTCAGACCGAAACACAGCAATGCAAGCATCACTATTTGGCGGAGAAGTAGGTACGGTGGTAGTACTTCCCCGGACGAGCTCTTTCACAAAGGAGCTCTACTGCTACTATATAAATATATGAATTAATGCAGAAGGACACAATAAGTGTAATAAAGTATGAAAATCTAATATAATGTCAAAGTAATAAAATTAAGCTAATAATGTTATGATAGCTACAAAACGATAAAAAATAAAAACATGTCTTTTTATTTTTTAAAGAGTAATAAAAATGAGATGTCAAAATACATAGGTACAGTTTGTTGGAGAATAGGCATACTAACACATACTCGATATCAACACATTTATAATCTCGTTACGTCACTCAATTACGATAAATAAATACCCCACACGGATGCTCTGCAAACGTCAGTATGACGTTGAAGGGTCGTTTTGGTGCCAGGTGCCAACATATAAATAAAATGCAGGGATCACTAACACAAGGAGTTACTTTCATATGACGTCTAATTTTCATTCGTTCTGTAAACGAAAAACAAAGACTCTGAGCTTGTTTCACATTGTCCAGATAGGAACTTTCTTCCATATAGATAAAAAATAAAACAAGATTTGTATGAAATTATTAGAAAGATAATGTTAACTGGAACTTTTGAGAAGGTACCTAGTGAAACAGGCCCTCAATATCAATAATGACAAATTGAGATTCTTCAATTGAATAAAATAATATAGATGTATAGATAGCCTATAAAGATACGATTAAATAAATAAATATCAATAATAGAATCCATTGGTAGTGTCAGTTTGAAAAAATAGCAATGTTTTTTCCCAAAAATCACAATTATGACAATTTTAAACGAAAAAATATAAAAATATATATTCGATGCCCGGCCCAGATTCGCGGCAATTGTTTAACAATTTATTGTGTTTACTTGGCGTACAGTAAGTCTTAAAATTCAGTTTTTACCACTCGACTACAGAACGATGGAGATTGTAGAAACAAGTATACCAATCGAGTGGAAGAGTTGGAATGGGACGACCACGGCGACCGTATCGCAATCAAATCGCGGACGTTCTCAAAAAATGCCAGGTTGAGAGTACTCTAAGCCACGAGCATGCATGACCAGGTAAATTAACGTAGATGAAGCGAAAGAGGTGTGTCAGGATCGTAGCAGGTGGAAATCCATAGTCTCTGCCTACCCTAATGGGAAACAGGCGTGATAATATGTATGTATGACTAGAAAACTTTGAAAATCCCAGTAGTAACTTTCCTCCAAGAACGATATGCCAAAACGTGCACAAAAACTCGACATCGCATCCCAGCGGGCTTATCACTCGAATAACGTAGGTTGACACTCGGAATCACTCGTCTTCTCACTCAATTCACTCTCCCAAAGCCAGTTGACAGTCGTACGAACTCGGTATAGTGAATCCTGAAGTAGATCGCGGGATGTCAGTCGATTTATTTAGAGCGGTTATGCTTACTGGTCTGTGTGCGTGATCTTTCGACTATGGTTTTAATTTGGTTAGGATATTAATTTTTGTACCCACGCTTTTATTAGCCTAACTTGTATGTTTGTAACTAAATTTTATTATAAAAAAAACGAATCAAAAGGTTTTGGAACGAAGTTCCTTAACGCGACTTGTGGTATGTGTGATAGGGGAGAAAATGTAAGATCACGTCACGCTAAGATTTGCGTATACCCATAGATTACTTTGAACATACGGACCTCGAGACGAGTTGTTGGCTGACCTCACCTTTATGCACCATCTGGTGGGTAATGTCAAACTTAGCTAACTAAAAAAAAACATCCTAATTTTAATAGAGAAGATGGTTGGCAGCTACTAACTGTTTGGAACCCAGTCCTAAAAATAATCAAGTCCCAAACAGCATGCAACACTGTAAAAGATAATGATATTGTGAGTGGTTACTGCGTGCATCGAAACGATTTTAACTAATAATATTGTACGGTAGATTAAAATATTTTTTTAGAAATATCTGATAAGACGATTGTCATCTTAGTCTACCTGCGACCACGAAATGCTGCAAAGCTTTCGAAACGTCAGAAAAACCAATTTAAATAATATATGCGATTTAAACCGGTTATTTATTCAGACCAAGGTAAGTTTACAATATTAACACTCTTGCATGCATAAAATTTTTGTTACATTATACATATAGCGTTATGAGCGTTGTGGCGCAACTTGGGAGAGGCCTATGTCCAACAGTGGACTGCGATAGGCTGAGTTGAGTTGATTGATACATATATATTTTGTTTACATTAATTATTGTTTATTAATTTATGAATTATTAATTATTTCTTAGACACCGACTGCTTTGGTCGCTTTGGTCTGTGTGCCGTTTGGCAAAAGCCTCCTCCATTTCCTTCCATTTCTCTCTGTTACTAGCTACCCTCGTCAATAATTTTCCCCCTATTTCTTTGATCTCGTCGCTCCAGCGTTTTTTCTGCCTTCCTCTGGATCTCTTGCCGTTTCTCGGGTACCAGACTGTTACTCTCTTACTCCATTTGTCTGGGCCTCTATGGGTATGACCAGTCCATCCCCACTTTAATTTTCTGCTTTTACAATACAATACAATACAAATCCTCTTTATTGCACAACAAAATTATATTAATTTCTTAAATAACTACTTATGCGCTAGTGTACAACTGGCGGTCTTATCGCTCCACGGCGATCTCTTCCAGACAACCATTGAATGGACTGGAATGTCATGGAAGAGACAAAGGGTAGTTACTTTTCAGTTCGTATATCAGTGTTCCTTTTTCGGTCTTAGTCATCTTCAGATATTATACATTTATTCATAAATACATTTTTTTTTAACCTTGCTTAGCTATTCACCGTGCCAATCCCGTAAGAAATAAGCCGTGAATATATGATTTGATTGATTGAGAGAATGTGACGTGGTTATAAAGAATCGTTTCTTAGCAGATGTTCTTATTTTCCTTATATTTTATTGTAGTCTAAAGTGATATAAATATAATAAAATATGTACGGTCAACCGCACCTCGGTGGAAACACTTTGACATTGACAGCATCTTTATTTCGTAAGCAGTAAGGGCGATTTTCGAATTGAATTGAACTCGTTGTTTGCATGACTTTATTTTTCTCTTTATTTTACTTTGAGAATTGTCAGAACAAGTATGAATGAAGAAAAACTGGCCAGGTGTGTCAGGCTCGCGCACTAATGGTTCTGTACCACTACACCTTTGGGTTTTTTCCCACTGCGTAAGCCATTGTATACAGGTGAGTTTTGAAAATAGTACTGGAGGGCCAAATCCAAAACTATAAGGTATTGAGAAAAGTCTTTAAAGGAGTCGTGAGCTCAATTTAGAGAAAACAAAAACTGCATTATTTGATTTTTGAAAAAGCATCTGGTTGGTCCAGGAATCTAACCCAATCTTTTTTGCATAAAAATGTCATCATACATTATTGCATCAATTGTTAAGGTTACTGACAAGGAATACATCCTGCAAAGAAATTTGTGCAGTACTAATTTCTCGCCCCCTATTACATGGGACTTACAACATAACTGGCGAAATGCGGGTGTACTATACACCTCTGCCTACCCCTTCGGGGAAATACAGGCGTGATTTTATGTTATGTTAATTTCTAAACTCACCCTGTATACAATGTGTAACAGAACCGTGTAGTCATATTTGGAGAGCTTATTCAGGGAATATTATCAAGCAACTTTTACTACGGGTTCAACCATGAAATCGTAAAAAAAAATTGGCCCTTCCATAAATTTCGATCGAGTAGGTATCGCACTTTTTAGGGTTCCGAAGTCCTACAAGGAACCCTTATAGTTTCGTCATGTCCGTCCGTCTGTCCGTCTGTCCGTCTGTCCGTCTGTCCGTCTGTCCGTCTGTCCGTCTGTCCTAATCCTTTACAGCTTAATAACTTCTACAGTTATAAACATAAGTAAATGAAATTTTGTTAAAAAATAGTCTACATATAGATCTCAATTTTAAAAGAATAAAAGATTCGTTTTTGCGTATTTTAGGGGTGGCGTCCATACATGTGAAATGGAGAAAAAAAAATTGTTTTCGCTTCACCCCCTCGTGTGGGATATCATTGAATAGGTCTACTAAAATGAAGGTAATGTTTCATACACCACTTTTTTATCAGGTGTACCATCTGTGAAATATAGCCCGCCAAAGTGGCTTGCAATGTGTCCCCCCCCCTGCCATTTCTAAACTATGCAATGTAGAAACTTATAATCTTCCACATTGATAGACCTTTGTGAAAACTCTCTTTTAAAATTATTTCGAGTATAATGTGATTATAATTTTTTGAGTTATAGAGAGAAAACTGAAAAATACTTAAAACGTCCTAGTTCAAAGGTCATTGACCTTAGAGAAAAATTATCATAGCAAATAATGCTCCTTTAGCTACTTTCTATTTGAAAAAATCACAAAAAGTAACTTTGAAATGACAAACGTCTTAAATTTGGCTTCTTGAATTTATCGCTAGATGGCGCTACTAACAACACGCTCTGAGTCGCGAATGCTGCCGATTATTGCAAAAACTAAAATAGCCATGATTAATATTCGATTTGATTCGTTTGTAATTACACCTACTTAAGGAACCCTATAATACTGAGCATGGCCCGACATGCTCTTGGCCGGTTTTTTTTATATTTGACATAAGTATACTCCATACATTTTGTGTCAAATTACCATTTTTAGTAAGGAAAATCGTGGATAGATAGGTAATTAATTTTGGTCGCTTAACGCCCCCGATCCCTAAGGTCCTCCGCTAGACAAAATTTTCAAACTTCAGGCACCTTTATATTCGATCAAACCATCGAACTAGCAAATCGAACACATAGCTGTCCTGAGCAAGACCCACAGCCGATCCCTGTTAAATATTTATGCCCATCAAATAACCTGTCAAAGCAACGAAACATCCATCCTATTTTTACCAACAAAAATGGTGGAATAAGTACTGGTGAACTTGGGATGTGGGTATACGGACAGTTCGCTTGTCCTGCATAATTTAGGACGGGTCATCACTCCGCAGTTGTTTGACTGATCTCGGCCTTGATATGTCTGGATCTTGTTGTGGGTACTGCCACAGAGGAACGGAACAGAGAACAAGCTTCATACAACCGCGCTATGATAACTTGAGAGGTGTGTGTGCGTGAGCACTGGCGGCTTCGTCGCGTACGCAGAGAAACCGGTTTATACCGGCTCAGCCAGTGCTCATGCTAAGGGCGTACATCAAGCACGTCATCCATGTTTTCGTTTCACGTTTTGATTTCATGAGTAAAGAATAATAGTGTTTTAATACGTACGTAGTTAGTACACAGTACAGTACACACGTGAACGTACTTATTTAACGTAAGCTTTTGAATACCTTTACTCGTTGTCCGAAGCCAAAAGTTTGTAAGTTACGATCATGGAACCCTTGTTTATAATTTAATTAGCAGGCTACCTGGCTGACCCCATGTAAAGAGATTACAATACGATATTCTGTTTTACATTTATGCTGCACATACAAGAGTGTTTCATTATTTTTAACCGACTTCAAAAAAAGGAGGAGGTTATAATGTGATTGTACAGAAGAAATCAAAGTATAGTGCTGGAGGCCAAATCCATGCAATGTATGGTGTTCGATAGTCTGATTCATGTAATCAAAGAAATGTATTGATAAAAAGCTTCGTCGAAAGATTGATAGATGGCGTTGTACATTTTTGTGCCGCCAGTTAAATCGCGGTGTTAAGATTCTCCGTGGATAACGTATATAGCAATGGTTTTAATTTATTTCGTTTCTTGGGCAGTTGCTGGGTACAGAAACATGGAAAATAAAAAACTTGTTTTTAAAAAATCCGATATCGTTTGATTTGCTACTTAATATTATATTGTAAGTTTTTTTCCTTATCAGCAACATTATCAATTGGTGCAATAATATAGGATGATATTTTTTTTTTTTTTTATCTTTTATTAAAGGAACTTGGTACACAAAAGAAAAGCGACCATGTCGTCCTAGTTATACAGCTTAAATACTACATACAGATCAAAATTAAATTGCACAGTTTTATAAATAACAACTGTGAATGGACAATAATAAAACCGTTGACTAAGAACAGTTTTATTATTATTCAGTCACATAACATAACAGTGTAAACAAAAATAAATTACTTAATAGACTCACTCTGATGCCCGCGCTTTGCAGCCAAATCTAACTAATTTATAAAGATCTTTGGCATCATCAGAATTTGGTTGAGACAGGACCACGTTACAGCCGCCAACCTCACTAAATGTATTATTCCTGTATATTAAACTTCTTACAGCTTCATTCCGCACACATTCCACTAAAACATGGTGAACATCCTCGATTATATCGATTTCTCCTCGTATCCGCCAGGGGCGCTACTGATTAATGAATGAAAGTCGTCGAATTCGATGGAAGTATCGGTAATGTCAAACTCGTACTAGGCCTACAGTACTGCTGTACATCGACCTCCCCAAAGCATCGCCACAACGACTGGTCCTGCCCTTTGCGCGTCCAGCGGATTTCAGCGACCTTCACCAGGTCGTTGCCGTCGGTCTACCTTGTGGGGAGCCTGTCTTTTGCCCAGCAATTTTAAGACACTTAAAGCAAACTGTATCTACGTAGATTTGTTTAGTAAGCACCCTACTTTCCACTTCCTACTAATAAAGTTTGTGAAGATGTATGGATGTTTGCCACTCTTTCACGCAAAAACTAAAGTATGGATTTTAATTAAAATTGGCATACAGATAGAACATAACCCAAATTAACATATAGGCTACTTTTTATCCCGAGAAGATGAACAGTTTCCGTGGGATGCGCGATAAACTACATTTACGCGGGCAAATTCGCGGGCATAGGCTAGTAATTTATATAAAACGATACAATAAACACCAATTCCATAAACTTTCTAATGCTTTACCAAGACAAGGGTCTACATTTTGACAAATAAGGAATTGAAAAAAGGTGGAACTTTAAGTGGAATATATTGTTACGAAAAAAGTTGTTTTTAGAGTAGCAAATGGTTGGATGGCAGAGTGATATGTCCCGACTCTAACTCCTCGTTTATTTCGTTTATAACCTTTGGTATTTTGTTGGGTTGTGTCTACTCTATTAATATCTGTCTGTGAACTTGGTTAAAAATAGATTTTTATCCAGTTTCTATGGGACTACCACCCACACACCAACATCTACACTCTGTTTTGTCGTACTTGTCTTTTTTAGTCACAGACAGTAATATTTTATTTAGTAAACAATCTTGACATGTCTTTTTATTTAAAAAAAATAGGTTTTCGCGATCACTACACATTCTAATAAAACAAGTTTAACCAGATTACATCACGCGCAATTAAAATCATCTCAGACTTTGATCATAGCATAATATTCATGGGTCGTAAAATATCCAACAAGAAATGTTATTATTATTTTTTATTTACTAGCCTATGCCCGCGGCTTTATCCCCGTGGATTTCGTTTATCGCGCATCCCTCGGCAACTGTTCATCTTCCCGGGATAAATAGTAACCTATATATTAATCCGGGTTATGTTCTATATGCATGCCAAATTTCATTAAAATCTATATAGTAGTTTTTTTAGCTTGAAAGAGTAACAAACATCCATACATACATCTTCACAAACTTTAACGTTTATAATATTAGTAGGATAGGAAGGAAGTAGGATGGTTTATTTATACACAATAACACAAAAAAGGGTTAAAATTATTTAGTACAAAGGTAACATAACATAACATCACACCTGTATATAATAATCTACCAAAGCAAATAAGAGAGGTCGAAGTGCTCAAATTTTCAAGAAAAGGTTGAATGATTTTTTGGTAACTAGGCCGTATTATACAGTTAATGAGTTTTTATCCGACAGATTCACCATTTAAAAGATTAGGTACGATTAACCATTTTATTTTTTTGATGCAGATAATATGATACAGTATTAATAAATTATGTAACATTTTTAATTTTTATGTATTTTGATTTTTTCAGTTGTTGTAATTTTATGTGAATAATTAATTGTAAATTTTAATCTTATTTATTGCAATTTTAGTTCGTATATTTTATCTGTCTGTTAAATTATTATTATTTATTTAATTGAATGGTTTTATAAATTATAATATGAATTATTGTACGCCTAACATGGTCGAGCAGTGAGATCGCACACCATGCTCATTAGTAATAACACTATTCACCACCACTGTCTCACAATAAAATACTTTGACTTTGATTTTGACTTTGTATTTCCCCGAAGGGTTAGGCAAAGGTGTATAATAGTACACCCACATTTCGCCAGTTATGCAGTTAGTTATGCAGTTATGTAATAGGGGGCGAGCCTATTTCCATTAACCGGGCACAAATCCAGACTCCAGGTTCCTACTGAGAATTTCCTAATGAAAAACCCAATAACACTTTGCCCGACCCAGGAATCAAACCCAGGACAGCAGTCGCGCAGTACAAAGGTAGGTATTATTTATTTTAACGAAATTTCTACCAGCAGATCTTTTATGTTTCCGGTGACCATCCTCATAGATACCCTCGATTTGGGGAAGGCGGAGGCATATATCGAACTTCTACCGACTAACACCACACGGTAGCCATGCGAGAAGAGTAATAAGTAAGAAATGTAGACAACAGATAATTCTTCTTTTCTTCTTATGTTTTATTACTGGTATTTTTATCAATTTTGTGATTTTCAGTAAACATAACACACAAAGCGGATGCTGACGCAAATAACTAATATTCTCACATGCACACTGCCTCGTTGGTCTCGTGGTTGCAAGCGCGACTGCTGAGCGTGGGGTCCTGAGTTCGATACCCGGGTCGGGCAAAGTGTTATTGGGTTTTTTCATTAGGAAATTCTCAGTAGCAGCCCGGAGTCTGGATTTGTGCCCGGTCAATGGCAATAGGCTCGCCCCCTATTATATGGGACTATAACATAACTCCGTGGTCCGTGTGGGGCCGGACTTAAAGAATAGCACCACCCTTATCTCTTCTCATGGGTGTCGTAAAAGGCGACTAAGGGATTCACCAGAGGATGGGCAGCAGCGTTCTCTGAGTATTTAACCAACCAACTGCGATCGCCAACCCGCCTGCCAAGCGTGGCGATTATGGCATATCCCCCCCTTAATTGGGGGAGGCCTATGTCCAGTAGTGGACGTCTTTCAGCTGTAATGATGATGATGATGATGATAACATAACTGGCGAAATGTGGGTGTACTATTACACCTCTGCCTACCCCTTCGGGGAAATACAGGCGTGATGTTATGTTATGTTATGTTATCTTATGCTCACATGCACAAACACCCAACTCGGAATAACTATTTCTAGACCATAAAAACCGAATTTAAAAAAAAAAAAAATGTGTGAAACAGTTTAGGAAGTAGGTGCCTTTGATTCGATTAAAGTTCATTTTATTTTTCTATAACAATTGAAAGCCAAACGATTGCTGCAATCCCCGATGATTTGCTGTCAACCATTGAATTCTCCCTTCTTTTTCTCCGAAGATCTTCATCAGATTTTCAACAAATGATACTTTTTGAATGCAAATGCTCGATTTGTTGATGAAAATACCCAAATCGCTATATATATGCCTATAATATTTGAGAAGTTCCTTCAATTCCACATGGATCAGAACTGGATTTTGATAAAAATGGGAACAATCTGGAAGTATGTCCTTTCAAATAAAAATAAAAATCCAAATCGGTTTATAAATGACGGAGTTCTGAGGACCAATACAAAAAAAAAATACAATCGAATTGAGAACCTCCTCCTTTTTATGAAGTCGGTTTAAAATACTTGTTCCGTGCGGAAATAGGACCCAAAATCACGTTTTTCGGAACTCACAGCAAGAGGGTTTTTAACCCATTCCGTTCTATGAGTAGGTATTTTCAAAGTCAACGATAAATAAAAACCATGCAACAACGGCAATCGAGTACAAAAAAGTCGGTATAAACTGATAATGGCGAAGTAATTTGTCAATCCTCCTTCAATGTCGTGTATCGGCGACGTCGCGTGCCCGCCGGCAGTTGCCGACCAGTGGCCCAATTTATTCGGTTGCCCCTGACTTTTGCCAAATACTCCAAGATACGGCAAGAGTTTGAGTTAGGTGCGTCTGGACGAATTGGATTCCGTTAATAGGTTTTTCCACAATTTGTTCTGAGATAGGATTGTTCTATTGATGGTGGTGTGTTTAGTTTTACAAAAAGAAATAGTAAAGAGCGCTTTTTGAGCTGAATAAGCCTAGGTAATAAAGAAAGTCAGTATTATATTTTAAAACTAAGAGCAGTTCCGGCGTTTCCTAGCTAACTGACCACTTGACCGAAATGACCTCAGTCTTATGTTTTTGGCTTTAAAAGTCTAATTATAAAATCTAGTTCTAGACATTTCAAATTCAAATGGCCTTTATTAACAAACTTAACAATTTTACAGTCATTATTTTATGATTTTTAACGCATTTACGCATGCGAGGCGAAATCTAACGATTTCAGGTTCGAATCCTGCTCGTGAGCGATTTAGCACACCTGAGAATGCTCCATACAGTGCTCGATGGTGTGTGTAGTCCGCCAACCCGCACTAGGCCAGCGTGGTGGACTAAGGCCTTAACCTTCTCATTCTGAGAAGAAGCCCGTGCCCAGCAGTGTAACGATAAAGGGCTAGTTATTTTATGTTATGTTATTATTATAACAAAGTCTGAAAAAATAAGAACTTTATAACTTGATTCTACCTAAAATCAACAAAGATAGTTAATATCGACATAAAATATCACAATTTTTTCACCAACATAATTTACCATTTTCTTTTCCTTGCCTAAAGTAGTTTCAAGGTCTAACTTAAAAGAATTCTAAAAGCTACTACAAACAATAGTGTACTTGATATTCTTCGGAAATAATGGCTATTTTGTATTACAATGAGGTTTTTTTCAATAGAGAGGGTAGTTCGAACACTGCTTTTGTTTCGGTGCCTAGATTTTGCTAAAACTTCAAATACCGTAAACTGCCCTTACTGTGCCCACAAACCCTACTTTGCCTAGTTGTTTTTTGAGTAAACTATAATAGCTATGATTTCCGTACTTGGGGGGCTTTAAAAACTATGACAACGGTAACATTTGGTTCAGTTATAAAGTATTGGTGCGTGTAAAAATTAAGTTAATGCAAAGATGAAGATGATGATGACGATGATGATGGTGAGATGTGAGTGAATGTTAATGAGAAGAATGATGATGGCAAAGTAGGGCTTCTTGGCAAAGTTAGGGCATTTTACGGTAGCACTATTTTTCTTTTTACTTTCGTTAGTACAGAGGCTAATAATTTAGTATTAGATTTTTGCACACACAGAGAAATAATCATTTAAATACCTAAAAAAGTTCCGCGTGGTGCCAGACGTAAAGAATCGCACCACCCTATAACTTCTCATGAGTGTCCTAAAAGGCGACTAAGGGATTCACTAGATGATGGGCAGCAGCGTTCTCTGAGTATTTAACCAACCAACTGCAATCGCCAACCCGCCTGCCAAGCGTGGTGATTACGACATATCCCCCAACATGCACAGGACCGGTTATTGTGGCGATGCTTAGAGGCCTATGTCCAGCAGCGGACGCATTTCGGCTGAAATGGTGATGATGACATAGAAATGAATAGTACAAAGGCACAGACGCATGGCAGTTTAATAGACTTTCGAGAAAATTCCACAGGAATACAAAAGCATAGAATAAAATTTCAAAGGGGCCATCAGAATCGCATCGCGAATTCGCGACACGCAACGAAGTAGCCTTTCTAGCAGCTACTCCTTGTTTAATACAGTAGTTTAAAACTCCTCTTACTCCTTGTTTAAAAGTATGTCCTATTTTTCATCGATAATGATACTGGTATAGGTTTACCTCAAAATTGTACTCATCATTTACTTCACCGCATGCACTGCAAGTAGTCGAAATTACTTCAAATAACATAATCTTGAAGCAAAGTAACAAAATAATTGTATTGTCCTGGATTGGAGAAGGCGTAATGTTTTACAATGGATTATTCAGTCGGTACATCTTCAGCTACATCGAAATTCATGGTGGCTACCTTAAGGAATGAGGCAGACCAAAGAAAACATGGAAGGACTGTGTGGAAGGTGATATGATTAGAAAGAAAGTGAGGCAGGAGGAGGATGGTGATGACGATGATGGTGGTGTACTGGAAAATGTTATAGGTGCCCAAAATTTGTGGTTATCCTCGTAAATTTCTTGAAATCGTTAATTTTGAGGAAAGAGGTAGGGTTCTTGAACGTCCCTAAGTCACTGCGACCTGATAAGATCTATTGTGACGCCTCTTGCATTACAGCACTTTCCCCAAGCTGCAAGTCAATCATGAAGTCGACTATGACCTTGGGGGAGGAAGATTTGATCTCCTGGGTTGAGATGATGTGGTCTCCAAGATGCTGGCTTCTGATGTGGTGCACTGCATCACATTCGCATAGGATATGGATGGGCGTCTCATCCTTTTCGCGACAAAACCTGCAAACTGTGGTATCACTGAGGCCCATCCTGTAAAGGTGTATGTTCAGCTTGCAGTGCCCAGTAAGAGTTCTTGTCAGGATTCTTATCTAATTCTTGTTCTAAGAAAGTGCTTTTTTCGTAAACCTTTTCTTGAAGCCCACTAGTAGCGCTTTCGAGTGTTCTTGGCCTGGGGATTTTTCCCAAAGTCTAACACTTTGGTCAGCTCCCCAGTTTTTAAGGTGGGCTGTAGTGGTGCATTTAGGAATGCCACAGATTGGCTCCGGGCTACACACACAGTGTGACACAGTGGGGCTTTCAGCACCAGCTCTAGCCAGTTCATCAGCGGTTTAGTTGCCCCTAATGCCACAGTGTCCAGTTACCCATCCTAGTGCCACCGAGTTTGCCGCTCCTAGTGAGTTATAATAGACACACTCCTTTACAAGTTTGGAGTCAATTTCCTCTGAATTTAAGGCTTTTCATGCTGCCTGGCTGTCAAATAAGATGAAGATTCGCCTATTAGTATAGGTCCTCTGCAGACTTAATCATATGTAAGGTAATTCCTATAATCGCCTCTCATTGTTATTATTAAGTCTCTGATACACATGCCTGTAACTTGCACGCTTGCGTACCAGCTCCTAGCACGTAGCTACTTTGTCAATTTGAATCAAGCAATTAAAATTTCAGCATGTATATGTCCAAACCATCTTAACGTACCTGTCTCGATTTTTGTCACTACATCTTCCACTCCACAACGCCCCCTTATCACGTTATTCCTTACTTTATCTCTCAAAGTTACACCACACTTACTTCTCAAAACTCTCATTTCTACTCCATTTATTCTGCTTTTATGTTTCTTCTGCTATACCCAACTTTCACTACTATACATAGTGTGGCACTAACACTCCCCCATGAACAATTGAACAGCCAGCCGTGCCTTTTCCGATACTTTGTGGCTGTTCATGAAGGTGTGCAGTGCCCCATTCGACCTTTTTTTTGTTTTTTTTTGTTTTTGGGTGAAAATCCTCATGGATACCCTCCGTCTGGGGACGGCGAAGGGGTATATCGGACTCTTACCGACTAAAACCACACGTAGGCAATCCTCTGCAAAAAAAGAGGAGCTCCGGAAACTCCATTGGACCGCGCTGATGCTAGCCTAGCGCTATGCCTTTGGCACGTCCCTGTAAAACAATATTGTTTCCCCCACAGTAGCACGCGACCACCATGTTATTTCCTCCATGCTACTTTCCTCCCCAGGATCACTTAACAGATGCCTCGAGTCCCCCCACTCTTAGCTTCCACGATCCTGCTGGCAGGTGTGGTGGCAGGGGATGCGGCCCTTCGCCCTATCTGGCCTTGCGCCAGGGTGGTTGCCTCTCCGGCGCCTCCTTCTCCGAGCGGGATAGGTCCTCTCCCGATCTCGCTCTGCGGCTTCCGTCTAAAGCATAACGGTCTCGCAGAAGGAAGCCATGGCCCTCCAAGCCGTCGGATCTGCCAGCATAGCCGACACTACTGCTGGCAAACAAAGATCCTGCCAGATCTGGCTGACCAGGTCCCGCCGTTCGGAGCCACACGCGGGGCACTCCTCCAGCGTAATGGTTAATGAAAGAAAGAAAAAATATTTATAACGTAGATGAAGCGAAAGAGGCGTGTCAGGATCATAGCAAGTGGAAATTCATAGTCTCTACCTGCCGTGATAATATGTAGGTATGTATGTATGTAGATAATATCTAAATTGTAACTCCTGATTCAATTCTTTACCTAAAAATATATTAAAAATCACAAGAAAAACGTAAATTTTAAAACAAACGGTTGGTTACAACATCCCTATACCATTGTAATGAGGAAATAAATCAACCGCGCAGAAAACTGGCAGGCAATTGCGTTACTGGCCCGTGTTGGATGCCACGACCAATTTAGACTGACCTTTTTATTCCTACCGTACCTTCCACATATCGTCCTTTTTTGGGCAGTAAAGAGGAGGGTCGAAGGTCTAGTTATGCTGGTGTTTCGTTTGTGGCCTATCTCTCAGAGACTGCTTGAGCTTCCTTGACATTTCGTGAATCCACTGCTTTATTTGGCATTCTGAGTTTAGTGTCGCCATTTTTCAAGTGTGATGTTTTATTGATGGTGTACGAGTATGAATTGAGTCTTTTTTAGGGTTCCGAAGTCCTACAAGGAACCCTTATAGTTTCGTCATGTCCGTCCGTCTGTCCGTCTGTCCGTCTGGCCTAATCCTTTACAGCTTAATAACTTCTACAGTTATAAACATAAGTAAATGAAATTTTGTTAAAAAATAGTCTACATATAGATCTCAATTTTAAAAGAATAAAAAAATAGTTTTTACGTATTTTAGGGGTGGCGTCGATACATGTGAAATGGGGATGAATATTTTTTTTTCGCTGCACCCCCTCGTGTGGGGTATCATTGAATAGGTCTACTAAAATGAAGGTAATGTTTCATACACCACTTTTTTATCAGGTGTACCATCTGCGAAATATAGCCCACCAAAGTGGCTTGCAATGTGTCCCCCCCCCTGCCATTTCTAAACTATGCAACGTAGAAATTTATAATCTTCCACATTAATAGACCTTTGTGAAAACTCTCTTTTAAAATTATTTCGAGTATAATGTGATTATAATTTTTTGAGTTATAGAGAGAAAACTGAAAAATACTTAAAACGTCCTAGTTCAAAGGTCATTGACCTTAGAGAAAAATGATCTTAGCAAATAATGCTCCTTTAGCTATTTTCTAATTGTTAAAATCACAAAAATTAACTTTGACACTTCTTAAATTTGGCGTCTTGAATTTATCGCTAGATGGCGCTACTAACAACACGCTCTGAGTCGCGAATGCTGCCGATTATTGCAAAAACTAAAATAGCCATGATTAATATTCGATTTGATTCGTTTGTAATTACACCTACTTAAGGAACCCTATAATACTGAGCATGGCCCGACATGCTCTTGGCCGGTTTTTAAATTTTAAATGTAGTTTATGCGTTAATGTTTAATGTGATACCCATATGAAAAAATACTTTTTTAGTGATAAGATTATTATGAAGAGAACTATTTTTAGGGTTCCCTACGCCTAGGGTGGCAAGTGTGCCAACGAGATTCTATCACTATGCCTATGCCGTCTACCCGTCCAACCGTACCTCTTTTTTTTCATCCTAATTTTCACAGAATATGACTGTGTTGCTAATGGTAAATATGGTACGGAACCCTTAGTGTGCGAGTCCAATTCGTACTTGACCAACCGTATGATGTTTATGTAAAGGAATATTATTCAATTATTGTTCATAATCAAATTATAGACGGTTAAATTATTGAACACAGACTTGCTTATTTGTTTAAAATCGTTTTTCTTTTTTTTAACAATATTCCTAGCTATGAATTTTATAAAGTATTTTCCAATCATTTAATATTTCCCCTCTAAACAAATGAAATGATCAGATCGGTTTCAACAGCTCTATAGATGTAACAAAAGTATTAAGTTGTAAATCAAGAAGCTTCACTGAGCAAACCTTCATCTACATATAATAATACCCATAACGAGTACAAATATTCGGAGATTCGGAGAATAGAATATTACTTGAACTCTTGAAAAATTGTGTAAATGTGTAACAGTTAACAATTTCTTAGGTTCTTTTCGCGATCACTACACATTATAATAAAACTAGTTTAACCGGATTACACCGCGTATATTATTTAAATTGGTTTTCCTGACGTTTCGAAAGCTTTGCGGCGTTCGTGGTTGCAGGAAGACTAAGATGACAAGCGTCTTTACAGATATTTCATCATCATAATCATCAACTCAGCCTATCGCAGTCCACTGCTGGACATAGGCCTCTCCCAAGTTGCGCCACAACACTCGGTCCTCTGCCTTCCGCATCGAATCCCCCCCAGCCGCGTTCAGATATTTAAAAGAAAATATTTCATACATTTAATTATTATTATTTTTTTCATTTTTTTTTAACGTTAGAAAAACCACAAACAATCAAAATGAAGACAGCGAAAAGAATGATAAAAAAATTGTTTAACTGTGAACCGGTCAATTTTAAGACAGTTGACAAAGTGTGAACAATAAATGGAAAATTGGGTGATTTAGTATATTTGGTATAGCTTCTTTTAAAACATTTTTTAGTAGTAATTATCTCTGATTATGTATGTTTTTGCTTAAATCAAGGACCGATTTAAAAGGGGTGGGGCTCTATCTACAATCAAAACAACATATTAAAATATTTGAGTGTCTTATTAAAATAGTTAAAAAACATAAGTATTATTTCTAATTGAAATCGTTGTGCCCGTCCCGTACTAATGTGGATATATTAATATCTTTACTATAAGTATCTATCGGGGGAAAAGTTTTAGAAAATCTCGGTAACAACACGACAAACTCTTCTTTACAAAAAAAAGCAAACAAAAATTTACCTACCAATTATTATAACACAGAATAACAAATGATTTCCGCCCAAAACAATGAAAAACACATTAAAATTATCAAATGATTGCCTCCACTGCTATTAACGATGTGGTATTAAATGCTTCACGTTATATAACAGGGGTGATAAAGTGGGGTGCACTAGGAACTCATGAATATTTTGTATTAGATGTTCAATATTGATAATTTATTGGTTATTGAGTTTCGGCTCAGTTCCGCGTGTAAAATCGTGATAATGAAGAAATGTATTGACGACGTCTGTGGTCTAGTGGTTCGAGTGTCGGACTGCTGATCACGATGTGATTCCCACAGGACACAAATATTTGTGTGATGACCATAAGTGTTTGGGACTAGACGGTGCTGTGTAAAAAAATGACCCCAAAATATTTATTATTTAATTATGTCAGAACATAATAATTTTATAAAATAAGAGAGGGTAAGTAGTTGTTTCTATGAATCAGTTTGATCATCATTGTAAAAACAGCGGTCATTTGACGGAGTATGGTCAGTTTCAAAGAGAATATAAACCACTACGTTTAGTTAGTTTGTTGCAAGACTTGCAAGCATCACCTTGCAACAGTCACCTACCTAATATTTTTTTCAGTATTTCATGTAAGGTTTAACGACACACTTATAAAATTATTCAGATTTTCAGAAAATAGGGTAGGGTAGGGTAGGTAGGTGGGGTAGGTTTTGTATACAAATTTATGTAACTAATTCGTTTATTTACCAAAAGTTACAAACGTTACAATAAATAATTTATTCACATATTGTATATACTTTTTCACAAAAATTGAACCGACGAAAACAGAAACTGAAAAGCGAAAAATAACTAATTATGACTCGGCGCCAAACGAACTTTTAACAAGCAAAGTGCGTTTAAGTTGTAAGTGGCCGAACGGAGAACGCATTTTTGGAAAGATATTGTTTATCGTTGAAAATTTCAAGTTGTATTTGATGTGACATTGTTTTTATTATTTATTTAAAGTAATTTAATGATCTTCGTTGATTGGTTGTTTGGCGCCGACTCATAATTAGTTATTTTTCGCTTTTCAGTTTCTGTTTACGTCGGTTCAATTTTTTGTTAAAAAGTTTTATTTTTAATTTTTTTGTGGTTAGAATCTAACTCCAGGCCTCCATTATGTCGTAGTGTCTAGAACTATATTTATGTGTGTCAAGTTTCAACAGAATCGGTTAAGAGGTTAGAATTCAGTGGGTGAACAAACACTCATCCCCTGTTTTACTACCTTTAGGGGTGGATTTTGATTTTGATATTTAAATGGGACCAACTTCGAGATATACCCTATCTATTAAAAAAAGAATCATCAAAATCGGACCACTCTGTAAAAAGTTATGCGTGGTCATATATCCTCCTCCTTTTTTTCGTCGTGTAAAAAGGTAGAATACTGTTAGGTTAACAATTCTTGTATGTCACTCCAAAACATCACCCACTCAAAAAATCTCAATGATTTCTGTTTTACTGCCCATCTTAATGATTTTCTGTAATATAATTCTAAGCTAACCTGTATCCCCGGTTTTAAGCTGTGCGGAAGGTAACTGGCGATACGCTTCTTATTTAATGAAGTTATCGGAAAACTTTAAGTACCTATAGCTACAACTTTTACCACGGAATAGAGTAAACTGGTGGAAGTGCCGTTACGATTACTAATTACGGGTTTTTGTTTTCGCTAAAATCACACATTGACTACTGAAATAGTACATTAAAATACACAAATAACAATTATGTGATTGGGTCTTTTTTAAATTCAATGGGGCCTAGCAATTTTATAACATTTTTTAAATTCGAGCTTAATAAAAGTTGCTAAAATTTAAATTATTTTATTGATATATATCAAAATTGTACATATAACGGTGATATGATACACCTCTATGAGAATCATTTTTCGTTCTGCTATCATTTTTACACTTTAAAATTACACAATAAGGTATAATCTAGAATTTTAAGTAAGCGTTCGAGACGTCTCGCGTCGTCGTGTCGCAGCGGGAAACTAAGTGCACTAACTAAGTTAGTGTTGCTGATCTCCGCTTAATTGTGTAGCCGTGTGGCACTTCCACCTTGTTTTCAATATTCCGTGCCTTTCACTAACGAGCTCAGCGAAAAATGTAGCTGATGAAGTATATTATAACCATAAAAATAGCTAGATTCTTCGTCCATATTTTTTCAAACGTAGGTTTAGGATTTTGTCTGTATCGTAGGTGAATTTACAGACACTACATCATCTAAAGGCCATACAAAGTACTATTTGTTCCATGTGGGAATCAAACCCATTTACCCAAAGCGCAGCAGACAAACATAAAAGCTCCATAGACCCTTTTAAGTAGCAAGTAAACGTTTAATGCGAAGTTTACACGAGATTAATACTCGTCTTTAGCGCTGCTTGTCGCTATTCACTGGCACTTGCCTTTAACTAATATTAATTACTAATTCAGCCGTTTACACGCTGCGTTTTAGTGTGAGTGAGAAGTAGGTTTGGCATAAGTTCATAAGCTCCTAGAAACTTTACATAAAAAAATGGGATCATCGTTTTTAAAGAAATCACTGCATTTGTTTCTTCATAACACGGAAACAGTTCGAAGGCTATAAAAAACCATATGAATTAGTGTAGTGATTAGTGAATATTGACAGATAAAATGTAGTGATAAGTGCTGCTTATAAAGAACACACAAACAAAGTGTCTTGCCGTTAATAGAACCTAAGAAAAGTTATTGGACACATTCTTAGATTATAGTTTACATAGCAGGGTAGAATTGAATTACTCATTAGCCTCAAGGCTAGATTGTAATACAAATAAAGTATAATAACTCGTGTATACTTTATAGTAAAAAAAAAAAAAAAAATTGTTTCTAACAAAAATAAACCACAATTTTTGAAATCGGTCAACAAAACTTAGCCTAAATTCTCACCAAGGGAATAGTTTCGCTCCCATTTTCAAACAACAATGCTTCTATTATATATGAATATCATTATTATAATAATGCCTGCTCGTAGGGCACTTCAATGAGCCTATTCTTATAAGTGGGGACAGTGATAACGAGGCCTTAACTGACACTATGAGCGAGACAAGGACAGAAGTAGGTTTGTTGACATCGATTTTTTTGTGACCTCCAAAATGATTATTGTACGTTCTTGTACAGTTATACATACATAGGGATATTTCAAGGTGATACGGTGAGTGACAGATGGCGAACCAAGCTAAAAAAATAGCTGGAAGGCTTACTTAGATAACTTTTTTAGTAAAAAAATAGAACTCATCCGGGGAAGAAGAAAAGAAAGAAAAATTGGTTACTGCCCCAGTTAACAGCGTGCAACATTTAAAAAACAACAGCAATGCAAAGCAGGTAGGTATATAAAGAAAATAAAATATAAAACATAAAAGATAAAATATAAGGTAAGTACCTAAACCGACTTCATAAAAAAAAAACCACAAATAAGTTCCCTACGTCATATCGAAGGACAATACATCAAATGTCTCAACATAGAACAAGTTACATCGAAGGATTACAACATCGATGGTACGCCACATCGAAATTCAGATATTCGATGGCACGCTACATCGAAGACGGTACGCCACATTGAAAGTCTCAAAATCGAAAGGTTACGATATCGAACTGGCTTGCCTCGTTGGTCTAGTGGTTGCAAGCGCGACTGCTGAGCGTGGGGTCCTGGGTTCGATTCCCGGGTCGGGCAAAGTGTTATTGGGTTTTTTCATTAGGAAATTCTCAGTGCTACTGCCCGGAGTCTGGATTTGTGCCCGGCCAATGGCAATAGGCTCGCCCCCTATTACATGGGACTATAACATAACTGGCGAAATGTGGGTGTACTATACATACACCTCTGCCTACCCCTTCGAGGAAATACAGGCGTGATGTTATGTTATGTTATGTTACGATATCGATTGTGCATCACATCGAAAAAACTTGGTCTTTGCGCCAGAGTACGTGATATCTCAATCTCCTGACAGTAAGTGTTCTTGTTTGCCATTTATTTGTGATACTTAGGTCATTAATGTCAGCAATAAGTAGCAATCAGAGACATCTACTGTCAGGAGGATGAGATCGATTAGTTTGCAACCATATTTTGAACGTTTTAAATTACGAGAATTGGTCTTCAGGAACACAACAACTAAAACAAAAAATTATACGTAAATCTGAGCTTAATACCGCAATTTCGAGACTTTCAAAGAGAAATAAAACTTAAATGAAAAAATACCGCCACTGAACTTGACCTCGCTTATTCGATTTTATTAGACAGTAAATCTAATATCTTTACAGCTAGAAGGCTGTCGCGACGGTATTTTTATATTATAATTTTCATTTTATGACACTGAAAATTAGACTCAGTTTCGTAGTAAAAGTCAGTGGTATAAAGGTCGACTGTTCGCTATTATTTGTGTAGTTCGCTATTATTTGTGTAGTTCTATAGAACCAGCTTTTTGCTCTAATTTAAGTGAGTAAACTATTTGAAAAGATTTCTTCAAGTTTTATGGATTATTTTATTTTCTGAAGGTAGTCTGTTTTAGTTATGCGTTGTTTCTGTTGTTGCGAGTTGTTTCTGTTGATCATTATGAGATAACTAAAGGGTTTGGGTACCGAATAGTACTAATAAGCAGGAAGTACCGAATTCAAACACTTTGCTTATGTGTAGACTGTAACTGAGTATCCACCCATTGACTGACCGAAAATGATTTAATAACTTGATAATAGTAAAAACCATCATCATCATCATCATCATCATTTCAGCCGAAAGACGTCCACTGCTGGACATAGGCCTCCCCCAAGCATCGCCACAACGACCGGTCCTGTGCCTTCCGCATCCAGCCACGCTGCGCCTTCCAGTAATAATTAGTTATTTTTCGCTTTTCAGTTTCTGTTTTCGTCGGTTAAATTTTTTGTTAAAAAGTTTTATATTGTTCTATTTTGGGGTGCATATACAAAAGAAAGTCCGTGTGGTGCCGGACTTAAAGAATAGCATCACCCTTATCTCTTCTCATGGGTGTCGTAAAAGGCGACTAAGGGATTCACCAGAGGATGGGCAGCAGCATTCTCTGAGTATTTAACCAACCAACTGCGATCGCCAACCCGCCTGCCAAGCGTGGCGATTATGGCATATCCCCCCCTTAATTGGGGGAGGCCTTTGTCCAGTAGTGGACGTCTTTCGGCTGTAATGATGATACAAAAGCAATTGCTGCAAATGGGAGTGATTTATTGTCATCCTTGGGACGAGGTGAAACGAAACGCCGAATCAGGGTTAGAAAGGGTAAGCCGCTGGTTAAAAGCTAACCTGTTAACCTTAAATCTAACAAAATCAACTATAATACAATTTAGTTTCTCTATAACTGAACCTGTAAATATCAGCGTCAAATTACATACATGTAACTCACAACATGACAAAAATACCTGTTCATGTCTACCTATCACTAAATCGGAAACTGTCAAATATTTAGGAGTGTTGCTGTATAGAAGACTTACTTGGCACCAGCACATAAAGCTCACCACTGCGCGTATTAGAAAACTTATATGGGTATTTAAACAATTAAGACATGTAGCTGATTACGACCTCTTACGCACGGTGTATTACGCTTTAGCGCAATCTGTCATTGGGTATTGCATTGGGGTTTGGGGTGGTGCATGCAAAACACACATGATTCGTCTTGAAAGAGCTCAAAGATCTGTGCTTAAAGTAATGACGTTCAGGCCATTTAGATTCCCTACTTCAACTTTGTATAAGAAGTGTGAAGTTCTCACAGTAAGGCAAATGTTTATCTTACAAATGGTCACCAAACAGCATCTTATCACGCCTTACAATAAAGAAATCATAAAGAAACGCACTATTAGAAATGTTTGCACACCTGTTAAATGCCTCACCACATCAGCAAGAAGACAAAGCAAGTATTTATCTACATACTTGTATAATAATGTATAATAAAATAAATATAGATCTCAATATAAATCCTCTTTCAACCAGAGAAACGAGAACTAAAACTAAATTATGGCTACTGAACTACGATTATGAAGAAACAGAATCCATTCTAAAATAGGTATACCTGTAATTTATTTAATTTATTAGATTAACAAAATCATCCTTCACAACATTCATACTCACCACACACCAAACACGCGCTTACCCTCCACCAATCCAACACAACACACCTCGCACATCCACATATCATCCAGTCATAAACATTACACTCCGCACATGTATTTTAAGACAATATTAATCACATTATTTTTATTTTTATTATTAATTATTAATTGATTAAAATTAGCTTAGGTATTATTTTAATTGTATCCTTATTCTTATTGCATAAAATCTTAGACATAAATTATTGGGAAAAGACACTGGCTCCTGTAACACAGGTGTTGTAACCTAGCGCAGGAGTCAGGGCCTCATATGATGTAAAACAACAACTTTTGTGTCAATAAAGAAATTTATTTATTTATTTATTATTTATTTTATCCATTGAAGAGTTCCCATCTTTATCTTCGAAGAAGCTCATCAGATCTTTAACAAATTTAAATGGGACAATTTCGGGAGAAAATTCTTCCAAACAAATAAGATTCATCCAAATCGGTGCATATGTCAGAGTTATGCCCGAACATACGTAAAAAATAGTACATTACTGCCGCGGCCGGCAACAGGGGCATTGATGGACGAACGTGAAAATGTGTCACATTGGTTGCGGTCAAGGCTTGTATATTTTGTATAGTACTTTTCTCGGATAATGCGCGGACATTCAAACTAAGTAGTATGTACCTATGTAAATTCTAGAATCAATGACAAACAACAATAATTTTTCACGCAGCAATATGTTAAATTTGTTTTTTTTTTACTTTAAACAGCTCTATTTGCAAGCCAATTCGAAAATTCAATAATTTTTTTGATAAGTTACCTGCCTTGCTTGCTATTTTTCGGAGTAAAAAGTTTGTTCCATTTTTAAAAAGAGAAAACGTTTAAAAAAATTATTGTAGGAAGTAGTCATCACATGGTGGACAAAAACCATGCACAAGATAAATAAACCACACTCTGATCGCCTTGAGGCTACAATTTCATACTTTGGAACCGAAAATCGATTTTCATTATCCCTTTGTAGAGAAAATTAAGTTCTGTCACAGAGAATAATGAATTATTGTGGTATTTGTGGCGATAGGGGACGGAAACTATATAAGTAACTTGTAAGAACTCAGTTAATTAACAACTCGATTCTGTGAAAAGGCCCATGTCCAGGGCCCTAATTTACGTAATTTTATGACGCGCCGATAATGTTACATAAGTTTCTGACAGGTACCGCCGTAGGTAAGAGAATACGAAAAGCATTGTTATGTTCGAAAGTTAACTGCAACTGCACTGCAACTGCACTGCAACTGCACTGCAACTGCACTTTAGTTACGTGAATTGGCCTACAGCTGTGGGATAGTAATAAAAACAGGCGTCGGTTCATTAAGATCCCTAAAATATGGTTGTGCTATACGATGGCTGATGCATGCGTGCTATTAGTTAGGACAGGTCGACTCAATCCAGCTGGCACTTTCTTCAAAAGGCCAGTCCAGATGGGATGACCATTTCGTTACACACTGAGACCCCTCCATGCCTCGGAGAGCACGTTAAGCTGTCAGTCCCGGTTGTCATACGAATATCTATGGCAGTCGTTACGGGTAGCCAGAAGCCTGAATGTCTGACAACTGGTCCAACTTCCGAATGTTGGTATTATCCAGTAACTGGGTTGCGGGGGCCTGATGGCAGTCACGCCATGTAAAATACTGATGTTCAGCCGCATCTGGTTACATCGGAAGCCGACCTCAACATAGTTGGGAAAAGGTGAGGGGGATGAATCGTTGTAATAGTAGTCTCATGGTAGTTCTTAGTTCATGGAAGTAAGTTGACGGTATGTGTAGTCCGTCAACCCATGGTAGGTCTGGTGGAATAAGGCCTGAATCCTTCTCATTCTGAGGAGAGGCATGTCCAGTAGTAGGTTGGTTATGTTATGTTATCATCAGTCAATTTTGACGTAGCTTGTAGGATCAGCAAGCTGAAGTAGCAGTGGGCTGACCATGTCAGTCAAAGGACCGATAGCCAATGAAGCAGACGAGTCCTTGAGTGGAGACCGCAATTCGGCAGTGTAGGGCGCCCCCCAGCCTGTTGGACCGACGACCTAAATAAAGTACTGGATGCGGGAGGTGGATGACCGAGAATTGTGGCGCTACTTGGGAGAGGCCTTTGTCCAGCAGTGGATTGCGATAGGCTGAGTTGATTGATGAGGTTAGGGTCTGAAATAAAACGTAAGATTATAGCATATTAGAATTACAATTTTACATTTCGAGCCTTTTGTTCTGCAAACAAGTTGAGTCTATTTTAGCCCATTGCTAAGTTAGGCCTTTTTCCTTTGCCTATCTCTGTTCTGCCCTGATCGCATAAATTTAAACTATTTACTATAAAAACTTAAAATTGGGTCACAAGAAAACTGGTACAAACATTCAAGGTGTAAAAACCATCATTCACAGTGGTTTGTGGTTCCTGAGCTACCAATATCGTTGTGAAGAGGAAAATTGTAGGAAGGAGGTTATTAAACGATAAATTTTTCAGGATTTTTCCTTAACGGAAAGTGCTTGACTGTAAAAATACATGAATAAAATATATTTTTTCTCTTCTTAAGCTTACTTTTCTTTGAAAGTAAAGTATATAGTAAAGTATATAGTAAGTGTATAGTATTGACGTTCGCTTTAGTCTTAAAAGTAGCAGATATTTATTTAAACTTCATGCAACATGTGCACTGTGTACATAGGCGGACTTAATGCCTTAGGCATTCTCTCCCAGTTAACCTTAGGGTAATACAGAGATGACAAGGCAGGTGCAATATTGATTCACGACACAAAACAGGATGAGAAATAAATTACAACTAAAACAATAGATAAACATACATGTGTATAAATATGTAACATACAATGAATACTAAATATATATTATAATATACTATTATAGTTATAGACAAAAAACTAATTATCTAATTAGTTTTTTTCTTCTGGCAAAATTTTATCTAGAAAAAACTTTCCTTTTAAAAGAGTCCCGACTGGTGGCCATCCTAAGCTCGAGATTACTAATATCATTGTTCATTCTTTCAAGAAAGCAGTTCATAGCCTAGCGGTTGTTCGCTTGCCTTCCGTGCAGGAGGGTCTTAGTTCGAACCCGGTTCTTACATCTGACATTTCGGATTCATGTGAGAATGTGATTATCGATTGCTTTAACGGTGAAGGAAAACATCGTGAGGAAACCTGCACACCTGAGAGTGCTCCATACAGTTGTCGATGATGAGTGTAGTCCGCCAACCCGCAGTAGGGCAGCGTATTGCTCTTTGGCCTGAAACCTTTTTATTCTGAGAAGAGGCCCGTGCCCAGTAGTGAGACAGTAATTGAATGTGAACAAATAATTTTTGGTCAAAAATCTAAAAGACTTAAATTCACGACCATAAGCCATTATAGAAAGCCGCTAACAGCATTAACTGCTAAAGGGAACTGGTAATTACTTACATATACAATAATTGAAAGCCTTTTCTCTGCGAGGAGGAAACCTTTAAAAGGCTGCCAGGCCTCATGGGGGACGGAAGCCGATGTGTACGGGATTTTACCCACTAAAACCTCTCGGGTGGCTGTGTTTAGCACAACAAAGGGAGGCCCCGGGAATGTATTATCGCTCCAGAGTACTCCCTATGCTACGCCTGTTGTAAGGCACGTCTAGAGGAGGTCTTCTCGTCTTCCTGTACAACATTCCCGGTGCACACAGTGGCGCGCGACCACTGTCATTGCGTGCCGCTAGCACCCCAGAGGTCACTTAGTGGACATTCTGAACGCTTGTGACCTCAAAGGGTCTTACGCAATCAACACTCCGGTCGAGTGTCAATTGGGCAAGAGGTGCGACGTACATCCCTAATGGGCTAGGTGCCGGAGCGGTTGCCTCTCCAGCGGCGCCTTCTCCGAGCAGGATCTGCCCCCTCTAACCGGACCCCCTACCCTTTATATACACCCGTGGCTGCCATAGAAGCTAACTACTGTAGCAGTAAACCAGCGAGATATGGGTATACAACAGTATGTCACTGCCTAATCTTTCAGGCGTTATTAATCGTATAAGTAAAAAACTAATTACTTTCAACATTTCAAAACCAAACCTTTTTCAAACTGACACATTATTAGCAAAAACTCTGCACCAGTCAACATAAAAGTCCAGTTAAAATTAACCGTAAGGTTTTCGTGTTAAATAAGAACGGTTGCACAACAAAGTACGTATTCAGACTCGCTGGCGCCTCGTGGTTATCGATCATAACACGTAATTACTAGTTCACTTTTCAGTTCTACTGTTTGTGGGTTAAGTTTCAATGTTTTTCTTGTTGGAATATTGTTTCAAATGAAATTATTTCTTAAGGTACCTATTATTTATTGGTCAAATGAGCAATGGAAAGGATTAACTTATCAAACAGATTAGGAACACAACCATCCGTTTCAGGACGCAAATAACTGACGTCACTTGGAAAAACTGCCACGCTGAAGTGGAACTGGGCTGGACACATCTGCCGCATGCCATACGATTATCAACTCAGCCTATCGCAGTCCACTGCTGGACATAGGCCTCTTCCAAGTTGCACCACAACACTCCATTCTCTGCCTTCAGTATCCAGTCCCCACCAGCCACGTTCCTCAGGTCGTCGGTCCACCTGGCGGGGGGGCGCCCTACGCTGCGTTTGCCGATTCGCGGTCTCCACTCAAGGACTCATCTGCTCCAGCGGTCATTGGTCCTTCGACAGACATTGCCAGCCCACTGCTACTACAGCTTACTGATCCTACAAGCTATGTCAGTCACTCCGGTTCTTCTTCAGATAATGTCGTTACGGATTTTATCCTTCAAAGAAACTCCAAGCATAGCTCACTGCCAGACGATCAATGGACCTCAAATAGCACACGCCGACGTGGCAAGCTCAGACGGAGAAGTGGAAGAAGAGTAGGGAGGCCTATGTCCTCCAGTAGAACAGAACAGGCTCTTAAAATTATATATTGGTCAAGTGGTCGAAAGTCAGGTATTAAGATTAAGAGCCTGGCTTTGGGTAAACTTCACAAGCAAGAGCATCATAGCCTTGATAGAAATTTTAATAGGATAAGCAGGTCAAGATAAAAGGGCCAAGGGTCTGCTAAACTGCTGCCCCGCTGCCCCACAACCCCACTGCCCCTCTACCCCGCTACCCCACTGCCCCACTACCCCACTATCCTACTGCCCCACTGGCCCACTGCGCCGCTGCTCCGCTGCCCCGCTGCCCCACTACCACACTGCCCCACTGCCCCAGTACCACACTGCCCCACTGCCCCACTGCCCCACCGTCCCACTTCCACTGTCCTACTGTCCCACTGTCCCACTATCCCTCTGTCCCACAGCCCACTGTCCCACTATCTCACTATATCACTATCGTCCCGTCCCATGTCCCATCCTATGTCCAGTCCCATGTGCCGTCCCACTGTCCTGTCCCATGTCCCGTCTCATGTCCCGTCCCATTTCCCGTCCCATTTTCCGTCCCCTGTCCCATCCACTGTCCCGTCCCCAGTCCCGTCCCATGTCCCGTCCCCAGTCCCGTCCCATGTCCCGTCCCCAGTCCCATCCCCAGTCCCATCCCCTGTCCACTCCACTCCACTCCACTCCATCGTACATTACTATCCGCTCGTGCAAATGCATAGAAGCTTCGATCTGTCGGGTGAGTACGCAACCCACGAATTAATTTTTTTCTTTTTTTCTATCTTTCTTTCTTTCTCAAAACCCATACCAGTTTTTAAGTCAGATCATCAGCTTTCAAACAAAAAAAAAATCAAAATCGGTCCAGTAGTTTTAGCGTGATGCTGGAACAAACAAACAAACAAACAGACGTTTACAATTTTATAATAGTTAAGATAATAATTTCGCCAGAATCATTAAGCCAGTAGTTGTGACGGCTAATGTCCTAATGGCCAAGAGCCAACATTAATGGGTCACGTCATGCGCCTGATTCATCAGAAAGCAGTTCTCCTCGACGCGGCACGTGTTGTTAGGAAGTTTATGTCTTTGGAGCCCTGTGGCCACTGGTAGCTAGGACTATGTTCCAGACGCAGGTTTCTTTTACAAAAACATTTGAAAATGTAAAATGATGTGTTGTTTAACGAACAGAGGAAACAATTCGACGTCTGTGGTCTAGTGGTTCGAGTGTCCAACTGCTGATCACGGGTTCGATTCCCCCAGGACACAAATATTTATGTGATGAACATAAGTTTTTGTGTGGTTCTGGGTGTTTTTTATGTTATTATAAGTATGTATTTACAAAAACAAAGTATGTAAGTATTATATCCATTGTCTACTACCCATATTACAAGCTTTGCTTAGTTTGGAACTAGATGGTTATTATTATTTATTTTATTATTTAAGAAAAAATCGCATATTAAACTGCTTCGATTTCTCTCTTCTTTCTCAAAAATCTGCTTCTATTTCTCTTTTCCTCATTTAGGTATCGGCTTCTAATTTAACCAGATATCCTATTTCCTGAAACCTCTTTCAGAATTTTTAGGCCCATACTAAAAACTTCCACTCTGGTCTACGTAAAAGTTTTACTATCACTCCAAACACCACGATTTCCGGAAAAATCCACAACTAAAAGTCGGTCAGAGGTATGCTTAAGTGAAATAGCGTACACTTTCTAGAACAAAAGGCCTATACGTCAAACAGTAAGTAGTTTAACCGTCTCTATTAGGGTGGAGACGTGACGTTTTAAGCTAATAACGCACCCATGAGACTATAGCACACAAATAGACATAACAGAAGTTCCATTCTTTAAAAGGTGCGGTATAGAATAATAGAAATATAGTAGTAATGTAAAGCCGATCATAATATGATTACTGCGCAAAAGAATTAATAATCATTACGTTTTCGAAATACACCAAAAGATGCATCGGAAATCTTTAAATGTCTAGATATGTTTAATTTAGTCCTAGTATTATTATTTGTGTGTGGATACCTACCTACATGAACTGTTAAATAAATAAATGGTTACCCTTTTACCCTTACGTGCCCACGACTCACTGAGCCAGAAGTCATTCCTCTCAACATTTTGCAGACTCATATCATCGACTAGGCACTCTAACCGCAACTGCACTTGGTCATATTGTTCATATAAATTTTCAATCTTACCAATTCTTAGCTGCAACTCGGTTACCTGCTGTGGGCTTAATGTACAACTCAAATCGCTTAGATAGTTGGCAAACACAGTAAGACGGCCTTTAAAACTGGCTTGTTTCTTTGTGAGCTCCTTTTCCTCTTTCTCCGTCATTTTGAGAGCCCGAGACTGATCCGGATTGCCTGGAAATGTTAGGATTTACAATTAGAATAAGCTCTTAATTTTTCAGGTACAATAGTTGAATGATTGATGGCCTAACAGGCCAATTAAGGTAAGATTCAGGCAAGTACTTTTATAAAACTTGGGTATGCTTACAATTAAATGATTAAATATTATTTTACAATGATATTACAATATTAAGATGGAATTACTACGTTGAAAGTATGCACTAATTAATTGGGTACGACGAATGACAGAATGACTTGCAAAAATGACTCACTTTTTACAATATAAAACTTATGTCAAATAATCCAGTTAATACCTGTTTAAAACTAAGGAAACAACAATAATAGGTACCTATTGAATTTACAAGACAAACCTTGTTTCTGCTTAGAATACACAAAATAGTTTAGTTTTAGGCTATCCACTAGGGTACCTAGTTTCACAATGAAACTGCAAAAGAGTAATGGGTATTCACAGACATAGTAAAATTACTATGTCTGTGTGGGTATTAAAAACAATAAAATAAACGCTGATCACTTCCCTCGTAATGCAGCCGCATTACGAGGGAAGTGATCAGCGTTTATTTAGCGATGGATCATTTTTAGAATTATTCCTCCTTTCCAGTACGTGGGACACTCAGAAAGTTTTGCGAAACTAAAAAAAATTGTTCTATACGTACATATATTTTTATCAAATCCTTTCAAAGTACTTTCCACCAGCCTCTACACAAAGATTCATGCGCCTAAACCAGTTTTCAAAACACTTTTTCCAGTCCGCCGCAGACACCTCGTTTACAGCCTGCTCGAACGCAGCCAGCGCATCTTCCGGCGACGAAAATTGTATCCCTTTGAGCTGATTTTTTATTTTTGGGAATAAAAAAAAGTCACGCGGTGCTAGATCAGGGCTGTAAGGAGGGTGACCCAGGAGTTTGACTGGCGTGCTGTCCAGGAAGTCCCTCGTTTTGAGTGCGGTGTGCGCAGGTGCATTGTCGTGGTGGAGCAGTAGCCCGCGGAGCCCTGTGTTTGGTCGCTTGTTGCTTATAACAGAGAAAACTTCTGGCAAACATTTGGTAGTATACCATTCGGCATTAATGCTTCTTTGATCCCGTAAGGGAATTGATACCAAGTGGCCAGTCAAATTAAAAAAGCTAGCGATCAAAATCTTACCCCCGCTTCTAGATCGCTTTACTTTGGTAGGCGTTGGCTCATTTTGAAACACCCAAACAGTCGACTGGCGCTTGGTTTCTGGGTCGTATTGATAAATCCAGGACTCATCACCTGTAACGATGTCGTAAACACGCCGAGACGAGCCTGCTTCAAATTTGTTAAGCATATCACGGCACCATTCCACCCGGGCCTGCTTCTGAGCATCGGTGAGGTTGTGCGGCACCCAGCGTGATACTATCCTCCTCACGCGAAGATGGCTGTGTAGAATCTCGTGAACGCTTCTCGATCCAATCTTCAATATGTGTTGAATCTCCTGATATGTAATTCGCCTATTGTCTTGGATTAAATTTTTCACTGCTAGCACGTTTTCTTCGGTAACAGCCGTCAAAGGGCGACCGCTTCTTTCGTCATCCCCCAAAGTTGGTCGACCGCGCTTGAATTCGTTAAACCAACGATACACGGTTGCCTTGGAAGGGCCTTCATCCATGAATGCCATTTGAAGTCTATCGTACGATTCATCCGGTTTCAGGCGACACTTGAAATCGTATAAAATCATAGCTCTAAAATGTTCCCGGCGCAGATCCATATTTCAGTGAGACACAATACTTTGAATTAACTCGCAAAAAATGTGGAGGGAAATTTTGAAATTGGAACTTACTTATTTTTACTTATAAATAATCATATTTTCGAAAAACATTATAACTGGCCAGTCTCCCATATATAAAAACTTTTTTTCGCAATACTTTCTGAGGGGCCTGGTAAATAGGTACGTTTGGCTGGTAGATATTTAAATAAAAATCTAGGTCTTCCTGGTCGTATACGTGTAATCCAGATTCTTACAAGTTCAGTGATAGAAGAGAAATATCAACTACATTGAGGGTGATCTAAAATTAATTTTAAGTTAACAATTTTATTAAACTACCTACGTATTAAAAAATAACGTGCAGTGTGATTTGCTATCAAAAATCTACTAGGCTTTTGCACCTAAACAGAATATGAATCTTAAGAAACTGATGCATTCGCACTGACTTAGTTTTGTTTATCACTCTAAATCAGGGGTTCCCAAATTTTAATATACCACGCCCCCCTCACTACTTAAAATTAAAATGCCATGAACGTTTTACCACTACGTGCCCACGTCTCACTGAGCAAATATGAATCTATTAAGAAACTGTTGCATTCGCACTTACTTAGTTCTGTTTATCACTCTAAATCAGGGGTTCCCAAAGTTTATTATACCACGCCCCCCTTACTACTTAAAATGAAAATGCCATGACCATTTTACCACTACGTGCCCACGTCTCACTGAGCAAATATGAATCTATTAAGAAACTGTTGCGTTCGCACTTACTTAGTTTTGTTTATCACTCTAAATCAGGGGTTCCCAAAGTTTATTATACGACGCCCCCCTTACTACTTAAAATGAAAATGCCATACGTGGCCACGTCTTACTGAGCGAATATGAATCTGTTATGAAACTGTTGCATTGTTCATCATTCTAAATCAGGGTTTCCCAAAGTTTATTATACCACACCCCCCTTACTAAAATGAAAATGCTACGCCCCCCTCTCCATCACCATAATTTTATAGTTCTTACAAATTATCTCGAATCCGTCTTTTAACGCCTCGTCTGCTCCCGTGAGCCCCACACTTTGCGAACCACTGCTTTAAATTTCAATATATTAAAATATTGTTACAAGATCGTGGATCAGCCAACCCAGAGAGCACTTCTTATCAGCGGAAGGAACAGATGAAGTCACTATGTGTTGTATTTCGAGTCAATTATTATACTTTCAATTCATCATATTTATAATTTAATAAATCTCGTCACTAGCCAACTTGATCATATCATATAATTTTAGCCTAATTATCAATTTACTTAACGATGTATCGATTAAAAGTTTAATCACGTTGGCAACACTAGATTCCTAGAAATTATAAAATAACGTGGAACTGTCATTTGGCCCTCTGTTAGCTGCGAAACATGGAATAAACAACATGTCTTGATGCTTCGTGTTATTGCATTCATCACCTACGCTCAGGTTCAGGAGAACCCGCACACCATGGTTCACTTCCAGCAACCCCTTCGTAACAATATGTTGTATATTGTGTATCGTTTCAACTGACACACCGTAGCCGCTTCCTTACTACGCGATCACTTATGTGTGAGTAATATCACGTGTTGGCAAATGTTAACCTTCTGAACCACTTCTATTTTGTGTCACAAAACAATGTTAACCCCGCTTAACAGTCGTAAACGAAGGATTCCGCATGTGTGATCCTTTTGTGAACCCCCCTAATGAAACATGTATATTATACTAAAAGTACACTTTCCGAGGTTTGCGTAATCTCGCGGCTAATGATCTTTGTTAATTGTGGAATTGTGTACGCGGCTTTGACTTTGAAGTTTTTAGGGCTATAACTCTTGTGAAGTTTCTGAATAATATTATAAGCAGTGGTTACTGTTCTTGTTTGTGATAGAGAAGGCTAAATGGCTGTTATAGTGTAAATACATACATACTATCACGCCTGTTTCCCATTGGGGTAGGCAGAGACTGGATTTAATAAAAAAATATCTCTCGCTGAATACATCATTTATCGAAAATTAGTTTTTAACAATTGAAGTTCTTGTTACAATGTTACCACATGTTGTGTGGTGTTGTGTTATGGTGGAATTTCCAATCTTGCGTATTTATTAAATATTACACATTTTATCTCGTATTGTATTGAATCTTACTTATTTATTTATTATCGTTATTTACCAACATCACGCCTCACTGATCTATGTTATTGCATTGTGAATTTGTGTCGACGCCAGCTGTCGCTGAAAACCAGCGCTGTGTCTTTGCTCCGTGCATGAGGCACAGCAATATGCTGACCGGTGGCCGTTTTGCGTGGATGTGACGCATATATTACCACACTTCTTGGCTCTGTACCTGTATTTCTTCTGTGTTCTTGAACTTTTTAGTAATTTTGTGCGTCAGTTTGAAGCAAAAAAATATTTTTTCTTTCTTTCTTTTCTTTACAGGTACTGTAGTTTATTCAGAAACTATTAACTCTGTAAATCAAAGTTCGCTGTAGTAGCAGAAAGAAAAAGTGCGAAAAACGGCCGCTTTTGGCACTTTTGGGATTCACCAGAGGATGGGCAGCAGCGTTCTCTGAGTATTTAACCAACCAACTGCGATCGCCAACCCGCCTGCCAAGCGTGGCGATTATGGCATATCCCCCCAAACTGCTTGGGGAGGCCTATGTCCAGCAATGGACGTCTTTCGGCTGAAATGATGATGGTGATGATGATATATTCAGCGGGTAATATTTTTTTTACTTATGGGGGCCCCACATGGCTGCTACATGCGCCTTAATGATAAGTTTAAAGATGAATGATATCGTTTATAGATGAATTTTCAACATCGTCTTCAATTTTACATCAAAATGAAACTGTCAAATGAGTTACGTAATTGCCCTGCTAGCATTTTTAAGAACGTTCACGATTTGGTTGTTGCATGTTCGCCGAATCAAATTGAGGATCGTGGTGTTATGGTGTAAATAGTGATTATGAGTTTTTACCCAAAAAATGCTACCCAGCAGTTAAGTATTTAGTACTGTGAGCAACAACATAGTATGATTAAGTGAAAGTGAACACTAATCTTTATGAAAAGTGAGTTGATAACAGCGTGCCTGGCACTTACAACCCGTTAGGGTTTAAAGCTGGAGTGAATTGGCACCTAATAGGTTTGCTTGCTCCATCGTCGACCAGGATCTTGACAAAGCTGTCTAGATTGCGGTCAAGAGCAGATCTATGAATATGTCATAAAAAAATGCCTGCTAATTATATTATGCCTTGTCTGAGGACTCTTTCAAGGTTCATTGGACAAGATTGCATGAAATATAGGTTAGTAGGTAGCTATACAAGTTTTTTTAGTAGACTCTGTGATAGCAACCTGGTTCTTCTCCTTTCTAACCGTTTCAATTATAGATAGTAGCTTAACGCTCCGATCAAATCGATCCATCGATCTTCTTGATCGGAGAGCTTAACGTATATTATTTGGTAGCTGTTTGTATGAATCAAGTGAGCCTAATGCTGGGTCTCCACATACGTACATACTCGACGTTTTTACGTTCATTCGAGTATTTTCGAACATGTAGACTAGTAAAGCATTACTACCTAAAAGCAATGCGGAGTGGGGTCTAGTGATACCGAAATATCGCTATTCCTGCTGTCGATAGTTGACCTTGAAAATCAGTTAGTATATCGATAGGGATATCGATAGTATCGATACTATCAGTAATATCGACAGTATCGATAGTGAAGAATGTGTTAATACTATTGGTTAAGTTTAATCAATTATTAAACTATTATTGTTTAGTTTTGAGTGGGCACACATTGCTCGCAGAACGGATGGCCGATGGGGCAGTATTGTTCTGGAGTGGCGACCGCGTACTGGAAGGCGCAGCGTGGGTAGGCCCCCCACAAGGTGGACCGCTGACCTGGTGAAGGTCGTGGGAATCCGCTGGATGCGGAAGGCGCAGGACCGGTCGTTGTGGCTATGCTTGGGGGAGGCCTATGTCCAGCAGTGGACGTCTTTCGGCTGAAATGATGATGATGATGAAGTTTAATAGTATTGATAGTATCGATGGTATATTAGACGTAAATGGTGTCTGTGTATCGATAGTATCGATACAATTAGACCCGGTAGATGGCGCTGCTGTCGGTATGTCACTGATGTTCTCCTAAACAACAGGTACGATTTTAATTATATATTTTGTGTATGTTCGAGTGGGTCCCTGCAAGGTTTGAATTCACAATTTTCCCCGGTCGTTGGCGCTGCTTTTCTGGGCAGGACGACTTCTGTCGGTTCCGCTAGTGTTGTATATTTATTGTAACCTAACGTAACAAGGTAAGTTCGCTAAACCTATAAAACCATAAAACGAGACCTGCATAAAAATAATCAATTTTACGTTTATATCCCAATAAAATTAGATCCGAATCCCGTACCAGAGCCAAGCTAATCAATTTTATAGCCGGCGAGCCATTAGCCATCCAACGTTACTACCTACCTACCTACCTACCTACTGCTCGTATTTAACAAATCCTCGTTTAGTTGAGATTAACCAAGACCTCGTGCTGCATTGTTAATGCTTTCATTATAGTTAATTAACTTTTTGGTTAGTGACCTGAAGAAGGTAGCT